>OZ025210.1:8537991-9160491 GCA_964019055.1 Anthopleura xanthogrammica
CCATTTTTTTTCGCCAAAAAGTCGTCTTTTTATCTCATGGGGGTGTTATCAGGAGCAAAAAAGTGGTTTTCTCAGCAACAAAGTCATCCCGTCGGCGAAAAACGTCGTTTTGAGAGCCAGAATGGCCTTTTTCAGTTTTTGGGGCAAAAAGTTTTTTCCCCCCAGAAAACACTGTTTTTGTCACCCCAAATGTGCTTTCCTCGCCCAAAAGGTGCGTTTAGCAGTGAAAACGGCGTGTTTAGAGCAAAAGAAAATTATCAGCAAATTTCAAATTTTCTCAGCAAAAAGCACCTTTTTTGACCAAAAAGCACCATTTGTCAGCCAAAACCCCATTTTTTTTCGCCAAAAAGTCGTCTTTTTATCTCATGGGGGTGTTATCAGGAGCAAAAAAGTGGTTTTCTCAGCAACAAAGTCATCCCGTCGGCGAAAAACGTCGTTTTGAGAGCCAGAATGGCCTTTTTCAGTTTTTGGAGCAAAAAGTTTTTTTCCCCCAGAAAACACTGTTTTTGTCACCCCAAATGTGCTTTCCTCGCCCAAAAGGTGCGTTTAGCAGTGAAAACGGCGTGTTTAGAGCAAAAGAAAATTCTCAGCAAATTTCAAATTTTCTCAGCAAAAAGCACCTTTTTTGACCAAAAAGCACCATTTGTCAGCCAAAACCCCATTTTTTTTCGCCAAAAAGTCGTCTTTTTATCTCATGGGGGTGTTATCAGGAGCAAAAAAGTGGTTTTCTCAGCAACAAAGTCATCCCGTCGGCGAAAAACGTCGTTTTGAGAGCCAGAATGGCCTTTTTCAGTTTTTGGGGTAAAAAGTTTTTTCCCCCCAGAAAACACTGTTTTTGTCACCCCAAATGTGCTTTCCTCGCCCAAAAGGTGCGTTTAGCAGTGAAAACGGCGTGTTTAGAGCAAAAGAAAATTCTCAGCAAATTTCAAATTTTCTCAGCAAAAAGCACCTTTTTTGACCAAAAAGCACCATTTGTCAGCCAAAACCCCATTTTTTTTCGCCAAAAAGTCGTCTTTTTATCTCATGGGGGTGTTATCAGGAGCAAAAAAGTGGTTTTCTCAGCAACAAAGTCATCCCGTCGGCGAAAAACGTCGTTTTGAGAGCCAGAATGGCCTTTTTCAGTTTTTGGGGTAAAAAGTTTTTTCCCCCCAGAAAACACTGTTTTTGTCACCCCAAATGTGCTTTCCTCGCCCAAAAGGTGCGTTTAGCAGTGAAAACGGCGTGTTTAGAGCAAAAGAAAATTCTCAGCAAATTTCAAATTTTCTCAGCAAAAAGCACCTTTTTTGACCAAAAAGCACCATTTGTCAGCCAAAACCCCAATTTTTTTCACCAAAAAGTCGTCTTTTTATCTCATGGGGTGTTATCAGGAGCAAAAAAGTGGTTTTCTCAGCAACAAAGTCATCCCTTCGGCGAAAAACGTCGTTTTGAGAGCCAGAATGGCCTTTTTCAGTTTTTGGGGCAAAAAGTTTTTTCCCCCCAGAAAACACTGTTTTTGTCACCCCAAATGTGCTTTCCTCGCCCAAAAGGTGCGTTTAGCAGTGAAAACGGCGTGTTTAGAGCAAAAGAAAATTCTCAGCAAATTTCAAATTTTCTCAGCAAAAAGCACCTTTTTTGACCAAAAAGCACCATTTGTCAGCCAAAACCCCATTTTTTTTCGCCAAAAAGTCGTCTTTTTATCTCATGGGGTGTTATCAGGAGCAAAAAAGTGGTTTTCTCAGCAACAAAGTCATCCCGTCGGCGAAAAACGTCGTTTTGAGAGCCAGAATGGCCTTTTTCAGTTTTTGGGGCAAAAAGTTTTTTCCCCCCAGAAAACACTGTTTTTGTCACCCCAAATGTGCTTTCCTCGCCCAAAAGGTGCGTTTAGCAGTGAAAACGGCGTGTTTAGAGCAAAAGAAAATTCTCAGCAAATTTCAAATTTTCTCAGCAAAAAGCACCTTTTTTGACCAAAAAGCACCATTTGTCAGCCAAAACCCCATTTTTTTTCGCCAAAAAGTCGTCTTTTTATCTCATGGGGTGTTATCAGGAGCAAAAAAGTGGTTTTCTCAGCAACAAAGTCATCCCGTCGGCGAAAAACGTCGTTTTGAGAGCCAGAATGGCCTTTTTCAGTTTTTGGGGCAAAAAGTTTTTCCCCCCCAGAAAACACTGTTTTTGTCACCCCAAATGTGCTTTCCTCGCCCAAAAGGTGCGTTTAGCAGTGAAAACGGCGTGTTTAGAGCAAAAGAAAATTCTCAGCAAATTTCAAATTTTCTCAGCAAAAAGCACCTTTTTTGACCAAAAAGCACCATTTGTCAGCCAAAACCCCATTTTTTTTCGCCAAAAAGTCGTCTTTTTATCTCATGGGGTGTTATCAGGAGCAAAAAAGTGGTTTTCTCAGCAACAAAGTCATCCCGTCGGCGAAAAACGTCGTTTTGAGAGCCAGAATGGCCTTTTTCAGTTTTTGGGGCAAAAAGTTTTTTCCCCCCAGAAAACACTGTTTTTGTCACCCCAAATGTGCTTTCCTCGCCCAAAAGGTGCGTTTAGCAGTGAAAACGGCGTGTTTAGAGCAAAAGAAAATTCTCAGCAAATTTCAAATTTTCTCAGCAAAAAGCACCTTTTTTGACCAAAAAGCACCATTTGTCAGCCAAAACCCCATTTTTTTTCGCCAAAAAGTCGTCTTTTTATCTCATGGGGTGTTATCAGGAGCAAAAAAGTGGTTTTCTCAGCAACAAAGTCATCCCGTCGGCGAAAAACGTCGTTTTGAGAGCCAGAATGGCCTTTTTCAGTTTTTGGGGCAAAAAGTTTTTCCCCCCCAGAAAACACTGTTTTTGTCACCCCAAATGTGCTTTCCTCGCCCAAAAGGTGCGTTTAGCAGTGAAAACGGCGTGTTTAGAGCAAAAGAAAATTCTCAGCAAATTTCAAATTTTCTCAGCAAAAAGCACCTTTTTTGACCAAAAAGCACCATTTGTCAGCCAAAACCCCATTTTTGTTCGCCAAAAAGTCGTCTTTTTATCTCATGGGGTGTTATCAGGAGCAAAAAAGTGGTTTTCTCAGCAACAAAGTCATCCCGTCGGCGAAAAACGTCGTTTTGAGAGCCAGAATGGCCTTTTTCAGTTTTTGGGGCAAAAAGTTTTTTCCCCCCAGAAAACACTGTTTTTGTCACCCCAAATGTGCTTTCCTCGCCCAAAAGGTGCGTTTAGCAGTGAAAACGGCGTGTTTAGAGCAAAAGAAAATTCTCAGCAAATTTCAAAGTTTCTCAGCAAAAAGCACCTTTTTTGACCAAAAAGCACCATTTGTCAGCCAAAACCCCATTTTTTTTCGCCAAAAAGTCGTCTTTTTATCTCATGGGGTGTTATCAGGAGCAAAAAAGTGGTTTTCTCAGCAACAAAGTCATCCCGTCGGCGAAAAACGTCGTTTTGAGAGCCAGAATGGCCTTTTTCAGTTTTTGGGGCAAAAAGTTTTTTTCCCCCAGAAAACACTGTTTTTGTCACCCCAAATGTGCTTTCCTCGCCCAAGAGGTGCGTTTAGCAGTGAAAACGGCGTGTTTAGAGCAAAAGAAAATTCTCAGCAAATTTCAAATTTTCTCAGCAAAAAGCACCTTTTTTGACCAAAAAGCACCATTTGTCAGCCAAAACCCCATTTTTTTTCGCCAAAAAGTCGTCTTTTTATCTCATGGGGTGTTATCAGGAGCAAAAAAGTGGTTTTCTCAGCAACAAAGTCATCCCGTCAGCGAAAAACGTCGTTTTGAGAGCCAGAATGGCCTTTTTCAGTTTTTGGGGCAAAAAGTTTTTTTTCCCCAGAAAACACTGTTTTTGTTACCCCAAATGTGCTTTCCTCGCCCAAAAGGTGCGTTTAGCAGTGAAAACGGCGTGTTTAGAGCAAAAGAAAATTCTCAGCAAATTTCAAATTTTCTCAGCAAAAAGCACCTTTTTTGACCAAAAAGCACCATTTGTCAGCCAAAACCCCATTTTTTTTCGCCAAAAAGTCGTCTTTTTATCTCATGGGGTGTTATCAGGAGCAAAAAAGTGGTTTTCTCAGCAACAAAGTCATCCCGTCGGCGAAAAACGTCGTTTTGAGAGCCAGAATGGCCTTTTTCAGTTTTTGGGGCAAAAAGTTTTTTTCCCCCAGAAAACACTGTTTTTGTCACCCCAAATGTGCTTTCCTCGCCCAAGAGGTGCGTTTAGCAGTGAAAACGGCGTGTTTAGAGCAAAAGAAAATTCTCAGCAAATTTCAAATTTTCTCAGCAAAAAGCACCTTTTTTGACCAAAAAGCACCATTTGTCAGCCAAAACCCCATTTTTTTTCGCCAAAAAGTCGTCTTTTTATCTCATGGGGTGTTATCAGGAGCAAAAAAGTGGTTTTCTCAGCAACAAAGTCATCCCGTCGGCGAAAAACGTCGTTTTGAGAGCCAGAATGGCCTTTTTCAGTTTTTGGGGCAAAAAGTTTTTTTCCCCCAGAAAACACTGTTTTTGTCACCCCAAATGTGCTTTCCTCGCCCAAGAGGTGCGTTTAGCAGTGAAAACGGCGTGTTTAGAGCAAAAGAAAATTCTCAGCAAATTTCAAATTTTCTCAGCAAAAAGCACCTTTTTTGACCAAAAAGCACCATTTGTCAGCCAAAACCCCATTTTTTTTCGCCAAAAAGTCGTCTTTTTATCTCATGGGGTGTTATCAGGAGCAAAAAAGTGGTTTTCTCAGCAACAAAGTCATCCTGTCGGCGAAAAACGTCGTTTTGAGAGCCAGAATGGCCTTTTTCAGTTTTTGGGGCAAAAAGTTTTTTCCCCCCAGAAAACACTGTTTTTGTCACCCCAAATGTGCTTTCCTCGCCCAAGAGGTGCGTTTAGCAGTGAAAACGGCGTGTTTAGAGCAAAAGAAAATTCTCAGCAAATTTCAAATTTTCTCAGCAAAAAGCACCTTTTTTGACCAAAAAGCACCATTTGTCAGCCAAAACCCCATTTTTTTTCGCCAAAAAGTCGTCTTTTTATCTCATGGGGTGTTATCAGGAGCAAAAAAGTGGTTTTCTCAGCAACAAAGTCATCCCGTCGGCGAAAAACGTCGTTTTGAGAGCCAGAATGGCCTTTTTCAGTTTTTGGGGCAAAAAGTTTTTTCCCCCCAGAAAACACTGTTTTTGTCACCCCAAATGTGCTTTCCTCGCCCAAAAGGTGCGTTTAGCAGTGAAAACGGCGTGTTTAGAGCAAAAGAAAATTCTCAGCAAATTTCAAATTTTCTCAGCAAAAAGCACCTTTTTTGACCAAAAAGCACCATTTGTCAGCCAAAACCCCATTTTTTTTCGCCAAAAACTCGTCTTTTTATCTCATGGGGTGTTATCAGGAGCAAAAAAGTGGTTTTCTCAGCAACAAAGTCATCCCGTCGGCGAAAAACGTCGTTTTGAGAGCCAGAATGGCCTTTTTCAGTTTTTGGGGCAAAAAGTTTTTTCCCCCCAGAAAACACTGTTTTTGTCACCCCAAATGTGCTTTCCTCGCCCAAAAGGTGCGTTTAGCAGTGAAAACGGCGTGTTTAGAGCAAAAGAAAATTCTCAGCAAATTTCAAATTTTCTCAGCAAAAAGCACCTTTTTTGACCAAAAAGCACCATTTGTCAGCCAAAACCCCATTTTTTTTCGCCAAAAAGTCGTCTTTTTATCTCATGGGGTGTTATCAGGAGCAAAAAAGTGGTTTTCTCAGCAACAAAGTCATCCCGTCGGCGAAAAACGTCGTTTTGAGAGCCAGAATGGCCTTTTTCAGTTTTTGGGGCAAAAAGTTTTTTCCCCCCAGAAAACACTGTTTTTGTCACCCCAAATGTGCTTTCCTCGCCCAAAAGGTGCGTTTAGCAGTGAAAACGGCGTGTTTAGAGCAAAAGAAAATTCTCAGCAAATTTCAAATTTTCTCAGCAAAAAGCACCTTTTTTGACCAAAAAGCACCATTTGTCAGCCAAAACCCCATTTTTTTTCGCCAAAAAGTCGTCTTTTTATCTCATGGGGTGTTATCAGGAGCAAAAAAGTGGTTTTCTCAGCAACAAAGTCATCCCGTCGGCGAAAAACGTCGTTTTGAGAGCCAGAATGGCCTTTTTCAGTTTTTGGGGCAAAAAGTTTTTTCCCCCCAGAAAACACTGTTTTTGTCACCCCAAATGTGCTTTCCTCGCCCAAAAGGTGCGTTTAGCAGTGAAAACGGCGTGTTTAGAGCAAAAGAAAATTCTCAGCAAATTTCAAATTTTCTCAGCAAAAAGCACCTTTTTTGACCAAAAAGCACCATTTGTCAGCCAAAACCCCATTTTTTTTCGCCAAAAAGTCGTCTTTTTATCTCATGGGGTGTTATCAGGAGCAAAAAAGTGGTTTTCTCAGCAACAAAGTCATCCCGTCGGCGAAAAACATCGTTTTGAGAGCCAGAATGGCCTTTTTCAGTTTTTGGGGCAAAAAGTTTTTTCCCCCCAGAAAACACTGTTTTTGTCACCCCAAATGTGCTTTCCTCGCCCAAAAGGTGCGTTTAGCAGTGAAAACGGCGTGTTTAGAGCAAAAGAAAATTCTCAGCAAATTTCAAATTTTCTCAGCAAAAAGCACCTTTTTTGACCAAAAAGCACCATTTGTCAGCCAAAACCCCATTTTTTTTCGCCAAAAAGTCGTCTTTTTATCTCATGGGGTGTTATCAGGAGCAAAAAAGTGGTTTTCTCAGCAACAAAGTCATCCCGTCGGCGAAAAACGTCGTTTTGAGAGCCAGAATGGCCTTTTTCAGTTTTTGGGGCAAAAAGTTTTTTTCCCCCAGAAAACACTGTTTTTGTCACCCCAAATGTGCTTTCCTCGCCCAAAAGGTGCGTTTAGCAGTGAAAACGGCGTGTTTAGAGCAAAAGAAAATTCTCAGCAAATTTCAAATTTTCTCAGCAAAAAGCACCTTTTTTGACCAAAAAGCACCATTTGTCAGCCAAAACCCCATTTTTTTTCGCCAAAAAGTCGTCTTTTTATCTCATGGGGTGTTATCAGGAGCAAAAAAGTGGTTTTCTCAGCAACAAAGTCATCCCGTCGGCGAAAAACGTCGTTTTGAGAGCCAGAATGGCCTTTTTCAGTTTTTGGGGCAAAAAGTTTTTTCCCCCCAGAAAACACTGTTTTTGTCACCCCAAATGTGCTTTCCTCGCCCAAAAGGTGCGTTTAGCAGTGAAAACGGCGTGTTTAGAGCAAAAGAAAATTCTCAGCAAATTTCAAATTTTCTCAGCAAAAAGCACCTTTTTTGACCAAAAAGCACCATTTGTCAGCCAAAACCCCATTTTTTTTCGCCAAAAAGTCGTCTTTTTATCTCATGGGGTGTTATCAGGAGCAAAAAAGTGGTTTTCTCAGCAACAAAGTCATCCCGTCGGCGAAAAACGTCGTTTTGAGAGCCAGAATGGCCTTTTTCAGTTTTTGGGGCAAAAAGTTTTTTTCCCCCAGAAAACACTGTTTTTGTCACCCCAAATGTGCTTTCCTCGCCCAAGAGGTGCGTTTAGCAGTGAAAACGGCGTGTTTAGAGCAAAAGAAAATTCTCAGCAAATTTCAAATTTTCTCAGCAAAAAGCACCTTTTTTGACCAAAAAGCACCATTTGTCAGCCAAAACCCCATTTTTTTTCGCCAAAAAGTCGTCTTTTTATCTCATGGGGTGTTATCAGGAGCAAAAAAGTGGTTTTCTCAGCAACAAAGTCATCCCGTCGGCGAAAAACGTCGTTTTGAGAGCCAGAATGGCCTTTTTCAGTTTTTGGGGCAAAAAGTTTTTTCCCCCCAGAAAACACTGTTTTTGTCACCCCAAATGTGCTTTCCTCGCCCAAAAGGTGCGTTTAGTAGTGAAAACGGCGTGTTTAGAGTAAAAGAAAATTCTCAGCAAATTTCAAATTTTCTCAGGAAAAAGCACCTTTTTTGACCAAAAAGCACCATTTGTCAGCCAAAACCCCATTTTTTTTCGCCAAAAAGTCGTCTTTTTATCTCATGGGGTGTTATCAGGAGCAAAAAAGTGGTTTTCTCAGCAACAAAGTCATCCCGTCGGCGAAAAACGTCGTTTTGAGAGCCAGAATGGCCTTTTTCAGTTTTTGGGGCAAAAAGTTTTTTTCCCCCAGAAAACACTGTTTTTGTCACCCCAAATGTGCTTTCCTCGCCCAAGAGGTGCGTTTAGCAGTGAAAACGGCGTGTTTAGAGCAAAAGAAAATTCTCAGCAAATTTCAAATTTTCTCAGCAAAAAGCACCTTTTTTGACCAAAAAGCACCATTTGTCAGCCAAAACCCCATTTTTTTTCGCCAAAAAGTCGTCTTTTTATCTCATGGGGTGTTATCAGGAGCAAAAAAGTGGTTTTCTCAGCAACAAAGTCATCCCGTCGGCGAAAAACGTCGTTTTGAGAGCCAGAATGGCCTTTTTCAGTTTTTGGGGCAAAAAGTTTTTTCCCCCCAGAAAACACTGTTTTTGTCACCCCAAATGTGCTTTCCTCGCCCAAAAGGTGCGTTTAGTAGTGAAAACGGCGTGTTTAGAGTAAAAGAAAATTCTCAGCAAATTTCAAATTTTCTCAGGAAAAAGCACCTTTTTTGACCAAAAAGCACCATTTGTCAGCCAAAACCCCATTTTTTTTCGCCAAAAAGTCGTCTTTTGATCTCATGGGGTGTTATCAGGAGCAAAAAAGTGGTTTTCTCAGCAACAAAGTCATCCCGTCGGCGAAAAACGTCGTTTTGAGAGCCAGAATGGCCTTTTTCAGTTTTTGGGGCAAAAAGTTTTTTCCCCCCAGAAAACACTGTTTTTGTCACCCCAAATGTGCTTTCCTCGCCCAAAAGGTGCGTTTAGCAGTGAAAACGGCGTGTTTAGAGCAAAAGAAAATTCTCAGCAAATTTCAAATTTTCTCAGGAAAAAGCACCTTTTTTGACCAAAAAGCACCATTTGTCAGCCAAAACCCCATTTTTTTTCGCCAAAAAGTCGTCTTTTTATCTCATGGGGTGTTATCAGGAGCAAAAAAGTGGTTTTCTCAGCAACAAAGTCATCCCGTCGGCGAAAAACGTCGTTTTGAGAGCCAGAATGGCCTTTTTCAGTTTTTGGGGCAAAAAGTTTTTTTCCCCCAGAAAACACTGTTTTTGTCACCCCAAATGTGCTTTCCTCGCCCAAAAGGTGCGTTTAGTAGTGAAAACGGCGTGTTTAGAGTAAAAGAAAATTCTCAGCAAATTTCAAATTTTCTCAGCAAAAAGCACCTTTTTTGACCAAAAAGCACCATTTGTCAGCCAAAACCCCATTTTTTTTCGCCAAAAAGTCGTCTTTTTATCTCATGGGGTGTTATCAGGAGCAAAAAAGTGGTTTTCTCAGCAACAAAGTCATCCCGTCGGCGAAAAACGTCGTTTTGAGAGCCAGAATGGCCTTTTTCAGTTTTTGGGGCAAAAAGTTTTTTTCCCCCAGAAAACACTGTTTTTGTCACCCCAAATGTGCTTTCCTCGCCCAAAAGGTGCGTTTAGTAGTGAAAACGGCGTGTTTAGAGTAAAAGAAAATTCTCAGCAAATTTCAAATTTTCTCAGCAAAAAGCACCTTTTTTGACCAAAAAGCACCATTTGTCAGCCAAAACCCCATTTTTTTTCGCCAAAAAGTCGTCTTTTTATCTCATGGGGTGTTATCAGGAGCAAAAAAGTGGTTTTCTCAGCAACAAAGTCATCCCGTCGGCGAAAAACGTCGTTTTGAGAGCCAGAATGGCCTTTTTCAGTTTTTGGGGCAAAAAGTTTTTTCCCCCCAGAAAACACTGTTTTTGTCACCCCAAATGTGCTTTCCTCGCCCAAAAGGTGCGTTTAGCAGTGAAAACGGCGTGTTTAGAGCAAAAGAAAATTCTCAGGAAATTTCAAATTTTCTCAGCAAAAAGCACCTTTTTTGACCAAAAAGCACCATTTGTCAGCCAAAACCCCATTTTTTTTCGCCAAAAAGTCGTCTTTTTATCTCATGGGGTGTTATCAGGAGCAAAAAAGTGGTTTTCTCAGCAACAAAGTCATCCCGTCGGCGAAAAACGTCGTTTTGAGAGCCAGAATGGCCTTTTTCAGTTTTTGGGGCAAAAAGTTTTTTCCCCCCAGAAAACACTGTTTTTGTCACCCCAAATGTGCTTTCCTCGCCCAAAAGGTGCGTTTAGCAGTGAAAACGGCGTGTTTAGAGCAAAAGAAAATTCTCAGCAAATTTCAAATTTTCTCAGCAAAAAGCACCTTTTTTGACCAAAAAGCACCATTTGTCAGCCAAAACCCCATTTTTTTTCGCCAAAAAGTCGTCTTTTTATCTCATGGGGTGTTATCAGGAGCAAAAAAGTGGTTTTCTCAGCAACAAAGTCATCCCGTCGGCGAAAAACGTCGTTTTGAGAGCCAGAATGGCCTTTTTCAGTTTTTGGGGCAAAAAGTTTTTTCCCCCCAGAAAACACTGTTTTTGTCACCCCAAATGTGCTTTCCTCGCCCAAAAGGTGCGTTTAGCAGTGAAAACGGCGTGTTTAGAGCAAAAGAAAATTCTCAGCAAATTTCAAATTTTCTCAGCAAAAAGCACCTTTTTTGACCAAAAAGCACCATTTGTCAGCCAAAACCCCATTTTTTTTCGCCAAAAAGTCGTCTTTTTATCTCATGGGGTGTTATCAGGAGCAAAAAAAGTGGTTTTCTCAGCAACAAAGTCATCCCGTCGGCGAAAAACGTCGTTTTGAGAGCCAGAATGGCCTTTTTCAGTTTTTGGGGCAAAAAGTTTTTTCCCCCCAGAAAACACTGTTTTTGTCACCCCAAATGTGCTTTCCTCGCCCAAAAGGTGCGTTTAGCAGTGAAAACGGCGTGTTTAGAGCAAAAGAAAATTCTCAGCAAATTTCAAATTTTCTCAGCAAAAAGCACCTTTTTTGACCAAAAAGCACCATTTGTCAGCCAAAACCCCATTTTTTTTCGCCAAAAAGTCGTCTTTTTATCTCATGGGGTGTTATCAGGAGCAAAAAAAGTGGTTTTCTCAGCAACAAAGTCATCCCGTCGGCGAAAAACGTCGTTTTGAGAGCCAGAATGGCCTTTTTCAGTTTTTGGGGCAAAAAGTTTTTTCCCCCCAGAAAACACTGTTTTTGTCACCCCAAATGTGCTTTCCTCGCCCAAAAGGTGCGTTTAGCAGTGAAAACGGCGTGTTTAGAGCAAAAGAAAATTCTCAGCAAATTTCAAATTTTCTCAGCAAAAAGCACCTTTTTTGACCAAAAAGCACCATTTGTCAGCCAAAACCCCATTTTTTTTGGCCAAAAAGTCGTCTTTTTATCTCATGGGGTGTTATCAGGAGCAAAAAAGTGGTTTTCTCAGCAACAAAGTCATCCCGTCGGCGAAAAACGTCGTTTTGAGAGCCAGAATGGCCTTTTTCAGTTTTTGGGGCAAAAAGTTTTTTCCCCCCAGAAAACACTGTTTTTGTCACCCCAAATGTGCTTTCCTCGCCCAAAAAGTGCGTTTAGCAGTGAAAACGGCGTGTTTAGAGCAAAAGAAAATTCTCAGCAAATTTCAAATTTTCTCAGCAAAAAGCACCTTTTTTGACCAAAAAGCACCATTTTTCAGCCAAAACCCCATTTTTTTTCGCCAAAAAGTCGTCTTTTTATCTCATGGGGTGTTATCAGGAGCAAAAAAGTGGTTTTCTCAGCAACAAAGTCATCCCGTCGGCGAAAAACGTCGTTTTGAGAGCCAGAATGGCCTTTTTCAGTTTTTGGGGCAAAAAGTTTTTTTCCCCCAGAAAACACTGTTTTTGTCACCCCAAATGTGCTTTCCTCGCCCAAAAGGTGCGTTTAGCAGTGAAAACGGCGTGTTTAGAGCAAAAGAAAATTCTCAGCAAATTTCAAATTTTCTCAGCAAAAAGCACCTTTTTTGACCAAAAAGCACCATTTGTCAGCCAAAACCCCATTTTTTTTCGCCAAAAAGTCGTCTTTTTATCTCATGGGGTGTTATCAGGAGCAAAAAAGTGGTTTTCTCAGCAACAAAGTCATCCCGTCGGCGAAAAACGTCGTTTTGAGAGCCAGAATGGCCTTTTTCAGTTTTTGGGGCAAAAAGTTTTTTCCCCCCAGAAAACACTGTTTTTGTCACCCCAAATGTGCTTTCCTCGCCCAAAAGGTGCGTTTAGCAGTGAAAACGGCGTGTTTAGAGCAAAAGAAAATTCTCAGCAAATTTCAAATTTTCTCAGCAAAAAGCACCTTTTTTGACCAAAAAGCACCATTTGTCAGCCAAAACCCAATTTTTTTTCGCCAAAAAGTCGTCTTTTTATCTCATGGGGTGTTATCAGGAGCAAAAAAGTGGTTTTCTCAGCAACAAAGTCATCCCGTCGGCGAAAAACGTCGTTTTGAGAGCCAGAATGGCCTTTTTCAGTTTTTGGGGCAAAAAGTTTTTTCCCCCCAGAAAACACTGTTTTTGTCACCCCAAATGTGCTTTCCTCGCCCAAAAGGTGCGTTTAGCAGTGAAAACGGCGTGTTTAGAGCAAAAGAAAATTCTCAGCAAATTTCAAATTTTCTCAGCAAAAAGCACCTTTTTTGACCAAAAAGCACCATTTGTCAGCCAAAACCCCATTTTTTTTCGCCAAAAAGTCGTCTTTTTATCTCATGGGGTGTTATCAGGAGCAAAAAAGTGGTTTTCTCAGCAACAAAGTCATCCCGTCGGCGAAAAACGTCGTTTTGAGAGCCAGAATGGCCTTTTTCAGTTTTTGGGGCAAAAAGTTTTTTCCCCCCAGAAAACACTGTTTTTGTCACCCCAAATGTGCTTTCCTCGCCCAAAAAGTGCGTTTAGCAGTGAAAACGGCGTGTTTAGAGCAAAAGAAAATTCTCAGCAAATTTCAAATTTTCTCAGCAAAAAGCACCTTTTTTGACCAAAAAGCACCATTTTTCAGCCAAAACCCCATTTTTTTTCGCCAAAAAGTCGTCTTTTTATCTCATGGGGTGTTATCAGGAGCAAAAAAGTGGTTTTCTCAGCAACAAAGTCATCCCGTCGGCGAAAAACGTCGTTTTGAGAGCCAGAATGGCCTTTTTCAGTTTTTGGGGCAAAAAGTTTTTTCCCCCCAGAAAACACTGTTTTTGTCACCCCAAATGTGCTTTCCTCGCCCAAAAGGTGCGTTTAGCAGTGAAAACGGCGTGTTTAGAGCAAAAGAAAATTCTCAGCAAATTTCAAATTTTCTCAGCAAAAAGCACCTTTTTTGACCAAAAAGCACCATTTGTCAGCCAAAACCCCATTTTTTTTCGCCAAAAAGTCGTCTTTTTATCTCATGGGGTGTTATCAGGAGCAAAAAAGTGGTTTTCTCAGCAACAAAGTCATCCCGTCGGCGAAAAACGTCGTTTTGAGAGCCAGAATGGCCTTTTTCAGTTTTTGGGGCAAAAAGTTTTTTCCCCCCAGAAAACACTGTTTTTGTCACCCCAAATGTGCTTTCCTCGCCCAAAAGGTGCGTTTAGCAGTGAAAACGGCGTGTTTAGAGCAAAAGAAAATTCTCAGCAAATTTCAAATTTTCTCAGCAAAAAGCACCTTTTTTGACCAAAAAGCACCATTTGTCAGCCAAAACCCCATTTTTTTTCGCCAAAAAGTCGTCTTTTTATCTCATGGGGTGTTATCAGGAGCAAAAAAGTGGTTTTCTCAGCAACAAAGTCATCCCGTCGGCGAAAAACGTCGTTTTGAGAGCCAGAATGGCCTTTTTCAGTTTTTGGGGCAAAAAGTTTTTTCCCCCCAGAAAACACTGTTTTTGTCACCCCAAATGTGCTTTCCTCGCCCAAAAGGTGCGTTTAGCAGTGAAAACGGCGTGTTTAGAGCAAAAGAAAATTCTCAGCAAATTTCAAATTTTCTCAGCAAAAAGCACCTTTTTTGACCAAAAAGCACCATTTGTCAGCCAAAACCCCATTTTTTTTCGCCAAAAAGTCGTCTTTTTATCTCATGGGGTGTTATCAGGAGCAAAAAAGTGGTTTTTTCAGCAACAAAGTCATACCCGTCGGCGAAAAACGTCGTTTTGAGAGCCAGAATGGCCTTTTTCAGTTTTTGGGGCAAAAAGTTTTTTTCCCCCAGAAAACACTGTTTTTGTCACCCGAAATGTGCTTTCCTCGCCCAAAAGGTGCGTTTAGCAGTGAAAACGGCGTGTTTAGAGCAAAAGAAAATTCTCAGGAAATTTCAAATTTTCTCAGCAAAAAGCACCTTTTTTGACCAAAAAGCACCATTTGTCAGCCAAAACCCCATTTTTTTTCGCCAAAAAGTCGTCTTTTTATCTCATGGGGTGTTATCAGGAGCAAAAAAGTGGTTTTCTCAGCAACAAAGTCATCCCGTCGGCGAAAAACGTCGTTTTGAGAGCCAGAATGGCCTTTTTCAGTTTTTGGGGCAAAAAGTTTTTTCCCCCCAGAAAACACTGTTTTTGTCACCCCAAATGTGCTTTCCTCGCCCAAAAGGTGCGTTTAGCAGTGAAAACAGCGTGTTTAGAGAAAAAGAAAATTCTCAGCAAATTTCAAATTTTCCCCCAGCAAAACAGTGTTTTGGACACCCAAAATGTGCTTTTCTCGGCCAAAACTTGCGTTTAGCAGTGAAAACGTCGTGTTTTGAGCAAAAGAAAATTCTCAGCAAATTTCAAATTTTCTCAGCAAAAAACAGCTTTTTTGACCAAAAAGCACCTTTACTCAGCCAAAACCGAATTTTTTTTCGCCAAAACGTCGTGTTTTTATCTCAAGAGGTATTATCATGAGCAAAAAGTGGGGGTTTCAGCAAACAGGTCACGCCGTAAGCGAAAAACCTGGTTTTGAGAGCCAAAATGGCCATTTTTCAGTTGTTTGGGCTAAAAAGTTTTTTCCCCCAGCAAAACAGTGTTTTGGACACCCAAAATGTGCTTTTCTCGGCCAAAACTTGCGTTTAGCATTGAAAACGTCGTGTTTTGAGCAAAAGAAAATTCTCAGCAAATTTCAAATTTTCTCAGCAAAAAACAGCTTTTTTGACCAAAAAGCACCTTTACTCAGCCAAAACCGAATTTTTTTTCGCCAAAACGTCGTGTTTTTATCTCAAGAGGTATTATCATGAGCAAAAAGTGGGGGTTTCAGCAAACAGGTCACGCCGTAAGCGAAAAACCTGGTTTTGAGAGCCAAAATGGCCATTTTGCAGTTTTTTGGGCTAAAAAGTTTTTTCCCCCAGCAAAACAGTGTTTTGGACACCCAAAATGTGCTTTTCTCGGCCAAAACTTGCGTTTAGCAGTGAAAACGTCGTGTTTTGAGCAAAAGAAAATTCTCAGCAAATTTCAAATTTTCTCAGCAAAAAACAGCTTTTTTGACCAAAAAGCACCTTTACTCAGCCAAAACCGAATTTTTTTTCGCCAAAACGTCGTGTTTTTATCTCAAGAGGTATTATCATGAGCAAAAAGTGGGGGTTTCAGCAAACAGGTCACGCCGTAAGCGAAAAACCTGGTTTTGAGAGCCAAAATGGCCATTTTGCAGTTTTTTGGGCTAAAAAGTTTTTTCCCCCAGCAAAACAGTGTTTAAGACACCCAAAATGTGCTTTTCTCGGCCAAAACTTGCGTTTAGCAGTGAAAACGTCGTGTTTTGAGCAAAAGAAAATTCTCAGCAAATTTCAAATTTTCTCAGCAAAAAACAGCTTTTTTGACCAAAAAGCACCTTTACTCAGCCAAAACCGAATTTTTTTTCGCCAAAACGTCGTGTTTTTATCTCAAGAGGTATTATCATGAGCAAAAAGTGGGGGTTTCAGCAAACAGGTCACGCCGTAAGCGAAAAACCTGGTTTTGAGAGCCAAAATGGCCATTTTTCAGTTTTTTGGGCTAAAAAGTTTTCTCCCAGCAAAACAGTGTTTTGGACACCCAAAATGTGCTTTTCTCGGCCAAAACTTGCGTTTAGCAGTGAAAACGTCGTGTTTTGAGCAAAAGAAAATTCTCAGCAAATTTCAAATTTTCTCAGCAAAAAACAGCTTTTTTGACCAAAAAGCACCTTTACTCAGCCAAAACCGAATTTTTTTTCGCCAAAACGTCGTGTTTTTATCTCAAGAGGTATTATCATGAGCAAAAAGTGGGGGTTTCAGCAAACAGGTCACGCCGTAAGCGAAAAACCTGGTTTTGAGAGCCAAAATGGCCATTTTTCAGTTTTTTGGGCTAAAAAGTTTTTTCCCCCAGCAAAACAGTGTTTTGGACACCCAAAATGTGCTTTTCTCGGCCAAAACTTGCGTTTAGCAGTGAAAACGTCGTGTTTTGAGCAAAAGAAAATTCTCAGCAAATTTCAAATTTTCTCAGCAAAAAACAGCTTTTTTGACCAAAAAGCACCTTTACTCAGCCAAAACCGAATTTTTTTTCGCCAAAACGTCGTGTTTTTATCTCAAGAGGTATTATCATGAGCAAAAAGTGGGGGTTTCAGCAAACAGGTCACGCCGTAAGCGAAAAACCTGGTTTTGAGAGCCAAAATGGCCATTTTTCAGTTTTTTGGGCTAAAAAGTTTTTTCCCCCAGCAAAACAGTGTTTTGGACACCCAAAATGTGCTTTTCTCGGCCAAAACTTGCGTTTAGCAGTGAAAACGTCGTGTTTTGAGCAAAAGAAAATTCTCAGCAAATTTCAAATTTTCTCAGCAAAAAACAGCTTTTTTGACCAAAAAGCACCTTTACTCAGCCAAAACCGAATTTTTTTTCGCCAAAACGTCGTGTTTTTATCTCAAGAGGTATTATCATGAGCAAAAAGTGGGGGTTTCAGCAAACAGGTCACGCCGTAAGCGAAAAACCTGGTTTTGAGAGCCAAAATGGCCATTTTTCAGTTTTTTGGGCTAAAAAGTTTTTTCCCCCAGCAAAACAGTGTTTTGGACACCCAAAATGTGCTTTTCTCGGCCAAAACTTGCGTTTAGCAGTGAAAACGTCGTGTTTTGAGCAAAAGAAAATTCTCAGCAAATTTCAAATTTTCTCAGCAAAAAACAGCTTTTTTGACCAAAAAGCACCTTTACTCAGCCAAAACCGAATTTTTTTTCGCCAAAACGTCGTGTTTTTATCTCAAGAGGTATTATCATGAGCAAAAAGTGGGGGTTTCAGCAAACAGGTCACGCCGTAAGCGAAAAACCTGGTTTTGAGAGCCAAAATGGCCATTTTGCAGTTTTTTGGTCTAAAAAGTTTTTTCCCCCAGCAAAACAGTGTTTTGGACACCCAAAATGTGCTTTTCTCGGCCAAAACTTGCGTTTAGCAGTGAAAACGTCGTGTTTTGAGCAAAAGAAAATTCTCAGCAAATTTCAAATTTTCTCAGCAAAAAACAGCTTTTTTGACCAAAAAGCACCTTTACTCAGCCAAAACCGAATTTTTTTTCGCCAAAACGTCGTGTTTTTATCTCAAGAGGTATTATCATGAGCAAAAAGTGGGGGTTTCAGCAAACAGGTCACGCCGTAAGCGAAAAACCTGGTTTTGAGAGCCAAAATGGCCATTTTGCAGTTTTTTGGGCTAAAAAGTTTTTTCCCCCAGCAAAACAGTGTTTTGGACACCCAAAATGTGCTTTTCTCGGCCAAAACTTGCGTTTAGCAGTGAAAACGTCGTGTTTTGAGCAAAAGAAAATTCTCAGCAAATTTCAAATTTTCTCAGCAAAAAACAGCTTTTTTGACCAAAAAGCACCTTTACTCAGCCAAAACCGAATTTTTTTTCGCCAAAACGTCGTGTTTTTATCTCAAGAGGTATTATCATGAGCAAAAAGTGGGGGTTTCAGCAAACAGGTCACGCCGTAAGCGAAAAACCTGGTTTTGAGAGCCAAAATGGCCATTTTTCAGTTTTTTGGGCTAAAAAGTTTTTTCCCCCAGCAAAACAGTGTTTTGGACACCCAAAATGTGCTTTTCTCGGCCAAAACTTGCGTTTAGCAGTGAAAACGTCGTGTTTTGAGCAAAAGAAAATTCTCAGCAAATTTCAAATTTTCTCAGCAAAAAACAGCTTTTTTGACCAAAAAGCACCTTTACTCAGCCAAAACCGAATTTTTTTTCGCCAAAACGTCGTGTTTTTATCTCAAGAGGTATTATCATGAGCAAAAAGTGGGGGTTTCAGCAAACAGGTCACGCCGTAAGCGAAAAACCTGGTTTTGAGAGCCAAAATGGCCATTTTGCAGTTTTTTGGGCTAAAAAGTTTTTTCCCCCAGCAAAACAGTGTTTTGGACACCCAAAATGTGCTTTTGTCGGCCAAAACTTGCGTTTAGCAGTGAAAACGTCGTGTTTTGAGCAAAAGAAAATTCTCAGCAAATTTCAAATTTTCTCAGCAAAAAACAGCATTTTTGACCAAAAAGCACCTTTACTCAGCCAAAACCGAATTTTTTTTCGCCAAAACGTCGTGTTTTTATCTCAAGAGGTATTATCATGAGCAAAAAGTGGGGGTTTCAGCAAACAGGTCACGCCGTAAGCGAAAAACCTGGTTTTGAGAGCCAAAATGGCCATTTTGCAGTTTTTTGGGCTAAAAAGTTTTTTCCCCCAGCAAAACAGTGTTTTGGACACCCAAAATGTGCTTTTCTCGGCCAAAACTTGCGTTTAGCAGTGAAAACGTCGTGTTTTGAGCAAAAGAAAATTCTCAGCAAATTTCAAATTTTCTCAGCAAAAAACAGCTTTTTTGACCAAAAAGCACCTTTACTCAGCCAAAACCGAATTTTTTTTCGCCAAAACGTCGTGTTTTTATCTCAAGAGGTATTATCATGAGCAAAAAGTGGGGGTTTCAGCAAACAGGTCACGCCGTAAGCGAAAAACCTGGTTTTGAGAGCCAAAATGGCCATTTTGCAGTTTTTTGGGCTAAAAAGTTTTTTCCCCCAGCAAAACAGTGTTTTGGACACCCAAAATGTGCTTTTCTCGGCCAAAACTTGCGTTTAGCAGTGAAAACGTCGTGTTTTGAGCAAAAGAAAATTCTCAGCAAATTTCAAATTTTCTCAGCAAAAAACAGCTTTTTTGACCAAAAAGCACCTTTACTCAGCCAAAACCGAATTTTTTTTCGCCAAAACGTCGTGTTTTTATCTCAAGAGGTATTATCATGAGCAAAAAGTGGGGGTTTCAGCAAACAGGTCACGCCGTAAGCGAAAAACCTGGTTTTGAGAGCCAAAATGGCCATTTTGCAGTTTTTTGGGCTAAAAAGTTTTTTCCCCCAGCAAAACAGTGTTTTGGACACCCAAAATGTGCTTTTCTCGGCCAAAACTTGCGTTTAGCAGTGAAAACGTCGTGTTTTGAGCAAAAGAAAATTCTCAGCAAATTTCAAATTTTCTCAGCAAAAAACAGCTTTTTTGACCAAAAAGCACCTTTACTCAGCCAAAACCGAATTTTTTTTCGCCAAAACGTCGTGTTTTTATCTCAAGAGGTATTATCATGAGCAAAAAGTGGGGGTTTCAGCAAACAGGTCACGCCGTAAGCGAAAAACCTGGTTTTGAGAGCCAAAATGGCCATTTTTCAGTTTTTTGGGCTAAAAAGTTTTTTCCCCCAGCAAAACAGTGTTTAAGACACCCAAAATGTGCTTTTCTCGGCCAAAACTTGCGTTTAGCAGTGAAAACGTCGTGTTTTGAGCAAAAGAAAATTCTCAGCAAATTTCAAATTTTCTCAGCAAAAAACAGCTTTTTTGACCAAAAAGCACCTTTACTCAGCCAAAACCGAATTTTTTTTCGCCAAAACGTCGTGTTGTTATCTCAAGAGGTATTATCATGAGCAAAAAGTGGGGGTTTCAGCAAACAGGTCACGCCGTAAGCGAAAAACCTGGTTTTGAGAGCCAAAATGGCCATTTTTCAGTTTTTTGGGCTAAAAAGTTTTTTCCCCCAGCAAAACAGTGTTTTGGACACCCAAAATGTGCTTTTCTCGGCCAAAACTTGCGTTTAGCAGTGAAAACGTCGTGTTTTGAGCAAAAGAAAATTCTCAGCAAATTTCAAATTTTCTCAGCAAAAAACAGCTTTTTTGACCAAAAAGCACCTTTACTCAGCCAAAACCGAATTTTTTTTCGCCAAAACGTCGTGTTTTTATCTCAAGAGGTATTATCATGAGCAAAAAGTGGGAGTTTCAGCAAACAGGTCACGCCGTAAGCGAAAAACCTGGTTTTGAGAGCCAAAATGGCCATTTTTCAGTTTTTTGGGCTAAAAAGTTTTTTCCCCCAGCAAAACAGTGTTTTGGACACCCAAAATGTGCTTTTCTCGGCCAAAACTTGCGTTTAGCAGTGAAAACGTCGTGTTTTGAGCAAAAGAAAATTCTCAGCAAATTTCAAATTTTCTCAGCAAAAAACAGCTTTTTTGACCAAAAAGCACCTTTACTCAGCCAAAACCGAATTTTTTTTCGCCAAAACGTCGTGTTTTTATCTCAAGAGGTATTATCATGAGCAAAAAGTGGGGGTTTCAGCAAACAGGTCACGCCGTAAGCGAAAAACCTGGTTTTGAGAGCCAAAATGGCCATTTTGCAGTTTTTTGGGCTAAAAAGTTTTTTCCCCCAGCAAAACAGTGTTTTGGACACCCAAAATGTGCTTTTCTCGGCCAAAACTTGCGTTTAGCAGTGAAAACGTCGTGTTTTGAGCAAAAGAAAATTCTCAGCAAATTTCAAATTTTCTCAGCAAAAAACAGCTTTTTTGACCAAAAAGCACCTTTACTCAGCCAAAACCGAATTTTTTTTCGCCAAAACGTCGTGTTTTTATCTCAAGAGGTATTATCATGAGCAAAAAGTGGGAGTTTCAGCAAACAGGTCACGCCGTAAGCGAAAAACCTGGTTTTGAGAGCCAAAATGGCCATTTTTCAGTTTTTTGGGCTAAAAAGTTTTTTCCCCCAGCAAAACAGTGTTTTGGACACCCAAAATGTGCTTTTCTCGGCCAAAACTTGCGTTTAGCAGTGAAAACGTCGTGTTTTGAGCAAAAGAAAATTCTCAGCAAATTTCAAATTTTCTCAGCAAAAAACAGCTTTTTTGACCAAAAAGCACCTTTACTCAGCCAAAACCGAATTTTTTTTCGCCAAAACGTCGTGTTTTTATCTCAAGAGGTATTATCATGAGCAAAAAGTGGGGGTTTCAGCAAACAGGTCACGCCGTAAGCGAAAAACCTGATTTTGAGAGCCAAAATGGCCGTTTTGCAGTTTTTTGGGCTAAAAAGTTTTTTCCCCCAGCAAAACAGTGTTTTGGACACCCAAAATGTGCTTTTCTCGGCCAAAACTTGCGTTTAGCAGTGAAAACGTCGTGTTTTGAGCAAAAGAAAATTCTCAGCAAATTTCAAATTTTCTCAGCAAAAAACAGCTTTTTTGACCAAAAAGCACCTTTACTCAGCCAAAACCGAATTTTTTTTCGCCAAAACGTCGTGTTTTTATCTCAAGAGGTATTATCATGAGCAAAAAGTGGGGGTTTCAGCAAACAGGTCACGCCGTAAGCGAAAAACCTGGTTTTGAGAGCCAAAATGGCCATTTTTCAGTTTTTTGGGCTAAAAAGTTTTTTCCCCCAGCAAAACAGTGTTTTGGACACCCAAAATGTGCTTTTCTCGGCCAAAACTTGCGTTTAGCAGTGAAAACGTCGTGTTTTGAGCAAAAGAAAATTCTCAGCAAATTTCAAATTTTCTCAGCAAAAAACAGCTTTTTTGACCAAAAAGCACCTTTACTCAGCCAAAACCGAATTTTTTTTCGCCAAAACGTCGTGTTTTTATCTCAAGAGGTATTATCATGAGCAAAAAGTGGGAGTTTCAGCAAACAGGTCACGCCGTAAGCGAAAAACCTGGTTTTGAGAGCCAAAATGGCCATTTTTCAGTTTTTTGGGCTAAAAAGTTTTTTCCCCCAGCAAAACAGTGTTTTGGACACCCAAAATGTGCTTTTCTCGGCCAAAACTTGCGTTTAGCAGTGAAAACGTCGTGTTTTGAGCAAAAGAAAATTCTCAGCAAATTTCAAATTTTCTCAGCAAAAAACAGCTTTTTTGACCAAAAAGCACCTTTACTCAGCCAAAACCGAATTTTTTTTCGCCAAAACGTCGTGTTTTTATCTCAAGAGGTATTATCATGAGCAAAAAGTGGGGGTTTCAGCAAACAGGTCACGCCGTAAGCGAAAAACCTGATTTTGAGAGCCAAAATGGCCGTTTTGCAGTTTTTTGGGCTAAAAAGTTTTTTCCCCCAGCAAAACAGTGTTTTGGACACCCAAAATGTGCTTTTCTCGGCCAAAACTTGCGTTTAGCAGTGAAAACGTCGTGTTTTGAGCAAAAGAAAATTCTCAGCAAATTTCAAATTTTCTCAGCAAAAAACAGCTTTTTTGACCAAAAAGCACCTTTACTCAGCCAAAACCGAATTTTTTTTCGCCAAAACGTCGTGTTTTTATCTCAAGAGGTATTATCATGAGCAAAAAGTGGGGGTTTCAGCAAACAGGTCACGCCGTAAGCGAAAAACCTGGTTTTGAGAGCCAAAATGGCCATTTTGCAGTTTTTTGGGCTAAAAAGTTTTTTCCCCCAGCAAAACAGTGTTTTGGACACCCAAAATGTGCTTTTCTCGGCCAAAACTTGCGTTTAGCAGTGAAAACGTCGTGTTTTGAGCAAAAGAAAATTCTCAGCAAATTTCAAATTTTCTCAGCAAAAAACAGCTTTTTTGACCAAAAAGCACCTTTACTCAGCCAAAACCGAATTTTTTTTCGCCAAAACGTCGTGTTTTTATCTCAAGAGGTATTATCATGAGCAAAAAGTGGGGGTTTCAGCAAACAGGTCACGCCGTAAGCGAAAAACCTGATTTTGAGAGCCAAAATGGCCATTTTTCAGTTTTTTGGGCTAAAAAGTTTTTTCCCCCAGCAAAACAGTGTTTTGGACACCCAAAATGTGCTTTTCTCGGCCAAAACTTGCGTTTAGCAGTGAAAACGTCGTGTTTTGAGCAAAAGAAAATTCTCAGCAAATTTCAAATTTTCTCAGCAAAAAACAGCTTTTTTGACCAAAAAGCACCTTTACTCAGCCAAAACCGAATTTTTTTTCGCCAAAACGTCGTGTTTTTATCTCAAGAGGTATTATCATGAGCAAAAAGTGGGGGTTTCAGCAAAGAGGTCACGCCGTAAGCGAAAAACCTGGTTTTGAGAGCCAAAATGGCCATTTTTCAGTTTTTTGGGCTAAAAAGTTTTTTCCCCCAGCAAAACAGTGTTTTGGACACCCAAAATGTGCTTTTCTCGGCCAAAACTTGCGTTTAGCAGTGAAAACGTCGTGTTTTGAGCAAAAGAAAATTCTCAGCAAATTTCAAATTTTCTCAGCAAAAAACAGCTTTTTTGACCAAAAAGCACCTTTACTCAGCCAAAACCGAATTTTTTTTCGCCAAAACGTCGTGTTTTTATCTCAAGAGGTATTATCATGAGCAAAAAGTGGGGGTTTCAGCAAACAGGTCACGCCGTAAGCGAAAAACCTGGTTTTGAGAGCCAAAATGGCCATTTTTCAGTTTTTTGGGCTAAAAAGTTTTTTCCCCCAGCAAAACAGTGTTTTGGACACCCAAAATGTGCTTTTCTCGGCCAAAACTTGCGTTTAGCAGTGAAAACGTCGTGTTTTGAGCAAAAGAAAATTCTCAGCAAATTTCAAATTTTCTCAGCAAAAAACAGCTTTTTTGACCAAAAAGCACCTTTACTCAGCCAAAACCGAATTTTTTTTCGCCAAAACGTCGTGTTTTTATCTCAAGAGGTATTATCATGAGCAAAAAGTGGGGGTTTCAGCAAAGAGGTCACGCCGTAAGCGAAAAACCTGGTTTTGAGAGCCAAAATGGCCATTTTTCAGTTTTTTGGGCTAAAAAGTTTTTTCCCCCAGCAAAACAGTGTTTTGGACACCCAAAATGTGCTTTTCTCGGCCAAAACTTGCGTTTAGCAGTGAAAACGTCGTGTTTTGAGCAAAAGAAAATTCTCAGCAAATTTCAAATTTTCTCAGCAAAAAACAGCTTTTTTGACCAAAAAGCACCTTTACTCAGCCAAAACCGAATTTTTTTTCGCCAAAACGTCGTGTTTTTATCTCAAGAGGTATTATCATGAGCAAAAAGTGGGGGTTTCAGCAAACAGGTCACGCCGTAAGCGAAAAACCTGGTTTTGAGAGCCAAAATGGCCATTTTTCAGTTTTTTGGGCTAAAAAGTTTTTTCCCCCAGCAAAACAGTGTTTTGGACACCCAAAATGTGCTTTTCTCGGCCAAAACTTGCGTTTAGCAGTGAAAACGTCGTGTTTTGAGCAAAAGAAAATTCTCAGCAAATTTCAAATTTTCTCAGCAAAAAACAGCTTTTTTGACCAAAAAGCACCTTTACTCAGCCAAAACCGAATTTTTTTTCGCCAAAACGTCGTGTTTTTATCTCAAGAGGTATTATCATGAGCAAAAAGTGGGGGTTTCAGCAAACAGGTCACGCCGTAAGCGAAAAACCTGATTTTGAGAGCCAAAATGGCCATTTTTCAGTTTTTTGGGCTAAAAAGTTTTTTCCCCCAGCAAAACAGTGTTTTGGACACCCAAAATGTGCTTTTCTCGGCCAAAACTTGCGTTTAGCAGTGAAAACGTCGTGTTTTGAGCAAAAGAAAATTCTCAGCAAATTTCAAATTTTCTCAGCAAAAAACAGCTTTTTTGACCAAAAAGCACCTTTACTCAGCCAAAACCGAATTTTTTTTCGCCAAAACGTCGTGTTTTTATCTCAAGAGGTATTATCATGAGCAAAAAGTGGGGGTTTCAGCAAACAGGTCACGCCGTAAGCGAAAAACCTGGTTTTGAGAGCCAAAATGGCCATTTTTCAGTTTTTTGGGCTAAAAAGTTTTTTCCCCCAGCAAAACAGTGTTTTGGACACCCAAAATGTGCTTTTCTCGGCCAAAACTTGCGTTTAGCAGTGAAAACGTCGTGTTTTGAGCAAAAGAAAATTCTCAGCAAATTTCAAATTTTCTCAGCAAAAAACAGCTTTTTTGACCAAAAAGCACCTTTACTCAGCCAAAACCGAATTTTTTTTCGCCAAAACGTCGTGTTTTTATCTCAAGAGGTATTATCATGAGCAAAAAGTGGGGGTTTCAGCAAACAGGTCACGCCGTAAGCGAAAAACCTGATTTTGAGAGCCAAAATGGCCATTTTTCAGTTTTTTGGGCTAAAAAGTTTTTTCCCCCAGCAAAACAGTGTTTTGGACACCCAAAATGTGCTTTTCTCGGCCAAAACTTGCGTTTAGCAGTGAAAACGTCGTGTTTTGAGCAAAAGAAAATTCTCAGCAAATTTCAAATTTTCTCAGCAAAAAACAGCTTTTTTGACCAAAAAGCACCTTTACTCAGCCAAAACCGAATTTTTTTTCGCCAAAACGTCGTGTTTTTATCTCAAGAGGTATTATCATGAGCAAAAAGTGGAGGTTTCAGCCAACAGGTCACGCCGTAAGCGAAAAACCTGGTTTTGAGAGCCAAAATGGCCATTTTGCAGTTTTTTGGGCTAAAAAGTTTTTTCCCCCAGCAAAACAGTGTTTTGGACACCCAAAATGTGCTTTTCTCGGCCAAAACTTGCGTTTAGCAGTGAAAACGTCGTGTTTTGAGCAAAAGAAAATTCTCAGCAAATTTCAAATTTTCTCAGCAAAAAACAGCTTTTTTGACCAAAAAGCACCTTTACTCAGCCAAAACCGAATTTTTTTTCGCCAAAACGTCGTGTTTTTATCTCAAGAGGTATTATCATGAGCAAAAAGTGGGGGTTTCAGCCAACAGGTCACGCCGTAAGCGAAAAACCTGGTTTTGAGAGCCAAAATGGCCATTTTTCAGTTTTTTGGGCTAAAAAGTTTTTTCCCCCAGCAAAACAGTGTTTTGGACACCCAAAATGTGCTTTTCTCGGCCAAAACTTGCGTTTAGCAGTGAAAACGTCGTGTTTTGAGCAAAAGAAAATTCTCAGCAAATTTCAAATTTTCTCAGCAAAAAACAGCTTTTTTGACCAAAAAGCACCTTTACTCAGCCAAAACCGAATTTTTTTTCGCCAAAACGTCGTGTTTTTATCTCAAGAGG
Source organism: Anthopleura xanthogrammica (assembly GCA_964019055.1). Lineage (NCBI taxonomy): Eukaryota > Metazoa > Cnidaria > Anthozoa > Actiniaria > Actiniidae > Anthopleura > Anthopleura xanthogrammica. Next base: position 8,563,776 of record OZ025210.1, read on the forward strand.
TATTATCATGAGCAAAAAGTGGGGGTTTCAGCAAACAGGTCACGCCGTAAGCGAAAAACCTGGTTTTGAGAGCCAAAATGGCCATTTTGCAGTTTTTTGGGCTAAAAAGTTTTTCCCCCCAGCAAAACAGTGTTTTGGACACCCAAAATGTGCTTTTCTCGGCCAAAACTTGCGTTTAGCAGTGAAAACGTCGTGTTTTGAGCAAAAGAAAATTCTCAGCAAATTTCAAATTTTCTCAGCAAAAAACAGCTTTTCTGACCAAAAAGCACCTTTACTCAGCCAAAACCGAATTTTTTTTCGCCAAAACGTCGTGTTTTTATCTCAAGAGGTATTATCATGAGCAAAAAGTGGGGGTTTCAGCAAACAGGTCACTCCGTAAGCGAAAAACCTGGTTTTGAGAGCCAAAATGGCCATTTTGCAGTTTTTTGGGCTAAAAAGTTTTTCCCCCCAGCAAAACAGTGTTTTGGACACCCAAAATGTGCTTTTCTCGGCCAAAACTTGCGTTTAGCAGTGAAAACGTCGTGTTTTGAGCAAAAGAAAATTCTCAGCAAATTTCAAATTTTCTCAGCAAAAAACAGCTTTTCTGACCAAAAAGCACCTTTACTCAGCCAAAACCGAATTTTTTTTCGCCAAAACGTCGTGTTTTTATCTCAAGAGGTATTATCATGAGCAAAAAGTGGGGGTTTCAGCAAACAGGTCACGCCGTAAGCGAAAAACCTGGTTTTGAGAGCCAAAATGGCCATTTTGCAGTTTTTTGGGCTAAAAAGTTTTTTCCCCCAGCAAAACAGTGTTTTGGACACCCAAAATGTGCTTTTCTCGGCCAAAACTTGCGTTTAGCAGTGAAAACGTCGTGTTTTGAGCAAAAGAAAATTCTCAGCAAATTTCAAATTTTCTCAGCAAAAAACAGCTTTTTTGACCAAAAAGCACCTTTACTCAGCCAAAACCGAATTTTTTTTCGCCAAAACGTCGTGTTTTTATCTCAAGAGGTATTATCATGAGCAAAAAGTGGGGGTTTCAGCAAACAGGTCACGCCGTAAGCGAAAAACCTGGTTTTGAGAGCCAAAATGGCCATTTTGCAGTTTTTTGGGCTAAAAAGTTTTTTCCCCCAGCAAAACAGTGTTTTGGACACCCAAAATGTGCTTTTCTCGGCCAAAACTTGCGTTTAGCAGTGAAAACGTCGTGTTTTGAGCAAAAGAAAATTCTCAGCAAATTTCAAATTTTCTCAGCAAAAAACAGCTTTTTTGACCAAAAAGCACCTTTACTCAGCCAAAACCGAATTTTTTTTCGCCAAAACGTCGTGTTGTTATCTCAAGAGGTATTATCATGAGCAAAAAGTGGAGGTTTCAGCAAACAGGTCACTCCGTAAGCGAAAAACCTGGTTTTGAGAGCCAAAATGGCCATTTTGCAGTTTTTTGGGCTAAAAAGTTTTTTCCCCCAGCAAAACAGTGTTTTGGACACCCAAAATGTGCTTTTCTCGGCCAAAACTTGCGTTTAGCAGTGAAAACGTCGTGTTTTGAGCAAAAGAAAATTCTCAGCAAATTTCAAATTTTCTCAGCAAAAAACAGCTTTTCTGACCAAAAAGCACCTTTACTCAGCCAAAACCGAATTTTTTTTCGCCAAAACGTCGTGTTTTTATCTCAAGAGGTATTATCATGAGCAAAAAGTGGGGGTTTCAGCAAACAGGTCACGCCGTAAGCGAAAAACCTGGTTTTGAGAGCCAAAATGGCCATTTTGCAGTTTTTTGGGCTAAAAAGTTTTTTCCCCCAGCAAAACAGTGTTTTGGATACCCAAAATGTGCTTTTCTCGGCCAAAACTTGCGTTTAGCAGTGAAAACGTCGTGTTTTGAGCAAAAGAAAATTCTCAGCAAATTTCAAATTTTCTCAGCAAAAAACAGCTTTTTTGACCAAAAAGCACCTTTACTCAGCCAAAACCGAATTTTTTTTCGCCAAAACGTCGTGTTTTTATCTCAAGAGGTATTATCATGAGCAAAAAGTGGGGGTTTCAGCAAACAGGTCACGCCGTAAGCGAAAAACCTGGTTTTGAGAGCCAAAATGGCCATTTTGCAGTTTTTTGGGCTAAAAAGTTTTTTCCCCCAGCAAAACAGTGTTTTGGACACCCAAAATGTGCTTTTCTCGGCCAAAACTTGCGTTTAGCAGTGAAAACGTCGTGTTTTGAGCAAAAGAAAATTCTCAGCAAATTTCAAATTTTCTCAGCAAAAAACAGCTTTTTTGACCAAAAAGCACCTTTACTCAGCCAAAACCGAATTTTTTTTCGCCAAAACGTCGTGTTTTTATCTCAAGAGGTATTATCATCAGCAAAAAGTGGGGGTTTCAGCAAACAGGTCACGCCGTAAGCGAAAAACCTGGTTTTGAGAGCCAAAATGGCCATTTTGCAGTTTTTTGGGCTAAAAAGTTTTTTCCCCCAGCAAAACAGTGTTTTGGACACCCAAAATGTGCTTTTCTCGGCCAAAACTTGCGTTTAGCAGTGAAAACGTCGTGTTTTGAGCAAAAGAAAATTCTCAGCAAATTTCAAATTTTCTCAGCAAAAAACAGCTTTTTTGACCAAAAAGCACCTTTACTCAGCCAAAACCGAATTTTTTTTCGCCAAAACGTCGTGTTTTTATCTCAAGAGGTATTATCATGAGCAAAAAGTGGGGGTTTCAGCAAACAGGTCACTCCGTAAGCGAAAAACCTGGTTTTGAGAGCCAAAATGGCCATTTTGCAGTTTTTTGGGCTAAAAAGTTTTTTCCCCCAGCAAAACAGTGTTTTGGACACCCAAAATGTGCTTTTCTCGGCCAAAACTTGCGTTTAGCAGTGAAAACGTCGTGTTTTGAGCAAAAGAAAATTCTCAGCAAATTTCAAATTTTCTCAGCAAAAAACAGCTTTTCTGACCAAAAAGCACCTTTACTCAGCCAAAACCGAATTTTTTTTCGCCAAAACGTCGTGTTTTTATCTCAAGAGGTATTATCATGAGCAAAAAGTGGGGGTTTCAGCAAACAGGTCACGCCGTAAGCGAAAAACCTGGTTTTGAGAGCCAAAATGGCCATTTTGCAGTTTTTTGGGCTAAAAAGTTTTTTCCCCCAGCAAAACAGTGTTTTGGACACCCAAAATGTGCTTTTCTCGGCCAAAACTTGCGTTTAGCAGTGAAAACGTCGTGTTTTGAGCAAAAGAAAATTCTCAGCAAATTTCAAATTTTCTCAGCAAAAAACAGCTTTTTTGACCAAAAAGCACCTTTACTCAGCCAAAACCGAATTTTTTTTCGCCAAAACGTCGTGTTTTTATCTCAAGAGGTATTATCATGAGCAAAAAGTGGGGGTTTCAGCAAACAGGTCACGCCGTAAGCGAAAAACCTGGTTTTGAGAGCCAAAATGGCCATTTTGCAGTTTTTTGGGCTAAAAAGTTTTTTCCCCCAGCAAAACAGTGTTTTGGACACCCAAAATGTGCTTTTCTCGGCCAAAACTTGCGTTTAGCAGTGAAAACGTCGTGTTTTGAGCAAAAGAAAATTCTCAGCAAATTTCAAATTTTCTCAGCAAAAAACAGCTTTTTTGACCAAAAAGCACCTTTACTCAGCCAAAACCGAATTTTTTTTCGCCAAAACGTCGTGTTGTTATCTCAAGAGGTATTATCATGAGCAAAAAGTGGAGGTTTCAGCAAACAGGTCACTCCGTAAGCGAAAAACCTGGTTTTGAGAGCCAAAATGGCCATTTTGCAGTTTTTTGGGCTAAAAAGTTTTTTCCCCCAGCAAAACAGTGTTTTGGACACCCAAAATGTGCTTTTCTCGGCCAAAACTTGCGTTTAGCAGTGAAAACGTCGTGTTTTGAGCAAAAGAAAATTCTCAGCAAATTTCAAATTTTCTCAGCAAAAAACAGCTTTTCTGACCAAAAAGCACCTTTACTCAGCCAAAACCGAATTTTTTTTCGCCAAAACGTCGTGTTTTTATCTCAAGAGGTATTATCATGAGCAAAAAGTGGGGGTTTCAGCAAACAGGTCACGCCGTAAGCGAAAAACCTGGTTTTGAGAGCCAAAATGGCCATTTTGCAGTTTTTTGGGCTAAAAAGTTTTTTCCCCCAGCAAAACAGTGTTTTGGATACCCAAAATGTGCTTTTCTCGGCCAAAACTTGCGTTTAGCAGTGAAAACGTCGTGTTTTGAGCAAAAGAAAATTCTCAGCAAATTTCAAATTTTCTCAGCAAAAAACAGCTTTTTTGACCAAAAAGCACCTTTACTCAGCCAAAACCGAATTTTTTTTCGCCAAAACGTCGTGTTTTTATCTCAAGAGGTATTATCATGAGCAAAAAGTGGGGGTTTCAGCAAACAGGTCACGCCGTAAGCGAAAAACCTGGTTTTGAGAGCCAAAATGGCCATTTTGCAGTTTTTTGGGCTAAAAAGTTTTTTCCCCCAGCAAAACAGTGTTTTGGACACCCAAAATGTGCTTTTCTCGGCCAAAACTTGCGTTTAGCAGTGAAAACGTCGTGTTTTGAGCAAAAGAAAATTCTCAGCAAATTTCAAATTTTCTCAGCAAAAAACAGCTTTTTTGACCAAAAAGCACCTTTACTCAGCCAAAACCGAATTTTTTTTCGCCAAAACGTCGTGTTTTTATCTCAAGAGGTATTATCATGAGCAAAAAGTGGGGGTTTCAGCAAACAGGTCACGCCGTAAGCGAAAAACCTGGTTTTGAGAGCCAAAATGGCCATTTTTCAGTTTTTTGGGCTAAAAAGTTTTTTCCCCCAGCAAAACAGTGTTTTGGACACCCAAAATGTGCTTTTCTCGGCCAAAACTTGCGTTTAGCAGTGAAAACGTCGTGTTTTGAGCAAAAGAAAATTCTCAGCAAATTTCAAATTTTCTCAGCAAAAAACAGCTTTTTTGACCAAAAAGCACCTTTACTCAGCCAAAACCGAATTTTTTTTCGCCAAAACGTCGTGTTTTTATCTCAAGAGGTATTATCATGAGCAAAAAGTGGGGGTTTCAGCAAACAGGTCACGCCGTAAGCGAAAAACCTGGTTTTGAGAGCCAAAATGGCCATTTTGCAGTTTTTTGGGCTAAAAAGTTTTTTCCCCCACCAAAACAGTGTTTTGGACACCCAAAATGTGCTTTTCTCGGCCAAAACTTGCGTTTAGCAGTGAAAACGTCGTGTTTTGAGCAAAAGAAAATTCTCAGCAAATTTCAAATTTTCTCAGCAAAAAACAGCTTTTTTGACCAAAAAGCACCTTTACTCAGCCAAAACCGAATTTTTTTTCGCCAAAACGTCGTGTTTTTATCTCAAGAGGTATTATCATGAGCAAAAAGTGGGGGTTTCAGCAAACAGGTCACGCCGTAAGCGAAAAACCTGGTTTTGAGAGCCAAAATGGCCATTTTTCAGTTTTTTGGGCTAAAAAGTTTTTTCCCCCAGCAAAACAGTGTTTTGGACACCCAAAATGTGCTTTTCTCGGCCAAAACTTGCGTTTAGCAGTGAAAACGTCGTGTTTTGAGCAAAAGAAAATTCTCAGCAAATTTCAAATTTTCTCAGCAAAAAACAGCTTTTTTGACCAAAAAGCACCTTTACTCAGCCAAAACCGAATTTTTTTTCGCCAAAACGTCGTGTTTTTATCTCAAGAGGTATTATCATGAGCAAAAAGTGGGGGTTTCAGCAAACAGGTCACGCCGTAAGCGAAAAACCTGGTTTTCAGAGCCAAAATGGCCATTTTTCAGTTTTTTGGGCTAAAAAGTTTTTTCCCCCAGCAAAACAGTGTTTTGGACACCCAAAATGTGCTTTTCTCGGCCAAAACTTGCGTTTAGCAGTGAAAACGTCGTGTTTTGAGCAAAAGAAAATTCTCAGCAAATTTCAAATTTTCTCAGCAAAAAACAGCTTTTTTGACCAAAAAGCACCTTTACTCAGCCAAAACCGAATTTTTTTTCGCCAAAACGTCGTGTTTTTATCTCAAGAGGTATTATCATGAGCAAAAAGTGGGGGTTTCAGCAAACAGGTCACGCCGTAAGCGAAAAACCTGGTTTTGAGAGCCAAAATGGCCATTTTGCAGTTTTTTGGGCTAAAAAGTTTTTTCCCCCAGCAAAACAGTGTTTTGGACACCCAAAATGTGCTTTTCTCGGCCAAAACTTGCGTTTAGCAGTGAAAACGTCGTGTTTTGAGCTAAAGAAAATTCTCAGCAAATTTCAAATTTTCTCAGCAAAAAACAGCTTTTTTGACCAAAAAGCACCTTTACTCAGCCAAAACCGAATTTTTTTTCGCCAAAACGTCGTGTTTTTATCTCAAGAGGTATTATCATGAGCAAAAAGTGGGGGTTTCAGCAAACAGGTCACGCCGTAAGCGAAAAACCTGGTTTTGAGAGCCAAAATGGCCATTTTGCAGTTTTTTGGGCTAAAAAGTTTTTTCCCCCAGCAAAACAGTGTTTTGGACACCCAAAATGTGCTTTTCTCGGCCAAAACTTGCGTTTAGCAGTGAAAACGTCGTGTTTTGAGCAAAAGAAAATTCTCAGCAAATTTCAAATTTTCTCAGCAAAAAACAGCTTTTTTGACCAAAAAGCACCTTTACTCAGCCAAAACCGAATTTTTTTTCGCCAAAACGTCGTGTTTTTATCTCAAGAGGTATTATCATGAGCAAAAAGTGGGGGTTTCAGCAAACAGGTCACGCCGTAAGCGAAAAACCTGGTTTTGAGAGCCAAAATGGCCATTTTGCAGTTTTTTGGGCTAAAAAATTTTTTCCCCCAGCAAAACAGTGTTTTGGACACCCAAAATGTGCTTTTCTCGGCCAAAACTTGCGTTTAGCAGTGAAAACGTCGTGTTTTGAGCAAAAGAAAATTCTCAGCAAATTTCAAATTTTCTCAGCAAAAAACAGCTTTTTTGACCAAAAAGCACCTTTACTCAGCCAAAACCGAATTTTTTTTCGCCAAAACGTCGTGTTTTTATCTCAAGAGGTATTATCATGAGCAAAAAGTGGGGGTTTCAGCAAACAGGTCACGCCGTAAGCGAAAAACCTGGTTTTGAGAGCCAAAATGGCCATTTTTCAGTTTTTTGGGCTAAAAAGTTTTTTCCCCCAGCAAAACAGTGTTTTGGACACCCAAAATGTGCTTTTCTCGGCCAAAACTTGCGTTTAGCAGTGAAAACGTCGTGTTTTGAGCAAAAGAAAATTCTCAGCAAATTTCAAATTTTCTCAGCAAAAAACAGCTTTTTTGACCAAAAAGCACCTTTACTCAGCCAAAACCGAATTTTTTTTCGCCAAAACGTCGTGTTTTTATCTCAAGAGGTATTATCATCAGCAAAAAGTGGGGGTTTCAGCAAACAGGTCACGCCGTAAGCGAAAAACCTGGTTTTGAGAGCCAAAATGGCCATTTTGCAGTTTTTTGGGCTAAAAAGTTTTTTCCCCCAGCAAAACAGTGTTTTGGACACCCAAAATGTGCTTTTCTCGGCCAAAACTTGCGTTTAGCAGTGAAAACGTCGTGTTTTGAGCAAAAGAAAATTCTCAGCAAATTTCAAATTTTCTCAGCAAAAAACAGCTTTTTTGACCAAAAAGCACCTTTACTCAGCCAAAACCGAATTTTTTTTCGCCAAAACGTCGTGTTTTTATCTCAAGAGGTATTATCATGAGCAAAAAGTGAGGGTTTCAGCAAACCGGTCACGCCGTAAGCGAAAAACCTGGTTTTGGGAGCCAAAATGGCCATTTTGCAGTTTTTTGGGCTAAAAAGTTTTTTCCCCCAGCAAAACAGTGTTTTGGACACCCAAAATGTGCTTTTCTCGGCCAAAACTTGCGTTTAGCAGTGAAAACGTCGTGTTTTGAGCAAAAGAAAATTCTCAGCAAATTTCAAATTTTCTCAGCAAAAAACAGCTTTTTTGACCAAAAAGCACCTTTACTCAGCCAAAACCGAATTTTTTTTCGCCAAAACGTCGTGTTTTTATCTCAAGAGGTATTATCATGAGCAAAAAGTGGGGGTTTCAGCAAACAGGTCACGCCGTAAGCGAAAAACCTGATTTTGAGAGCCAAAATGGCCATTTTTCAGTTTTTTGGGCTAAAAAGTTTTTTCCCCCAGGAAAACAGTGTTTTGGACACCCAAAATGTGCTTTTCTCGGCCAAAACTTGCGTTTAGCAGTGAAAACGTCGTGTTTTGAGCAAAAGAAAATTCTCAGCAAATTTCAAATTTTCTCAGCAAAAAACAGCTTTTTTGACCAAAAAGCACCTTTACTCAGCCAAAACCGAATTTTTTTTCGCCAAAACGTCGTGTTTTTATCTCAAGAGGTATTATCATGAGCAAAAAGTGAGGGTTTCAGCAAATCGGTCACGCCGTAAGCGAAAAACCTGGTTTTGAGAGCCAAAATGGCCATTTTGCAGTTTTTTGGGCTAAAAAGTCTTTTCCCCCAGCAAAACAGTGTTTTGGACACCCAAAATGTGCTTTTCTCGGCCAAAACTTGCGTTTAGCAGTGAAAACGTCGTGTTTTGAGCAAAAGAAAATTCTCAGCAAATTTCAAATTTTCTCAGCAAAAAACAGCTTTTTTGACCAAAAAGCACCTTTACTCAGCCAAAACCGAATTTTTTTTCGCCAAAACGTCGTGTTTTTATCTCAAGAGGTATTATCATGAGCAAAAAGTGGGGGTTTCAGCAAACAGGTCACGCCGTAAGCGAAAAACCTGGTTTTGAGAGCCAAAATGGCCATTTTGCAGTTTTTTGGGCTAAAAAGTCTTTTCCCCCAGCAAAACAGTGTTTTGGACACCCAAAATGTGCTTTTCTCGGCCGAAACTTGCGTTTAGCAGTGAAAACGTCGTGTTTTGAGCAAAAGAAAATTCTCAGCAAATTTCAAATTTTCTCAGCAAAAAACAGCTTTTTTGACCAAAAAGCACCTTTACTCAGCCAAAACCGAATTTTTTTTCGCCAAAACGTCGTGTTTTTATCTCAAGAGGTATTATCATGAGCAAAAAGTGGGGGTTTCAGCAAACAGGTCACGCCGTAAGCGAAAAACCTGGTTTTGAGAGCCAAAATGGCCATTTTGCAGTTTTTTGGGCTAAAAAGTTTTTTCCCCCAGCAAAACAGTGTTTTGGACACCCAAAATGTGCTTTTCTCGGCCAAAACTTGCGTTTAGCAGTGAAAACGTCGTGTTTTGAGCAAAAGAAAATTCTCAGCAAATTTCAAATTTTCTCAGCAAAAAACAGCTTTTTTGACCAAAAAGCACCTTTACTCAGCCAAAACCGAATTTTTTTTCGCCAAAACGTCGTGTTTTTATCTCAAGAGGTATTATCATGAGCAAAAAGTGGGGGTTTCAGCAAACAGGTCACGCCGTAAGCGAAAAACCTGGTTTTGAGAGCCAAAATGGCCATTTTGCAGTTTTTTGGGCTAAAAAGTTTTTTCCCCCAGCAAAACAGTGTTTTGGACACCCAAAATGTGCTTTTCTCGGCCAAAACTTGCGTTTAGCAGTGAAAACGTCGTGTTTTGAGCAAAAGAAAATTCTCAGCAAATTTCAAATTTTCTCAGCAAAAAACAGCTTTTTTGACCAAAAAGCACCTTTACTCAGCCAAAACCGAATTTTTTTTCGCCAAAACGTCGTGTTTTTATCTCAAGAGGTATTATCATGAGCAAAAAGTGAGGGTTTCAGCAAATCGGTCACGCCGTAAGCGAAAAACCTGGTTTTGAGAGCCAAAATGGCCATTTTGCAGTTTTTTGGGCTAAAAAGTCTTTTCCCCCAGCAAAACAGTGTTTTGGACACCCAAAATGTGCTTTTCTCGGCCAAAACTTGCGTTTAGCAGTGAAAACGTCGTGTTTTGAGCAAAAGAAAATTCTCAGCAAATTTCAAATTTTCTCAGCAAAAAACAGCTTTTTTGACCAAAAAGCACCTTTACTCAGCCAAAACCGAATTTTTTTTCGCCAAAACGTCGTGTTTTTATCTCAAGAGGTATTATCATGAGCAAAAAGTGGGGGTTTCAGCAAACAGGTCACGCCGTAAGCGAAAAACCTGGTTTTGAGAGCCAAAATGGCCATTTTGCAGTTTTTTGGGCTAAAAAGTCTTTTCCCCCAGCAAAACAGTGTTTTGGACACCCAAAATGTGCTTTTCTCGGCCGAAACTTGCGTTTAGCAGTGAAAACGTCGTGTTTTGAGCAAAAGAAAATTCTCAGCAAATTTCAAATTTTCTCAGCAAAAAACAGCTTTTTTGACCAAAAAGCACCTTTACTCAGCCAAAACCGAATTTTTTTTCGCCAAAACGTCGTGTTTTTATCTCAAGAGGTATTATCATGAGCAAAAAGTGGGGGTTTCAGCAAACAGGTCACGCCGTAAGCGAAAAACCTGGTTTTGAGAGCCAAAATGGCCATTTTGCAGTTTTTTGGGCTAAAAAGTTTTTTCCCCCAGCAAAACAGTGTTTTGGACACCCAAAATGTGCTTTTCTCGGCCAAAACTTGCGTTTAGCAGTGAAAACGTCGTGTTTTGAGCAAAAGAAAATTCTCAGCAAATTTCAAATTTTCTCAGCAAAAAACAGCTTTTTTGACCAAAAAGCACCTTTACTCAGCCAAAACCGAATTTTTTTTCGCCAAAACGTCGTGTTTTTATCTCAAGAGGTATTATCATGAGCAAAAAGTGGGGGTTTCAGCAAACAGGTCACGCCGTAAGCGAAAAACCTGGTTTTGAGAGCCAAAATGGCCATTTTTCAGTTTTTTGGGCTAAAAAGTTTTTTCCCCCAGCAAAACAGTGTTTTGGACACCCAAAATGTGCTTTTCTCGGCCAAAACTTGCGTTTAGCAGTGAAAACGTCGTGTTTTGAGCAAAAGAAAATTCTCAGCAAATTTCAAATTTTCTCAGCAAAAAACAGCTTTTTTGACCAAAAAGCACCTTTACTCAGCCAAAACCGAATTTTTTTTCGCCAAAACGTCGTGTTTTTATCTCAAGAGGTATTATCATGAGCAAAAAGTGGGGGTTTCAGCAAACAGGTCACGCCGTAAGCGAAAAACCTGGTTTTGAGAGCCAAAATGGCCATTTTGCAGTTTTTTGGGCTAAAAAGTTTTTTCCCCCAGCAAAACAGTGTTTTGGACACCCAAAATGTGCTTTTCTCGGCCAAAACTTGCGTTTAGCAGTGAAAACGTCGTGTTTTGAGCAAAAGAAAATTCTCAGCAAATTTCAAATTTTCTCAGCAAAAAACAGCTTTTTTGACCAAAAAGCACCTTTACTCAGTCAAAACCGAATTTTTTTTCGCCAAAACGTCGTGTTTTTATCTCAAGAGGTATTATCATGAGCAAAAAGTGGGGGTTTCAGCAAAGAGGTCACGCCGTAAGCGAAAAACCTGGTTTTGAGAGCCAAAATGGCCATTTTGCAGTTTTTTGGGCTAAAAAGTTTTTTCCCCCAGCAAAACAGTGTTTTGGACACCCAAAATGTGCTTTTCTCGGCCAAAACTTGCGTTTAGCAGTGAAAACGTTGTGTTTTGAGCAAAAGAAAATTCTCAGCAAATTTCAAATTTTCTCAGCAAAAAACAGCTTTTTTGACCAAAAAGCACCTTTACTCAGCCAAAACCGAATTTTTTTTCGCCAAAACGTCGTGTTTTTATCTCAAGAGGTATTATCATGAGCAAAAAGTGGGGGTTTCAGCAAACAGGTCACGCCGTAAGCGAAAAACCTGGTTTTGAGAGCCAAAATGGCCATTTTGCAGTTTTTTGGGCTAAAAAGTCTTTTCCCCCAGCAAAACAGTGTTTTGGACACCCAAAATGTGCTTTTCTCGGCCGAAACTTGCGTTTAGCAGTGAAAACGTCGTGTTTTGAGCAAAAGAAAATTCTCAGCAAATTTCAAATTTTCTCAGCAAAAAACAGCTTTTTTGACCAAAAAGCACCTTTACTCAGCCAAAACCGAATTTTTTTTCGCCAAAACGTCGTGTTTTTATCTCAAGAGGTATTATCATGAGCAAAAAGTGGGGGTTTCAGCAAACAGGTCACGCCGTAAGCGAAAAACCTGGTTTTGAGAGCCAAAATGGCCATTTTGCAGTTTTTTGGGCTAAAAAGTTTTTTCCCCCAGCAAAACAGTGTTTTGGACACCCAAAATGTGCTTTTCTCGGCCAAAACTTGCGTTTAGCAGTGAAAACGTCGTGTTTTGAGCAAAAGAAAATTCTCAGCAAATTTCAAATTTTCTCAGCAAAAAACAGCTTTTTTGACCAAAAAGCACCTTTACTCAGCCAAAACCGAATTTTTTTTCGCCAAAACGTCGTGTTTTTATCTCAAGAGGTATTATCATGAGCAAAAAGTGGGGGTTTCAGCAAACAGGTCACGCCGTAAGCGAAAAACCTGGTTTTGAGAGCCAAAATGGCCATTTTGCAGTTTTTTGGGCTAAAAAGTTTTTCCCCCCAGCAAAACAGTGTTTTGGACACCCAAAATGTGCTTTTCTCGGCCAAAACTTGCGTTTAGCAGTGAAAACGTCGTGTTTTGAGCAAAAGAAAATTCTCAGCAAATTTCAAATTTTCTCAGCAAAAAACAGCTTTTTTGACCAAAAAGCACCTTTACTCAGCCAAAACCGAATTTTTTTTCGCCAAAACGTCGTGTTTTTATCTCAAGAGGTATTATCATGAGCAAAAAGTGGGGGTTTCAGCAAACAGGTCACGCCGTAAGCGAAAAACCTGGTTTTGAGAGCCAAAATGGCCATTTTGCAGTTTTTTGGGCTAAAAAGTTTTTTCCCCCAGCAAAACAGTGTTTTGGACACCCAAAATGTGCTTTTCTCGGCCAAAACTTGCGTTTAGCAGTGAAAACGTCGTGTTTTGAGCAAAAGAAAATTCTCAGCAAATTTCAAATTTTCTCAGCAAAAAACAGCTTTTTTGACCAAAAAGCACCTTTACTCAGTCAAAACCGAATTTTTTTTCGCCAAAACGTCGTGTTTTTATCTCAAGAGGTATTATCATGAGCAAAAAGTGGGGGTTTCAGCAAAGAGGTCACGCCGTAAGCGAAAAACCTGGTTTTGAGAGCCAAAATGGCCATTTTGCAGTTTTTTGGGCTAAAAAGTTTTTTCCCCCAGCAAAACAGTGTTTTGGACACCCAAAATGTGCTTTTCTCGGCCAAAACTTGCGTTTAGCAGTGAAAACGTTGTGTTTTGAGCAAAAGAAAATTCTCAGCAAATTTCAAATTTTCTCAGCAAAAAACAGCTTTTTTGACCAAAAAGCACCTTTACTCAGCCAAAACCGAATTTTTTTTCGCCAAAACGTCGTGTTTTTATCTCAAGAGGTATTATCATGAGCAAAAAGTGGGGGTTTCAGCAAACAGGTCACGCCGTAAGCGAAAAACCTGGTTTTGAGAGCCAAAATGGCCATTTTGCAGTTTTTTGGGCTAAAAAGTTTTTCCCCCCAGCAAAACAGTGTTTTGGACACCCAAAATGTGCTTTTCTCGGCCAAAACTTGCGTTTAGCAGTGAAAACGTCGTGTTTTGAGCAAAAGAAAATTCTCAGCAAATTTCAAATTTTCTCAGCAAAAAACAGCTTTTTTGACCAAAAAGCACCTTTACTCAGCCAAAACCGAATTTTTTTTCGCCAAAACGTCGTGTTTTTATCTCAAGAGGTATTATCATGAGCAAAAAGTGGGGGTTTCAGCAAACAGGTCACGCCGTAAGCGAAAAACCTGGTTTTGAGAGCCAAAATGGCCATTTTGCAGTTTTTTGGGCTAAAAAGTTTTTTCCCCCAGCAAAACAGTGTTTTGGACACCCAAAATGTGCTTTTCTCGGCCAAAACTTGCGTTTAGCAGTGAAAACGTCGTGTTTTGAGCAAAAGAAAATTCTCAGCAAATTTCAAATTTTCTCAGCAAAAAACAGCTTTTTTGACCAAAAAGCACCTTTACTCAGCCAAAACCGAATTTTTTTTGCCAAAACGTCGTGTTTTTATCTCAAGAGGTATTATCATGAGCAAAAAGTGGGGGTTTCAGCAAACAGGTCACGCCGTAAGCGAAAAACCTGGTTTTGAGAGCCAAAATGGCCATTTTGCAGTTTTTTGGGCTAAAAAGTCTTTTCCCCCAGCAAAACAGTGTTTTGGACACCCAAAATGTGCTTTTCTCGGCCAAAACTTGCGTTTAGCAGTGAAAACGTCGTGTTTTGAGCAAAAGAAAATTCTCAGCAAATTTCAAATTTTCTCAGCAAAAAACAGCTTTTTTGACCAAAAAGCACCTTTACTCAGCCAAAACCGAATTTTTTTTCGCCAAAACGTCGTGTTTTTATCTCAAGAGGTATTATCATGAGCAAAAAGTGGGGGTTTCAGCAAACAGGTCACGCCGTAAGCGAAAAACCTGGTTTTGAGAGCCAAAATGGCCATTTTGCAGTTTTTTGGGCTAAAAAGTCTTTTCCCCCAGCAAAACAGTGTTTTGGACACCCAAAATGTGCTTTTCTCGGCCAAAACTTGCGTTTAGCAGTGAAAACGTCGTGTTTTGAGCAAAAGAAAATTCTCAGCAAATTTCAAATTTTCTCAGCAAAAAACAGCTTTTTTGACCAAAAAGCACCTTTACTCAGCCAAAACCGAATTTTTTTTCGCCAAAACGTCGTGTTTTTATCTCAAGAGGTATTATCATGAGCAAAAAGTGGGGGTTTCAGCAAACAGGTCACGCCGTAAGCGAAAAACCTGGTTTTGAGAGCCAAAATGGCCATTTTGCAGTTTTTTGGGCTAAAAAGTTTTTTCCCCCAGCAAAACAGTGTTTTGGACACCCAAAATGTGCTTTTCTCGGCCAAAACTTGCGTTTAGCAGTGAAAACGTCGTGTTTTGAGCAAAAGAAAATTCTCAGCAAATTTCAAATTTTCTCAGCAAAAAACAGCTTTTTTGACCAAAAAGCACCTTTACTCAGCCAAAACCGAATTTTTTTTCGCCAAAACGTCGTGTTTTTATCTCAAGAGGTATTATCATGAGCAAAAAGTGGGGGTTTCAGCAAACAGGTCACGCCGTAAGCGAAAAACCTGGTTTTGAGAGCCAAAATGGCCATTTTGCAGTTTTTTGGGCTAAAAAGTTTTTTCCCCCAGCAAAACAGTGTTTTGGACACCCAAAATGTGCTTTTCTCGGCCAAAACTTGCGTTTAGCAGTGAAAACGTCGTGTTTTGAGCAAAAGAAAATTCTCAGCAAATTTCAAATTTTCTCAGCAAAAAACAGCTTTTTTGACCAAAAAGCACCTTTACTCAGTCAAAACCGAATTTTTTTTCGCCAAAACGTCGTGTTTTTATCTCAAGAGGTATTATCATGAGCAAAAAGTGGGGGTTTCAGCAAAGAGGTCACGCCGTAAGCGAAAAACCTGGTTTTGAGAGCCAAAATGGCCATTTTGCAGTTTTTTGGGCTAAAAAGTTTTTTCCCCCAGCAAAACAGTGTTTTGGACACCCAAAATGTGCTTTTCTCGGCCAAAACTTGCGTTTAGCAGTGAAAACGTTGTGTTTTGAGCAAAAGAAAATTCTCAGCAAATTTCAAATTTTCTCAGCAAAAAACAGCTTTTTTGACCAAAAAGCACCTTTACTCAGCCAAAACCGAATTTTTTTTCGCCAAAACGTCGTGTTTTTATCTCAAGAGGTATTATCATGAGCAAAAAGTGGGGGTTTCAGCAAACAGGTCACGCCGTAAGCGAAAAACCTGGTTTTGAGAGCCAAAATGGCCATTTTGCAGTTTTTTGGGCTAAAAAGTTTTTCCCCCCAGCAAAACAGTGTTTTGGACACCCAAAATGTGCTTTTCTCGGCCAAAACTTGCGTTTAGCAGTGAAAACGTCGTGTTTTGAGCAAAAGAAAATTCTCAGCAAATTTCAAATTTTCTCAGCAAAAAACAGCTTTTTTGACCAAAAAGCACCTTTACTCAGCCAAAACCGAATTTTTTTTCGCCAAAACGTCGTGTTTTTATCTCAAGAGGTATTATCATGAGCAAAAAGTGGGGGTTTCAGCAAACAGGTCACGCCGTAAGCGAAAAACCTGGTTTTGAGAGCCAAAATGGCCATTTTGCAGTTTTTTGGGCTAAAAAGTTTTTTCCCCCAGCAAAACAGTGTTTTGGACACCCAAAATGTGCTTTTCTCGGCCAAAACTTGCGTTTAGCAGTGAAAACGTCGTGTTTTGAGCAAAAGAAAATTCTCAGCAAATTTCAAATTTTCTCAGCAAAAAACAGCTTTTTTGACCAAAAAGCACCTTTACTCAGCCAAAACCGAATTTTTTTTGCCAAAACGTCGTGTTTTTATCTCAAGAGGTATTATCATGAGCAAAAAGTGGGGGTTTCAGCAAACAGGTCACGCCGTAAGCGAAAAACCTGGTTTTGAGAGCCAAAATGGCCATTTTGCAGTTTTTTGGGCTAAAAAGTTTTTCCCCCCGCAAAACAGTGTTTTGGACACCCAAAATGTGCTTTTCTCGGCCAAAACTTGCGTTTAGCAGTGAAAACGTCGTGTTTTGAGCAAAAGAAAATTCTCAGCAAATTTCAAATTTTCTCAGCAAAAAACAGCTTTTTTGACCAAAAAGCACCTTTACTCAGCCAAAACCGAATTTTTTTTCGCCAAAACGTCGTGTTTTTATCTCAAGAGGTATTATCATGAGCAAAAAGTGGGGGTTTCAGCAAACAGGTCACGCCGTAAGCGAAAAACCTGGTTTTGAGAGCCAAAATGGCCATTTTGCAGTTTTTTGGGCTAAAAAGTTTTTTCCCCCAGCAAAACAGTGTTTTGGACACCCAAAATGTGCTTTTCTCGGCCAAAACTTGCGTTTAGCAGTGAAAACGTCGTGTTTTGAGCAAAAGAAAATTCTCAGCAAATTTCAAATTTTCTCAGCAAAAAACAGCTTTTTTGACCAAAAAGCACCTTTACTCAGCCAAAACCGAATTTTTTTTGCCAAAACGTCGTGTTTTTATCTCAAGAGGTATTATCATGAGCAAAAAGTGGGGGTTTCAGCAAACAGGTCACGCCGTAAGCGAAAAACCTGGTTTTGAGAGCCAAAATGGCCATTTTGCAGTTTTTTGGGTTAAAAAGTTTTTTCCCCCAGCAAAACAGTGTTTTGGACACCCAAAATGTGCTTTTCTCGGCGAAAACTTGCGTTTAGCAGTGAAAACGTCGTGTTTTGAGCAAAAGAAAATTCTCAGCAAATTTCAAATTTTCTCAGCAAAAAACAGCTTTTTTGACCAAAAAGCACCTTTACTCAGCCAAAACCGAATTTTTTTTCGCCAAAACGTCGTGTTTTTATCTCAAGAGGTATTATCATGAGCAAAAAGTGGGGGTTTCAGCAAACAGGTCACGCCGTAAGCGAAAAACCTGGTTTTGAGAGCCAAAATGGCCATTTTGCAGTTTTTTGGGCTAAAAAGTTTTTTCCCCCAGCAAAACAGTGTTTTGGACACCCAAAATGGGCTTTTCTCGGCCAAAACTTGCGTTTAGCAGTGAAAACGTCGTGTTTTGAGCAAAAGAAAATTCTCAGCAAATTTCAAATTTTCTCAGCAAAAAACAGCTTTTTTGACCAAAAAGCACCTTTACTCAGCCAAAACCGAATTTTTTTTCGCCAAAACGTCGTGTTTTTATCTCAAGAGGTATTATCATGAGCAAAAAGTGGAGGTTTCAGCAAACAGGTCACGCCGTAAGCGAAAAACCTGGTTTTGAGAGCCAAAATGGCCATTTTGCAGTTTTTTGGGCTAAAAAGTTTTTTCCCCCAGCAAAACAGTGTTTTGGACACCCAAAATGTGCTTTTCTCGGCCAAAACTTGCGTTTAGCAGTGAAAACGTCGTGTTTTGAGCAAAAGAAAATTCTCAGCAAATTTCAAATTTTCTCAGCAAAAAACAGCTTTTTTGACCAAAAAGCACCTTTACTCAGCCAAAACCGAATTTTTTTTCGCCAAAACGTCGTGTTTTTATCTCAAGAGGTATTATCATGAGCAAAAAGTGGGGGTTTCAGCAAACAGGTCACGCCGTAAGCGAAAAACCTGGTTTTGAGAGCCAAAATGGCCATTTTTCAGTTTTTTGGGCTAAAAAGTTTTTTCCCCCAGCAAAACAGTGTTTTGGACACCCAAAATGTGCTTTTCTCGGCCAAAACTTGCGTTTAGCAGTGAAAACGTCGTGTTTTGAGCAAAAGAAAATTCTCAGCAAATTTCAAATTTTCTCAGCAAAAAACAGCTTTTTTGACCAAAAAGCACCTTTACTCAGCCAAAACCGAATTTTTTTTCGCCAAAACGTCGTGTTGTTATCTCAAGAGGTATTATCATGAGCAAAAAGTGGAGGTTTCAGCAAACAGGTCACGCCGTAAGCGAAAAACCTGGTTTTGAGAGCCAAAATGGCCATTTTTCAGTTTTTTGGGCTAAAAAGTTTTTTCCCCCAGCAAAACAGTGTTTTGGACACCCAAAATGTGCTTTTCTCGGCCAAAACTTGCGTTTAGCAGTGAAAACGTCGTGTTTTGAGCAAAAGAAAATTCTCAGCAAATTTCAAATTTTCTCAGCAAAAAACAGCTTTTTTGACCAAAAAGCACCTTTACTCAGCCAAAACCGAATTTTTTTTCGCCAAAACGTCGTGTTTTTATCTCAAGAGGTATTATCATGAGCAAAAAGTGGGGGTTTCAGCAAACAGGTCACGCCGTAAGCGAAAAACCTGGTTTTGAGAGCCAAAATGGCCATTTTGCAGTTTTTTGGGCTAAAAAGTTTTTTCCCCCAGCAAAACAGTGTTTTGGACACCCAAAATGTGCTTTTCTCGGCCAAAACTTGCGTTTAGCAGTGAAAACGTCGTGTTTTGAGCAAAAGAAAATTCTCAGCAAATTTCAAATTTTCTCAGCAAAAAACAGCTTTTTTGACCAAAAAGCACCTTTACTCAGCCAAAACCGAATTTTTTTTCGCCAAAACGTCGTGTTTTTATCTCAAGAGGTATTATCATGAGCAAAAAGTGGGGGTTTCAGCAAACAGGTCACGCCGTAAGCGAAAAACCTGGTTTTGAGAGCCAAAATGGCCATTTTGCAGTTTTTTGGGCTAAAAAGTTTTTCCCCCCAGCAAAACAGTGTTTTGGACACCCAAAATGTGCTTTTCTCGGCCAAAACTTGCGTTTAGCAGTGAAAACGTCGTGTTTTGAGCAAAAGAAAATTCTCAGCAAATTTCAAATTTTCTCAGCAAAAAACAGCTTTTTTGACCAAAAAGCACCTTTACTCAGCCAAAACCGAATTTTTTTTCGCCAAAACGTCGTGTTTTTATCTCAAGAGGTATTATCATGAGCAAAAAGTGGAGGTTTCAGCAAACAGGTCACGCCGTAAGCGAAAAACCTGGTTTTGAGAGCCAAAATGGCCATTTTTCAGTTTTTTGGGCTAAAAAGTTTTTTCCCCCAGCAAAACAGTGTTTTGGACACCCAAAATGTGCTTTTCTCGGCCAAAACTTGCGTTTAGCAGTGAAAACGTCGTGTTTTGAGCAAAAGAAAATTCTCAGCAAATTTCAAATTTTCTCAGCAAAAAACAGCTTTTTTGACCAAAAAGCACCTTTACTCAGCCAAAACCGAATTTTTTTTCGCCAAAACGTCGTGTTTTTATCTCAAGAGGTATTATCATGAGCAAAAAGTGGGGGTTTCAGCAAACAGGTCACGCCGTAAGCGAAAAACCTGGTTTTGAGAGCCAAAATGGCCATTTTGCAGTTTTTTGGGCTAAAAAGTTTTTTCCCCCAGCAAAACAGTGTTTTGGACACCCAAAATGTGCTTTTCTCGGCCAAAACTTGCGTTTAGCAGTGAAAACGTCGTGTTTTGAGCAAAAGAAAATTCTCAGCAAATTTCAAATTTTCTCAGCAAAAAACAGCTTTTTTGACCAAAAAGCACCTTTACTCAGCCAAAACCGAATTTTTTTTCGCCAAAACGTCGTGTTGTTATCTCAAGAGGTATTATCATGAGCAAAAAGTGGGGGTTTCAGCAAACAGGTCACGCCGTAAGCGAAAAACCTGGTTTTGAGAGCCAAAATGGCCATTTTGCAGTTTTTTGGGCTAAAAAGTTTTTTCCCCCAGCAAAACAGTGTTTTGGACACCCAAAATGTGCTTTTCTCGGCCAAAACTTGCGTTTAGCAGTGAAAACGTCGTGTTTTGAGCAAAAGAAAATTCTCAGCAAATTTCAAATTTTCTCAGCAAAAAACAGCTTTTTTGACCAAAAAGCACCTTTACTCAGCCAAAACCGATTTTTTTTTCGCCAAAACGTCGTGTTTTTATCTCAAGAGGTATTATCATGAGCAAAAAGTGGGGGTTTCAGCAAACAGGTCACGCCGTAAGCGAAAAACCTGGTTTTGAGAGCCAAAATGGCCATTTTGCAGTTTTTTGGGCTAAAAAGTTTTTTCCCCCAGCAAAACAGTGTTTTGGACACCCAAAATGTGCTTTTCTCGGCCAAAACTTGCGTTTAGCAGTGAAAACGTCGTGTTTTGAGCAAAAGAAAATTCTCAGCAAATTTCAAATTTTCTCAGCAAAAAACAGCTTTTTTGACCAAAAAGCACCTTTACTCAGCCAAAACCGAATTTTTTTCGCCAAAACGTCGTGTTTTTATCTCAAGAGGTATTATCATGAGCAAAAAGTGGGGGTTTCAGCAAACAGGTCACGCCGTAAGCGAAAAACCTGGTTTTGAGAGCCAAAATGGCCATTTTGCAGTTTTTTGGGCTAAAAAGTTTTTCCCCCAGCAAAACAGTGTTTTGGACACCCAAAATGTGCTTTTCTCGGCCAAAACTTGCGTTTAGCAGTGAAAACGTCGTGTTTTGAGCAAAAGAAAATTCTCAGCAAGTTTCAAATTTTCTCAGCAAAAAACAGCTTTTTTGACCAAAAAGCACCTTTACTCAGCCAAAACCGAATTTTTTTTCGCCAAAACGTCGTGTTTTTATCTCAAGAGGTATTATCATGAGCAAAAAGTGGAGGTTTCAGCAAACAGGTCACGCCGTAAGCGAAAAACCTGGTTTTGAGAGCCAAAATGGCCATTTTGCAGTTTTTTGGGCTAAAAAGTTTTTTCCCCAGCAAAACAGTGTTTTGGACACCCAAAATGTGCTCTTCTCGGCCAAAACTTGCGTTTAGCAGTGAAAACGTCGTGTTTTGAGCAAAAGAAAATTCTCAGCAAATTTCAAATTTTCTCAGCAAAAAACAGCTTTTTTGACCAAAAAGCACCTTTACTCAGCCAAAACCGAATTTGTTTTCGCCAAAACGTCGTGTTTTTATCTCAAGAGGTATTATCATGAGCAAAAAGTGGGGGTTTCAGCCAACAGTTCACGCCGTAAGCGAAAAACCTGGTTTTGAGAGCCAAAATGGCCATTTTTCAGTTTTTTGGGCTAAAAAGTTTTTTCCCCCAGCAAAACAGTGTTTTGGACACCCAAAATGTGCTTTTCTCGGCCAAAACTTGCGTTTAGCAGTGAAAACGTCGTGTTTTGAGCAAAAGAAAATTCTCAGCAAATTTCAAATTTTCTCCAGCAAAAAACAGCTTTTTTGACCAAAAAAGCACCTTTACTCAGCCAAAACCGAATTTTTTTTCGCCAAAACGTCGTGTTTTTATCTCAAGAGGTATTATCATGAGCAAAAAGTGGGGGTTTCAGCAAACAGGTCACGCCGTAAGCGAAAAACCTGGTTTTGAGAGCCAAAATGGCCATTTTTCAGTTTTTTGGGCTATAAAGTTTTTTTCCCCAGCAAAACAGTGTTTTGGACACCCAAAATGTGCTTTTCTCGGCCAAAACTTGCGTTTAGCAGTGAAAACGTCGTGTTTTGAGCAAAAGAAAATTCTCAGCAAATTTCAAATTTTCTCAGCAAAAAACAGCTTTTCTGACCAAAAAGCACCTTTACTCAGCCAAAACCGAATTTTTTTTCGCCAAAACGTCGTGTTTTTATCTCAAGAGGTATTATCATGAGCAAAAAGTGGGGGTTTCAGCAAACAGGTCACGCCGTAAGCGAAAAACCTGGTTTTGAGAGCCAAAATGGCCATTTTGCAGTTTTTTGGGCTAAAAAGGTTTTTCCCCCAGCAAAACAGTGTTTTGGACACCCAAAATGTGCTTTTCTCGGCCAAAACTTGCGTTTAGCAGTGAAAACGTCGTGTTTTGAGCAAAAGAAAATTCTCAGCAAATTTCAAATTTTCTCAGCAAAAAACAGCTTTTTTGACCAAAAAGCACCTTTACTCAGCCAAAACCGAATTTTTTTTCGCCAAAACGTCGTGTTTTTATCTCAAGAGGTATTATCATGAGCAAAAAGTGGGGGTTTCAGCAAACAGGTCACGCCGTAAGCGAAAAACCTGGTTTTGAGAGCCAAAATGGCCATTTTTCAGTTTTTTGGGCTAAAAGTTTTTTCCCCCAGCAAAACAGTGTTTTGGACACCCAAAATGTGCTCTTCTCGGCCAAAACTTGCGTTTAGCAGTGAAAACGTCGTGTTTTGAGCAAAAGAAAATTCTCAGCAAATTTCAAATTTTCTCAGCAAAAAACAGCTTTTTTGACCAAAAAGCACCTTTACTCAGCCAAAACCGAATTTTTTTTCGCCAAAACGTCGTGTTTTTATCTCAAGAGGTATTATCATGAGCAAAAAGTGAGGGTTTCAGCAAACCGGTCACGCCGTAAGCGAAAAACCTGGTTTTGAGAGCCAAAATGGCCATTTTGCAGTTTTTTGGGCTAAAAAGTCTTTTCCCCCAGCAAAACAGTGTTTTGGACACCCAAAATGTGCTTTTCTCGGCCAAAACTTGCGTTTAGCAGTGAAAACGTCGTGTTTTGAGCAAAAGAAAATTCTCAGCAAATTTCAAATTTTCTCAGCAAAAAACAGCTTTTTTGACCAAAAAGCACCTTTACTCAGCCAAAACCGAATTTTTTTTCGCCAAAACGTCGTGTTTTTATCTCAAGAGGTATTATCATGAGCAAAAAGTGGGGGTTTCAGCAAACAGGTCACGCCGTAAGCGAAAAACCTGGTTTTGAGAGCCAAAATGGCCATTTTTCAGTTTTTTGGGCTAAAAAGTTTTTTCCCCCAGCAAAACAGTGTTTTGGACACCCAAAATGTGCTTTTCTCGGCCAAAACTTGCGTTTAGCAGTGAAAACGTCGTGTTTTGAGCAAAAGAAAATTCTCAGCAAATTTCAAATTTTCTCAGCAAAAAACAGCTTTTTTGACCAAAAAGCACCTTTACTCAGCCAAAACCGAATTTTTTTTCGCCAAAACGTCGTGTTTTTATCTCAAGAGGTATTATCATGAGCAAAAAGTGGAGGTTTCAGCAAACAGGTCACGCCGTAAGCGAAAAACCTGGTTTTGAGAGCCAAAATGGCCATTTTGCAGTTTTTTGGGCTAAAAAGTTTTTTCCCCCAGCAAAACAGTGTTTTGGACACCCAAAATGTGCTTTTCTCGGCCAAAACTTGCGTTTAGCAGTGAAAACGTCGTGTTTTGAGCAAAAGAAAATTCTCAGCAAATTTCAAATTTTCTCAGCAAAAAACAGCTTTTTTGACCAAAAAGCACCTTTACTCAGCCAAAACCGAATTTTTTTTCGCCAAAACGTCGTGTTTTTATCTCAGAGGTATTATCATGAGCAAAAAGTGGGGGTTTCAGCAAACAGGTCACGCCGTAAGCGAAAAACCTGGTTTTGAGAGCCAAAATGGCCATTTTTCAGTTTTTTGGGCTAAAAAGTTTTTTCCCCCAGCAAAACAGTGTTTTGGACACCCAAAATGTGCTTTTCTCGGCCAAAACTTGCGTTTAGCAGTGAAAACGTCGTGTTTTGAGCAAAAGAAAATTCTCAGCAAATTTCAAATTTTCTCAGCAAAAAACAGCTTTTTTGACCAAAAAGCACCTTTACTCAGCCAAAACCGAATTTTTTTTCGCCAAAACGTCGTGTTTTTATCTCAAGAGGTATTATCATGAGCAAAAAGTGGGGGTTTCAGCAAACAGGTCACGCCGTAAGCGAAAAACCTGGTTTTGAGAGCCAAAATGGCCATTTTTCAGTTTTTTGGGCTAAAAAGTTTTTTCCCCCAGCAAAACAGTGTTTTGGACACCCAAAATGTGCTTTTCTCGGCCAAAACTTGCGTTTAGCAGTGAAAACGTCGTGTTTTGAGCAAAAGAAAATTCTCAGCAAATTTCAAATTTTCTCAGCAAAAAACAGCTTTTTTGACCAAAAAGCACCTTTACTCAGCCAAAACCGAATTTTTTTTCGCCAAAACGTCGTGTTTTTATCTCAAGAGGTATTATCATGAGCAAAAAGTGGGGGTTTCAGCAAACAGGTCACGCCGTAAGCGAAAAACCTGGTTTTGAGAGCCAAAATGGCCATTTTTCAGTTTTTTGGGCTAAAAAGTTTTTCCCCCCAGCAAAACAGTGTTTTGGACACCCAAAATGTGCTTTTCTCGGCCAAAACTTGCGTTTAGCAGTGAAAACGTCGTGTTTTGAGCAAAAGAAAATTCTCAGCAAATTTCAAATTTTCTCAGCAAAAAACAGCTTTTTTGACCAAAAAGCACCTTTACTCAGCCAAAACCGCATTTTTTTTCGCCAAAACGTCGTGTTTTTATCTCAAGAGGTATTATCATGAGCAAAAAGTGGGGGTTTCAGCAAACAGGTCACGCCGTAAGCGAAAAACCTGGTTTTGAGAGCCAAAATGGCCATTTTTCAGTTTTTTGGGCTAAAAAGTTTTTTCCCCCAGCAAAACAGCGTTTTGGACACCCAAAATGTGCTTTTCTCGGCCAAAACTTGCGTTTAGCAGTGAAAACGTCGTGTTTTGAGCAAAAGAAAATTCTCAGCAAATTTCAAATTTTCTCAGCAAAAAACAGCTTTTTTGACCAAAAAGCACCTTTACTCAGCCAAAACCGCATTTTTTTTCGCCAAAACGTCGTGTTTTTATCTCAAGAGGTATTATCATGAGCAAAAAGTGGGGGTTTCAGCAAACAGGTCACGCCGTAAGCGAAAAACCTGGTTTTGAGAGCCAAAATGGCCATTTTGCAGTTTTTTGGGCTAAAAAGTTTTTTCCCCCAGCAAAACAGCATTTTGGACACCCAAAATGTGCTTTTCTCGGCCAAAACTTGCGTTTAGCAGTGAAAACGTCGTGTTTTGAGCAAAAGAAAATTCTCAGCAAATTTCAAATTTTCTCAGCAAAAAACAGCTTTTTTGACCAAAAAGCACCTTTACTCAGCCAAAACCGAATTTTTTTTGCCAAAACGTCGTGTTTTTAATCTCAAGAGGTATTATCATGAGCAAAAAGTGGGGGTTTCAGCAAACAGGTCACGCCGTAAGCGAAAAACCTGGTTTTGAGAGCCAAAATGGCCATTTTGCAGTTTTTTGGGTTAAAAAGTTTTTTCCCCCAGCAAAACAGTGTTTTGGACACCCAAAATGTGCTTTTCTCGGCCAAAACTTGCGTTTAGCAGTGAAAACGTCGTGTTTTGAGCAAAAGAAAATTCTCAGCAAATTTCAAATTTTCTCAGCAAAAAACAGCTTTTTTGACCAAAAAGCACCTTTACTCAGCCAAAACCGAATTTTTTTTCGCCAAAACGTCGTGTTTTTATCTCAAGAGGTATTATCATGAGCAAAAAGTGGGGGTTTCAGCAAACAGGTCACGCCGTAAGCGAAAAACCTGGTTTTGAGAGCCAAAATGGCCATTTTGCAGTTTTTTGGGCTAAAAAGTTTTTTCCCCCAGCAAAACAGTGTTTTGGACACCCAAAATGTGCTTTTCTCGGCCAAAACTTGCGTTTAGCAGTGAAAACGTCGTGTTTTGAGCAAAAGAAAATTCTCAGCAAATTTCAAATTTTCTCAGCAAAAAACAGCTTTTTTGACCAAAAAGCACCTTTACTCAGCCAAAACCGAATTTTTTTTCGCCAAAACGTCGTGTTTTTATCTCAAGAAGTATTATCATGAGCAAAAAGTGGGGGTTTCAGCAAACAGGTCACGCCGTAAGCGAAAAACCTGGTTTTGAGAGCCAAAATGGCCATTTTTCAGTTTTTTGGGCTAAAAAGTTTTTTCCCCCAGCAAAACAGTGTTTTGGACACCCAAAATGTGCTTTTCTCGGCCAAAACTTGCGTTTAGCAGTGAAAACGTCGTGTTTTGAGCAAAAGAAAATTCTCAGCAAATTTCAAATTTTCTCAGCAAAAAACAGCTTTTTTGACCAAAAAGCACCTTTACTCAGCCAAAACCGAATTTTTTTTCGCCAAAACGTCGTGTTTTTATCTCAAGAGGTATTATCATGAGCAAAAAGTGGGGGTTTCAGCAAACAGGTCACGCCGTAAGCGAAAAACCTGGTTTTGAGAGCCAAAATGGCCATTTTGCAGTTTTTTGGGCTAAAAAGTTTTTTCCCCCAGCAAAACAGTGTTTTGGACACCCAAAATGTGCTTTTCTCGGCCAAAACTTGCGTTTAGCAGTGAAAACGTCGTGTTTTGAGCAAAAGAAAATTCTCAGCAAATTTCAAATTTTCTCAGCAAAAAACAGCTTTTTTGACCAAAAAGCACCTTTACTCAGCCAAAACCGAATTTTTTTTCGCCAAAACGTCGTGTTTTTATCTCAAGAGGTATTATCATGAGCAAAAAGTGGGGGTTTCAGCAAACAGGTCACGCCGTAAGCGAAAAACCTGGTTTTGAGAGCCAAAATGGCCATTTTGCAGTTTTTTGGGCTAAAACGTTTTTCCCCCCAGCAAAACAGTGTTTTGGACACCCAAAATGTGCTTTTCTCGGCCAAAACTTGCGTTTAGCAGTGAAAACGTCGTGTTTTGAGCAAAAGAAAATTCTCAGCAAATTTCAAATTTTCTCAGCAAAAAACAGCTTTTTTGGCCAAAAAGCACCTTTACTCAGCCAAAACCGAATTTTTTTTCGCCAAAACGTCGTGTTTTTATCTCAAGAGGTATTATCATGAGCAAAAAGTGGGGGTTTCAGCAAACAGGTCACGCCGTAAGCGAAAAACCTGGTTTTGAGAGCCAAAATGGCCATTTTTCAGTTTTTTGGGCTAAAACGTTTTTTCCCCCAGCAAAACAGTGTTTTGGACACCCAAAATGTGCTTTTCTCGGCCAAAACTTGCGTTTAGCAGTGAAAACGTCGTGTTTTGAGCAAAAGAAAATTCTCAGCAAATTTCAAATTTTCTCAGCAAAAAACAGCTTTTTTGACCAAAAAGCACCTTTACTCAGCCAAAACAGAATTTTTTTTCGCCAAAACGTCGTGTTTTTATCTCAAGAGGTATTATCATGAGCAAAAAACCTGGTTTTGAGAGCCAAAATGGCCATTTTTCAGTTTTTTGGGCTAAAAAGTTTTTCCCCCCAGCAAAACAGTGTTTTGGACACCCAAAATGTGCTTTTCTCGGCCAAAACTTGCGTTTAGCAGTGAAAACGTCGTGTTTTGAGCAAAAGAAAATTCTCAGCAAATTTCAAATTTTCTCAGCAAAAAACAGCTTTTTTGACCAAAAAGCACCTTTACTCAGCCAAAACCGAATTTTTTTTCGCCAAAACGTCGTGTTTTTATCTCAAGAGGTATTATCATGAGCAAAAAACCTGGTTTTGAGAGCCAAAATGGCCATTTTTCAGTTTTTTGGGCTAAAACGTTTTTTCCCCCAGCAAAACAGTGTTTTGGACACCCAAAATGTGCTTTTCTCGGCCAAAACTTGCGTTTAGCAGTGAAAACGTCGTGTTTTGAGCAAAAGAAAATTCTCAGCAAATTTCAAATTTTCTCAGCAAAAAACAGCTTTTTTGACCAAAAAGCACCTTTACTCAGCCAAAACAGAATTTTATTTCGCCAAAACGTCGTGTTTTTATCTCAAGAGGTATTATCATGAGCAAAAAACCTGGTTTTGAGAGCCAAAATGGCCATTTTTCAGTTTTTTGGGCTAAAAAGTTTTTCCCCCCAGCAAAACAGTGTTTTGGACACCCAAAATGTGCTTTTCTCGGCCAAAACTTGCGTTTAGCAGTGAAAACGTCGTGTTTTGAGCAAAAGAAAATTCTCAGCAAATTTCAAATTTTCTCAGCAAAAAACAGCTTTTTTGACCAAAAAGCACCTTTACTCAGCCAAAACCGAATTTTTTTTCGCCAAAACGTCGTGTTGTTATCTCAAGAGGTATTATCATCAGCAAAAAGTGGGGGTTTCAGCAAACAGGTCACGCCGTAAGCGAAAAACCTGGTTTTGAGAGCCAAAATGGCCATTTTGCAGTTTTTTGGGCTAAAAAGTTTTTCCCCCCAGCAAAACAGTGTTTTGGACACCCAAAATGTGCTTTTCTCGGCCAAAACTTGCGTTTAGCAGTGAAAACGTCGTGTTTTGAGCAAAAGAAAATTCTCAGCAAATTTCAAATTTTCTCAGCAAAAAACAGCTTTTTTGACCAAAAAGCACCTTTACTCATCCAAAACCGAATTTTTTTTCGCCAAAACGTCGTGTTTTTATCTCAAGAGGTATTATCATGAGCAAAAAGTGGGGGTTTCAGCAAACAGGTCACGCCGTAAGCGAAAAACCTGGTTTTGAGAGCCAAAATGGCCATTTTTCAGTTTTTTGGGCTAAAAAGTTTTTTCCCCCAGCAAAACAGTGTTTTGGACACCCAAAATGTGCTTTTCTCGGCCAAAACTTGCGTTTAGCAGTGAAAACGTCGTGTTTTGAGCAAAAGAAAATTCT
Organism: Anthopleura xanthogrammica; assembly: GCA_964019055.1. Taxonomy (NCBI): domain Eukaryota; kingdom Metazoa; phylum Cnidaria; class Anthozoa; order Actiniaria; family Actiniidae; genus Anthopleura; species Anthopleura xanthogrammica. The sequence goes on from OZ025210.1 coordinate 8,592,162, forward strand.
CAGCAAATTTCAAATTTTCTCAGCAAAAAACAGCTTTTTTGACCAAAAAGCACCTTTACTCAGCCAAAACCGAATTTTTTTTCGCCAAAACGTCGTGTTTTTATCTCAAGAAGTATTATCATGAGCAAAAAGTGGGGGTTTCAGCAAACAGGTCACGCCGTAAGCGAAAAACCTGGTTTTGAGAGCCAAAAAGGCCATTTTGCAGTTTTTTGGGCTAAAAAGTTTTTTCCCCCAGCAAAACAGTGTTTTGGACACCCAAAATGTGCTTTTCTCGGCCAAAACTTGCGTTTAGCAGTGAAAACGTCGTGTTTTGAGCAAAAGAAAATTCTCAGCAAATTTCAAATTTTCTCAGCAAAAAACAGCTTTTTTGACCAAAAAGCACCTTTACTCAGCCAAAACCGAATTTTTTTTCGCCAAAACGTCGTGTTTTTATCTCAAGAAGTATTATCATGAGCAAAAAGTGGGGGTTTCAGCAAACAGGTCACGCCGTAAGCGAAAAACCTGGTTTTGAGAGCCAAAATGGCCATTTTGCAGTTTTTTGGGCTAAAAAGTTTTTTCCCCCAGCAAAACAGTGTTTTGGACACCCAAAATGTGCTTTTCTCGGCCAAAACTTGCGTTTAGCAGTGAAAACGTCGTGTTTTGAGCAAAAGAAAATTCTCAGCAAATTTCAAATGTTCTCAGCAAAAAACAGCTTTTTTGACCAAAAAGCACCTTTACTCAGCCAAAACCGAATTTTTTTTCGCCAAAACGTCGTGTTTTTATCTCAAGAGGTATTATCATGAGCAAAAAGTGGGGGTTTCAGCAAACAGGTCACGCCGTAAGCGAAAAACCTGGTTTTGAGAGCCAAAATGGCCATTTTGCAGTTTTTTGGGCTAAAAAGTTTTTTCCCCCAGCAAAACAGTGTTTTGGACACCCAAAATGTGCTTTTCTCGGCCAAAACTTGCGTTTAGCAGTGAAAACGTCGTGTTTTGAGCAAAAGAAAATTCTCAGCAAATTTCAAATTTTCTCAGCAAAAAACAGCTTTTTTGACCAAAAAGCACCTTTACTCAGCGAAAACCAAATTTTTTTTCGCCAAAACGTCGTGTTTTTATCTCAAGAGGTATTATCATGAGCAAAAAGTGGGGGTTTCAGAAAACAGGTCACGCCGTAAGCGAAAAACCGGGTTTTGAGAGCCAAAATGGCCATTTTGCAGTTTTTTGGGCTAAAAAGTTTTTTTCCCCCAGCAAAACAGTGTTTTGGACACCCAAAATGTGCTTTTCTCGGCCAAAACTTGCGTTTAGCAGTGAAAACGTCGTGTTTTGAGCAAAAGAAAATTCTCAGCAAATTTCAAATTTTCTCAGCAAAAAACAGCTTTTTTGACCAAAATGCACCTTTACTCAGCCAAAACCGAATTTTTTTTCGCCAAAACGTCGTGTTTTTATCTCAAGAGGTATTATCATGAGCAAAAAGTGGGGGTTTCAGCAAACAGGTCACGCCGTAAGCGAAAAACCTGGTTTTGAGAGCCAAAATGGCCATTTTTCAGTTTTTTGGGCTAAAAAATTTTTTCCCCCAGCAAAACAGTGTTTTGGACACCCAAAATGTGCTCTTCTCGGCCAAAACTTGCGTTTAGCAGTGAAAACGTCGTGTTTTGAGCAAAAGAAAATTCTCAGCAAATTTCAAATTTTCTCAGCAAAAAAAAGCTTTTTTGACCAAAAAGCACCTTTACTCAGCCAAAACCGAATTTTTTTTCGCCAAAACGTCGTGTTTTTATCTCAAGAGGTATTATCATGAGCAAAAAGTGGGGGTTTCAGCAAACAGGTCACGCCGTAAGCGAAAAACCTGGTTTTGAGAGCCAAAATGGCTATTTTGCAGTTTTTTGGGCTAAAAAGTTTTTTCCCCCAGCAAAACAGTGTTTTGGACACCCAAAATGTGCTTTTCTCGGCCAAAACTTGCGTTTAGCAGTGAAAACGTCGTGTTTTGAGCAAAAGAAAATTCTCAGCAAATTTCAAATTTTCTCAGCAAAAAACAGCTTTTTTGACCAAAAAGCACCTTTACTCAGCCAAAACCGAATTTTTTTTCGCCAAAACGTCGTGTTTTTATCTCGAGGTATTATCATGAGCAAAGAGTGGGGGTTTCAGCAAACAGGTCACGCCGTAAGCGAAAAACCTGGTTTTGAGAGCCAAAATGGCCATTTTTCAGTTTTTTGGGCTAAAAATTTTTTTCCCCCAGCAAAACAGTGTTTTGGACACCCAAAATGTGCTTTTCTCGGCCAAAACTTGCGTTAAGCAGTGAAAACGTCGTGTTTTGAGCAAAAGAAAATTCTCAGCAAATTTCAAATTTTCTCAGCAAAAAAAAGCTTTTTTGACCAAAAAGCACCTTTACTCAGCCAAAACCGAATTTTTTTTCGCCAAAACGTCGTGTTTTTATCTCAAGAGGTATTATCATGAGCAAAAAGTGGGGGTTTCAGCAAACAGGTCACGCCGTAAGCGAAAAACCTGGTTTTGAGAGCCAAAATGGCCATTTTGCAGTTTTTGGGGCTAAAAAGTTTTTTCCCCCAGCAAAACAGTGTTTTGGACACCCAAAATGTGCTTTTCTCGGCCAAAACTTGCGTTTAGCAGTGAAAACGTCGTGTTTTGAGCAAAAGAAAATTCTCAGCAAATTTCAAATTTTCTCAGCAAAAAAAAGCTTTTTTGACCAAAAAGCACCTTTACTCAGCCAAAACCGAATTTTTTTTCGCCAAAACGTCGTGTTTTTATCTCAAGAGGTATTATCATGAGCAAAAAGTGGGGGTTTCAGCTAACAGGTCACGCCGTAAGCGAAAAACCTGGTTTTTAGAGCCAAAATGGCTATTTTGCAGTTTTTTGGGCTAAAAAGTTTTTTCCCCCAGCAAAACAGTGTTTTGGACACCCAAAATGTGCTTTTTTCGGCCAAAACTTGCGTTTAGCAGTGAAAACGTCGTGTTTTGAGCAAATGAAAATTCTCAGCAAATTTCAAATTTTCTCAGCAAAAAAAAGCTTTTTTGACCATAAAGCACCTTTACTCAGCCAAAACCGAATTTTTTTTCACCAAAACGTCGTGTTTTTATCTCAAGAGGTATTATCATGAGCAAAAAGTGGGGGTTTCAGCAAACAGGTCACGCCGTAAGCGAAAAACCTGGTTTTGAGAGCCAAAATGGCCATTTTGCAGTTTTTGGGGCTAAAAAGTTTTTTCCCCCAGCAAAACAGTGTTTTGGACACCCAAAATGTGCTTTTCTCGGCCAAAACTTGCGTTTAGCAGTGAAAACGTCGTGTTTTGAGCAAAAGAAAATTCTCAGCAAATTTCAAATTTTCTCAGCAAAAAAAAGCTTTTTTGACCAAAAAGCACCTTTACTCAGCCAAAACCGAATTTTTTTTCGCCAAAACGTCGTGTTTTTATCTCAAGAGGTATTATCATGAGCAAAAAGTGGGGGTTTCAGCTAACAGGTCACGCCGTAAGCGAAAAACCTGGTTTTTAGAGCCAAAATGGCTATTTTGCAGTTTTTTGGGCTAAAAAGTTTTTTCCCCCAGCAAAACAGTGTTTTGGACACCCAAAATGTGCTTTTTTCGGCCAAAACTTGCGTTTAGCAGTGAAAACGTCGTGTTTTGAGCAAATGAAAATTCTCAGCAAATTTCAAATTTTCTCAGCAAAAAACAGCTTTTTTGACCATAAAGCACCTTTACTCAGCCAAAACCGAATTTTTTTTCGCCAAAACGTCGTGTTTTTATCTCAAGAGGTATTATCATGAGCAAAAAGTGGGGGTTTCAGCAAACAGGTCACGCCGTAAGCGAAAAACCTGGTTTTGAGAGCCAAAATGGCCATTTTGCAGTTTTTGGGGCTAAAAAGTTTTTTCCCCCAGCAAAACAGTGTTTTGGACACCCAAAATGTGCTTTTCTCGGCCAAAACTTGCGTTTAGCAGTGAAAACGTCGTGTTTTGAGCAAAAGAAAATTCTCAGCAAATTTCAAATTTTCTCAGCAAAAAACAGCTTTTTTGACCAAAAAGCACCTTTACTCAGCCAAAACCGAATTTTTTTTCGCCAAAACGTCGTGTTTTTATCTCAAGAGGTATTATCATGAGCAAAAAGTGGGGGTTTCAGCAAACAGGTCACGCCGTAAGCGAAAAACCTGGTTTTGAGAGCCAAAATGGCCATTTTGCAGTTTTTTGGGCTAAAACGTTTTTTCCCCCAGCAAAACAGTGTTTTGGACACCCAAAATGTGCTTTTCTCGGCCAAAACTTGCGTTTAGCAGTGAAAACGTCGTGTTTTGAGCAAAAGAAAATTCTCAGCAAATTTCAAATTTTCTCAGCAAAAAACAGCTTTTTTGACCAAAAAGCACCTTTACTCAGCCAAAACCGAATTTTTTTTCGCCAAAACGTCGTTTTTTTATCTCAAGAGGTATTATCATGAGCAAAAAGTGGGGGTTTCAGCAAACAGGTCACGCCGTAAGCGAAAAACCTGGTTTTGAGAGCCAAAATGGCCATTTTTCAGTTTTTTGGGCTAAAAAGTTTTTTCCCCCAGCAAAACAGTGTTTTGGACACCCAAAATGTGCTTTTCTCGGCCAAAACTTGCGTTTAGCAGTGAAAACGTCGTGTTTTGAGCAAAAGAAAATTCTCAGCAAATTTCAAATTTTCTCAGCAAAAAACAGCTTTTTTGACCAAAAAGCACCTTTACTCAGCCAAAACCGAATTTTTTTTCGCCAAAACGTCGTGTTTTTATCTCAAGAGGTATTATCATGAGCAAAAAGTGGGGGTTTCAGCAAACAGGTCACGCCGTAAGCGAAAAACCTGGTTTTGAGAGCCAAAATGGCCATTTTTCAGTTTTTTGGGCTAAAAAGTTTTTTCCCCCAGCAAAACAGTGTTTTGGACACCCAAAATGTGCTTTTCTCGGCCAAAACTTGCGTTTAGCAGTGAAAACGTCGTGTTTTGAGCAAAAGAAAATTCTCAGCAAATTTCAAATTTTCTCAGCAAAAAACAGCTTTTTTGACCAAAAAGCACCTTTACTCAGCCAAAACCGAATTTTTTTTCGCCAAAACGTCGTGTTTTTATCTCAAGAGGTATTATCATGAGCAAAAAGTGGGGGTTTCAGCAAACAGGTCACGCCGTAAGCGAAAAACCTGGTTTTGAGAGCCAAAATGGCCATTTTTCAGTTTTTTGGGCTAAAAAGTTTTTTCCCCCAGCAAAACAGTGTTTTGGACACCCAAAATGTGCTTTTCTCGGCCAAAACTTGCGTTTAGCAGTGAAAACGTCGTGTTTTGAGCAAAAGAAAATTCTCAGCAAATTTCAAATTTTCTCAGCAAAAAACAGCTTTTTTGACCAAAAAGCACCTTTACTCAGCCAAAACCGAATTTTTTTTCGCCAAAACGTCGTGTTTTTATCTCAAGAGGTATTATCATGAGCAAAAAGTGGGGGTTTCAGCAAACAGGTCACGCCGTAAGCGAAAAACCTGGTTTTGAGAGCCAAAATGGCCATTTTTCAGTTTTTTGGGCTAAAAAGTTTTTCCCCCCAGCAAAACAGTGTTTTGGACACCCAAAATGTGCTTTTCTCGGCCAAAACTTGCGTTTAGCAGTGAAAACGTCGTGTTTTGAGCAAAAGAAAATTCTCAGCAAATTTCAAATTTTCTCAGCAAAAAACAGCTTTTTTGACCAAAAAGCACCTTTACTCAGCCAAAACCGAATTTTTTTTCGCCAAAACGTCGTGTTTTTATCTCAAGAGGTATTATCATGAGCAAAAAGTGGGGGTTTCAGCAAACAGGTCACGCCGTAAGCGAAAAACCTGGTTTTGAGAGCCAAAATGGCCATTTTTCAGTTTTTTGGGCTAAAAAGTTTTTTCCCCCAGCAAAACAGTGTTTTGGACACCCAAAATGTGCTTTTCTCGGCCAAAACTTGCGTTTAGCAGTGAAAACGTCGTGTTTTGAGCAAAAGAAAATTCTCAGCAAAATTTCAAATTTTCTCAGCAAAAAACAGCTTTTTTGACCAAAAAGCACCTTTACTCAGCCAAAACCGAATTTTTTTTCGCCAAAACGTCGTGTTTTTATCTCAAGAGGTATTATCATGAGCAAAAAGTGGGGGTTTCAGCTAACAGGTCACGCCGTAAGCGAAAAACCTGGTTTTTAGAGCCAAAATGGCTATTTTGCAGTTTTTTGGGCTAAAAAGTTTTTTCCCCCAGCAAAACAGTGTTTTGGACACCCAAAATGTGCTTTTTTCGGCCAAAACTTGCGTTTAGCAGTGAAAACGTCGTGTTTTGAGCAAATGAAAATTCTCAGCAAATTTCAAATTTTCTCAGCAAAAAAAAGCTTTTTTGACCATAAAGCACCTTTACTCAGCCAAAACCGAATTTTTTTTCGCCAAAACGTCGTGTTTTTATCTCAAGAGGTATTATCATGAGCAAAAAGTGGGGGTTTCAGCAAACAGGTCACGCCGTAAGCGAAAAACCTGGTTTTGAGAGCCAAAATGGCCATTTTGCAGTTTTTGGGGCTAAAAAGTTTTTTCCCCCAGCAAAACAGTGTTTTGGACACCCAAAATGTGCTTTTCTCGGCCAAAACTTGCGTTTAGCAGTGAAAACGTCGTGTTTTGAGCAAAAGAAAATTCTCAGCAAATTTCAAATTTTCTCAGCAAAAAAAAGCTTTTTTGACCAAAAAGCACCTTTACTCAGCCAAAACCGAATTTTTTTTCGCCAAAACGTCGTGTTTTTATCTCAAGAGGTATTATCATGAGCAAAAAGTGGGGGTTTCAGCTAACAGGTCACGCCGTAAGCGAAAAACCTGGTTTTTAGAGCCAAAATGGCTATTTTGCAGTTTTTTGGGCTAAAAAGTTTTTTCCCCCAGCAAAACAGTGTTTTGGACACCCAAAATGTGCTTTTTTCGGCCAAAACTTGCGTTTAGCAGTGAAAACGTCGTGTTTTGAGCAAATGAAAATTCTCAGCAAATTTCAAATTTTCTCAGCAAAAAAAAGCTTTTTTGACCATAAAGCACCTTTACTCAGCCAAAACCGAATTTTTTTTCGCCAAAACGTCGTGTTTTTATCTCAAGAGGTATTATCATGAGCAAAAAGTGGGGGTTTCAGCAAACAGGTCACGCCGTAAGCGAAAAACCTGGTTTTGAGAGCCAAAATGGCCATTTTGCAGTTTTTGGGGCTAAAAAGTTTTTTCCCCCAGCAAAACAGTGTTTTGGACACCCAAAATGTGCTTTTCTCGGCCAAAACTTGCGTTTAGCAGTGAAAACGTCGTGTTTTGAGCAAAAGAAAATTCTCAGCAAATTTCAAATTTTCTCAGCAAAAAACAGCTTTTTTGACCAAAAAGCACCTTTACTCAGCCAAAACCGAATTTTTTTTCGCCAAAACGTCGTGTTTTTATCTCAAGAGGTATTATCATGAGCAAAAAGTGGGGGTTTCAGCAAACAGGTCACGCCGTAAGCGAAAAACCTGGTTTTGAGAGCCAAAATGGCCATTTTTCAGTTTTTTGGGCTAAAAAGTTTTTTCCCCCAGCAAAACAGTGTTTAAGACACCCAAAATGTGCTTTTCTCGGCCAAAACTTGCGTTTAGCAGTGAAAACGTCGTGTTTTGAGCAAAAGAAAATTCTCAGCAAATTTCAAATTTTCTCAGCAAAAAACAGCTTTTTTGACCAAAAAGCACCTTTACTCAGCCAAAACCGAATTTTTTTTCGCCAAAACGTCGTGTTTTTATCTCAAGAGGTATTATCATGAGCAAAAAGTGGGGGTTTCAGCAAACAGGTCACGCCGTAAGCGAAAAACCTGGTTTTGAGAGCCAAAATGGCCATTTTGCAGTTTTTGGGGCTAAAAAGTTTTTTCCCCCAGCAAAACAGTGTTTTGGACACCCAAAATGTGCTTTTCTCGGCCAAAACTTGCGTTTAGCAGTGAAAACGTCGTGTTTTGAGCAAAAGAAAATTCTCAGCAAATTTCAAATTTTCTCAGCAAAAAACAGCTTTTTTGACCAAAAAGCACCTTTACTCAGCCAAAACCGAATTTTTTTTCGCCAAAACGTCGTGTTTTTATCTCAAGAGGTATTATCATGAGCAAAAAGTGGGGGTTTCAGCAAACAGGTCACGCCGTAAGCGAAAAACCTGGTTTTGAGAGCCAAAATGGCCATTTTTCAGTTTTTTGGGCTAAAAAGTTTTTTCCCCCAGCAAAACAGTGTTTAAGACACCCAAAATGTGCTTTTCTCGGCCAAAACTTGCGTTTAGCAGTGAAAACGTCGTGTTTTGAGCAAAAGAAAATTCTCAGCAAATTTCAAATTTTCTCAGCAAAAAACAGCTTTTTTGACCAAAAAGCACCTTTACTCAGCCAAAACCGAATTTTTTTTCGCCAAAACGTCGTGTTTTTATCTCAAGAGGTATTATCATGAGCAAAAAGTGGGGGTTTCAGCAAACAGGTCACGCCGTAAGCGAAAAACCTGGTTTTGAGAGCCAAAATGGCCATTTTGCAGTTTTTTGGGCTAAAACGTTTTTTCCCCCAGCAAAACAGTGTTTTGGACACCCAAAATGTGCTTTTCTCGGCCAAAACTTGCGTTTAGCAGTGAAAACGTCGTGTTTTGAGCAAAAGAAAATTCTCAGCAAATTTCAAATTTTCTCAGCAAAAAACAGCTTTTTTGACCAAAAAGCACCTTTACTCAGCCAAAACCGAATTTTTTTTCGCCAAAACGTCGTGTTTTTATCTCAAGAGGTATTATCATGAGCAAAAAGTGGGGGTTTCAGCAAACAGGTCACGCCGTAAGCGAAAAACCTGGTTTTGAGAGCCAAAATGGCCATTTTTCAGTTTTTTGGGCTAAAAAGTTTTTTCCCCCAGCAAAACAGTGTTTTGGACACCCAAAATGTGCTTTTCTCGGCCAAAACTTGCGTTTAGCAGTGAAAACGTCGTGTTTTGAGCAAAAGAAAATTCTCAGCAAATTTCAAATTTTCTCAGCAAAAAACAGCTTTTTTGACCAAAAAGCACCTTTACTCAGCCAAAACCGAATTTTTTTTCGCCAAAACGTCGTGTTTTTATCTCAAGAGGTATTATCATGAGCAAAAAGTGGGGGTTTCAGCAAACAGGTCACGCCGTAAGCGAAAAACCTGGTTTTGAGAGCCAAAATGGCCATTTTTCAGTTTTTTGGGCTAAAAAGTTTTTTCCCCCAGCAAAACAGTGTTTTGGACACCCAAAATGTGCTTTTCTCGGCCAAAACTTGCGTTTAGCAGTGAAAACGTCGTGTTTTGAGCAAAAGAAAATTCTCAGCAAATTTCAAATTTTCTCAGCAAAAAACAGCTTTTTTGACCAAAAAGCACCTTTACTCAGCCAAAACCGAATTTTTTTTCGCCAAAACGTCGTGTTTTTATCTCAAGAGGTATTATCATGAGCAAAAAGTGGGGGTTTCAGCAAACAGGTCACGCCGTAAGCGAAAAACCTGGTTTTGAGAGCCAAAATGGCCATTTTTCAGTTTTTTGGGCTAAAAAGTTTTTTCCCCCAGCAAAACAGTGTTTTGGACACCCAAAATGTGCTTTTCTCGGCCAAAACTTGCGTTTAGCAGTGAAAACGTCGTGTTTTGAGCAAAAGAAAATTCTCAGCAAATTTCAAATTTTCTCAGCAAAAAACAGCTTTTTTGACCAAAAAGCACCTTTACTCAGCCAAAACCGAATTTTTTTTCGCCAAAACGTCGTGTTTTTATCTCAAGAGGTATTATCATGAGCAAAAAGTGGGGGTTTCAGCAAACAGGTCACGCCGTAAGCGAAAAACCTGGTTTTGAGAGCCAAAATGGCCATTTTTCAGTTTTTTGGGCTAAAAAGTTTTTCCCCCCAGCAAAACAGTGTTTTGGACACCCAAAATGTGCTTTTCTCGGCCAAAACTTGCGTTTAGCAGTGAAAACGTCGTGTTTTGAGCAAAAGAAAATTCTCAGCAAATTTCAAATTTTCTCAGCAAAAAACAGCTTTTTTGACCAAAAAGCACCTTTACTCAGCCAAAACCGAATTTTTTTTCGCCAAAACGTCGTGTTTTTATCTCAAGAGGTATTATCATGAGCAAAAAGTGGGGGTTTCAGCAAACAGGTCACGCCGTAAGCGAAAAACCTGGTTTTGAGAGCCAAAATGGCCATTTTTCAGTTTTTTGGGCTAAAAAGTTTTTTCCCCCAGCAAAACAGTGTTTTGGACACCCAAAATGTGCTTTTCTCGGCCAAAACTTGCGTTTAGCAGTGAAAACGTCGTGTTTTGAGCAAAAGAAAATTCTCAGCAAAATTTCAAATTTTCTCAGCAAAAAACAGCTTTTTTGACCAAAAAGCACCTTTACTCAGCCAAAACCGAATTTTTTTTCGCCAAAACGTCGTGTTTTTATCTCAAGAGGTATTATCATGAGCAAAAAGTGGGGGTTTCAGCAAACAGGTCACGCCGTAAGCGAAAAACCTGGTTTTGAGAGCCAAAATGGCCATTTTGCAGTTTTTTGGGCTAAAACGTTTTTTCCCCCAGCAAAACAGTGTTTTGGACACCCAAAATGTGCTTTTCTCGGCCAAAACTTGCGTTTAGCAGTGAAAACGTCGTGTTTTGAGCAAAAGAAAATTCTCAGCAAATTTCAAATTTTCTCAGCAAAAAACAGCTTTTTTGACCAAAAAGCACCTTTACTCAGCCAAAACCGAATTTTTTTTCGCCAAAACGTCGTGTTTTTATCTCAAGAGGTATTATCATGAGCAAAAAGTGGGGGTTTCAGCAAACAGGTCACGCCGTAAGCGAAAAACCTGGTTTTGAGAGCCAAAATGGCCATTTTGCAGTTTTTTGGGCTAAAACGTTTTTTCCCCCAGCAAAACAGTGTTTTGGACACCCAAAATGTGCTTTTCTCGGCCAAAACTTGCGTTTAGCAGTGAAAACGTCGTGTTTTGAGCAAAAGAAAATTCTCAGCAAATTTCAAATTTTCTCAGCAAAAAACAGCTTTTTTGACCAAAAAGCACCTTTACTCAGCCAAAACCGAATTTTTTTTCGCCAAAACGTCGTGTTTTTATCTCAAGAGGTATTATCATGAGCAAAAAGTGGGGGTTTCAGCAAACAGGTCACGCCGTAAGCGAAAAACCTGGTTTTGAGAGCCAAAATGGCCATTTTTCAGTTTTTTGGGCTAAAACGTTTTTTCCCCCAGCAAAACAGTGTTTTGGACACCCAAAATGTGCTTTTCTCGGCCAAAACTTGCGTTTAGCAGTGAAAACGTCGTGTTTTGAGCAAAAGAAAATTCTCAGCAAATTTCAAATTTTCTCAGCAAAAAACAGCTTTTTTGACCAAAAAGCACCTTTACTCAGCCAAAACCGAATTTTTTTTCGCCAAAACGTCGTGTTTTTATCTCAAGAGGTATTATCATGAGCAAAAAGTGGGGGTTTCAGCAAACAGGTCACGCCGTAAGCGAAAAACCTGGTTTTGAGAGCCAAAATGGCCATTTTGCAGTTTTTTGGGCTAAAAAGTTTTTTCCCCCAGCAAAACAGTGTTTTGGACACCCAAAATGTGCTTTTCTCGGCCAAAACTTGCGTTTAGCAGTGAAAACGTCGTGTTTTGAGCAAAAGAAAATTCTCAGCAAATTTCAAATTTTCTCAGCAAAAAACAGCTTTTTTGACCAAAAACCACCTTTACTCAGCCAAAACCGAATTTTTTTTTGCCAAAACGTCGTGTTTTTATCTCAAGAGGTATTATCATGAGCAAAAAGTGGGGGTTTCAGCAAACAGGTCACGCCGTAAGCGAAAAACCTGGTTTTGAGAGCCAAAATGGCCATTTTGCAGTTTTTTGGGCTAAAAAGTTTTTTCCCCCAGCAAAACAGTGTTTTGGACACCCAAAATGTGCTTTTCTCGGCCAAAACTTGCGTTTAGCAGTGAAAACGTCGTGTTTTGAGCAAAAGAAAATTCTCAGCAAATTTCAAATTTTCTCAGCAAAAAACAGCTTTTTTGACCAAAAAGCACCTTTACTCAGCCAAAACCGAATTTTTTTTCGCCAAAACGTCGTGTTTTTATCTCAAGAGGTATTATCATGAGCAAAAAGTGGGGGTTTCAGCAAACAGGTCACGCCGTAAGCGAAAAACCTGGTTTTGAGAGCCAAAATGGCCATTTTTCAGTTTTTTGGGCTAAAAAGTTTTTTCCCCCAGCAAAACAGTGTTTTGGACACCCAAAATGTGCTTTTCTCGGCCAAAACTTGCGTTTAGCAGTGAAAACGTCGTGTTTTGAGCAAAAGAAAATTCTCAGCAAATTTCAAATTTTCTCAGCAAAAAACAGCTTTTTTGACCAAAAAGCACCTTTACTCAGCCAAAACCGATTTTTTTTTCGCCAAAACGTCGTGTTTTTATCTCAAGAGGTATTATCATGAGCAAAAGGTGGGGGTTTCAGCAAACAGGTCACGCCGTAAGCGAAAAACCTGGTTTTGAGAGCCAAAATGGCCATTTTTCAGTTTTTTGGGCTAAAAAGTTTTTTCCCCCAGCAAAACAGTGTTTTGGACACCCAAAATGTGCTTTTCTCGGCCAAAACTTGCGTTTAGCAGTGAAAACGTCGTGTTTTGAGCAAAAGAAAATTCTCAGCAAATTTCAAATTTTCTCAGCAAAAAACAGCTTTTTTGACCAAAAAGCACCTTTACTCAGCCAAAACCGAATTTTTTTTCGCCAAAACGTCGTGTTTTTATCTCAAGAGGTATTATCATGAGCAAAAAGTGGGGGTTTCAGCAAACAGGTCACGCCGTAAGCGAAAAACCTGGTTTTGAGAGCCAAAATGGCCATTTTTCAGTTTTTTGGGCTAAAAAGTTTTTTCCCCCAGCAAAACAGTGTTTTGGACACCCAAAATGTGCTTTTCTCGGCCAAAACTTGCGTTTAGCAGTGAAAACGTCGTGTTTTGAGCAAAAGAAAATTCTCAGCAAATTTCAAATTTTCTCAGCAAAAAACAGCTTTTTTGACCAAAAAGCACCTTTACTCAGCCAAAACCGAATTTTTTTTCGCCAAAACGTCGTGTTTTTATCTCAAGAGGTATTATCATGAGCAAAAAGTGGGGGTTTCAGCAAACAGGTCACGCCGTAAGCGAAAAACCTGGTTTTGAGAGCCAAAATGGCCATTTTTCAGTTTTTTGGGCTAAAAAGTTTTTTCCCCCAGCAAAACAGTGTTTTGGACACCCAAAATGTGCTTTTCTCGGCCAAAACTTGCGTTTAGCAGTGAAAACGTCGTGTTTTGAGCAAAAGAAAATTCTCAGCAAATTTCAAATTTTCTCAGCAAAAAACAGCTTTTTTGACCAAAAAGCACCTTTACTCAGCCAAAACCGAATTTTTTTTCGCCAAAACGTCGTGTTTTTATCTCAAGAGGTATTATCATGAGCAAAAAGTGGGGGTTTCAGCAAACAGGTCACGCCGTAAGCGAAAAACCTGGTTTTGAGAGCCAAAATGGCCATTTTGCAGTTTTTTGGGCTAAAAAGTTTTTTCCCCCAGCAAAACAGTGTTTTGGACACCCAAAATGTGCTTTTCTCGGCCAAAACTTGCGTTTAGCAGTGAAAACGTCGTGTTTTGAGCAAAAGAAAATTCTCAGCAAATTTCAAATTTTCTCAGCAAAAAACAGCTTTTTTGACCAAAAAGCACCTTTACTCAGCCAAAACCGAATTTTTTTTCGCCAAAACGTCGTGTTTTTATCTCAAGAGGTATTATCATGAGCAAAAAGTGGGGGTTTCAGCAAACAGGACACGCCGTAAGCGAAAAACCTGGTTTTGAGAGCCAAAATGGCCATTTTTCAGTTTTTTGGGCTAAAAAGTTTTTTCCCCCAGCAAAACAGTGTTTGGGACACCCAAAATGTGCTTTTCTCGGCCAAAACTTGCGTTTAGCAGTGAAAACGTCGTGTTTTGAGCAAAAGAAAATTCTCAGCAAATTTCAAATTTTCTCAGCAAAAAACAGCTTTTTTGACCAAAAAGCACCTTTACTCAGCCAAAACCGAATTTTTTTTCGCCAAAACGTCGTGTTTTTATCTCAAGAGGTATTATCATGAGCAAAAAGTGGGGGTTTCAGCAAACAGGTCACGCCGTAAGCGAAAAACCTGGTTTTGAGAGCCAAAATGGCCATTTTGCAGTTTTTTGGGCTAAAAAGTTTTTTCCCCCAGCAAAACAGTGTTTTGGACACCCAAAATGTGCTTTTCTCGGCCAAAACTTGCGTTTAGCAGTGAAAACGTCGTGTTTTGAGCAAAAGAAAATTCTCAGCAAATTTCAAATTTTCTCAGCAAAAAACAGCTTTTTTGACCAAAAAGCACCTTTACTCAGCCAAAACCGAATTTTTTTTCGCCAAAACGTCGTGTTTTTATCTCAAGAGGTATTATCATGAGCAAAAAGTGGGGGTTTCAGCAAACAGGTCACGCCGTAAGCGAAAAACCTGGTTTTGAGAGCCAAAATGGCCATTTTGCAGTTTTTTGGGCTAAAAAGTTTTTTCCCCCAGCAAAACAGTGTTTTGGACACCCAAAATGTGCTTTTCTCGGCCAAAACTTGCGTTTAGCAGTGAAAACGTCGTGTTTTGAGCAAAAGAAAATTCTCAGCAAATTTCAAATTTTCTCAGCAAAAAACAGCTTTTTTGACCAAAAAGCACCTTTACTCAGCCAAAACCGATTTTTTTTTCGCCAAAACGTCGTGTTTTTATCTCAAGAGGTATTATCATGAGCAAAAAGTGGGGGTTTCAGCAAACAGGTCACGCCGTAAGCGAAAAACCTGGTTTTGAGAGCCAAAATGGCCATTTTTCAGTTTTTTGGGCTAAAAAGTTTTTTCCCCCAGCAAAACAGTGTTTTGGACACCCAAAATGTGCTTTTCTCGGCCAAAACTTGCGTTTAGCAGTGAAAACGTCGTGTTTTGAGCAAAAGAAAATTCTCAGCAAATTTCAAATTTTCTCAGCAAAAAACAGCTTTTTTGACCAAAAAGCACCTTTACTCAGCCAAAACCGAATTTTTTTTCGCCAAAACGTCGTGTTTTTATCTCAAGAGGTATTATCATGAGCAAAAAGTGGGGGTTTCAGCAAACAGGTCACGCCGTAAGCGAAAAACCTGGTTTTGAGAGCCAAAATGGCCATTTTTCAGTTTTTTGGGCTAAAAAGTTTTTTCCCCCAGCAAAACAGTGTTTTGGACACCCAAAATGTGCTTTTCTCGGCCAAAACTTGCGTTTAGCAGTGAAAACGTCGTGTTTTGAGCAAAAGAAAATTCTCAGCAAATTTCAAATTTTCTCAGCAAAAAACAGCTTTTTTGACCAAAAAGCACCTTTACTCAGCCAAAACCGAATTTTTTTTCGCCAAAACGTCGTGTTTTTATCTCAAGAGGTATTATCATGAGCAAAAAGTGGGGGTTTCAGCAAACAGGTCACGCCGTAAGCGAAAAACCTGGTTTTGAGAGCCAAAATGGCCATTTTTCAGTTTTTTGGGCTAAAAAGTTTTTTCCCCCAGCAAAACAGTGTTTTGGACACCCAAAATGTGCTTTTCTCGGCCAAAACTTGCGTTTAGCAGTGAAAACGTCGTGTTTTGAGCAAAAGAAAATTCTCAGCAAATTTCAAATTTTCTCAGCAAAAAACAGCTTTTTTGACCAAAAAGCACCTTTACTCAGCCAAAACCGAATTTTTTTTCGCCAAAACGTCGTGTTTTTATCTCAAGAGGTATTATCATGAGCAAAAAGTGGGGGTTTCAGCAAACAGGTCACGCCGTAAGCGAAAAACCTGGTTTTGAGAGCCAAAATGGCCATTTTGCAGTTTTTTGGGCTAAAAAGTTTTTTCCCCCAGCAAAACAGTGTTTTGGACACCCAAAATGTGCTTTTCTCGGCCAAAACTTGCGTTTAGCAGTGAAAACGTCGTGTTTTGAGCAAAAGAAAATTCTCAGCAAATTTCAAATTTTCTCAGCAAAAAACAGCTTTTTTGACCAAAAAGCACCTTTACTCAGCCAAAACCGAATTTTTTTTCGCCAAAACGTCGTGTTTTTATCTCAAGAGGTATTATCATGAGCAAAAAGTGGGGGTTTCAGCAAACAGGACACGCCGTAAGCGAAAAACCTGGTTTTGAGAGCCAAAATGGCCATTTTTCAGTTTTTTGGGCTAAAAAGTTTTTTCCCCCAGCAAAACAGTGTTTGGGACACCCAAAATGTGCTTTTCTCGGCCAAAACTTGCGTTTAGCAGTGAAAACGTCGTGTTTTGAGCAAAAGAAAATTCTCAGCAAATTTCAAATTTTCTCAGCAAAAAACAGCTTTTTTGACCAAAAAGCACCTTTACTCAGCCAAAACCGAATTTTTTTTCGCCAAAACGTCGTGTTTTTATCTCAAGAGGTATTATCATGAGCAAAAAGTGGGGGTTTCAGCAAACAGGTCACGCCGTAAGCGAAAAACCTGGTTTTGAGAGCCAAAATGGCCATTTTTCAGTTTTTTGGGCTAAAAAGTTTTTTCCCCCAGCAAAACAGTGTTTTGGACACCCAAAATGTGCTTTTCTCGGCCAAAACTTGCGTTTAGCAGTGAAAACGTCGTGTTTTGAGCAAAAGAAAATTCTCAGCAAATTTCAAATTTTCTCAGCCAAAAACAGCTTTTTTGACCAAAAAGCACCTTTACTCAGCCAAAACCGAATTTTTTTTCGCCAAAACGTCGTGTTTTTATCTCAAGAGGTATTATCATGAGCAAAAAGTGGGGGTTTCAGCAAACAGGTCACGCCGTAAGCGAAAAACCTGGTTTTGAGAGCCAAAATGGCCATTTTGCAGTTTTTTGGGCTAAAAAGTTTTTTCCCCCAGCAAAACAGTGTTTTGGACACCCAAAATGTGCTTTTCTCGGCCAAAACTTGCGTTTAGCAGTGAAAACGTCGTGTTTTGAGCAAAAGAAAATTCTCAGCAAATTTCAAATTTTCTCAGCAAAAAACAGCTTTTTTGACCAAAAAGCACCTTTACTCAGCCAAAACCGAATTTTTTTTCGCCAAAACGTCGTGTTTTTATCTCAAGAGGTATTATCATGAGCAAAAAGTGGGGGTTTCAGCAAACAGGTCACGCCGTAAGCGAAAAACCTGGTTTTGAGAGCCAAAATGGCCATTTTGCAGTTTTTTGGGCTAAAAAGTTTTTTCCCCCAGCAAAACAGTGTTTTGGACACCCAAAATGTGCTTTTCTCGGCCAAAACTTGCGTTTAGCAGTGAAAACGTCGTGTTTTGAGCAAAAGAAAATTCTCAGCAAATTTCAAATTTTCTCAGCCAAAAACAGCTTTTTTGACCAAAAAGCACCTTTACTCAGCCAAAACCGAATTTTTTTTCGCCAAAACGTCGTGTTTTTATCTCAAGAGGTATTATCATGAGCAAAAAGTGGGGGTTTCAGCAAACAGGTCACGCCGTAAGCGAAAAACCTGGTTTTGAGAGCCAAAATGGCCATTTTTCAGTTTTTTGGGCTAAAAAGTTTTTTCCCCCAGCAAAACAGTGTTTTGGACACCCAAAATGTGCTTTTCTCGGCCAAAACTTGCGTTTAGCAGTGAAAACGTCGTGTTTTGAGCAAAAGAAAATTCTCAGCAAATTTCAAATTTTCTCAGCAAAAAAAAGCTTTTTTGACCAAAAAGCACCTTTAGTCAGCCAAAACCGAATTTTTTTTCGCCAAAACGTCGTGTTTTTATCTCAAGAGGTATTATCATGAGCAAAAAGTGGGGGTTTCAGCAAACAGGTCACGCCGTAAGCGAAAAACCTGGTTTTGAGAGCCAAAATGGCCATTTTTCAGTTTTTTGGGCTAAAAAGTTTTTTCCCCCAGCAAAACAGTGTTTTGGACACCCAAAATGTGCTTTTCTCGGCCAAAACTTGCGTTTAGCAGTGAAAACGTCGTGTTTTGAGCAAAAGAAAATTCTCAGCAAATTTCAAATTTTCTCAGCAAAAAACAGCTTTTTTGACCAAAAAGCACCTTTACTCAGCCAAAACCGAATTTTTTTTCGCCAAAACGTCGTGTTTTTATCTCAAGAGGTATTATCATGAGCAAAAAGTGGGGGTTTCAGCAAACAGGTCACGCCGTAAGCGAAAAACCTGGTTTTGAGAGCCAAAATGGCCATTTTTCAGTTTTTTGGGCTAAAAAGTTTTTTCCCCCAGCAAAACAGTGTTTTGGACACCCAAAATGTGCTTTTCTCGGCCAAAACTTGCGTTTAGCAGTGAAAACGTCGTGTTTTGAGCAAAAGAAAATTCTCAGCAAATTTCAAATTTTCTCAGCAAAAAACAGCTTTTTTGACCAAAAAGCACCTTTACTCAGCCAAAACCGAATTTTTTTTCGCCAAAACGTCGTGTTTTTATCTCAAGAGGTATTATCATGAGCAAAAAGTGGGGGTTTCAGCAAACAGGTCACGCCGTAAGCGAAAAACCTGGTTTTGAGAGCCAAAATGGCCATTTTGCAGTTTTTTGGGCTAAAAAGTTTTTTCCCCCAGCAAAACAGTGTTTTGGACACCCAAAATGTGCTTTTCTCGGCCAAAACTTGCGTTTAGCAGTGAAAACGTCGTGTTTTGAGCAAAAGAAAATTCTCAGCAAATTTCAAATTTTCTCAGCAAAAAACAGCTTTTTTGACCAAAAAGCACCTTTACTCAGCCAAAACCGAATTTTTTTTCGCCAAAACGTCGTGTTTTTATCTCAAGAGGTATTATCATGAGCAAAAAGTGGGGGTTTCAGCAAACAGGTCACGCCGTAAGCGAAAAACCTGGTTTTGAGAGCCAAAATGGCCATTTTGCAGTTTTTTGGGCTAAAAAGTTTTTTCCCCCAGCAAAACAGTGTTTTGGACACCCAAAATGTGCTTTTCTCGGCCAAAACTTGCGTTTAGCAGTGAAAACGTCGTGTTTTGAGCAAAAGAAAATTCTCAGCAAATTTCAAATTTTCTCAGCAAAAAAAAGCTTTTTTGACCAAAAAGCACCTTTACTCAGCCAAAACCGAATTTTTTTTCGCCAAAACGTCGTGTTTTTATCTCAAGAGGTATTATCATGAGCAAAAAGTGGGGGTTTCAGCAAACAGGTCACGCCGTAAGCGAAAAACCTGGTTTTGAGAGCCAAAATGGCCATTTTGCAGTTTTTTGGGCTAAAAAGTTTTTTCCCCCAGCAAAACAGTGTTTTGGACACCCAAAATGTGCTTTTCTCGGCCAAAACTTGCGTTTAGCAGTGAAAACGTCGTGTTTTGAGCAAAAGAAAATTCTCAGCAAATTTCAAATTTTCTCAGCAAAAAACAGCTTTTTTGACCAAAAAGCACCTTTACTCAGCCAAAACCGAATTTTTTTTCGCCAAAACGTCGTGTTTTTATCTCAAGAGGTATTATCATGAGCAAAAAGTGGGGGTTTCAGCAAACAGGTCACGCCGTAAGCGAAAAACCTGGTTTTGAGAGCCAAAATGGCCATTTTGCAGTTTTTTGGGCTAAAAAGTTTTTTCCCCCAGCAAAACAGTGTTTTGGACACCCAAAATGTGCTTTTCTCGGCCAAAACTTGCGTTTAGCAGTGAAAACGTCGTGTTTTGAGCAAAATAAAATTCTCAGCAAATTTCAAATTTTCTCAGCAAAAAACAGCTTTTTTGACCAAAAAGCACCTTTACTCAGCCAAAACCGAATTTTTTTTCGCCAAAACGTCGTGTTTTTATCTCAAGAGGTATTATCATGAGCAAAAAGTGGGGGTTTCAGCAAACAGGTCACGCCGTAAGCGAAAAACCTGGTTTTGAGAGCCAAAATGGCCATTTTTCAGTTTTTTGGGCTAAAAAGTTTTTCCCCCAGCAAAACAGTGTTTTGGACACCCGAAATGTGCTTTTCTCGGCCAAAACTTGCGTTTAGCAGTGAAAACGTCGTGTTTTGAGCAAAAGAAAATTCTCAGCAAATTTCAAATGTTCTCAGCAAAAAACAGCTTTTTTGACCAAAAAGCACCTTTACTCAGCCAAAACCGAATTTTTTTTCGCCAAAACGTCGTGTTTTTATCTCAAGAGGTATTATCATGAGCAAAAAGTGGGGGTTTCAGCAAACAGGTCACGCCGTAAGCGAAAAACCTGGTTTTGAGAGCCAAAATGGCCATTTTTCAGTTTTTTGGGCTAAAAAGTTTTTTCCCCCAGCAAAACAGTGTTTTGGACACCCAAAATGTGCTTTTCTCGGCCAAAACTTGCGTTTAGCAGTGAAAACGTCGTGTTTTGAGCAAAAGAAAATTCTCAGCAAATTTCAAATTTTCTCAGCAAAAAACAGCTTTTTTGACCAAAAAGCACCTTTACTCAGCCAAAACCGAATTTTTTTTCGCCAAAACGTCGTGTTTTTATCTCAAGAGGTATTATCATGAGCAAAAAGTGGGGGTTTCAGCAAACAGGTCACGCCGTAAGCGAAAAACCTGGTTTTGAGAGCCAAAATGGCCATTTTGCAGTTTTTTGGGCTAAAAAGTTTTTTCCCCCAGCAAAACAGTGTTTTGGACACCCAAAATGTGCTTTTCTCGGCCAAAACTTGCGTTTAGCAGTGAAAACGTCGTGTTTTGAGCAAAAGAAAATTCTCAGCAAATTTCAAATGTTCTCAGCAAAAAACAGCTTTTTTGACCAAAAAGCACCTTTACTCAGCCAAAACCGAATTTTTTTTCGCAAAAACGTCGTGTTTTTATCTCAAGAGGTATTATCATGAGCAAAAAGTGGGGGTTTCAGCAAACAGGTCTCACCGTAAGCGAAAAACCTGGTTTTCAGAGCCAAAATGGCCATTTTGCAGTTTTTTGGGCTAAAAAGTTTTTCCCCCCAGCAAAACAGTGTTTTGGACACCCAAAATGTGCTTTTCTCGGCCAAAACTTGCGTTTAGCAGTGAAAACGTCGTGTTTTGAGCAAAAGAAAATTCTCAGCAAATTTCAAATTTTCTCAGCAAAAAACAGCTTTTTTGACCAAAAAGCACCTTTACTCAGCCAAAACCGAATTTTTTTTCGCCAAAACGTCCTGTTTTTATCTCAAGAGGTATTATCATGAGCAAAAAGTGGGGGTTTCAGCAAACAGGTCACGCCGTAAGCGAAAAACCTGGTTTTGAGAGCCAAAATGGCCATTTTGCAGTTTTTTGGGCTAAAAAGTCTTTTCCCCCCAGCAAAACAGTGTTTTGGACACCCAAAATGTGCTTTTCTCGGCCAAAACTTGCGTTTAGCAGTGAAAACGTCGTGTTTTGAGCAAAAGAAAATTCTCAGCAAATTTCAAATTTTCTCAGCAAAAAACAGCTTTTTTGACCAAAAAGCACCTTTACTCAGCCAAAACCGAATTTTTTTTCGCCAAAACGTCGTGTTTTTATCTCAAGAGGTATTATCATGAGCAAAAAGTGGGGGTTTCAGCAAACAGGTCACGCCGTAAGCGAAAAACCTGGTTTTGAGAGCCAAAATGGCCATTTTTCAGTTTTTTGGGCTAAAAAGTTTTTTCCCCCAGCAAAACAGTGTTTTGGACACCCAAAATGTGATTTTCTCGGCCAAAACTTGCGTTTAGCAGTGAAAACGTCGTGTTTTGAGCAAAAGAAAATTCTCAGCAAATTTCAAATTTTCTCAGCAAAAAACAGCTTTTTTGACCAAAAAGCACCTTTACTCAGCCAAAACCGAATTTTTTTTCGCCAAAACGTCGTGTTTTTATCTCAAGAGGTATTATCATGAGCAAAAAGTGGGGGTTTCAGCAAACAGGTCACGCCGTAAGCGAAAAACCTGGTTTTGAGAGCCAAAATGGCCATTTTTCAGTTTTTTGGGCTAAAAAGTTTTTTCCCCCTGCAAAACAGTGTTTTGGACACCCAAAATGTGCTTTTCTCGGCCAAAACTTGCGTTTAGCAGTGAAAACGTCGTGTTTTGAGCAAAAGAAAATTCTCAGCAAATTTCAAATTTTCTCAGCAAAAAACAGCTTTTTTGACCAAAAAGCACCTTTACTCAGCCAAAACCGAATTTTTTTTCGCCAAAACGTCGTGTTGTTATCTCAAGAGGTATTATCATGAGCAAAAAGTGGGGGTTTCAGCAAACAGGTCACGCCGTAAGCGAAAAACCTGGTTTTGAGAGCCAAAATGGCCATTTTGCAGTTTTTTTGGGCTAAAACGTTTTTTCCCCCAGCAAAACAGTGTTTTGGACACCCAAAATGTGATTTTCTCGGCCAAAACTTGCGTTTAGCAGTGAAAACGTCGTGTTTTGAGCAAAAGAAAATTCTCAGCAAATTTCAAATTTTCTCAGCAAAAAACAGCTTTTTTGACCAAAAAGCACCTTTACTCAGCCAAAACCGAATTTCTTTTCGCCAAAACGTCGTGTTTTTATCTCAAGAGGTATTATCATGAGCAAAAAGTGGGGGTTTCAGCAAACAGGTCACGCCGTAAGCGAAAAACCTGGTTTTGAGAGCCAAAATGGCCATTTTTCAGTTTTTTGGGCTAAAAAGTTTTTTCCCCCAGCAAAACAGTGTTTTGGACACCCGAAATGTGCTTTTCTCGGCCAAAACTTGCGTTTAGCAGTGAAAACGTCGTGTTTTGAGCAAAAGAAAATTCTCAGCAAATTTCAAATTTTCTCAGCAAAAAACAGCTTTTTTGACCAAAAAGCACCTTTACTCAGCCAAAACCGAATTTTTTTTCGCCAAAACGTCGTGTTTTTATCTCAAGAGGTATTATCATGAGCAAAAAGTGGGGGTTTCAGCAAACAGGTCACGCCGTAAGCGAAAAACCTGGTTTTGAGAGCCAAAATGGCCATTTTTCAGTTTTTTGGGCTAAAAAGTTTTTTCCCCCAGCAAAACAGTGTTTTGGACACCCAAAATGTGCTTTTCTCGGCCAAAACTTGCGTTTAGCAGTGAAAACGTCGTGTTTTGAGCAAAAGAAAATTCTCAGCAAATTTCAAATTTTCTCAGCAAAAAACAGCTTTTTTGACCAAAAAGCACCTTTACTCAGCCAAAACCGAATTTTTTTTCGCCAAAACGTCGTGTTTTTATCTCAAGAGGTATTATCATGAGCAAAAAGTGGGGGTTTCAGCAAACAGGTCACGCCGTAAGCGAAAAACCTGGTTTTGAGAGCCAAAATGGCCATTTTTCAGTTTTTTGGGCTAAAAAGTTTTTTCCCCCAGCAAAACAGTGTTTTGGACACCCAAAATGTGCTTTTCTCGGCCAAAACTTGCGTTTAGCAGTGAAAACGTCGTGTTTTGAGCAAAAGAAAATTCTCAGCAAATTTCAAATTTTCTCAGCAAAAAACAGCTTTTTTGACCAAAAAGCACCTTTACTCAGCCAAAACCGAATTTTTTTTCGCCAAAACGTCGTGTTTTTATCTCAAGAGGTATTATCATGAGCAAAAAGTGGGGGTTTCAGCAAACAGGTCACGCCGTAAGCGAAAAACCTGGTTTTGAGAGCCAAAATGGCCATTTTGCAGTTTTTTGGGCTAAAAAGTTTTTTCCCCCAGCAAAACAGTGTTTTGGACACCCAAAATGTGCTTTTCTCGGCCAAAACTTGCGTTTAGCAGTGAAAACGTCGTGTTTTGAGCAAAAGAAAATTCTCAGCAAATTTCAAATTTTCTCAGCAAAAAACAGCTTTTTTGACCAAAAAGCACCTTTACTCAGCCAAAACCGAATTTCTTTTCGCCAAAACGTCGTGTTTTTATCTCAAGAGGTATTATCATGAGCAAAAAGTGGGGGTTTCAGCAAACAGGTCACGCCGTAAGCGAAAAACCTGGTTTTCAGAGCCAAAATGGCCATTTTTCAGTTTTTTGGGCTAAAAAGTTTTTTCCCCCAGCAAAACAGTGTTTTGGACACCCGAAATGTGCTTTTCTCGGCCAAAACTTGCGTTTAGCAGTGAAAACGTCGTGTTTTGAGCAAAAGAAAATTCTCAGCAAATTTCAAATTTTCTCAGCAAAAAACAGCTTTTTTGACCAAAAAGCACCTTTACTCAGCCAAAACCGAATTTTTTTTCGCCAAAACGTCGTGTTTTTATCTCAAGAGGTATTATCATGAGCAAAAAGTGGGGGTTTCAGCAAACAGGTCACGCCGTAAGCGAAAAACCTGGTTTTGAGAGCCAAAATGGCCATTTTTCAGTTTTTTGGGCTAAAAAGTTTTTTCCCCCAGCAAAACAGTGTTTTGGACACCCAAAATGTGCTTTTCTCGGCCAAAACTTGCGTTTAGCAGTGAAAACGTCGTGTTTTGAGCAAAAGAAAATTCTCAGCAAATTTCAAATTTTCTCAGCAAAAAACAGCTTTTTTGACCAAAAAGCACCTTTACTCAGCCAAAACCGAATTTTTTTTCGCCAAAACGTCGTGTTTTTATCTCAAGAGGTATTATCATGAGCAAAAAGTGGGGGTTTCAGCAAACAGGTCACGCCGTAAGCGAAAAACCTGGTTTTGAGAGCCAAAATGGCCATTTTTCAGTTTTTTGGGCTAAAAAGTTTTTTCCCCCAGCAAAACAGTGTTTTGGACACCCAAAATGTGCTTTTCTCGGCCAAAACTTGCGTTTAGCAGTGAAAACGTCGTGTTTTGAGCAAAAGAAAATTCTCAGCAAATTTCAAATTTTCTCAGCAAAAAACAGCTTTTTTGACCAAAAAGCACCTTTACTCAGCCAAAACCGAATTTTTTTTCGCCAAAACGTCGTGTTTTTATCTCAAGAGGTATTATCATGAGCAAAAAGTGGGGGTTTCAGCAAACAGGTCACGCCGTAAGCGAAAAACCTGGTTGTGAGAGCCAAAATGGCCATTTTTCAGTTTTTTGGGCTAAAAAGTTTTTTCCCCCAGCAAAACAGTGTTTTGGACACCCAAAATGTGCTTTTCTCGGCCAAAACTTGCGTTTAGCAGTGAAAACGTCGTGTTTTGAGCAAAAGAAAATTCTCAGCAAATTTCAAATTTTCTCAGCAAAAAACAGCTTTTTTGACCAAAAAGCACCTTTACTCAGCCAAAACCGAATTTTTTTTCGCCAAAACGTCGTGTTTTTATCTCAAGAGGTATTATCATGAGCAAAAAGTGGGGGTTTCAGCAAACAGGTCACGCCGTAAGCGAAAAACCTGGTTTTGAGAGCCAAAATGGCCATTTTTCAGTTTTTTGGGCTAAAAAGTTTTTTCCCCCAGCAAAACAGTGTTTTGGACACCCAAAATGTGATTTTCTCGGCCAAAACTTGCGTTTAGCAGTGAAAACGTCGTGTTTTGAGCAAAAGAAAATTCTCAGCAAATTTCAAATTTTCTCAGCAAAAAACAGCTTTTTTGACCAAAAAGCACCTTTACTCAGCCAAAACCGAATTTTTTTTCGCCAAAACGTCGTGTTTTTATCTCAAGAGGTATTATCATGAGCAAAAAGTGGGGGTTTCAGCAAACAGGTCACGCCGTAAGCGAAAAACCTGGTTGTGAGAGCCAAAATGGCCATTTTTCAGTTTTTTGGGCTAAAAAGTTTTTTCCCCCAGCAAAACAGTGTTTTGGACACCCAAAATGTGCTTTTCTCGGCCAAAACTTGCGTTTAGCAGTGAAAACGTCGTGTTTTGAGCAAAAGAAAATTCTCAGCAAATTTCAAATTTTCTCAGCAAAAAACAGCTTTTTTGACCAAAAAGCACCTTTACTCAGCCAAAACCGAATTTTTTTTCGCCAAAACGTCGTGTTTTTATCTCAAGAGGTATTATCATGAGCAAAAAGTGGGGGTTTCAGCAAACAGGTCACGCCGTAAGCGAAAAACCTGGTTTTGAGAGCCAAAATGGCCATTTTGCAGTTTTTTGGGCTAAAAAGTTTTTTCCCCCAGCAAAACAGTGTTTTGGACACCCAAAATGTGATTTTCTCGGCCAAAACTTGCGTTTAGCAGTGAAAACGTCGTGTTTTGAGCAAAAGAAAATTCTCAGCAAATTTCAAATTTTCTCAGCAAAAAACAGCTTTTTTGACCAAAAAGCACCTTTACTCAGCCAAAACCGAATTTTTTTTCGCCAAAACGTCGTGTTTTTATCTCAAGAGGTATTATCATGAGCAAAAAGTGGGGGTTTCAGCAAACAGGTCACGCCGTAAGCGAAAAACCTGGTTGTGAGAGCCAAAATGGCCATTTTTCAGTTTTTTGGGCTAAAAAGTTTTTTCCCCCAGCAAAACAGTGTTTTGGACACCCAAAATGTGCTTTTCTCGGCCAAAACTTGCGTTTAGCAGTGAAAACGTCGTGTTTTGAGCAAAAGAAAATTCTCAGCAAATTTCAAATTTTCTCAGCAAAAAACAGCTTTTTTGACCAAAAAGCACCTTTACTCAGCCAAAACCGAATTTTTTTTCGCCAAAACGTCGTGTTTTTATCTCAAGAGGTATTATCATGAGCAAAAAGTGGGGGTTTCAGCAAACAGGTCACGCCGTAAGCGAAAAACCTGGTTTTGAGAGCCAAAATGGCCATTTTTCAGTTTTTTGGGCTAAAAAGTTTTTTCCCCCAGCAAAACAGTGTTTTGGACACCCAAAATGTGATTTTCTCGGCCAAAACTTGCGTTTAGCAGTGAAAACGTCGTGTTTTGAGCAAAAGAAAATTCTCAGCAAATTTCAAATTTTCTCAGCAAAAAACAGCTTTTTTGACCAAAAAGCACCTTTACTCAGCCAAAACCGAATTTTTTTTCGCCAAAACGTCGTGTTTTTATCTCAAGAGGTATTATCATGAGCAAAAAGTGGGGGTTTCAGCAAACAGGTCACGCCGTAAGCGAAAAACCTGGTTGTGAGAGCCAAAATGGCCATTTTTCAGTTTTTTGGGCTAAAAAGTTTTTTCCCCCAGCAAAACAGTGTTTTGGACACCCAAAATGTGCTTTTCTCGGCCAAAACTTGCGTTTAGCAGTGAAAACGTCGTGTTTTGAGCAAAAGAAAATTCTCAGCAAATTTCAAATTTTCTCAGCAAAAAACAGCTTTTTTGACCAAAAAGCACCTTTACTCAGCCAAAACCGAATTTTTTTTCGCCAAAACGTCGTGTTTTTATCTCAAGAGGTATTATCATGAGCAAAAAGTGGGGGTTTCAGCAAACAGGTCACGCCGTAAGCGAAAAACCTGGTTTTGAGAGCCAAAATGGCCATTTTGCAGTTTTTTGGGCTAAAAAGTTTTTTCCCCCAGCAAAACAGTGTTTTGGACACCCAAAATGTGCTTTTCTCGGCCAAAACTTGCGTTTAGCAGTGAAAACGTCGTGTTTTGAGCAAAAGAAAATTCTCAGCAAATTTCAAATGTTCTCAGCAAAAAACAGCTTTTTTGACCAAAAAGCACCTTTACTCAGCCAAAACCGAATTTTTTTTCGCCAAAACGTCGTGTTTTTATCTCAAGAGGTATTATCATGAGCAAAAAGTGGGGGTTTCAGCAAACAGGTCACGCCGTAAGCGAAAAACCTGGTTTTGAGAGCCAAACTGGCCATTTTTCAGTTTTTTGGGCTAAAAAGTTTTTTCCCCCAGCAAAACAGTGTTTTGGACACCCAAAATGTGCTTTTCTCGGCCAAAACTTGCGTTTAGCAGTGAAAACGTCGTGTTTTGAGCAAAAGAAAATTCTCAGCAAATTTCAAATTTTCTCAGCAAAAAACAGCTTTTTTGACCAAAAAGCACCTTTACTCAGCCAAAACCGAATTTTTTTTCGCCAAAACGTCGTGTTTTTATCTCAAGAGGTATTATCATGAGCAAAAAGTGGGGGTTTCAGCAAACAGGTCACGCCGTAAGCGAAAAACCTGGTTTTGAGAGCCAAAATGGCCATTTTTCAGTTTTTTGGGCTAAAAAGTTTTTTCCCCCAGCAAAACAGTGTTTTGGACACCCAAAATGTGCTTTTCTCGGCCAAAACTTGCGTTTAGCAGTGAAAACGTCGTGTTTTGAGCAAAAGAAAATTCTCAGCAAATTTCAAATTTTCTCAGCAAAAAACAGCTTTTTTGACCAAAAAGCACCTTTACTCAGCCAAAACCGAATTTTTTTTCGCCAAAACGTCGTGTTTTTATCTCAAGAGGTATTATCATGAGCAAAAAGTGGGGGTTTCAGCAAACAGGTCACGCCGTAAGCGAAAAACCTGGTTTTGAGAGCCAAAATGGCCATTTTTCAGTTTTTTGGGCTAAAAAGTTTTTTCCCCCAGCAAAACAGTGTTTTGGACACCCAAAATGTGCTTTTCTCGGCCAAAACTTGCGTTTAGCAGTGAAAACGTCGTGTTTTGAGCAAAAGAAAATTCTCAGCAAATTTCAAATTTTCTCAGCAAAAAACAGCTTTTTTGACCAAAAAGCACCTTTACTCAGCCAAAACCGAATTTTTTTTCGCCAAAACGTCGTGTTTTTATCTCAAGAGGTATTATCATGAGCAAAAAGTGGGGGTTTCAGCAAACAGGTCACGCCGTAAGCGAAAAACCTGGTTTTGAGAGCCAAAATGGCCATTTTTCAGTTTTTTGGGCTAAAAAGTTTTTTCCCCCAGCAAAACAGTGTTTTGGACACCCAAAATGTGCTTTTC
The DNA here is from genome assembly GCA_964019055.1 of Anthopleura xanthogrammica. NCBI lineage: Eukaryota > Metazoa > Cnidaria > Anthozoa > Actiniaria > Actiniidae > Anthopleura > Anthopleura xanthogrammica. The sequence goes on from OZ025210.1 coordinate 8,620,400, forward strand.
TCGGCCAAAACTTGCGTTTAGCAGTGAAAACGTCGTGTTTTGAGCAAAAGAAAATTCTCAGCAAATTTCAAATTTTCTCAGCAAAAAACAGCTTTTTTGACCAAAAAGCACCTTTACTCAGCCAAAACCGAATTTTTTTTCGCCAAAACGTCGTGTTTTTATCTCAAGAGGTATTATCATGAGCAAAAAGTGGGGGTTTCAGCAAACAGGTCACGCCGTAAGCGAAAAACCTGGTTGTGAGAGCCAAAATGGCCATTTTTCAGTTTTTTGGGCTAAAAAGTTTTTTCCCCCAGCAAAACAGTGTTTTGGACACCCAAAATGTGCTTTTCTCGGCCAAAACTTGCGTTTAGCAGTGAAAACGTCGTGTTTTGAGCAAAAGAAAATTCTCAGCAAATTTCAAATTTTCTCAGCAAAAAACAGCTTTTTTGACCAAAAAGCACCTTTACTCAGCCAAAACCGAATTTTTTTTCGCCAAAACGTCGTGTTTTTATCTCAAGAGGTATTATCATGAGCAAAAAGTGGGGGTTTCAGCAAACAGGTCACGCCGTAAGCGAAAAACCTGGTTTTGAGAGCCAAAATGGCCATTTTGCAGTTTTTTGGGCTAAAAAGTTTTTTCCCCCAGCAAAACAGTATTTTGGACACCCAAAATGTGATTTTCTCGGCCAAAACTTGCGTTTAGCAGTGAAAACGTCGTGTTTTGAGCAAAAGAAAATTCTCAGCAAATTTCAAATTTTCTCAGCAAAAAACAGCTTTTTTGACCAAAAAGCACCTTTACTCAGCCAAAACCGAATTTTTTTTCGCCAAAACGTCGTGTTTTTATCTCAAGAGGTATTATCATCAGCAAAAAGTGGGGGTTTCAGCAAACAGGTCACGCCGTAAGCGAAAAACCTGGTTTTGAGAGCCAAAATGGCCATTTTTCAGTTTTTTGGGCTAAAGAGTTTTTTCCCCCAGCAAAACAGTGTTTTGGACACCCAAAATGTGCTTTTCTCGGCCAAAACTTGCGTTTAGCAGTAAAAAGGTCGTGTTTTGAGCAAAAGAAAGTTCTCAGCAAATTTCAAATGTTCTCAGCAAAAAACAGCTTTTTTGACCAAAAAGCACCTTTACTCAGCCAAAACCGAATTTTTTTTCGCCAAAACGTCGTGTTTTTATCTCAAGAGGTATTATCATGAGCAAAAAGTGGGGGCTTCAGCAAACAGGTCACGCCGTAAGCGAAAAACCTGGTTTTGAGAGCCAAAATGGCCATTTTGCAGTTTTTTGGGCTAAAAAGTTTTTTCCCCCAGCAAAACAGTGTTTTGGACACCCAAAATGTGCTTTTCTCGGCCAAAACTTGCGTTTAGCAGTGAAAACGTCGTGTTTTGAGCAAAAGAAAATTCTCAGCAAATTTCAAATTTTCTCAGCAAAAAACAGCTTTTTTGACCAAAAAGCACCTTTACTCAGCCAAAACCGAATTTTTTTTCGCCAAAACGTCGTGTTTTTATCTCAAGAGGTATTATCATGAGCAAAAAGTGGGGGCTTCAGCAAACAGGTCACGCCGTAAGCGAAAAACCTGGTTTTGAGAGCCAAAATGGCCATTTTGCAGTTTTTTGGGCTAAAAAGTTTTTTCCCCCAGCAAAACAGTGTTTTGGACACCCAAAATGTGCTTTTCTCGGCCAAAACTTGCGTTTAGCAGTGAAAACGTCGTGTTTTGAGCAAAAGAAAATTCTCAGCAAATTTCAAATTTTCTCAGCCAAAAACAGCTTTTTTGACCAAAAAGCACCTTTACTCAGCCAAAACCGAATTTTTTTTCGCCAAAACGTCGTGTTTTTATCTCAAGAGGTATTATCATGAGCAAAAAGTGGGGGTTTCAGCAAACAGGTCACGCCGTAAGCGAAAAACCTGGTTTTGAGAGCCAAAATGGCCATTTTGCAGTTTTTTGGGCTAAAGAGTTTTTTCCCCCAGCAAAACAGTGTTTTGGACACCCAAAATGTGCTTTTCTCGGCCAAAACTTGCGTTTAGCAGTGAAAACGTCGTGTTTTGAGCAAAAGAAAATTCTCAGCAAATTTCAAATTTTCTCAGCAAAAAACAGCTTTTTTGACCAAAAAGCACCTTTACTCAGCCAAAACCGAATTTTTTTTCGCCAAAACGTCGTGTTTTTATCTCAAGAGGTATTATCATGAGCAAAAAGTGGGGGTTTCAGCAAACAGGTCACGCCGTAAGCGAAAAACCTGGTTTTGAGAGCCAAAATGGCCATTTTGCAGTTTTTTGGGCTAAAAAGTTTTTTCCCCCAGCAAAACAGTGTTTTGGACACCCAAAATGTGCTTTTCTCGGCCAAAACTTGCGTTTAGCAGTGAAAACGTCGTGTTTTGAGCAAAAGAAAATTCTCAGCAAATTTCAAATTTTCTCAGCAAAAAACAGCTTTTTTGACCAAAAAGCACCTTTACTCAGCCAAAACCGAATTTTTTTTCGCCAAAACGTCGTGTTTTTATCTCAAGAGGTATTATCATGAGCAAAAAGTGGGGGTTTCAGCAAACAGGTCACGCCGTAAGCGAAAAACCTGGTTTTGAGAGCCAAAATGGCCATTTTGCAGTTTTTTGGGCTAAAAAGTTTTTTCCCCCAGCAAAACAGTGTTTTGGACACCCAAAATGTGCTTTTCTCGGCCAAAACTTGCGTTTAGCAGTGAAAACGTCGTGTTTTGAGCAAAAGAAAATTCTCAGCAAATTTCAAATGTTCTCAGCAAAAAACAGCTTTTTTGACCAAAAAGCACCTTTACTCAGCCAAAACCGAATTTTTTTTCGCCAAAACGTCGTGTTTTTATCTCAAGAGGTATTATCATGAGCAAAAAGTGGGGGTTTCAGCAAACAGGTCACGCCGTAAGCGAAAAACCTGGTTTTGAGAGCCAAACTGGCCATTTTTCAGTTTTTTGGGCTAAAAAGTTTTTTCCCCCAGCAAAACAGTGTTTTGGACACCCAAAATGTGCTTTTCTCGGCCAAAACTTGCGTTTAGCAGTGAAAACGTCGTGTTTTGAGCAAAAGAAAATTCTCAGCAAATTTCAAATTTTCTCAGCCAAAAACAGCTTTTTTGACCAAAAAGCACCTTTACTCAGCCAAAACCGAATTTTTTTTCGCCAAAACGTCGTGTTTTTATCTCAAGAGGTATTATCATGAGCAAAAAGTGGGGGTTTCAGCAAACAGGTCACGCCGTAAGCGAAAAACCTGGTTTTGAGAGCCAAAATGGCCATTTTTCAGTTTTTTGGGCCAAAAAGTTTTTTCCCCCAGCAAAACAGTGTTTTGGACACCCAAAATGTGCTTTTCTCGGCCAAAACTTGCGTTTAGCAGTGAAAACGTCGTGTTTTGAGCAAAAGAAAATTCTCAGCAAATTTCAAATTTTCTCAGCAAAAAACAGCTTTTTTGACCAAAAAGCACCTTTACTCAGCCAAAACCGAATTTTTTTTCGCCAAAACGTCGTGTTTTTATCTCAAGAGGTATTATCATGAGCAAAAAGTGGGGGTTTCAGCAAACAGGTCACGCCGTAAGCGAAAAACCTGGTTTTGAGAGCCAAAATGGCCATTTTTCAGTTTTTTGGGCTAAAAAGTTTTTTCCCCCAGCAAAACAGTGTTTTGGACACCCAAAATGTGCTTTTCTCGGCCAAAACTTGCGTTTAGCAGTGAAAACGTCGTGTTTTGAGCAAAAGAAAATTCTCAGCAAATTTCAAATTTTCTCAGCAAAAAACAGCTTTTTTGACCAAAAAGCACCTTTACTCAGCCAAAACCGAATTTTTTTTCGCCAAAACGTCGTGTTTTTATCTCAAGAGGTATTATCATGAGCAAAAAGTGGGGGTTTCAGCAAACAGGTCACGCCGTAAGCGAAAAACCTGGTTTTCAGAGCCAAAATGGCCATTTTGCAGTTTTTTGGGCTAAAAAGTTTTTTCCCCCAGCAAAACAATGTTTTGGACACCCAAAATGTGCTTTTCTCGGCCAAAACTTGCGTTTAGCAGTGAAAACGTCGTGTTTTGAGCAAAAGAAAATTCTCAGCAAATTTCAAATTTTCTCAGCAAAAAACAGCTTTTTTGACCAAAAAGCACCTTTACTCAGCCAAAACCGAATTTTTTTTCGCCAAAACGTCGTGTTTTTATCTCAAGAGGTATTATCATGAGCAAAAAGTGGGGGTTTCAGCAAACAGGTCACGCCGTAAGCGAAAAACCTGGTTTTGAGAGCCAAAATGGCCATTTTGCAGTTTTTTGGGCTAAAAAGTTTTTTCCCCCAGCAAAACAATGTTTTGGACACCCAAAATGTGCTTTTCTCGGCCAAAACTTGCGTTTAGCAGTGAAAACGTCGTGTTTTGAGCAAAAGAAAATTCTCAGCAAATTTCAAATTTTCTCAGCAAAAAACAGCTTTTTTGACCAAAAAGCACCTTTACTCAGCCAAAACCGAATTTTTTTTCGCCAAAACGTCGTGTTTTTATCTCAAGAGGTATTATCATGAGCAAAAAGTGGGGGTTTCAGCAAACAGGTCACGCCGTAAGCGAAAAACCTGGTTTTGAGAGCCAAAATGGCCATTTTTCAGTTTTTTGGGCTAAAAAGTTTTTTCCCCCAGCAAAACAGTGTTTTGGACACCCAAAATGTGCTTTTCTCGGCCAAAACTTGCGTTTAGCAGTGAAAACGTCGTGTTTTGAGCAAAAGAAAATTCTCAGCAAATTTCAAATTTTCTCAGCAAAAAACAGCTTTTTTGACCAAAAAGCACCTTTACTCAGCCAAAACCGAATTTTTTTTCGCCAAAACGTCGTGTTTTTATCTCAAGAGGTATTATCATGAGCAAAAAGTGGGGGTTTCAGCAAACAGGTCACGCCGTAAGCGAAAAACCTGGTTTTGAGAGCCAAAATGGCCATTTTGCAGTTTTTTGGGCTAAAAAGTTTTTTCCCCCAGCAAAACAGTGTTTTGGACACCCAAAATGTGCTTTTCTCGGCCAAAACTTGCGTTTAGCAGTGAAAACGTCGTGTTTTGAGCAAAAGAAAATTCTCAGCAAATTTCAAATTTTCTCAGCAAAAAACAGCTTTTTTGACCAAAAAGCACCTTTACTCAGCCAAAACCGAATTTTTTTTCGCCAAAACGTCGTGTTTTTATCTCAAGAGGTATTATCATGAGCAAAAAGTGGGGGTTTCAGCAAACAGGTCACGCCGTAAGCGAAAAACCTGGTTTTGAGAGCCAAAATGGCCATTTTGCAGTTTTTTGGGCTAAAGAGTTTTTTCCCCCAGCAAAACAGTGTTTTGGACACCCAAAATGTGCTTTTCTCGGCCAAAACTTGCGTTTAGCAGTGAAAACGTCGTGTTTTGAGCAAAAGAAAATTCTCAGCAAATTTCAAATTTTCTCAGCAAAAAACAGCTTTTTTGACCAAAAAGCACCTTTACTCAGCCAAAACCGAATTTTTTTTCGCCAAAACGTCGTGTTTTTATCTCAAGAGGTATTATCATGAGCAAAAAGTGGGGGTTTCAGCAAACAGGTCACGCCGTAAGCGAAAAACCTGGTTTTGAGAGCCAAAATGGCCATTTTGCAGTTTTTTGGGCTAAAAAGTTTTTTCCCCCAGCAAAACAGTGTTTTGGACACCCAAAATGTGCTTTTCTCGGCCAAAACTTGCGTTTAGCAGTGAAAACGTCGTGTTTTGAGCAAAAGAAAATTCTCAGCAAATTTCAAATTTTCTCAGCAAAAAACAGCTTTTTTGACCAAAAAGCACCTTTACTCAGCCAAAACCGAATTTTTTTTCGCCAAAACGTCGTGTTTTTATCTCAAGAGGTATTATCATGAGCAAAAAGTGGGGGTTTCAGCAAACAGGTCACGCCGTAAGCGAAAAACCTGGTTTTGAGAGCCAAAATGGCCATTTTTCAGTTTTTTGGGCTAAAAAGTTTTTTCCCCCAGCAAAACAGTGTTTTGGACACCCAAAATGTGCTTTTCTCGGCCAAAACTTGCGTTTAGCAGTGAAAACGTCGTGTTTTGAGCAAAAGAAAATTCTCAGCAAATTTCAAATTTTCTCAGCAAAAAACAGCTTTTTTGACCAAAAAGCACCTTTACTCAGCCAAAACCGAATTTTTTTTCGCCAAAACGTCGTGTTTTTATCTCAAGAGGTATTATCATGAGCAAAAAGTGGGGGTTTCAGCAAACAGGTCACGCCGTAAGCGAAAAACCTGGTTTTGAGAGCCAAAATGGCCATTTTGCAGTTTTTTGGGCTAAAAAGTTTTTTCCCCCAGCAAAACAGTGTTTTGGACACCCAAAATGTGCTTTTCTCGGCCAAAACTTGCGTTTAGCAGTGAAAACGTCGTGTTTTGAGCAAAAGAAAATTCTCAGCAAATTTCAAATTTTCTCAGCAAAAAACAGCTTTTTTGACCAAAAAGCACCTTTACTCAGCCAAAACCGAATTTTTTTTCGCCAAAACGTCGTGTTTTTATCTCAAGAGGTATTATCATGAGCAAAAAGTGGGGGTTTCAGCAAACAGGTCACGCCGTAAGCGAAAAACCTGGTTTTGAGAGCCAAAATGGCCATTTTGCAGTTTTTTGGGCTAAAAAGTTTTTTCCCCCAGCAAAACAGTGTTTTGGACACCCAAAATGTGCTTTTCTCGGCCAAAACTTGCGTTTAGCAGTGAAAACGTCGTGTTTTGAGCAAAAGAAAATTCTCAGCAAATTTCAAATTTTCTCAGCAAAAAACAGCTTTTTTGACCAAAAAGCACCTTTACTCAGCCAAAACCGAATTTTTTTTCGCCAAAACGTCGTGTTTTTATCTCAAGAGGTATTATCATGAGCAAAAAGTGGGGGTTTCAGCAAACAGGTCACGCCGTAAGCGAAAAACCTGGTTTTGAGAGCCAAAATGGCCATTTTGCAGTTTTTTGGGCTAAAAAGTTTTTTCCCCCAGCAAAACAGTGTTTTGGACACCCAAAATGTGCTTTTCTCGGCCAAAACTTGCGTTTAGCATTGAAAACGTCGTGTTTTGAGCAAAAGAAAATTCTCAGCAAATTTCAAATTTTCTCAGCAAAAAACAGCTTTTTTGACCAAAAAGCACCTTTACTCAGCCAAAACCGAATTTTTTTTCGCCAAAACGTCGTGTTTTTATCTCAAGAGGTATTATCATGAGCAAAAAGTGGGGGTTTCAGCAAACAGGTCACGCCGTAAGCGAAAAACCTGGTTTTGAGAGCCAAACTGGCCATTTTTCAGTTTTTTGGGCTAAAAAGTTTTTTCCCCCAGCAAAACAGTGTTTTGGACACCCAAAATGTGCTTTTCTCGGCCAAAACTTGCGTTTAGCAGTGAAAACGTCGTGTTTTGAGCAAAAGAAAATTCTCAGCAAATTTCAAATTTTCTCAGCAAAAAACAGCTTTTTTGACCAAAAAGCACCTTTACTCAGCCAAAACCGAATTTTTTTTCGCCAAAACGTCGTGTTTTTATCTCAAGAGGTATTATCATGAGCAAAAAGTGGGGGTTTCAGCAAACAGGTCACGCCGTAAGCGAAAAACCTGGTTTTGAGAGCCAAAATGGCCATTTTTCAGTTTTTTGGGCTAAAAAGTTTTTTCCCCCAGCAAAACAGTGTTTTGGACACCCAAAATGTGCTTTTCTCGGCCAAAACTTGCGTTTAGCAGTGAAAACGTCGTGTTTTGAGCAAAAGAAAATTCTCAGCAAATTTCAAATTTTCTCAGCAAAAAACAGCTTTTTTGACCAAAAAGCACCTTTACTCAGCCAAAACCGAATTTTTTTTCGCCAAAACGTCGTGTTTTTATCTCAAGAGGTATTATCATGAGCAAAAAGTGGGGGTTTCAGCAAACAGGTCACGCCGTAAGCGAAAAACCTGGTTTTGAGAGCCAAAATGGCCATTTTTCAGTTTTTTGGGCTAAAAAGTTTTTTCCCCCAGCAAAACAGTGTTTTGGACACCCAAAATGTGCTTTTCTCGGCCAAAACTTGCGTTTAGCAGTGAAAACGTCGTGTTTTGAGCAAAAGAAAATTCTCAGCAAATTTCAAATTTTCTCAGCAGAAAACAGCTTTTTTGACCAAAAAGCACCTTTACTCAGCCAAAACCGAATTTTTTTTCGCCAAAACGTCGTGTTTTTATCTCAAGAGGTATTATCATGAGCAAAAAGTGGGGGTTTCAGCAAACAGGTCACGCCGTAAGCGAAAAACCTGGTTTTGAGAGCCAAACTGGCCATTTTGCAGTTTTTTGGGCTAAAAAGTTTTTTCCCCCAGCAAAACAGTGTTTTGGACACCCAAAATGTGCTTTTCTCGGCCAAAACTTGCGTTTAGCAGTGAAAACGTCGTGTTTTGAGCAAAAGAAAATTCTCAGCAAATTTCAAATTTTCTCAGCAAAAAACAGCTTTTTTGACCAAAAAGCACCTTTACTCAGTCAAAACTGAATTTTTTTTCGCCAAAACGTCGTGTTTTTATCTCAAGAGGTATTATCATGAGCAAAAAGTGGGGGTTTCAGCAAACAGGTCACGCCGTAAGCGAAAAACCTGGTTTTGAGAGCCAAAATGGCCATTTTGCAGTTTTTTGGGCTAAAAAGTTTTTTCCCCCAGCAAAACAGTGTTTTGGACACCCAAAATGTGCTTTTCTCGGCCAAAACTTGCGTTTAGCAGTGAAAACGTCGTGTTTTGAGCAAAAGAAAATTCTCAGCAAATTTCAAATTTTCTCAGCAAAAAACAGCTTTTTTGACCAAAAAGCACCTTTACTCAGCCAAAACCGAATTTTTTTTCGCCAAAACGTCGTGTTTTTATCTCAAGAGGTATTATCATGAGCAAAAAGTGGGGGTTTCAGCAAACAGGTCACGCCGTAAGCGAAAAACCTGGTTTTGAGAGCCAAAATGGCCATTTTTCAGTTTTTTGGGCTAAAAAGTTTTTTCCCCCAGCAAAACAGTGTTTTGGACACCCAAAATGTGCTTTTCTCGGCCAAAACTTGCGTTTAGCATTGAAAACGTCGTGTTTTGAGCAAAAGAAAATTCTCAGCAAATTTCAAATTTTCTCAGCAAAAAACAGCTTTTTTGACCAAAAAGCACCTTTACTCAGCCAAAACCGAATTTTTTTTCGCCAAAACGTCGTGTTTTTATCTCAAGAGGTATTATCATGAGCAAAAAGTGGGGGTTTCAGCAAACAGGTCACGCCGTAAGCGAAAAACCTGGTTTTGAGAGCCAAAATGGCCATTTTGCAGTTTTTTGGGCTAAAAAGTTTTTTCCCCCAGCAAAACAGTGTTTTGGACACCCAAAATGTGCTTTTCTCGGCCAAAACTTGCGTTTAGCAGTGAAAACGTCGTGTTTTGAGCAAAAGAAAATTCTCAGCAAATTTCAAATTTTCTCAGCAAAAAACAGCTTTTTTGACCAAAAAGCACCTTTACTCAGCCAAAACCGAATTTTGTTTCGCCAAAACGTCGTGTTTTTATCTCAAGAGGTATTATCATGAGCAAAAAGTGGGGGTTTCAGCAAACAGGTCACGCCGTAAGCGAAAAACCTGGTTTTGAGAGCCAAAATGGCCATTTTTCAGTTTTTTGGGCTAAAAAGTTTTTTCCCCCAGCAAAACAGTGTTTTGGACACCCAAAATGTGCTTTTCTCGGCCAAAACTTGCGTTTAGCAGTGAAAACGTCGTGTTTTGAGCAAAAGAAAATTCTCAGCAAATTTCAAATTTTCTCAGCAAAAAACAGCTTTTTTGACCAAAAAGCACCTTTACTCAGCCAAAACCGAATTTTTTTTCGCCAAAACGTCGTGTTTTTATCTCAAGAGGTATTATCATGAGCAAAAAGTGGGGGTTTCAGCAAACAGGTCACGCCGTTAGCGAAAAACCTGGTTTTGAGAGCCAAAATGGCCATTTTTCAGTTTTTTGGGCTAAAAAGTTTTTTCCCCCAGCAAAACAGTGTTTTGGACACCCAAAATGTGCTTTTCTCGGCCAAAACTTGCGTTTAGCAGTGAAAACGTCGTGTTTTGAGCAAAAGAAAATTCTCAGCAAATTTCAAATTTTCTCAGCAAAAAACAGCTTTTTTGACCAAAAAGCACCTTTACTCAGCCAAAACCGAATTTGTTTTCGCCAAAACGTCGTGTTTTTATCTCAAGAGGTATTATCATGAGCAAAAAGTGGGGGTTTCAGCAAACAGGTCACGCCGTAAGCGAAAAACCTGGTTTTGAGAGCCAAAATGGCCATTTTGCAGTTTTTTGGGCTAAAAAGTTTTTTCCCCCAGCAAAACAGTGTTTTGGACACCCAAAATGTGCTTTTCTCGGCCAAAACTTGCGTTTAGCAGTGAAAACGTCGTGTTTTGAGCAAAAGAAAATTCTCAGCAAATTTCAAATTTTCTCAGCAAAAAACAGCTTTTTTGACCAAAAAGCACCTTTACTCAGCCAAAACCGAATTTTTTTTCGCCAAAACGTCGTGTTTTTATCTCAAGAGGTATTATCATGAGCAAAAAGTGGGGGTTTCAGCAAACAGGTCACGCCGTAAGCGAAAAACCTGGTTTTGAGAGCCAAAATGGCCATTTTGCAGTTTTTTGGGCTAAAAAGTTTTTTCCCCCAGCAAAACAGTGTTTTGGACACCCAAAATGTGCTTTTCTCGGCCAAAACTTGCGTTTAGCAGTGAAAACGTCGTGTTTTGAGCAAAAGAAAATTCTCAGCAAATTTCAAATTTTCTCAGCAAAAAACAGCTTTTTTGACCAAAAAGCACCTTTACTCAGCCAAAACCGAATTTTTTTTCGCCAAAACGTCGTGTTTTTATCTCAAGAGGTATTATCATGAGCAAAAAGTGGGGGTTTCAGCAAACAGGTCACGCCGTAAGCGAAAAACCTGGTTTTCAGAGCCAAAATGGCCATTTTGCAGTTTTTTGGGCTAAAAAGTTTTTTCCCCCAGCAAAACAGTGTTTTGGACACCCAAAATGTGCTTTTCTCGGCCAAAACTTGCGTTTAGCAGTGAAAACGTCGTGTTTTGAGCAAAAGAAAATTCTCAGCAAATTTCAAATTTTCTCAGCAAAAAACAGCTTTTTTGACCAAAAAGCACCTTTACTCAGCCAAAACCGAATTTTTTTTCGCCAAAACGTCGTGTTTTTATCTCAAGAGGTATTATCATGAGCAAAAAGTGGGGGTTTCAGCAAACAGGTCACGCCGTAAGCGAAAAACCTGGTTTTGAGAGCCAAAATGGCCATTTTGCAGTTTTTTGGGCTAAAAAGTTTTTTCCCCCAGCAAAACAGTGTTTTGGACACCCAAAATGTGCTTTTCTCGGCCAAAACTTGCGTTTAGCAGTGAAAACGTCGTGTTTTGAGCAAAAGAAAATTCTCAGCAAATTTCAAATTTTCTCAGCAAAAAACAGCTTTTTTGACCAAAAAGCACCTTTACTCAGCCAAAACCGAATTTTTTTTCGCCAAAACGTCGTGTTTTTATCTCAAGAGGTATTATCATGAGCAAAAAGTGGGGGTTTCAGCAAACAGGTCACGCCGTAAGCGAAAAACCTGGTTTTGAGAGCCAAAATGGCCATTTTGCAGTTTTTTGGGCTAAAAAGTTTTTTCCCCCAGCAAAACAGTGTTTTGGACACCCAAAATGTGCTTTTCTCGGCCAAAACTTGCGTTTAGCAGTGAAAACGTCGTGTTTTGAGCAAAAGAAAATTCTCAGCAAATTTCAAATTTTCTCAGCAAAAAACAGCTTTTTTGACCAAAAAGCACCTTTACTCAGCCAAAACCGAATTTTTTTTCGCCAAAACGTCGTGTTTTTATCTCAAGAGGTATTATCATGAGCAAAAAGTGGGGGTTTCAGCAAACAGGTCACGCCGTAAGCGAAAAACCTGGTTTTGAGAGCCAAAATGGCCATTTTTCAGTTTTTTGGGCTAAAAAGTTTTTTCCCCCAGCAAAACAGTGTTTTGGACACCCAAAATGTGCTTTTCTCGGCCAAAACTTGCGTTTAGCAGTGAAAACGTCGTGTTTTGAGCAAAAGAAAATTCTCAGCAAATTTCAAATTTTCTCAGCAAAAAACAGCTTTTTTGACCAAAAAGCACCTTTACTCAGCCAAAACCGAATTTTTTTTCGCCAAAACGTCGTGTTTTTATCTCAAGAGGTATTATCATGAGCAAAAAGTGGGGGTTTCAGCAAACAGGTCACGCCGTAAGCGAAAAACCTGGTTTTGAGAGCCAAAATGGCCATTTTGCAGTTTTTTGGGCTAAAAAGTTTTTCCCCCCAGCAAAACAGTGTTTTGGACACCCAAAATGTGCTTTTCTCGGCCAAAACTTGCGTTTAGCAGTGAAAACGTCGTGTTTTGAGCAAAAGAAAATTCTCAGCAAATTTCAAATTTTCTCAGCAAAAAACAGCTTTTTTGACCAAAAAGCACCTTTACTCAGCCAAAACCGAATTTTTTTTCGCCAAAACGTCGTGTTTTTATCTCAAGAGGTATTATCATGAGCAAAAAGTGGGGGTTTCAGCAAACAGGTCACGCCGTAAGCGAAAAACCTGGTTTTGAGAGCCAAAATGGCCATTTTGCAGTTTTTTGGGCTAAAAAGTTTTTTCCCCCAGCAAAACAGTGTTTTGGACACCCAAAATGTGCTTTTCTCGGCCAAAACTTGCGTTTAGCAGTGAAAACGTCGTGTTTTGAGCAAAAGAAAATTCTCAGCAAATTTCAAATTTTCTCAGCAAAAAACAGCTTTTTTGACCAAAAAGCACCTTTACTCAGCCAAAACCGAATTTTTTTTCGCCAAAACGTCGTGTTTTTATCTCAAGAGGTATTATCATGAGCAAAAAGTGGGGGTTTCAGCAAACAGGTCACGCCGTAAGCGAAAAACCTGGTTTTGAGAGCCAAAATGGCCATTTTGCAGTTTTTTGGGCTAAAAAGTTTTTTCCCCCAGCAAAACAGTGTTTTGGACACCCAAAATGTGCTTTTCTCGGCGAAAAGGTGCGTTTAGCAGTGAAAACGGCGTGTTTAGAGCAAAAGAAAATTCTCAGCAAATTTCAAATTTTCTCAGCAAAAAGCACCTTTTTTGACCAAAAAGCACCATTTGTCAGCCAAAACCCCATTTTTTTTCGCCAAAAAGTCGTCTTTTTATCTCATGGGGTGTTATCAGGAGCAAAAAAGTGGTTTTCTCAGCAACAAAGTCATCCCGTCGGCGAAAAACGTCGTTTTGAGAGCCAGAATGGCCTTTTTCAGTTTTTGGGGCAAAAAGTTTTTTTCCCCCAGAAAACACTGTTTTTGTCACCCCAAATGTGCTTTCCTCGCCCAAAAGGTGCGTTTAGCAGTGAAAACGGCGTGTTTAGAGCAAAAGAAAATTCTCAGCAAATTTCAAATTTTCTCAGCAAAAAGCACCTTTTTTGACCAAAAACCACCATTTGTCAGCCAAAACCCCATTTTTTTTCGCCAAAAAGTCGTCTTTTTATCTCATGGGGTGTTATCAGGAGCAAAAAAGTGGTTTTCTCAGCAACAAAGTCATCCCGTCGGCGAAAAACGTCGTTTTGAGAGCCAGAATGGCCTTTTTCAGTTTTTGGGGCAAAAAGTTTTTTTCCCCCAGAAAACACTGTTTTTGTCACCCCAAATGTGCTTTCCTCGCCCAAAAGGTGCGTTTAGCAGTGAAAACGGCGTGTTTAGAGCAAAAGAAAATTCTCAGCAAATTTCAAATTTTCTCAGCAAAAAGCACCTTTTTTGACCAAAAAGCACCATTTGTCAGCCAAAACCCCATTTTTTTTCGCCAAAAAGTCGTCTTTTTATCTCATGGGGTGTTATCAGGAGCAAAAAAGTGGTTTTCTCAGCAACAAAGTCATCCCGTCGGCGAAAAACGTCGTTTTGAGAGCCAGAATGGGTTTTTTTCAGTTTTTGGGGCAAAAAGTTTTTTTCCCCCAGAAAACACTGTTTTTGTCACCCCAAATGTGCTTTCCTCGCCCAAAAGGTGCGTTTAGCAGTGAAAACGGCGTGTTTAGAGCAAAAGAAAATTCTCAGCAAATTTCAAATTTTCTCAGCAAAAAGCACCTTTTTTGACCAAAAAGCACCATTTGTCAGCCAAAACCCCATTTTTTTTCGCCAAAAAGTCGTCTTTTTATCTCATGGGGTGTTATCAGGAGCAAAAAAGTGGTTTTCTTAGCAACAAAGTCATCCCGTCGGCGAAAAACGTCGTTTTGAGAGCCAGAATGGCCTTTTTCAGTTTTTGGGGCAAAAAGTTTTTTCCCCCCAGAAAACACTGTTTTTGTCACCCCAAATGTGCTTTCCTCGCCCAAAAGGTGCGTTTAGCAGTGAAAACGGCGTGTTTAGAGCAAAAGAAAATTCTCAGCAAATTTCAAATTTTCTCAGCAAAAAGCACCTTTTTTGACCAAAAAGCACCATTTGTCAGCCAAAACCCCATTTTTTTTCGCCAAAAAGTCGTCTTTTTATCTCATGGGGTGTTATCAGGAGCAAAAAAGTGGTTTTCTCAGCAACAAAGTCATCCCGTCGGCGAAAAACGTCGTTTTGAGAGCCAGAATGGCCTTTTTCAGTTTTTGGGGCAAAAAGTTTTTTCCCCCCAGAAAACACTGTTTTTGTCACCCCAAATGTGCTTTCCTCGCCCAAAAGGTGCGTTTAGCAGTGAAAACGGCGTGTTTAGAGCAAAAGAAAATTCTCAGCAAATTTCAAATTTTCTCAGCAAAAAGCACCTTTTTTGACCAAAAAGCACCATTTGTCAGCCAAAACCCCATTTTTTTTCGCCAAAAAGTCGTCTTTTTATCTCATGGGGTGTTATCAGGAGCAAAAAAGTGGTTTTCTCAGCAACAAAGTCATCCCGTCGGCGAAAAACGTCGTTTTGAGAGCCAGAATGGCCTTTTTCAGTTTTTGGGGCAAAAAGTTTTTCCCCCCAGAAAACACTGTTTTTGTCACCCCAAATGTGCTTTCCTCGCCCAAAAGGTGCGTTTAGCAGTGAAAACGGCGTGTTTAGAGCAAAAGAAAATTCTCAGCAAATTTCAAATTTTCTCAGCAAAAAGCACCTTTTTTGACCAAAAAGCACCATTTGTCAGCCAAAACCCCATTTTTTTTCGCCAAAAAGTCGTCTTTTTATCTCATGGGGTGTTATCAGGAGCAAAAAAAGTGGTTTTCTCAGCAACAAAGTCATCCCGTCGGCGAAAAACGTCGTTTTGAGAGCCAGAATGGCCTTTTTCAGTTTTTGGGGCAAAAAGTTTTTTTCCCCCAGAAAACACTGTTTTTGTCACCCCAAATGTGCTTTCCTCGCCCAAAAGGTGCGTTTAGCAGTGAAAACGGCGTGTTTAGAGCAAAAGAAAATTCTCAGCAAATTTCAAATTTTCTCAGCAAAAAGCACCTTTTTTGACCAAAAAGCACCATTTGTCAGCCAAAACCCCATTTTTTTTCGCCAAAAAGTCGTCTTTTTATCTCATGGGGTGTTATCAGGAGCAAAAAAGTGGTTTTCTCAGCAACAAAGTCATCCCGTCGGCGAAAAACGTCGTTTTGAGAGCCAGAATAGCCTTTTTCAGTTTTTGGGGCAAAAAGTTTTTTCCCCCCAGAAAACACTGTTTTTGTCACCCCAAATGTGCTTTCCTCGCCCAAAAGGTGCGTTTAGCAGTGAAAACAGCGTGTTTAGAGAAAAAGAAAATTCTCAGCAAATTTCAAATTTTCCCCCAGCAAAACAGTGTTTTGGACACCCAAAATGTGCTTTTCTCGGCCAAAACTTGCGTTTAGCAGTGAAAACGTCGTGTTTTGAGCAAAAGAAAATTCTCAGCAAATTTCAAATTTTCTCAGCAAAAAGCACCTTTTTTGACCAAAAAGCACCATTTGTCAGCCAAAACCCCATTTTTTTTCGCCAAAAAGTCGTCTTTTTATCTCATGGGGTGTTATCAGGAGCAAAAAAGTGGTTTTCTCAGCAACAAAGTCATCCCGTCGGCGAAAAACGTCGTTTTGAGAGCCAGAATGGCCTTTTTCAGTTTTTGGGGCAAAAAGTTTTTCCCCCCAGAAAACACTGTTTTTGTCACCCCAAATGTGCTTTCCTCGCCCAAAAGGTGCGTTTAGCAGTGAAAACGGCGTGTTTAGAGCAAAAGAAAATTCTCAGCAAATTTCAAATTTTCTCAGCAAAAAGCACCTTTTTTGACCAAAAAGCACCATTTGTCAGCCAAAACCCCATTTTTTTTCGCCAAAAAGTCGTCTTTTTATCTCATGGGGTGTTATCAGGAGCAAAAAAGTGGTTTTCTCAGCAACAAAGTCATCCCGTCGGCGAAAAACGTCGTTTTGAGAGCCAGAATGGCCTTTTTCAGTTTTTGGGGCAAAAAGTTTTTTCCCCCCAGAAAACACTGTTTTTGTCACCCCAAATGTGCTTTCCTCGCCCAAAAGGTGCGTTTAGCAGTGAAAACGGCGTGTTTAGAGCAAAATAAAAATTCTCAGCAAATTTCAAATTTTCTCAGCAAAAAGCACCTTTTTTGACCAAAAAGCACCATTTGTCAGCCAAAACCCCATTTTTTTTCGCCAAAAAGTCGTCTTTTTATCTCATGGGGTGTTATCAGGAGCAAAAAAGTGGTTTTCTCAGCAACAAAGTCATCCCGTCGGCGAAAAACGTCGTTTTGAGAGCCAGAATGGCCTTTTTCAGTTTTTGGGGCAAAAAGTTTTTTCCCCCCAGAAAACACTGTTTTTGTCACCCCAAATGTGCTTTCCTCGCCCAAAAGGTGCGTTTAGCAGTGAAAACGGCGTGTTTAGAGCAAAAGAAAATTCTCAGCAAATTTCAAATTTTCTCAGCAAAAAGCACCTTTTTTGACCAAAAAGCACCATTTGTCAGCCAAAACCCCATTTTTTTTCGCCAAAAAGTCGTCTTTTTATCTCATGGGGTGTTATCAGGAGCAAAAAAGTGGTTTTCTCAGCAACAAAGTCATCCCGTCGGCGAAAAACGTCGTTTTGAGAGCCAGAATGGCCTTTTTCAGTTTTTGGGGCAAAAAGTTTTTTCCCCCCAGAAAACACTGTTTTTGTCACCCCAAATGTGCTTTCCTCGCCCAAAAGGTGCGTTTAGCAGTGAAAACGGCGTGTTTAGAGCAAAAGAAAATTCTCAGCAAATTTCAAATTTTCTCAGCAAAAAGCACCTTTTTTGACCAAAAAGCACCATTTGTCAGCCAAAACCCCATTTTTTTCGCCAAAAAGTCGTCTTTTTATCTCATGGGGTGTTATCAGGAGCAAAAAAGTGGTTTTCTCAGCAACAAAGTCATCACGTCGGCGAAAAACGTCGTTTTGAGAGCCAGAATGGCCTTTTTCAGTTTTTGGGGCAAAAAGTTTTTTCCCCCCAGAAAACACTGTTTTTGTCACCCCAAATGTGCTTTCCTCGCCCAAAAGGTGCGTTTAGCAGTGAAAACGGCGTGTTTAGAGCAAAAGAAAATTCTCAGCAAATTTCAAATTTTCTCAGCAAAAAGCACCTTTTTTGACCAAAAAGCACCATTTGTCAGCCAAAACCCCATTTTTTTTCGCCAAAAAGTCGTCTTTTTATCTCATGGGGTGTTATCAGGAGCAAAAAAGTGGTTTTCTCAGCAACAAAGTCATCCCGTCGGCGAAAAACGTCGTTTTGAGAGCCAGAATGGCCTTTTTCAGTTTTTGGGGCAAAAAGTTTTTTCCCCCCAGAAAACACTGTTTTTGTCACCCCAAATGTGCTTTCCTCGCCCAAAAGGTGCGTTTAGCAGTGAAAACGGCGTGTTTAGAGCAAAAGAAAATTCTCAGCAAATTTCAAATTTTCTCAGCAAAAAGCACCTTTTTTGACCAAAAAGCACCATTTGTCAGCCAAAACCCCATTTTTTTTCGCCAAAAAGTCGTCTTTTTATCTCATGGGGTGTTATCAGGAGCAAAAAAGTGGTTTTCTCAGCAACAAAGTCATCCCGTCGGCGAAAAACGTCGTTTTGAGAGCCAGAATGGCCTTTTTCAGTTTTTGGGGCAAAAAGTTTTTTCCCCCCAGAAAACACTGTTTTTGTCACCCCAAATGTGCTTTCCTCGCCCAAAAGGTGCGTTTAGCAGTGAAAACGGCGTGTTTAGAGCAAAAGAAAATTCTCAGCAAATTTCAAATTTTCTCAGCAAAAAGCACCTTTTTTGACCAAAAAGCACCATTTGTCAGCCAAAACCCCATTTTTTTTCGCCAAAAAGTCGTCTTTTTATCTCATGGGGTGTTATCAGGAGCAAAAAAGTGGTTTTCTCAGCAACAAAGTCATCCCGTCGGCGAAAAACGTCGTTTTGAGAGCCAGAATGGCCTTTTTCAGTTTTTGGGGCAAAAAGTTTTTTCCCCCCAGAAAACACTGTTTTTGTCACCCCAAATGTGCTTTCCTCGCCCAAAAGGTGCGTTTAGCAGTGAAAACGGCGTGTTTAGAGCAAAAGAAAATTCTCAGCAAATTTCAAATTTTCTCAGCAAAAAGCACCTTTTTTGACCAAAAAGCACCATTTGTCAGCCAAAACCCCATTTTTTTTCGCCAAAAAGTCGTCTTTTTATCTCATGGGATGTTATCAGGAGCAAAAAAGTGGTTTTCTCAGCAACAAAGTCATCCCGTCGGCGAAAAACGTCGTTTTGAGAGCCAGAATGGCCTTTTTCAGTTTTTGGGGCAAAAAGTTTTTTCCCCCCAGAAAACACTGTTTTTGTCACCCCAAATGTGCTTTCCTCGCCCAAAAGGTGCGTTTAGCAGTGAAAACGGCGTGTTTAGAGCAAAAGAAAATTCTCAGCAAATTTCAAATTTTCTCAGCAAAAAGCACCTTTTTTGACCAAAAAGCACCATTTGTCAGCCAAAACCCCATTTTTTTTCGCCAAAAAGTCGTCTTTTTATCTCATGGGGTGTTATCAGGAGCAAAAAAGTGGTTTTCTCAGCAACAAAGTCATCCCGTCGGCGAAAAACGTCGTTTTGAGAGCCAGAATGGCCTTTTTCAGTTTTTGGGGCAAAAAGTTTTTTCCCCCCAGAAAACACTGTTTTTGTCACCCCAAATGTGCTTTCCTCGCCCAAAAGGTGCGTTTAGCAGTGAAAACGGCGTGTTTAGAGCAAAAGAAAATTCTCAGCAAATTTCAAATTTTCTCAGCAAAAAGCACCTTTTTTTTCACCAAAAAGCACCATTTGTCAGCCAAAACCCCATTTTTTTTCGCCAAAAAGTCGTCTTTTTATCTCATGGGGTGTTATCAGGAGCAAAAAAGTGGTTTTCTCAGCAACAAAGTCATCCCGTCGGCGAAAAACGTCGTTTTGAGAGCCAGAATGGCCTTTTTCAGTTTTTGGGGCAAAAAGTTTTTTCCCCCCAGAAAACACTGTTTTTGTCACCCCAAATGTGCTTTCCTCGCCCAAAAGGTGCGTTTAGCAGTGAAAACGGCGTGTTTAGAGCAAAAGAAAATTCTCAGCAAATTTCAAATTTTCTCAGCAAAAAGCACCTTTTTTGACCAAAAAGCACCATTTGTCAGCCAAAACCCCATTTTTTTTCGCCAAAAAGTCGTCTTTTTATCTCATGGGGTGTTATCAGGAGCAAAAAAGTGGTTTTCTCAGCAACAAAGTCATCCCGTCGGCGAAAAACGTCGTTTTGAGAGCCAGAATGGCCTTTTTCAGTTTTTGGGGCAAAAAGTTTTTTCCCCCCAGAAAACACTGTTTTTGTCACCCCAAATGTGCTTTCCTCGCCCAAAAGGTGCGTTTAGCAGTGAAAACGGCGTGTTTAGAGCAAAAGAAAATTCTCAGCAAATTTCAAATTTTCTCAGCAAAAAGCACCTTTTTTGACCAAAAAGCACCATTTGTCAGCCAAAACCCCATTTTTTTTCGCCAAAAAGTCGTCTTTTTATCTCATGGGGTGTTATCAGGAGCAAAAAAGTGGTTTTCTCAGCAACAAAGTCATCCCGTCGGCGAAAAACGTCGTTTTGAGAGCCAGAATGGCCTTTTTCAGTTTTTGGGGCAAAAAGTTTTTTCCCCCCAGAAAACACTGTTTTTGTCACCCCAAATGTGCTTTCCTCGCCCAAAAGGTGCGTTTAGCAGTGAAAACGGCGTGTTTAGAGCAAAAGAAAATTCTCAGCAAATTTCAAATTTTCTCAGCAAAAAGCACCTTTTTTGACCAAAAAGCACCATTTGTCAGCCAAAACCCCATTTTTTTTCGCCAAAAAGTCGTCTTTTTATCTCATGGGGTGTTATCAGGAGCAAAAAAGTGGTTTTCTCAGCAACAAAGTCATCCCGTCGGCGAAAAACGTCGTTTTGAGAGCCAGAATGGCCTTTTTCAGTTTTTGGGGCAAAAAGTTTTTTCCCCCCAGAAAACACTGTTTTTGTCACCCCAAATGTGCTTTCCTCGCCCAAAAGGTGCGTTTAGCAGTGAAAACGGCGTGTTTAGAGCAAAAGAAAATTCTCAGCAAATTTCAAATTTTCTCAGCAAAAAGCACCTTTTTTGACCAAAAAGCACCATTTGTCAGCCAAAACCCCATTTTTTTTCGCCAAAAAGTCGTCTTTTTATCTCATGGGGTGTTATCAGGAGCAAAAAAGTGGTTTTCTCAGCAACAAAGTCATCCCGTCGGCGAAAAACGTCGTTTTGAGAGCCAGAATGGCCTTTTTCAGTTTTTGGGGCAAAAAGTTTTTTCCCCCCAGAAAACACTGTTTTTGTCACCCCAAATGTGCTTTCCTCGCCCAAAAGGTGCGTTTAGCAGTGAAAACGGCGTGTTTAGAGCAAAAGAAAATTCTCAGCAAATTTCAAATTTTCTCAGCAAAAAGCACCTTTTTTGACCAAAAAGCACCATTTGTCAGCCAAAACCCCATTTTTTTTCGCCAAATAGTCGTCTTTTTATCTCATGGGGTGTTATCAGGAGCAAAAAAGTGGTTTTCTCAGCAACAAAGTCATCCCGTCGGCGAAAAACGTCGTTTTGAGAGCCAGAATGGCCTTTTTCAGTTTTTGGGGCAAAAAGTTTTTTCCCCCCAGAAAACACTGTTTTTGTCACCCCAAATGTGCTTTCCTCGCCCAAAAGGTGCGTTTAGCAGTGAAAACGGCGTGTTTAGAGCAAAAGAAAATTCTCAGCAAATTTCAAATTTTCTCAGCAAAAAGCACCTTTTTTGACCAAAAAGCACCATTTGTCAGCCAAAACCCCATTTTTTTTCGCCAAAAAGTCGTCTTTTTATCTCATGGGGTGTTATCAGGAGCAAAAAAGTGGTTTTCTCAGCAACAAAGTCATCCCGTCGGCGAAAAACGTCGTTTTGAGAGCCAGAATGGCCTTTTTCAGTTTTTGGGGCAAAAAGTTTTTTCCCCCCAGAAAACACTGTTTTTGTCACCCCAAATGTGCTTTCCTCGCCCAAAAGGTGCGTTTAGCAGTGAAAACGGCGTGTTTAGAGCAAAAGAAAATTCTCAGCAAATTTCAAATTTTCTCAGCAAAAAGCACCTTTTTTGACCAAAAAGCACCATTTGTCAGCCAAAACCCCATTTTTTTTCGCCAAAAAGTCGTCTTTTTATCTCATGGGGTGTTATCAGGAGCAAAAAAGTGGTTTTCTCAGCAACAAAGTCATCCCGTCGGCGAAAAACGTCGTTTTGAGAGCCAGAATGGCCTTTTTCAGTTTTTGGGGCAAAAAGTTTTTTCCCCCCAGAAAACACTGTTTTTGTCACCCCAAATGTGCTTTCCTCGCCCAAAAGGTGCGTTTAGCAGTGAAAACGGCGTGTTTAGAGCAAAAGAAAATTCTCAGCAAATTTCAAATTTTCTCAGCAAAAAGCACCTTTTTTGACCAAAAAGCACCATTTGTCAGCCAAAACCCCATTTTTTTTCGCCAAAAAGTCGTCTTTTTATCTCATGGGGTGTTATCAGGAGCAAAAAAGTGGTTTTCTCAGCAACAAAGTCATCCCGTCGGCGAAAAACGTCGTTTTGAGAGCCAGAATGGCCTTTTTCAGTTTTTGGGGCAAAAAGTTTTTTCCCCCCAGAAAACACTGTTTTTGTCACCCCAAATGTGCTTTCCTCGCCCAAAAGGTGCGTTTAGCAGTGAAAACGGCGTGTTTAGAGCAAAAGAAAATTCTCAGCAAATTTCAAATTTTCTCAGCAAAAAGCACCTTTTTTGACCAAAAAGCACCATTTGTCAGCCAAAACCCCATTTTTTTTCGCCAAAAAGTCGTCTTTTTATCTCATGGGGTGTTATCAGGAGCAAAAAAGTGGTTTTCTCAGCAACAAAGTCATCCCGTCGGCGAAAAACGTCGTTTTGAGAGCCAGAATGGCCTTTTTCAGTTTTTGGGGCAAAAAGTTTTTTCCCCCCAGAAAACACTGTTTTTGTCACCCCAAATGTGCTTTCCTCGCCCAAAAGGTGCGTTTAGCAGTGAAAACGGCGTGTTTAGAGCAAAAGAAAATTCTCAGCAAATTTCAAATTTTCTCAGCAAAAAGCACCTTTTTTGACCAAAAAGCACCATTTGTCAGCCAAAACCCCATTTTTTTTCGCCAAAAAGTCGTCTTTTTATCTCATGGGGTGTTATCAGGAGCAAAAAAGTGGTTTTCTCAGCAACAAAGTCATCCCGTCGGCGAAAAACGTCGTTTTGAGAGCCAGAATGGCCTTTTTCAGTTTTTGGGGCAAAAAGTTTTTTCCCCCCAGAAAACACTGTTTTTGTCACCCCAAATGTGCTTTCCTCGCCCAAAAGGTGCGTTTAGCAGTGAAAACGGCGTGTTTAGAGCAAAAGAAAATTCTCAGCAAATTTCAAATTTTCTCAGCAAAAAGCACCTTTTTTGACCAAAAAGCACCATTTGTCAGCCAAAACCCCATTTTTTTTCGCCAAAAAGTCGTCTTTTTATCTCATGGGGTGTTATCAGGAGCAAAAAAGTGGTTTTCTCAGCAACAAAGTCATCCCGTCGGCGAAAAACGTCGTTTTGAGAGCCAGAATGGCCTTTTTCAGTTTTTGGGGCAAAAAGTTTTTTCCCCCCAGAAAACACTGTTTTTGTCACCCCAAATGTGCTTTCCTCGCCCAAAAGGTGCGTTTAGCAGTGAAAACGGCGTGTTTAGAGCAAAAGAAAATTCTCAGCAAATTTCAAATTTTCTCAGCAAAAAGCACCTTTTTTGACCAAAAAGCACCATTTGTCAGCCAAAACCCCATTTTTTTTCGCCAAAAAGTCGTCTTTTTATCTCATGGGGTGTTATCAGGAGCAAAAAAGTGGTTTTCTCAGCAACAAAGTCATCCCGTCGGCGAAAAACGTCGTTTTGAGAGCCAGAATGGCCTTTTTCAGTTTTTGGGGCAAAAAGTTTTTTCCCCCCAGAAAACACTGTTTTTGTCACCCCAAATGTGCTTTCCTCGCCCAAAAGGTGCGTTTAGCAGTGAAAACGGCGTGTTTAGAGCAAAAGAAAATTCTCAGCAAATTTCAAATTTTCTCAGCAAAAAGCACCTTTTTTGACCAAAAAGCACCATTTGTCAGCCAAAACCCCATTTTTTTTCGCCAAAAAGTCGTCTTTTTATCTCATGGGGTGTTATCAGGAGCAAAAAAGTGGTTTTCTCAGCAACAAAGTCATCCCGTCGGCGAAAAACGTCGTTTTGAGAGCCAGAATGGCCTTTTTCAGTTTTTGGGGCAAAAAGTTTTTTTCTCCCAGAAAACACTGTTTTTGTCACCCCAAATGTGCTTTCCTCGCCGGAAAGGTGCGTTTAGCAGTGAAAACGGCGTGTTTAGAGCAAAAGAAAATTCTCAGCAAATTTCAAATTTTCTCAGCAAAAAGCACCTTTTTTGACCAAAAAGCACCATTTGTCAGCCAAAACCCCATTTTTTTTCGCCAACAAGTCGTCTTTTTATCTCATGGGGTGTTATCAGGAGCAAAAAAGTGGTTTTCTCAGCAACAAAGTCATCCCGTCGGCGAAAAACGTCGTTTTGAGAGCCAGAATGGCCTTTTTCAGTTTTTGGGGCAAAAAGTTTTTTCCCCCCAGAAAACACTGTTTTTGTCACCCCAAATGTGCTTTCCTCGCCCAAAAGGTGCGTTTAGCAGTGAAAACGGCGTGTTTAGAGCAAAAGAAAATTCTCAGCAAATTTCAAATTTTCTCAGCAAAAAGCACCTTTTTTGACCAAAAAGCACCATTTGTCAGCCAAAACCCCATTTTTTTTCGCCAAAAAGTCGTCTTTTTATCTCATGGGGTGTTATCAGGAGCAAAAAAGTGGTTTTCTCAGCAACAAAGTCATCCCGTCGGCGAAAAACGTCGTTTTGAGAGCCAGAATGGCCTTTTTCAGTTTTTGGGGCAAAAAGTTTTTTCCCCCCAGAAAACACTGTTTTTGTCACCCCAAATGTGCTTTCCTCGCCGGAAAGGTGCGTTTAGCAGTGAAAACGGCGTGTTTAGAGCAAAAGAAAATTCTCAGCAAATTTCAAATTTTCTCAGCAAAAAGCACCTTTTTTGACCAAAAAGCACCATTTGTCAGCCAAAACCCCATTTTTTTTCGCCAAAAAGTCGTCTTTTTATCTCATGGGGTGTTATCAGGAGCAAAAAAGTGGTTTTCTCAGCAACAAAGTCATCCCGTCGGCGAAAAACGTCGTTTTGAGAGCCAGAATGGCCTTTTTCAGTTTTTGGGGCAAAAAGTTTTTTCCCCCCAGAAAACACTGTTTTTGTCACCCCAAATGTGCTTTCCTCGCCCAAAAGGTGCGTTTAGCAGTGAAAACGGCGTGTTTAGAGCAAAAGAAAATTCTCAGCAAATTTCAAATTTTCTCAGCAAAAAGCACCTTTTTTGACCAAAAAGCACCATTTGTCAGCCAAAACCCCATTTTTTTTCGCCAAAAAGTCGTCTTTTTATCTCATGGGGTGTTATCAGGAGCAAAAAAGTGGTTTTCTCAGCAACAAAGTCATCCCGTCGGCGAAAAACGTCGTTTTGAGAGCCAGAATGGCCTTTTTCAGTTTTTGGGGCAAAAAGTTTTTTCCCCCCAGAAAACACTGTTTTTGTCACCCCAAATGTGCTTTCCTCGCCCAAAAGGTGCGTTTAGCAGTGAAAACGGCGTGTTTAGAGCAAAAGAAAATTCTCAGCAAATTTCAAATTTTCTCAGCAAAAAGCACCTTTTTTGACCAAAAAGCACCATTTGTCAGCCAAAACCCCATTTTTTTTCGCCAAAAAGTCGTCTTTTTATCTCATGGGGTGTTATCAGGAGCAAAAAAGTGGTTTTCTCAGCAACAAAGTCATCCCGTCGGCGAAAAACGTCGTTTTGAGAGCCAGAATGGCCTTTTTCAGTTTTTGGGGCAAAAAGTTTTTTCCCCCCAGAAAACACTGTTTTTGTCACCCCAAATGTGCTTTCCTCGCCCAAAAGGTGCGTTTAGCAGTGAAAACGGCGTGTTTAGAGCAAAAGAAAATTCTCAGCAAATTTCAAATTTTCTCAGCAAAAAGCACCTTTTTTGACCAAAAAGCACCATTTGTCAGCCAAAACCCCATTTTTTTTCGCCAAAAAGTCGTCTTTTTATCTCATGGGGTGTTATCAGGAGCAAAAAAGTGGTTTTCTCAGCAACAAAGTCATCCCGTCGGCGAAAAACGTCGTTTTGAGAGCCAGAATGGCCTTTTTCAGTTTTTGGGGCAAAAAGTTTTTTCCCCCCAGAAAACACTGTTTTTGTCACCCCAAATGTGCTTTCCTCGCCCAAAAGGTGCGTTTAGCAGTGAAAACGGCGTGTTTAGAGCAAAAGAAAATTCTCAGCAAATTTCAAATTTTCTCAGCAAAAAGCACCTTTTTTGACCAAAAAGCACCATTTGTCAGCCAAAACCCCATTTTTTTTCGCCAAAAAGTCGTCTTTTTATCTCATGGGGTGTTATCAGGAGCAAAAAAGTGGTTTTCTCAGCAACAAAGTCATCCCGTCGGCGAAAAACGTCGTTTTGAGAGCCAGAATGGCCTTTTTCAGTTTTTGGGGCAAAAAGTTTTTTCCCCCCAGAAAACACTGTTTTTGTCACCCCAAATGTGCTTTCCTCGCCCAAAAGGTGCGTTTAGCAGTGAAAACGGCGTGTTTAGAGCAAAAGAAAATTCTCAGCAAATTTCAAATTTTCTCAGCAAAAAGCACCTTTTTTGACCAAAAAGCACCATTTGTCAGCCAAAACCCCATTTTTTTTCGCCAAAAAGTCGTCTTTTTATCTCATGGGGTGTTATCAGGAGCAAAAAAGTGGTTTTCTCAGCAACAAAGTCATCCCGTCGGCGAAAAACGTCGTTTTGAGAGCCAGAATGGCCTTTTTCAGTTTTTGGGGCAAAAAGTTTTTTCCCCCCAGAAAACACTGTTTTTGTCACCCCAAATGTGCTTTCCTCGCCGGAAAGGTGCGTTTAGCAGTGAAAACGGCGTGTTTAGAGCAAAAGAAAATTCTCAGCAAATTTCAAATTTTCTCAGCAAAAAGCACCTTTTTTGACCAAAAAGCACCATTTGTCAGCCAAAACCCCATTTTTTTTCGCCAAAAAGTCGTCTTTTTATCTCATGGGGTGTTATCAGGAGCAAAAAAGTGGTTTTCTCAGCAACAAAGTCATCCCGTCGGCGAAAAACGTCGTTTTGAGAGCCAGAATGGCCTTTTTCAGTTTTTGGGGCAAAAAGTTTTTTCCCCCCAGAAAACACTGTTTTTGTCACCCCAAATGTGCTTTCCTCGCCCAAAAGGTGCGTTTAGCAGTGAAAACGGCGTGTTTAGAGCAAAAGAAAATTCTCAGCAAATTTCAAATTTTCTCAGCAAAAAGCACCTTTTTTGACCAAAAAGCACCATTTGTCAGCCAAAACCCCATTTTTTTTCGCCAAAAAGTCGTCTTTTTATCTCATGGGGTGTTATCAGGAGCAAAAAAGTGGTTTTCTCAGCAACAAAGTCATCCCGTCGGCGAAAAACGTCGTTTTGAGAGCCAGAATGGCCTTTTTCAGTTTTTGGGGCAAAAAGTTTTTTCCCCCCAGAAAACACTGTTTTTGTCACCCCAAATGTGCTTTCCTCGCCCAAAAGGTGCGTTTAGCAGTGAAAACGGCGTGTTTAGAGCAAAAGAAAATTCTCAGCAAATTTCAAATTTTCTCAGCAAAAAGCACCTTTTTTGACCAAAAAGCACCATTTGTCAGCCAAAACCCCATTTTTTTTCGCCAAAAAGTCGTCTTTTTATCTCATGGGGTGTTATCAGGAGCAAAAAAGTGGTTTTCTCAGCAACAAAGTCATCCCGTCGGCGAAAAACGTCGTTTTGAGAGCCAGAATGGCCTTTTTCAGTTTTTGGGGCAAAAAGTTTTTTCCCCCCAGAAAACACTGTTTTTGTCACCCCAAATGTGCTTTCCTCGCCCAAAAGGTGCGTTTAGCAGTGAAAACGGCGTGTTTAGAGCAAAAGAAAATTCTCAGCAAATTTCAAATTTTCTCAGCAAAAAGCACCTTTTTTGACCAAAAAGCACCATTTGTCAGCCAAAACCCCATTTTTTTTCGCCAAAAAGTCGTCTTTTTATCTCATGGGGTGTTATCAGGAGCAAAAAAGTGGTTTTCTCAGCAACAAAGTCATCCCGTCGGCGAAAAACGTCGTTTTGAGAGCCAGAATGGCCTTTTTCAGTTTTTGGGGCAAAAAGTTTTTTCCCCCCAGAAAACACTGTTTTTGTCACCCCAAATGTGCTTTCCTCGCCCAAAAGGTGCGTTTAGCAGTGAAAACGGCGTGTTTAGAGCAAAAGAAAATTCTCAGCAAATTTCAAATTTTCTCAGCAAAAAGCACCTTTTTTGACCAAAAAGCACCATTTGTCAGCCAAAACCCCATTTTTTTTCGCCAAAAAGTCGTCTTTTTATCTCATGGGGTGTTATCAGGAGCAAAAAAGTGGTTTTCTCAGCAACAAAGTCATCCCGTCGGCGAAAAACGTCGTTTTGAGAGCCAGAATGGCCTTTTTCAGTTTTTGGGGCAAAAAGTTTTTTCCCCCCAGAAAACACTGTTTTTGTCACCCCAAATGTGCTTTCCTCGCCCAAAAGGTGCGTTTAGCAGTGAAAACGGCGTGTTTAGAGCAAAAGAAAATTCTCAGCAAATTTCAAATTTTCTCAGCAAAAAGCACCTTTTTTGACCAAAAAGCACCATTTGTCAGCCAAAACCCCATTTTTTTTCGCCAAAAAGTCGTCTTTTTATCTCATGGGGTGTTATCAGGAGCAAAAAAGTGGTTTTCTCAGCAACAAAGTCATCCCGTCGGCGAAAAACGTCGTTTTGAGAGCCAGAATGGCCTTTTTCAGTTTTTGGGGCAAAAAGTTTTTTCCCCCCAGAAAACACTGTTTTTGTCACCCCAAATGTGCTTTCCTCGCCCAAAAGGTGCGTTTAGCAGTGAAAACGGCGTGTTTAGAGCAAAAGAAAATTCTCAGCAAATTTCAAATTTTCTCAGCAAAAAGCACCTTTTTTGACCAAAAAGCACCATTTGTCAGCCAAAACCCCATTTTTTTTCGCCAAAAAGTCGTCTTTTTATCTCATGGGGTGTTATCAGGAGCAAAAAAGTGGTTTTCTCAGCAACAAAGTCATCCCGTCGGCGAAAAACGTCGTTTTGAGAGCCAGAATGGCCTTTTTCAGTTTTTGGGGCAAAAAGTTTTTTCCCCCCAGAAAACACTGTTTTTGTCACCCCAAATGTGCTTTCCTCGCCGGAAAGGTGCGTTTAGCAGTGAAAACGGCGTGTTTAGAGCAAAAGAAAATTCTCAGCAAATTTCAAATTTTCTCAGCAAAAAGCACCTTTTTTGACCAAAAAGCACCATTTGTCAGCCAAAACCCCATTTTTTTTCGCCAAAAAGTCGTCTTTTTATCTCATGGGGTGTTATCAGGAGCAAAAAAGTGGTTTTCTCAGCAACAAAGTCATCCCGTCGGCGAAAAACGTCGTTTTGAGAGCCAGAATGGCCTTTTTCAGTTTTTGGGGCAAAAAGTTTTTTCCCCCCAGAAAACACTGTTTTTGTCACCCCAAATGTGCTTTCCTCGCCCAAAAGGTGCGTTTAGCAGTGAAAACGGCGTGTTTAGAGCAAAAGAAAATTCTCAGCAAATTTCAAATTTTCTCAGCAAAAAGCACCTTTTTTGACCAAAAAGCACCATTTGTCAGCCAAAACCCCATTTTTTTTCGCCAAAAAGTCGTCTTTTTATCTCATGGGGTGTTATCAGGAGCAAAAAAGTGGTTTTCTCAGCAACAAAGTCATCCCGTCGGCGAAAAACGTCGTTTTGAGAGCCAGAATGGCCTTTTTCAGTTTTTGGGGCAAAAAGTTTTTTCCCCCCAGAAAACACTGTTTTTGTCACCCCAAATGTGCTTTCCTCGCCCAAAAGGTGCGTTTAGCAGTGAAAACGGCGTGTTTAGAGCAAAAGAAAATTCTCAGCAAATTTCAAATTTTCTCAGCAAAAAGCACCTTTTTTGACCAAAAAGCACCATTTGTCAGCCAAAACCCCATTTTTTTTCGCCAAAAAGTCGTCTTTTTATCTCATGGGGTGTTATCAGGAGCAAAAAAGTGGTTTTCTCAGCAACAAAGTCATCCCGTCGGCGAAAAACGTCGTTTTGAGAGCCAGAATGGCCTTTTTCAGTTTTTGGGGCAAAAAGTTTTTTCCCCCCAGAAAACACTGTTTTTGTCACCCCAAATGTGCTTTCCTCGCCCAAAAGGTGCGTTTAGCAGTGAAAACGGCGTGTTTAGAGCAAAAGAAAATTCTCAGCAAATTTCAAATTTTCTCAGCAAAAAGCACCTTTTTTGACCAAAAAGCACCATTTGTCAGCCAAAACCCCATTTTTTTTCGCCAAAAAGTCGTCTTTTTATCTCATGGGGTGTTATCAGGAGCAAAAAAGTGGTTTTCTCAGCAACAAAGTCATCCCGTCGGCGAAAAACGTCGTTTTGAGAGCCAGAATGGCCTTTTTCAGTTTTTGGGGCAAAAAGTTTTTTCCCCCCAGAAAACACTGTTTTTGTCACCCCAAATGTGCTTTCCTCGCCCAAAAGGTGCGTTTAGCAGTGAAAACGGCGTGTTTAGAGCAAAAGAAAATTCTCAGCAAATTTCAAATTTTCTCAGCAAAAAGCACCTTTTTTGACCAAAAAGCACCATTTGTCAGCCAAAACCCCATTTTTTTTCGCCAAAAAGTCGTCTTTTTATCTCATGGGGTGTTATCAGGAGCAAAAAAGTGGTTTTCTCAGCAACAAAGTCATCCCGTCGGCGAAAAACGTCGTTTTGAGAGCCAGAATGGCCTTTTTCAGTTTTTGGGGCAAAAAGTTTTTTCCCCCCAGAAAACACTGTTTTTGTCACCCCAAATGTGCTTTCCTCGCCCAAAAGGTGCGTTTAGCAGTGAAAACGGCGTGTTTAGAGCAAAAGAAAATTCTCAGCAAATTTCAAATTTTCTCAGCAAAAAGCACCTTTTTTGACCAAAAAGCACCATTTGTCAGCCAAAACCCCATTTTTTTTCGCCAAAAAGTCGTCTTTTTATCTCATGGGGTGTTATCAGGAGCAAAAAAGTGGTTTTCTCAGCAACAAAGTCATCCCGTCGGCGAAAAACGTCGTTTTGAGAGCCAGAATGGCCTTTTTCAGTTTTTGGGGCAAAAAGTTTTTTCCCCCCAGAAAACACTGTTTTTGTCACCCCAAATGTGCTTTCCTCGCCGGAAAGGTGCGTTTAGCAGTGAAAACGGCGTGTTTAGAGCAAAAGAAAATTCTCAGCAAATTTCAAATTTTCTCAGCAAAAAGCACCTTTTTTGACCAAAAAGCACCATTTGTCAGCCAAAACCCCATTTTTTTTCGCCAAAAAGTCGTCTTTTTATCTCATGGGGTGTTATCAGGAGCAAAAAAGTGGTTTTCTCAGCAACAAAGTCATCCCGTCGGCGAAAAACGTCGTTTTGAGAGCCAGAATGGCCTTTTTCAGTTTTTGGGGCAAAAAGTTTTTTCCCCCCAGAAAACACTGTTTTTGTCACCCCAAATGTGCTTTCCTCGCCCAAAAGGTGCGTTTAGCAGTGAAAACGGCGTGTTTAGAGCAAAAGAAAATTCTCAGCAAATTTCAAATTTTCTCAGCAAAAAGCACCTTTTTTGACCAAAAAGCACCATTTGTCAGCCAAAACCCCATTTTTTTTCGCCAAAAAGTCGTCTTTTTATCTCATGGGGTGTTATCAGGAGCAAAAAAGTGGTTTTCTCAGCAACAAAGTCATCCCGTCGGCGAAAAACGTCGTTTTGAGAGCCAGAATGGCCTTTTTCAGTTTTTGGGGCAAAAAGTTTTTTCCCCCCAGAAAACACTGTTTTTGTCACCCCAAATGTGCTTTCCTCGCCGGAAAGGTGCGTTTAGCAGTGAAAACGGCGTGTTTAGAGCAAAAGAAAATTCTCAGCAAATTTCAAATTTTCTCAGCAAAAAGCACCTTTTTTGACCAAAAAGCACCATTTGTCAGCCAAAACCCCATTTTTTTTCGCCAAAAAGTCGTCTTTTTATCTCATGGGGTGTTATCAGGAGCAAAAAAGTGGTTTTCTCAGCAACAAAGTCATCCCGTCGGCGAAAAACGTCGTTTTGAGAGCCAGAATGGCCTTTTTCAGTTTTTGGGGCAAAAAGTTTTTTTCCCCCAGAAAACACTGTTTTTGTCACCCCAAATGTGCTTTCCTCGCCCAAAAGGTGCGTTTAGCAGTGAAAACGGCGTGTTTAGAGCAAAAGAAAATTCTCAGCAAATTTCAAATTTTCTCAGCAAAAAGCACCTTTTTTGACCAAAAAGCACCATTTGTCAGCCAAAACCCCATTTTTTTTCGCCAAAAAGTCGTCTTTTTATCTCATGGGGTGTTATCAGGAGCAAAAAAGTGGTTTTCTCAGCAACAAAGTCATCCCGTCGGCGAAAAACGTCGTTTTGAGAGCCAGAATGGCCTTTTTCAGTTTTTGGGGCAAAAAGTTTTTTCCCCCCAGAAAACACTGTTTTTGTCACCCCAAATGTGCTTTCCTCGCCCAAAAGGTGCGTTTAGCAGTGAAAACGGCGTGTTTAGAGCAAAAGAAAATTCTCAGCAAATTTCAAATTTTCTCAGCAAAAAGCACCTTTTTTGACCAAAAAGCACCATTTGTCAGCCAAAACCCCATTTTTTTTCGCCAAAAAGTCGTCTTTTTATCTCATGGGGTGTTATCAGGAGCAAAAAAGTGGTTTTCTCAGCAACAAAGTCATCCCGTCGGCGAAAAACGTCGTTTTGAGAGCCAGAATGGCCTTTTTCAGTTTTTGGGGCAAAAAGTTTTTTCCCCCCAGAAAACACTGTTTTTGTCACCCCAAATGTGCTTTCCTCGCCGGAAAGGTGCGTTTAGCAGTGAAAACGGCGTGTTTAGAGCAAAAGAAAATTCTCAGCAAATTTCAAATTTTCTCAGCAAAAAGCACCTTTTTTGACCAAAAAGCACCATTTGTCAGCCAAAACCCCATTTTTTTTCGCCAAAAAGTCGTCTTTTTATCTCATGGGGTGTTATCAGGAGCAAAAAAGTGGTTTTCTCAGCAACAAAGTCATCCCGTCGGCGAAAAACGTCGTTTTGAGAGCCAGAATGGCCTTTTTCAGTTTTTGGGGCAAAAAGTTTTTTCCCCCCAGAAAACACTGTTTTTGTCACCCCAAATGTGCTTTCCTCGCCCAAAAGGTGCGTTTAGCAGTGAAAACGGCGTGTTTAGAGCAAAAGAAAATTCTCAGCAAATTTCAAATTTTCTCAGCAAAAAGCACCTTTTTTGACCAAAAAGCACCATTTGTCAGCCAAAACCCCATTTTTTTTCGCCAAAAAGTCGTCTTTTTATCTCATGGGGTGTTATCAGGAGCAAAAAAGTGGTTTTCTCAGCAACAAAGTCATCCCGTCGGCGAAAAACGTCGTTTTGAGAGCCAGAATGGCCTTTTTCAGTTTTTGGGGCAAAAAGTTTTTTCCCCCCAGAAAACACTGTTTTTGTCACCCCAAATGTGCTTTCCTCGCCCAAAAGGTGCGTTTAGCAGTGAAAACGGCGTGTTTAGAGCAAAAGAAAATTCTCAGCAAATTTCAAATTTTCTCAGCAAAAAGCACCTTTTTTGACCAAAAAGCACCATTTGTCAGCCAAAACCCCATTTTTTTTCGCCAAAAAGTCGTCTTTTTATCTCATGGGGTGTTATCAGGAGCAAAAAAGTGGTTTTCTCAGCAACAAAGTCATCCCGTCGGCGAAAAACGTCGTTTTGAGAGCCAGAATGGCCTTTTTCAGTTTTTGGGGCAAAAAGTTTTTTCCCCCCAGAAAACACTGTTTTTGTCACCCCAAATGTGCTTTCCTCGCCGGAAAGGTGCGTTTAGCAGTGAAAACGGCGTGTTTAGAGCAAAAGAAAATTCTCAGCAAATTTCAAATTTTCTCAGCAAAAAGCACCTTTTTTGACATTTACTCTCACTTGATTGTAAAAACCGAGTTTCTTTGTTTTCCATGGTTTTTCTTTTCTTTTGTAACGTTTTCCCCTTCTACTTGTCTAATACCACTTCGGACGGGGGTTGCACCTGATACCCGTGCTGCACGTGACCCATTTCAACCAGTGACAGCGTGCGAAAATTGGGTTGGGTTACAATTTTGTATAATTGGATATTCACCCACGAAGGACCACTACGAACTACTACATACATATTGATTGAAAAGGCTGCTCAATCTAGGCTACAAAGAACGGGTTTGCAGTTGAATTAATGATTTTCTGTGGTGGTCGAGTGCACGAGCAAGCTCGTTAGCTCTTTATTCCTTCGGAAAAAAAACAAGAACGAGCCCGTAAGGGGTCATATCAAACTACTACGGAGATACACGAACCCTTCTTCGTCCCCAGGACTCTACTGACCACAGCAAAAACAACAAGCACAGGGTACCCAACAGGACTGAAAACCGGCATGGAACACCCCCCCACCAACACGTACGACTACTAAGTCTTGGGAACCAACAAGCCAATCACTCGCCGCCTACCCACGGCTGGTCTATAGCCCGAGCAAATTTCATCCCCGTCGGTCCAAGACAAGTTCGCCAACGAGGGCCCCTGCTTCACTCGTAGGACTCAAATTCACATCGGAATAAGCTGCCTTTTCCGATCATCTTGGCCGAAATATTTCCTTTTCACTACCTTCCCCGTCCTACCAGGAGCAGGTGTGCACACATTTCTTCGTGTTCACACGAATTTAAACCGTCATAGGACTTCATGATGTCCTCAAGTCCCTCGTTGCCAATATTCCATACCCCATTTTAGCGCGCGAGTGACCGCAAAGCCGGTCGGGTCACCTCATTATACATCCTAATCATATTCAAAGGCCTCACTTCGTCCTTCGCCTCCTTCACAGATGATGATGACGACGACTGACTGCACAAAAACACTCGCTTTTAAGAGGTAACAAAATATCATAATCTACGCTTAACTGTGCAGACACCAACACGAACATTATTTCTTCCCTTCTACACATTTAGTTCCTGGCTTACAGCTTTTTTCCTTCTTCCAAAATTTTTTTTTCCCCGAATTCGTATAAGCTTGTTGTAGTAGTTTGCACGTGGTTGGGTTTTTAGGCTGGAACACCACATGAATTTGCTTGTTTTTGCTTCCATTCTGCTTGTTTACCCTTAAGGCTCCAGAGTTTTTCCACAAACTATGTTTCTTTAGCTTAAACATTTATTTACGCTTCTTAATACTACTGTAGTCTTTTCTTGCACAATGTACAACAACAACAACAACAACTTGACGGCTTCTCATTCATCTATTTTGATACACATTCCTACCTTCGTTTACACTTTATTTATTTATATATATATATATATGTATATATATATTTATATATACAGCTTTTTGCAAAAATTATGGCCGGTTCAAGTATATATACAAATATATCAAAAGTATATCAGAATTATAGGATATCATCGCTGATATTTTTTTCGTGTTGCCTATCATTAGGGCTTTCTGAAAAAAATATCAGAAATGATATCCCATAATTTCTGATATACTTTTGATATACTTGTATATATACTTGAACCGGCCATAATTTTTGCAAAAGGCTGTATATATATATATATATATATTTATTTATTTATTTATTTATTTGTTTATTTGTTTATTTGTTTATTTGTTTAGTTGTTTATTTGTTTAGTTGTTTAGTTGTTTAGTTGTTTGTTTGTTTGTTTGTTTGTTTGTTTGTTTGTTTGTTTGTTTGTTTGTTTGTTTGTTTGTTTGTTTGTTTGTTTGTTTTTTATTCTAAGTTCTCCTAAGTTCTCCTAAGTTCTTCTAAGTTATCCTAAGTTTTTCTAAGTTCAAGAACTCCTTCCCTAAGCTAGTATCATATGGTATACCATCATTTATTGTAAGAAAAATTGTTTTACAATTGCCACTATACCTTCATGCATATTTATTTATGAACCTTCTAAAACCTAGCAGACTTCACTACGCAGTCCCATGTCTTTACCACTCATTGATAACAAGCTATAAATATTGCAAGTGAAGTGCTGCAAGTCTGTGTACAATATGACTTCTATATTTATACAATACAATGATATAAATTTATACCAAAAGGGCTTTACAAAACATTTGTAATAATTACATCTCTATATTTACAAAATTATGGTATTAGTTACCTAGAGTGACTAAGGAGCTAATCTACAGTAAAAATCAAAAGTGTTGATACACTACCTCATAATGTTGGAAAAATTAAGCATGCAGTGTAACAAAAAGCGCTTTAAAAATCGTATATAAACTAAATCCCCCTCCCCCATTCAGTGTTGTTTCTTGAGAATATGGCTAGCTTACGGTACCCAATTTTGGCCATTTAGACATTTTGAAGGGGAGGGGAGGGGGAGCGTAGAGTGGACATCAGTCATTTCACACAGCCAATTTTGGGAGCATTATAGGGGTAGTGTATCAACACATTTCGATTTTTACTGTAGCTAGGTAACACGAATTAATGAAATTATAAATTTCAATACTTGTGAACTTCTATAATAATAATGTTAACTTACAAGGTATCTTATTGCACATACTTTATATTTGTATAGTAGCTGTGTTTTGAGTGATGCGGAATATAAATTTATAAATTTATATATAAATTATAAGAGAGAGGTAAAAGGGGGAGGAGAGAGAAAGGGGGAGATTGTTAACTTTCTATGGGCGAATATTTTTTTATTATTATAGCAAGAGAGCACATCTTCGTGCACTTTGAACGTTTTTCAGTTTTGATTAAACTTCAAGCAGCCCAACCGGTCTTTACCCGGTCTTGCGGAAATCAATTGAATCATCAAATTCTTTTATTTAATGACTGTAGAAATAGTTCACGTTTTATTATGCTTATTTCCTATTATTATTATCATTAATATTATTATTATCATTAATCATCTCACATTATATATATATTTCCTATCATCATCATCATCATCATCATCATCATCATCATCATCATCATGATCATCATCATGATCATCATCATGATCATCATCATGATCATCATCATGATCATCATCATGATCATCATCATGATCATCATCATGATCATCATCATCATCATCATCATTATTATTATTAATCATCTCACATTATATATATATATAGATTATAGATTGTAGATAGATCAAAGACAAGACATAACTTTTGCTGTTACTCGGAGTTTCACGCTTACGCGATCTTCAGACAGTCTTTAATAAAGAATGATCCATACTGTAGTCTATATATACCTGAGGCGCTATAATCTATAATTGGAGTATTGTTATGTATTTACAATAGTGTTATTGTTCTATCAAGGTGCGATAATTTATGTTATCCGGCTTAAGTAATATTTGTTTTCGTGGCGGCATTTTGAAATAAGTTCTGATCTTTTGTTGAGAAGGTTGGCTTTATCTGCTTTAATAATGTTCAATTTTTCTGCTAAGCAGAGATTGCATTTCTGAGAAATATTATTGTAGGCTTTTGCTGAGGTGATGATTGACCATTTGATGTGGTAACCTTTCTTGTTTTCTTGAAGTGTCCAGATGTGTTTTGATAGTTCAGTGCTGTTGGCGTATTTTCTGTTTCGGAAAGATAGCTTGTGTTGCGTATACCGTTGTTTAAATGTTCCTTCTGTTAGTCCGATGTAGTTCTTTGCGGGTATGTCGTCTTCTGTGGTTACTCGTGCGTTGTACACTATGCTGGTTGTGAGGCAGTTGTTTTCTAGTGGGCATTGGTCTTTTTTTCGGCAGTTGCAGTCGTTCTGTGAAGAGGTTGCGGGGCTGTTGCTAGTTATTTTCTTGTTGTGTTTGTTGATTATGCTTGTCATATTTCCCATGCAACTGTAGCTGACTTTAACGTTGTTCTTGTTGACGATGCAGTGGAACTTGTGATTTTTAGGGAAGTGCTTCTGAATGAGGTTAAGGAAGGTTTTTCCTACGTTAGTTTGTACGTTTTTGCTGAATGGAGGGTTAAACCATATAATATTTCTCTTTCTGTTTCTTCTTTGTGGTGCAGATGTGTTATGGTTATTACATGTGAGGGTTTCTGTGAATCCGCTGTTTTTTAGTGCTGTTTCGTAGAGTGGCTTAGCTGCGTTGAATGCTTCTTCGTTGCATGAAATGTCGGTTATTCTGCGGTTGATAGCTGTGGGTAGCTTGACGGTATAGGAATATTCTTCATAGAGTAGTTAAATCGTAGTTAAATTAGATTTAACTACTCTATGAAGAATATTCCTATACCGTCAAGAAATACTTCCCAGAAAAGCCTAATCGAAAAAATCGAAAATCGAAAATAAAGAAAGACAACAACAACATGTTCGACGTCACGATGGGAAGCTACGACGGAGCAGAAGTATGCGAACTAGTTGGACTATTTATTCTCAACAACTTATGCGACAAATACGGAAAGGGCAACATAGTACTGTACAGGGACGACGGACTTGCCATCTTTAAACAGCTACCCACAGCTATCAACCGCAGAATAACCGACATTTTATGCAACGAAGAAGCATTCAACGCAGCTAAGCCACTCTACGAAACAGCACTAAAAAACAGCGGATATACGCAACACAAGCTATCTTTCCGAAACAGAAAATACGCCAACAGCACTGAACTATCAAAACACATCTGGACACTTCAAGACAACAAGAAAATTTACAACATCAAATGGTCAATCATCACCTCAGCAAAAGCCTACAATAATATTTCTCAGAAATGCAGTCTCTGCTTAGCAGAAAAATTGAACATTATTAAAGCAGATAAAGCCAACCTTCTCAACAAAAGATCAGAACTTATCTCAAAATGCCGCCACGAAAACAAATATTACTTAAGCCGGATAACGTAAATTATCGCACCTTGATAGAACAATAGCACTATTATAGGCCACAACAATAGATTATACTACAATTATAGCGCCTCAGGTATATATAGATTACAGTATGGATTATTCTTTATTAAAGACTGTCTGAAGATCGCGTAAGCGTGAAACTCCGAGTAACAGCAAAAGTGATGTCTTTTGCTCGAGGACTTATTGGTACTGTCAGAGATGCCGAGAAAACTATTACAGCAAGTGTAAGGTATCACGTAACATTTCTTTTGGTCTAAATGTTTTTTTGTACTTGTGGATACGCAAAGCGTAGGAATGATTTATCGTGAGAACTCTAGATATGCAAATGTGTCACTCACTTGCTCACTCATTCGTCAGGGGGGTTGGACACGGCTTGTGAAGCATCAATGAACAAAACGTTAATTTGAATTCACTTGCTCCTGGACGTCGAGAAGTGAACAGCTCCCGAGTTTG
The DNA here is from genome assembly GCA_964019055.1 of Anthopleura xanthogrammica. Classification (NCBI taxonomy): domain Eukaryota; kingdom Metazoa; phylum Cnidaria; class Anthozoa; order Actiniaria; family Actiniidae; genus Anthopleura; species Anthopleura xanthogrammica. The sequence continues at coordinate 8,658,807 of OZ025210.1, forward strand.
AAACTTAAACAAAAGACACGAGAATATCAAAAGTTTATGGAGAAACAGAAAGTTAATTAGCTATCTTATATATCATACACAAATTTTCGAATATATTGAATAAAATTCAAAACTAAATAAAGCAAATTATTTGTAGCCGAGTCTTACAAACTACCGAGGTTTTCATCCAAAAAGCTTTCAGCTCAAATGATTGCTAAGATGTCTAATATGTTGAAGTAATTCAGCTTTTAACAAGGAATTAACTGATTCGGATCCTCTTGGCAACGAAATGCTGGAAAAATATAGGTTTTTTAAAGGAACTGACTAAAATAATGATGAGATCGTAGGTACAAATTGAAAAACAAAACAAACATGAAATCTCTAAAAAGCAAAGTGTAATATGAAAATTAAATGTTATAGAAACAATATCAAAAAAAACACAGCTGCCTATTCTGATCATAAAAATGTCTGTTAGTTCAGTGAAAAACAGTATTGCGTAATCGTGAAAACCTTGACCCTGTCTACATAACCAATGTGATCAATCAAAATTAATATCAAGCTTTCCTCACAAAAATGACCAACAAAATTAAATTTGATATAAGAGTATAAATAGAATATTAGTAAAGTATCTATTGGTTTACAACATCTAAATCTAGTTATAGAATTCCATCCTATTTTCAAAAGCAAAATAGTATTTTCAGTTCAACTCGTAATGAAGAAGTAGAATGCCTCTGATTCAATTCACTGTTAATAATAATATACTTTTCTTTTTTTGACCTTGACTTTTTTGACAATGGCTGTATATACATATACACATACACACAACAACAGACATTTACAAAAACAAACACACAAGCAAAGAAAGATGATTATTCAAATATTTGATGTCTAAGTGATTGTGCCTTCTATTGCTATGATGCAGCTGGAAAAAATAATACTGATCAAGTAGAATAGCTATCTCTATAATCAATAAACAATGAAAAACAATAGCTCTTTACGTAGATGAGTATGCCGCTCCGACAAACCAGCAGTATCGTGATGAGCATTGCATCAAAACGAGACTATGGGGTTGAGTGATCAAGATCTTACAACACAATATAGATAATTTTTGGCCATTTACAGGCAAAAAGCATGGACTGTAGCCAACAGCTTTGACCGATTTTGGGCCATTTTCACCCCTTTTGAAAACAATAGGCATTATTTAAGAACTACACAAAATAGATCATTTTTGGCCATTTTCAGCCAAAAAACATGGACTATAGCTTACGGTATTGACTAATTTTGGGCCATTTTCAAACCATTTGAAAAAAATGCCCATTATTTATGAAGAATGAAAAAAGTCAGTTTTGGGCATTTTCAGGCAAAAAGCATGGAGTATAGCCCACAGCTTTGACCCATTTTTGACCATTTTTACCCCTTTTGAAATAATAGTTATTTATGAAGGAAGGAAAATGTGTCATATTTGCCCATTTTCAGGCAAAAAGCATGGACTATAGCCCACGGTTTGGACCAATTTTTGGTATATTTTGAGGCGTTTTTTTGTTCTTTTACTGAATTACTGAAAAAAACTGCTCGTGTAAAAAGTGAGCAGAATGGAGGTGGAAAAAATATTTAATGCTTAGTCAGTGAGGGGGTAATGGAAAGACAGCAATAGTAGTTCTTTTTTTAATCTATGTACTCTTTATTGTTGACTGAATCGGTTTTTTGTTTTGCTTTCTGCTGGAGAAACATCAGTCATAAATGAAGAACGTTGCTAAACACGAAGAACGAAAATGGAGCATGCGTTCTACATATACTACTAGTATATTATAACTCATCCACAATTTCTAAAAAGAAGAGTCAATTTTGGTCCTCTTCATCCAAAAACCATGGACAATAGCCCAATGTTTTGAACAATTTTGAGTTTTTTTGCCTTTTTTCGAACTTAGTGTCAATGTTATTCTTTTTCAAAACACCTCCAGTTTTGGCCATGTATCTCCAATACACACGACCTGATACTGACGAGTGGTGATTTCGTTTCACGACTCGTACAGGTCGTGAAAGTTATAATCATGCATAAAACGAGCATATTAATTTCTTACATCACATATTCATCATACAAAAGTTTGAAATGGTCACACTGTGTTGAAAGGATGCATAAATTAAGTACCTCATGAGCTTCCCCTTCGATGGCGGCCTGCGCATGCGCTTCCTCACAAAATCGCTTTCAACGATTTTGGAGTACGTAGGCATTTTGTACTACGATGCGCACGAAAATCAATTTTAATGATAATTACCGCTGGCATGGAGACGCATAAATGTAGGCAAACAACAAGGGCATTTGAATAAGATGGTTTATTTTGGGTGGCTTTTTACATCGTAATCCTTGTATATAGATATTAAATATATCGAAAGGACATCGAGAGAAGGTCGTGGAATATGTAGAAGTCCTTTAAACGTCAAGATTTCTAAAACATTACCTGAGTTGCAGTGCATGTGAGTCTCTTGTCCTTGCCTTCATTACATCTAAACTTGATTTCTGCAACTCACATTTTGTATGGGCTTCCAAAATCTTCTCTACAAAAACTGCAGTTTGCTCAAAATGCCGCGGCGAGACTTGTAACCTTCATATGTAAGCAAGATCATATAACACCTATCTTGTATGACTTACATTGGCTGCCAGTGGAACAGCAAATTGTTTTCAAACTTATTTTACTTACTTTTAAAGTTTTGAACGAAACAGCTCCCTCCTACTTATAATAATAATAATAATAATAATAATAATAATAATAATAATAATAATAATAATAATAATAATAATAATTTGGCTGAGAAAATGTGCTTTTTGGTCAAAAAAGGTGTTTTTTTCTGAGAACATTTTTTTTTTTTTGCTTAGAATTTTTTTTCTCTCTCAAAACACGACGTTTTCACTGCTAAAAGCACATTTTTGGCGAAAAAAGCACAATTTGGGTAACAAAAAGACTGTTTTCCCGAAAAAAAAAAGAAGCTTTTTGGCCCAAAAAAAACTGAAAAAAGGCCATTTTTGCTCTCAAAACGACGTTTTCCGCTGACGGGATGACTTTTTTCCTGAGACAACCACAATTATGCTAATGAAAGTACCTCATGTGATGAAAACACGACTTTTTGGTTTAAAAAATTTGGTTTTGGCTGAGAAAATGTGCTTTTTGGTCAAGAAGGGTGTTTTTTGCTGAGAAAATTTGAAATTTGCTGAGAATTTTCTTTTCCTCTAAACACGTCGTTTTCACTGCTAAACGCACATTTTGGGCGAGAAAAGCACATTTTGGGTGACAAAAACAGTGTTTTGGGGGAAAAAAACCTTTTTGGCCCCAAAAACTGAAAAAGGCCATTTTGGCTCTCAAAACGACGTTTTTCGCTGACGGGATGACTTTTTTGCAGAGACAACCACATTTTTGGTCATGAAAATACCTCTTGAGATGAAAACACGACTTTTTGGCTAAAAAAATTAGGTTTTGGCTGCGAAAATGTGCTTTTTGGATGAAAAAAAATTTTTTTTTTGCTAAGAATTGTTTTCTCTCAAAACACGACGTTTTCACAGCTAAAAGCACATTTTGGGCGAGAAAAGCACAATTTGGGTGAAAAAAAGACTGTTTTGCTGAGAAAAAGGCTGTTTGGCCCAAAAACCTAAAAAAAAGGCCAATTTTACTCTTAAAACGACGTTTTTTGTGACAAATGATTTTTTTTTGCTTAGACAACTACATTTTTGCTCATGAAAATACCTCATGAGATGAAAAAACGACTTTTTGGCTAAAAAAAGTTGTTTTTTTCCGAGAACATTTTTGTTTTTCCTGAGAATTTTTTTTTTCTCTCAAAGCACGACGTTTTCACTGCTAAAAGCAAAAAACGTGTTTGATCACCAAAAATCTTATTTTCTCACCAAAAAAACTCATTTTATCAGCCAAAACGTCGTGTTTCCAGCAAATACGTTATTTTACTCAACATTAATGTGGCGTTCTCGGCAAAAAAAGTCATCCCATCAGCAAAAAACGTCATTTTTTAGAGCTAAAATGAACTTTCTCAGCAAAAAAAGCTTTGTTCTCCGCAAAACTCTTTTTCTCGCCAAAAATGTGCTTATCTCTACCAAAATGTCCTTTAAGCAGTGAAAACGTCGTGCTATCACCAAAAAAAATTCTCAGCAAAAAAAAAAAATTCTCAGAAAATAATTTTTTTTTTTAACAAAAAATCTCATTTTCTCACCAAAAACCTAATTTTATGAGCCAAAACGTCGTGTTTCCACAAATACGTCATTTTCATCAGAAATAATGTGACATTCTCAGCAAAAAAGGTCATCCCATCAGCAAAAAACGTCTTTTTTAGAGCTAAAATGAGCTTTTCTCAGCAAAAAAAGCTTTTTTCTCTGTAAAATAGTCTTTTTCTCACCAAAAATGTGGTTTTCTCACCCAAAATGTCCTTTTAGCAGTGAAAACGTCGTGCTTAGAAAATAACTTTTTTGTGGAGAAAAGGACATTTTTGCTGACAAAATGACGTTTTTTGCTGATGGAATAACTTTTTTGCTGAGAAAACGACATTATTGCTGATAAAAATACCTTATTTGTTGATAAAACGAATTTTTGGCTAATAAAATTACATTTTTGCTGAAAAATAGATTTCCACAGCCCCGCCACTAATCTTCACTGTACGGCCATCTGATCTGAAATACTGACGTTGAAATGACGTCACTGCAAACCTGAGGTGTCATGAAGCCTGCAAAAATTGACTTCTAAAAGTTTATATCTGAGATAAATCTAGATTTTCAGGAGAGATTTTTGAAATGTTGTAAACATTTACAATGATATTCGTTATTGAGTGGGAAAATAAAATAAAGAAATTACCGTCGGTTTCCCGAGTCGCCGGGCTACTAAAGATGACACCTCATTTTTGCAAATTTTCTCGATTCTCATTATTTTATATTTTTTCTCAGATCAGCTGGAAGGTCTGTAACCCACCATAATGTACAAGTCGAAGGAAATCCACCCGGGGTAAAAGTCACAGGTAGCACAGGTAATTGAAAACTTCAGCGACAAGAGTAACAGAGTAACTATACTTGCCTCATTCCATGTGGGAGGTATGAAAACAGCACAAGAAATGCGCTCACCACTTAGAATCAAAAGTTTTGTAAATTCAGTAAAAAAAAAAAAAGATTAAATTTTTAACTCTTGTTCCAACGGAAAAACAAACATGGAATGAGGCAAGTATAGGAAGTTATACATGAGAGAAATAGTAAGATGTTAATCTTCAACAGTTCGTGGGTCGACTAACCTCTCCTTAGGCTTCGGTCGAGCTTCCGACCCTAACTAATTCAAACTGGTTAGAGCTGTGCTCCGGGTCAAACATGGACTGTATAGCGGCTGCCAGAGGCGCCTTCTCATGCTTTCAGTTCGACACTGTTGAGCTGCGCCTCTGCTGTACTTTGCGGTGGTGACTAACGACGACAAGTCCCTCCCCCCCTCCGATCAGTGATTATGGATAACGGTATCGGGGCCGAAATCGCCGGTATAGTTGTAAATGCTTCGCGCTGCCATAGTGCGCTTCAGCACTAGGTCTGGAGGTATGGTACTAAGAGTATTTATTAAATATTTTCTTTAGTTTTTATTGAATTGGCTGATCCGCGATAGCCGTGATCCGCCGGAAGTAGAACGCACATTACGTATACTTACTACTACGAACAACAAAACGAAGGTGCACTGATCTAACTTGACGCAAATACTATCATATAGGCAGGTCAATAGATGCTTGTACTGTTCACTATGAGAGTAAATGGTTTGAACCCAGGTGTACTCACTCAACTGTTCACTATCTTCGCTATCCTGGAGAAACTGCACTGAATATAGCTATTCTCATGTTTGTAAGTACTGGAGAGCGAAGGATAGACACGAAAATCAGGCAATGAGGTCGGTGAAAATATTTCATATACTCTACATATATTTATAATCAAATAATAGATAATAATGGATGTTTCTTCTTGTGTTCTTTCTTTCATCTCGTGGTTTCCTCTAGCATATCGGTACCAGTGTTCCTAGTAAGAGAGTCTATCTATCTAACTATCAATACTTAAAAGCCCCACATTGACCAGCTCTCTTAAGGAAACCCTTCAATGTTACTTCGTCTAGATGAGCAAACGCGTCTGTCTGGGATACTGCGGTCAGATGGTTTACGCAAAACTTGAAACAAAACTCCTTCAATTCCTGGAAGGAAAGAAAAGAACGAAGTGAATTAAAGAAGGAATTAAGGAAGGAATAAAAATAGACGCATTAGAAATGAAAGAGAGAGAAATAAAGGAAAGACAAACGAAAAAGGGTAAAAGTGTGAGATGAACTGATGATTTTAAAATGGAAGGAAAAAAGAATGCAAACGGAAAAGAGTTTTTAGAGAGAAAGGGGGGGGGGGATTTCAGGAAGAAAGGATGGAAGAGGGGAACATGAAACTAACTGAACCCTTCAAGTCGGCAAAACAACAGCAAGTATATCCAGCTGATCATAGGAAAAGTATTAGCCAATCAAAATCAAGAAAATTTGCAAAACTGAGGTGTCATCCTTAGTAGCCAGAAGACTCCGAAACGATTAATTCTTTATTTATTTTTCCCACTAAATGATGAACATCATACTAATTTTATACAAAATAACAATAACCTCTCCTGTAAATCTAGATTGATCTCAGATATATATTTTTGTATGTCGATTTCCCAGGCTTCATAACACCTCCGTTTTACAGTGACGTCATTTCTACGTCACTATTTCAGATCAGCTGATAGCTAGGAAAATTAATTCGTTAGCCAAACACTATTATATACTTACTGAAGCCTCGTATTTAATGGCTGCAGCCATCAGCATGGCAGCATTGTCTTCTATGATCCCTTCTTTGATGATTCGCTCACATAACTTTTTTAACTGATTCTCGTAGTAAGAGTTGGCTAAATCCAATAACCCTGGGGCAAACAAATCCAATACACATTGTTGTTTTTGGAATAATACAATAAAGTTATAGTCACTAGAAAAGCGAGAAAGCTGAGAACGGCAAGGATCATGACTGTGTAGATATATTTGATATGTTTCAACCGCTTTATAACTATTGGTGGGCTTGAGATCTTTTACCAGTTACAGTTTCACCTCCTGTGAGCATCCTCAAGCTGTAGTTTGTATCAAAAGCTTTACTTGTTGGATATGAAATGTTTCCCATGGTCCTCAGCGGTCTCAACTTTGTAGGCTTTTGGTGACTAACTTTATTGGAATAATTTTAACCACACATATTTGGTATTTTTAAGAAGTGACTGAGAGACTGTACTGACCCCCCCTCCCCTGTGTGATTATTTGTAATGTGCAGGTGTTTTTTTGTTTTTTTTGTTTGTTTTTTGGTGGGGGGGGGGGGGGGGGATTGAAGTAACCAGAAGTAGCCACCCTCAATAATGGAAAATATCCTGCATGTTATTCAATATCGTGTAACTGTTTATAATGTAAGAAAGCTTACCTATGGCATCTTCTGGTATCAGGTCTACTTTGTCGGTATACAGATATTTAAGAAACGCCTCATAAACGACGAATGAAAACTGGGTAATCTCGATGACACTGTCGAAAGTAGACGTAAACTGTCACTGCATTGTAAATGTTTAGATTTTGCTAGGGAAAATGCTTAAATTTACATCGCCCATACTGCATTTCAGGGTTGGTATGCAACATGCAACATGCAACATGCAACATGCAATATGCAAAATGCAATAAAACCTTCAGCAACCTTTTTTGAAATAGCTATAAAAAGTTGGGTTTGGTGTACGTACTCTTTTTCATCTTCTCCCCAGTGCGACTGAAACATGGTGCGAAAGTGTTCACATCTGGGAAATAAAACGCCAAAAACACTGTTAGAATATTTGGTGAGCTGCTTATTCAGTCTTTTTTATAATACTGGTCGTTAGCCTGGCTTGACTGCAGACACTGCCGGCGTAAAACTATTCCCCTCTACCAAGGAGTGGGGGGCCGGCATTCAAATGTTCCCGAACACTGCACGTCGAATTAGATTAGCTTTACCTTATTTTTAGCACAGCCTTGTGAACATGAACTGGTTTTCCTTCGATCATGAAAGTCAGGTCACTTGTTTCTTGGTCGTTGAATGATTCACCTATACACTTGCCTACCGTTCGTGTGTCCTCGTGTTCTGTGCAAACAACAGCAGTAAATGTAAGAGAAAGAAGAAAAAACCCATCAAAAACCGGAACAACAAAGGCAGCGATAACAGCAGCAAAATAAAACACAAAACAACAGCAACGGTAGGGAAAACAACATGCACAAGAACAAGTACCGCAATAGTATACCTAAATAAAACAAACAACAACAAAAGAGGCAACGACTTGTCAAACTTTCAAAAGAACAACAACAAGAACTGTGGAAAGAGGAGGGGAGAAAGTCAGAACAGCTAGCAGGGTTGGAATTTCATTTTTCAAATAAAAAGATAAATTTATCTCGTGCATTGAGCAGCTACAAGATAAATGGATTGAATGCAAACGCAAAGACCATATTTTCCTTTGCATATCATTATTTTTTTTAAAGAGAACTAGCTAGAAAATGCGAGTCCAACTTCTTTTCATTCGATATTTGTAATTTTCAACTCGCATTTAGCCAGTTATCTTGTGGGAATTTCGAGCCCTGGCTAGCAGAACTGCAGGCACCAATAACATAGCAAGGCAGCAGCAACAACGATAATAAAATCACGAAGATATGTAAGATAAAGACAACTAAAATATACCAATGATCAAAGGTTTGTACATCAATGGCGGCGAAGAGAAACAAGCAAAGACTTCGTTCATCTTGGTAAACTTTGTTTCTGTTGGTGTAGTAACCGCTTGTCCTCGACAGTGTCCCCACATGTACAGCTAGAAAGTTAACAGAAGAATACGTAAGCTAAAATTGAAAAAAACATTGCACTTGGTCTATTGGCTCAGCCGGTTCAGTGGTATTGCATAGTTCTTTAGGAAAGAGTATTCTGGTCGACTGAACAAACTCTGGGAGCTTTCAAATAACTGTAGCTACACGTGGCTCTTATTAACATGTCAGAGCATGCTCGACTCCATTAGACTAAAGCACGTTAGCAAGACTTTGAGAACCTCAAACTGTCACCTGTTACCCGGCCGCTTTCAAAGCAAGCCAATCAAGTCCACGCATTTTTGTCCAGGGTTAGGTTAGAGCATAGTTAATAGAGGTCCCCCCTCTATTAACTATGGTTAGAGTTGATACTCACTTTGCCATTGGCTAAACAAGCGACAGAAATGTGACTTGAGGGACTTGCACCAATATCTATAAATCTGTCAAAAACAATTGGTAAATTAGTTTTGCTTGTGAGAAGAAAGTATTTTTACATGTGGCCCCGCAACTTCTCTGATGCTTCAGGAAAAAGTTTCAACGGGAAAAGGTTACATACCTTCCCTTATCACTAGCAATCTCCATGGGTTTAACTAGATGGTTCTTGTTCCCTGTTCCTAACTGACCATATGAATTGGCTCCCCAGGCAAACAGCAAGCCAGAATCACTAAGGCCTAATGTGTGTGCATATCCACATGCTATCTGTGAAACAAAAATGATACAACCGCAGTTGTTTTTTTTTGAAATTCTTTTGTTTTGTCCTCCAAATTGACCTGCTTTGACGTCATATGCAAGGGGTCCATACAGTTGATTCCTTCACCATTATTGAAGTTGCATATTACCTTGACAATAAATATGCCTCCAAGGCCAGTAACTTTATATGGGCAAGGCTGGTTAGTGTTATTACCAACACCTAGTTGACCATTACCATTGTAACCCCAGGCAAAGATCTGCAAAATGAAAATTTTAAAGATAATCAACATTTTCTCAATAACCTCAACACTATAACAATTACGTTGCGTTATCTGGTGGACCTCAACAATATATACTAATCTTGGGGCCCGAAAGCTTGGATATTAAAAACCAATAACGTCTAAGTTGTTGCTTTTATCAACAATTTCAGTCTTGTAAGGAGCAGAAATAGTTTATCATTTTTGAAATGGCTGCTACAATTTTTCGAACAGTGAAAAGAGTTTTTCATATGGTAGCTAGGATAGATGCAGGTGAAAAAGATGCAGGTGCTTAAGTTTCCTTCTTATTCACTATTTAAAATCAGGTTTTTAAAATGCAGGGCTATAACCCCCCTCCCCCCAACTTTTTCCCTTTTGCAAACTAGTCTCTTATATTTTCCAATCTTAGCCCCTCCCCCACTTTTAAGGGTGCTCTGAGGTCCTTGAAATGGATACAAAATTGCATGGCACATACTGTATGAAATGCTTTTGAAGATTTCTAAATGTTATACCTCTCCTGTATCAGCAAGTGCCATTGATGAGGTCTGACCACAAGCTATTGAAATAATCTTCCTGTTATCTGTAAAATTAATGTAATCAAGATATAATTGTCTAATTGTAATTGCATTATTGCGGTTCTCTCAGGCAGATCGCCACCTGGTCATGGTTGGAGAGCTTGTGTGCTTCTATGACCCCTAGAGCTATGCTGGCAGGAGCTAATTCTCCTGTTAGGGTCACCCGAGCCAGGCAGGTCAAAGGTTAGAGGCTGGACGAAGTGAGATCCACCGGTCCTCCAGGTTAGTGGGTTGGGCACAGGGCTAACAACCGTGTCTCATTTGTATTACGGAAACAGCAACAAAGGAAAAGGTTACAACTGTGTGTGTGCTGGGCTTCCAGAGATATCACAAGATACTCATATGAATGGTAGTAGAGAAAGCCAAAAGGAAGCTACTGATTGATATAATTGCTTAAACAAATGCCTTGATAGCTGGATTGTCCATGATGTAGTAAAGGATTTTGGTTAAAATGTTGTGCTGAAGGTGAAACTTTCTTGCTGGTCTGCAATCATGAATGTATGAATTTTTCGTTCTTCAAGATGAGAGCTATTTCCTAGACTGGACACTTTAGTGAATCTCCCCCTAAAAGCCCCACTTCATTTACATTTAGTACATTTAGTACATGAATTCAGACTTACTTAAAGCTGAGGCAACTTTTCTTGAGCTGCTTTGGTTGGTCATTGATCCTGAGCCAATTTGCCCACAGTTATTATATCCCCAGGCATATACCTAAAATAAACAGCCACTTCTTTACTGTCCTGCAGTATCCATACATCATTTCAATGTTGTAACACAAAACTTTCAATTGAGATTGCAAAGCAAGTTATGTTACAAATCCTATAAAAAAAAATTGCAACCTTGACTGAATGCTTTATGCTTGAACAGTGAACCAGAGCATAGAAAGTGCATGGTAGATTATATGATACATTAAATATGTTTTGACTTAGCAGGACCATGCATGGGGGCTAAATATGTTTCTGGTTTATAGAGTATCTAATTTAATTCTTATTTTGCATGGAACTGTCAAATGAAAAGAGTTTTTAAGTGTGACATCAATCATATGGAAAAAGGAGTCACTTCCTGGTCAAAAACCAAACAGTTAGACCTGGAAATATGTCACAACTTTTAAGCTCTATATACACATTGAAAAACCTTTTATCAATTTTCCATCCAAGTTGATTATACTCATTCTTATTTAAGGTGTTAAGAAAACAATTTCTTAATTTGTTTAAGAATTTGTTTACCTCTCCTTCTGAAGTGAGAGCTAAAGAATGGTGACTTCCACAGGCAATTTGGGTAATTACTTTTCCTTGTAAGACTGGAAGGATTGTGGGAATAAAAACAGGATTCTGGCTTGTGTTGCCATTTCCAATTTGACAATAGCCATTATGGCCCCATGCATACACTTCTCCAGTTTCTATAACAAGTTAAAGAAGATAATTATTTCTCTGCATTCATCTTTACATGTGGCGTATGTGGGATTTTGGTGAATTGTTTAATGTTTAACCGCCTCCTGGTTGGCTCAGTTGGTTGGGTACCACACTCTTGTTTGGTCTCCAATTTGTGAAATGAATCATTTTCTGATATGTGCGATGACATCATCTCTCTTATGTAATTTATGACATCATAATTCATAAAAAGTTAAAAAACAAGCGTGCATTTGGTTGGATTGACCCAAAAATAAATGAAATCATAGCTGACATAAATTGAAACAAAGTTAAGTATTATTTTTGAAAACAATAAAAAGGCCAGACTACCAAGCCATGTTGAATTTCTTAAATCTAAATATTTCCCACTCGCGTAGAGTAAAATCCATGCTTAACTTTGTTCCAATTCTTGTCAAAGATAATTTTGATTATTTTGGGGTCAAACTGACCAAATGCATCTTGTTTTTTAACTTTTTTTGAAAGATGACGTTAATAATGACGCAAGAGTGATGACGTCATCACAAATTTCACAAATTGGTTTCATCATGAGCTTAAAAAATTACAAAACCCTCTTAGACATTTTAAAATTCTTTCCTTAGCAACTGTGGCTGGTAAATAGGTAGGTCCCCACTTAACAAACCAGACTCCCGCTATGCAGTGGTCTGATTTTGTAAATCACTTGTATGATAATTATAGACTGAATTGGCCTCTACTCAATCCTATTACCATTATGTATATCTGTCCCTCTCATTGTTCCTCTAAATCATCATCCCCTTACCTGTCAAACCAAGCACATGAGGACCAGAACCAAAAGAGAAATCAGAAATTTTTTTATTACAAAGTGTTTCTACTTTTCTTGGTTCTAGACAGTTTTGTTGATCTCCAACACCAAGACAGCTACTAAGATTTGATCCAATAGCAAACACTTCATCATCATGAGTGACCAAGATAGCTTCATTGCCAAAGTTACCAAATACCAATGCAAGCTTGATGGTACAAAGAAACTCTTCTTGTAAGATACTGAACATTGGCCACCTTATGAAATCTGACATGCTGGGATATTCTCAATTACCGTTATTAAAATTATCTGCAACCAAAAAAAAACAGAGAAAAACTAAACAATTATAATAAGCAGCTACGAGGTATGAGATCGAACAGTTTGAGGACAAAACGACAGAATTACAGAATTACCCATGCTCTGAAAACTGAAATTCGTTGTTTTTTGTCCTCAAATTGAGCTGCACTGGAAAATGATGTACGGTTCTATACAAACTAAGTATTGGTCTTGCCTGTACCATTCAAGAAAAAAAGCAATACAGATTACAACATTATTATTACTAAGATTGTTTTGAAATCAAGATCAAACCGGAAGTTGTCCTCACAATAAGTACATTGTGCATTTGTACCTTCTTTTGAAAAATTGAACACATCCAAAGAATGAAATAAGAAAAAAAGTTTCTGGTGGAGCAAACAGTGGTGGTTTCACTCTAAAGAGTCAATTACCGAACAGATAATTTTCTCCTACATTTATACATTATAATGTAACTAACCAACCTTAGCTTTGTCTCGAAGGTTACTGGTAGCGTTGATGTTCTCAATTCTGAAGGCTGTTCAAAGCCATAAACATTATGCGCTCTATTCTCAAGACTTTATCATTCATTAAAATAAAACATCTGTAATACGAAGATCTTAATAAGTACGTTGGTGAGGTATTTAGCCCTGACAGCGAAATCAAATCGTGAACATGTCGTCAAGCGTCAAGAATAGATCAACCATTTCAGAGATTTTCGAAAAGATCTGATCAGCAGCTGGGATACCAGGCCTTGTTGATGAAAGATTCGCATTGATATCAGTGCGCATGCGTCAAAGGCTGGTTGACGTCATTTCCCAAAGCATCTTGGGATATATAAATGGTGGTCCTTGACCATCGTAGAGGATGAAGACATGGGTTTCTCCCGCTAAATTTCGTTTGATTTGCCAAAAAATGTCGTTCCTAGGCTAGCAACCCAGTCATACCGCAAGATAAGAGACCCATAAAGCAAACGATATCGCTGGTTTTCGATTGAAGACTAACGTGAATTTATAGCAGGCGAAGGTTTTTTGTCACTTCTATCAGCCGCCATGAGTATGCGAACAGACAAGAAGACGAAGATGCGGATCCGGGCGTTTCCGGTAAGTTTTTAGCTCTTTTAGGCTTATTTTGATTGATATTTTAGAAATGATATAAATTGTTTGTATGTAGAGGTGGGTTGTGTAGGTTTGTGGTGAAAAAGGCAAATTCAAAGGCAGAAGAGACTTCGTAAATCGGTTGGGTTTGGAATCGAGCTCTCAAAATACAGTGTTACCTGTTGGCCTAAAGCAACCTGGTGAAAACTTATATTTTCCTCGGTTTATTGGTTTATCCTCTTTTCTATCGTGACAGAAAGAAATCAAGATTGTTGTTGTTTTTATCCTTTATCGTCTGTGGCGTTCCTTGTGTTTGCAAAAAGTCTGAAAGTCGTGCAAAAAGTGGCTTTCAACGCTTGACTTTGCAGTTTTATCAACTGTAAAAATCCTAATAATTCAATGTACATCAGTGAAACTTGAATTCCCCGATATGTTTAGTTATTCAGAAATAGATCTTTATGATTCTTGTATATGATTACTTTATGACAGAAAGATTTGTTGTTTTTGTTTGCTAATTATCCAGTTTTGTCCATGTTTTCTCCACGTCTCACCAAAATGACTAAATATGGAGATTCATTTGATAATAAGACATTATGGCTATCAATCCGTAGAAGGGTTTCGTATCTACGAGACAAACAACCCCTCATTTACTCTAGAAATTAGATTCTTTACTTTGTATTTGTGAAAATAATTTTGTCGGTATTGGATAGTCCAGACATGGCTCTCGATTCTAATGAATATTAATTTGTCTGCAAATGTACAAAAAGAAAATTCCTTTTTTAATTTTTTGTTGCTATCATTTATTTTGTTAGTGTATATATTTCTTCTTCATGTGGTGTAATGGTAATAATTTTAACATTTATATTGTATTATATTATATTGTATTTCACATTGAAGTACATATTTGAATTCAATTATTAAATCATTTACATGTTCCTGGGTTTGGTGGGATTTCAGTATTTATAGCTGTTGCAGTTTCTATTGCTTTCTATATTAGCTCTTTTAAACCCTATCTTGCTGTTAAAAATCCTTTGTATAAAATGTATATGTAAAAATGACCCTTAAACATTAATAGATTTTGAGAATTAAGATAATGCAACACTGCTAGTGAGGTGATTATACAAAACCACTCATGCAGATTGGTTGAGAAATTCAGGATATTTCCCCATAATCCCCTACAGTTGAGTATAGGATTGTGCACTTTTAATTTTTTGATACATGCCTCTTTCAAAATGTGGAAAATACCTACATCTTAGAAATAAATTAATGTTTTTGAATAATCACCTGTTTATTGATACTGTACTATTAAATTTATTATTTACCTCAGGCTCAGTGGTTATCAGTGAATATTTGTTAACTAATCAATAACTATTTGCGTAGGTTAACTTGAGTAGTTGTTGCTATGGCAATAATAATTTGCAAAAAGATTTAGAACAATGACAATAGATTTATTAGTGGCAAACTTGCAAAAGAAGAAAAAATACATAAAGAAGTTACACTAACTAAAATATTAATAAGAGCTATACTGTGGTCATACTGTATATAGCTTTTTGCAAAAATTATGGCCATTTCAAGTACATATACAAGTATATCAAAAGTGCATCAGAAATTATGGGATATCATTCCTGATATTTTTCCAGAAAGTCTAGTGATAGGCAACCCGAAAAAATATCAGCAATGATATCCCATAATTTCTGATATACTTTTGATATACTTGTATACTTGAAACGGCCATAATTTTTGCAAAAGGCTGTACATGAAGATATGTACTGTATGCATCGCTTATATTCTATTATACTTGCCTTGTGTATCATAGATGACGATGGATGAAAAGTATGTAGAGGATATCTGGAATCTCCTGAAAAATGCCATCCAAGAAATCCAAAAGAAGAATAACAGTGGTCTTAGCTTTGAAGAACTGTATAGGTAGGTTTTACAGAAACCATAAAACAAATGTACTTGAGTATTTCCTAACTATTGTCACATTCAAAAACCTGTTAAAGCTTGCAAGGGACCTACTTTTAAGGCTAAGGTTCAGTATGATATGAATGAGGTTCAGTATGATATGAAAAATAATGCATAACGAGGAGAGTGTTATCTGCCAAAGCTGTAGGCTGAGCAGGATAACACTCTTGGAGTTATGCATAATTTTTCATATCATGCGATAGCCGAATCCAATAATTGTTTTATTATTTATTCAAAATATTTTCAATTCATTTGTTTAAGAAAGCATTTCAGATAAGTTTGTAAACCTTCCCTGTTGGGAAGCCATCTTTGTTTGATGGCTATGATGACCTCAATCGTCCAATAATCTTTTAGTTTTTGGGCGAAAGGTGTCAATCGTCCAATAATTAAAAAAATATTGGATGAATGACGTTTCTTTCCAAATTTGGTCAGTCAATGCTTGTTATGAAAAATTAACTGGGGGCTGTGGGCCAATCAGAAATAGGGAAATATTTTGAATAAATGATAATGTAATATACATGATATCTAAAAGCAAAATGATGATCAAAAATATTTTTTATGAGATCATTAATGAAAAATAAAAATGTTAAGTTAGTCAAACTTTGCCTTAATCATTTATGCACAAGCTTGTACGTAAGAGACAATTGATTAAAGTATTTTGTCACAAAGCTTTCATATTGTCCATCTTGAGGCAATGATGGAATAAAAACTAAATAACTTTTGCAAGCCATTTACACATGAATCAGTACCAAAAAACAGGAGGCAGAGCCCATCACAATAATTGTAGTTTTTAGTTAGGTCCTCCATAGACTTACAAAATAAATAAACTAATGTACTATAACATGAAAAAGAAAGCTGATTTAAAATATTCCAAAAAGGTTGAATGTAAAAAGCAAAATATTTTAAAAGTTTCATCTGAATTTAATTGTTGCTCTCACCTAGTGACAAACTCAGTATATCAATAAAGTTTTAAAATTTTTTTGTCCTCAGAAATGCATATACTATGGTATTACACAAACATGGGGAACGGCTATATAATGGATTGAAGCAAGTAGTAACTGAACATCTGGAAGAAAAGGTGATTCAAGATCAGAGTATTGAAATAACTTCTTGCCTGCTATCTTAAAAAGCCTAACCATATTTAACAAATGTAGATTGAAATACATAAACTTCTATTTTACAAACATCACTTCTGATACCGCACTCTTACATGAGGTTAACTCCATACACACACTACCAGTACATTCTATAGCACACACATCAACTCATATGCTGTTTTTTACTGAGGGAGGAAAACCAGAGAAATTAGAGAAAAAACCTTGTGGTAAGGGAGAGAACAACACGTCAAACAAACTCAACTCACATTATTGCCAGATTTCAAGTTGAGAGAGGCTGGGACCAAGCTATTGTTTTTTTCCGGATGGAGGTCGCATGAATTGCATGATTTCAGGCCTAGAAAAGAAAACCGAGTGATGATAATAATGGTTTGGCATTGGAACTGTGCAACTACTGCTTGTGAGAACCACTGACACACAAAAGCAATGTAACTTATTTCAATCTTCCTGTGATTCCAAAGTCAGAACAAATTCTGAGCTATATTTTTCTGCAATTTCCCTAAGAATCTTCTTCTTTATCCCCTCAGTCAATACTTAACTTATATATGTTTCTTTGATTCTCTTCTCTTGCGATTCAAACTCATTTTCATTCACAAACAAGTATTGGCAACAGTGTTGTTGAGCATGTACCACTGGCTTCCATCTGGAAAAAAAATAGCTCAGTCTCAGCCTCTCTCAGCTTGAAATTCGGCAATCATCCAGTCTGAGCTGGGTATTGAGTCTGGACTGCATTGGTGAGAGGCAAGCAGTAAACCACTACACTACCCATGCCACATCTAAAACTACATATTTTAAAACTTTCACGTAAATAGTATTGAATAATAATTGTATACAGGGTGTAATTATTAATCTGCTGACTCAATTTTCACAGATTCGCAAGGAAGTTGTAGCTTCTTTAAGCAACAATTTCTTAGATACCTTGAATGCAGCATGGAATGATCACCAGACTTCAATGGTTATGATAAGAGATATTCTAATGTACATGGTAAGAAATGATCCAGAAATGGTGACCTATCTATCTACTGTATGTGTGCTTCTTTAAAGAATTATTGTCTTTCATGGTTTGATGGTCTTGTGGATGCACTGATAAATGTACTTTTTTTGTCTAGGACCGTGTCTATGTTCAACAGAATGGCGTTGATAATGTATATAACCTAGGACTGATTCTTTTCCGAGATAAGGTAGATTTCTTGTTTGAGTCTTGTTTATTTATTTACATTACTTCATCCATTGAATGATTACTAATGGAGGGGGTTAGCACAACAGAGCTGGGCTCCAAATTAAGTGCGCCCTAACAGAAATATATAAATCTAACCAGAGAAACTTATTATTCTCATAAAATATATATATATAGATAATTATGCTTGTGAGAAATCTAATCAGTTAATAACAAGGAGAAATGCAATATTTTGTTATCATAAAAGAAGTTCAAAGTCAATAATTTAGGAAATATAAGGAGTTAGTTAATGAATAAGTTAGATTTACGAATAGTATAAAGATTATTGATGCATGCAAGCAGATGGATTAGAGACTGAAATTATTGAAAAATGTCCTAAGGGTCATTCGTAATATTACATCTAGAGAAATCTAGTATTTAGTAGTTATCATGAAGCAGTTCATTAGTTCATAGTTTTCGATTGTTCAGCCGGCATGTTGAATGTATCAGAAGCAATCAAAAGCAACAAATTTTGTTGGAGTAGATGTCACGTGGTGAACAGCACTTAGGGCAGATTGACTTCCATGTGATGACATTATTGACATCAAAGTGGTCTATTATTCTTTTCCTTTGCCCTAATTGTAATATGTTTTGCTAATCAACAGGTCGTAAGATATGGCAATATCAGAGATCACCTTTGTCAAACTTTATTAACTCTAGTAAGAAAAGAAAGAAAGGGTGAAGTTGTTGACAGGTAATTTATTTGTAGTATAATATAAACATATTTGCAATAAACAACTTCTATCTATTTTCCATGCTAATGAGACAGTTTTGGTTATGATGATGATGATGATAGTAATAATGATGATGTCGATAACATGTCTCAAGATATCAAAATTTTCAATAAGGTTTCAACTCATTGGAAACCAAGTGTAGATACTTGATTAGCAAACTTTTGATTTGCTGCTCACCTGGCAGCTTGCAGCAACACTTATCTTGACAGCTTCGTGGAAATCATTATAGCTAAGTTCTCTTGTATAAATGATCATGTCACCAACCCCCATACAGTATGGGTAACTTTCATTATCTAGATGATAATATTCGTGCAAGACCAACTGTTTGTGTGTTTTTTTACCAGAATGGCCATTAGGAATGCCTGTCAGATGCTGATGATCCTTGGTATAGATTCAAGACATGTGTATGAAGAAGACTTTGAGACCCCCTTCTTAGAAGAATCTGCAGAGTTCTACAAGGTACAGAATATTTGAACTTTTTCATTTTCTCGCTTTCCTGGTTTTTTGAGCACTTGCTGGTTCCTGATAAACCGTCAAATCAAAAAACATTGTCATTGAGCAGCTCAAGCCCTTCATGTACATGACTGGAATGAAGAGGAATAGAAATCACTGAAGCAGTTGACTGCATATCCCACACTAGCTTACTGCTAGTTATCATCTCTGACTGCATATCTGACTAGATATGCCCAGGGCATATTTACAATAAAAAAACATTTGCTGACAAGTTTTAAACAGTTTTAACAAAATTGGCAACTTCCTGGTTAATTACTGAATATGATTAATCTTTTTCCTTCACAAAAAATGACAACACAAATTTAATGGGTTGTTGCTCCAAGCCATTGATTATTTTATTAGCTCAAGCCCTTCATGTACATGACTGGAATGAAGAGGAATAGAAATCACTGAAGCAGTTGACTGCATATCCCACACTAGCTTACTGCTAGTTATCATCTCTGACTGCATATCTGACTAGATATGCCCAGGGCATATTTACAATAAAAAAACATTTGCTGACAAGTTTTAAACAGTTTTAACAAAATTGGCAACTTCCTGGTTAATTACTGAATATGATTAATCTTTTTCCTTCACAAAAAATGACAACACAAATTTAATGGGTTGTTGCTCCAAGCCATTGATGATTTTATTAGATAGCACAAACAGCTAATTTGCTGTAAATTATTAACTTCTTCAGAGATTTCTACCCATACTCCCTGATGGTAGATTTTCAGATTCTAACATATTAATGTGTATATTAAAGATGTAAACTTTGCCTCTTTTGTGGTGGGTTTCACATAACTTTTGATGGTAGATTCCGATTTTTTCGGAGGTTCCGAAGTTCAAGTCATACTTTAGAAGTTCACAACAAAACTTTGTTCAGCAAACTTCAAACTTCAAACTTACTTCCCACGTAAGACTAAAGTATCTGATACACTTTTTAAATGTTTTTTGAATGTTTTTTCAATGCAGTTGGAAGGTCAAAAGTTTTTAGCAGAAAACAGTGCATCTATATATATACAGAAAGTAAGTGTGTGTTTAGAAATAACTCTAAGGTTCCCTTTACTGTTGAGGAACATGTTTTACCATCAATATAAAATTATCATCTGTGTGTGTTTTCTATTTTGCTATACCTTTTTTATCTAAATTTTATTGGTACCATTTTATTAATATATGATTTTCCATTATATTAGCGAAAACTTTGTTCGCTACAAATGTCATACTACTCCTACGGTTTATGTAGGGGCAGATCCAGGGTTTTCTTCAGGGAGGGGTGTTGGGATGGAAGAGTACCCACAAAAAAAAATTGAAAGTCATTACATATTTTATATCTTCAAAGCTGCAGTAGGGACACAAAGTCAACCCAGGAAGGAGTGTACCCCTTAGAATCTAAGAAAAAAAACCATTTGGTTTGGTTTTCTTCAAAGTAGGGCCACAAAGTCAAACTGGGGAGGAGGGTGCACACCCCCTGCGCCATGATTTTTAAAGAATGTATATTTTAAAGCAAATTGTGTCCTGTGTATCTCTAAAGATGAATATGCTCTTTCTTATGGGCAGGTTGAACAAAGAATAAATGAAGAGTCTGAAAGAGCCAAGCATTATCTTGACCCAAGTACAGAAGAAGCTATTGTAAAAGTATGTAATTCAGTTGGAATTTGAAAAAAAATAGTTCATTCACATGTTGAATTCATGTTAAAAACAGAGAAAAACTAATGGATAATGCTGTTGTTTACAGGTTGTAGAAGAG
Organism: Anthopleura xanthogrammica; assembly: GCA_964019055.1. Taxonomy (NCBI): domain Eukaryota; kingdom Metazoa; phylum Cnidaria; class Anthozoa; order Actiniaria; family Actiniidae; genus Anthopleura; species Anthopleura xanthogrammica. The sequence goes on from OZ025210.1 coordinate 8,680,022, forward strand.
GAATTAATCCGTAAACATATGAAAACTATTGTAGACATGGAGAACTCAGGAGTAATCCATATGCTTAAACATAACAAAATTGATGGTAAGCTTGTCTGACCAAAATATTATGTAACTGTAATTTTTATTTCTTATGTCAAACATGCAGCGAGTGATTGCTCAGTCTTCTGAGCCAGAGGCTCATGACCAAAGCACTTGACACCAGATTAAATAGACTGATTTAGCTTGGGCTTAGTGTTTTCCCAATTCAGATCCCTATGGAATTATTTCTTTGTTTGATGGTTATGCATGAGAAGACACATGAATATGGATGCAATGGGAACACATTACTCCCAAGCTACAATGGTCTATTGACTTTTGCCAGAACGCATACAAAGAGTCTCAAAGTACAGGCAAACGAATCTGGCTCAAGCACATTGAGACATATGTATAATGTGCTATATAAGAACTTCCAATATATTTGTTTTTATTTATCATAACTTCCTTTCTTACAATGTACTACTTGATATTCCAGATTTGGCAAGGATGTATAGACTATTCTGTCGAGTCAAGGATGGACTCAAAACCATCTGTGACTGTATGAGAGGGTATCTTAGAGAACAAGGAAAAGGAATCATGGCTGATGAAGATAATGAATGTTCCAAAAACCCTATTCCTTGTATTCAGGTGGGCAGAGAATACCAATTATATTTCTATAACATTAATCATGGCCTGAGCTTTGATAATAGAGCAAGGATATGGAGAAGAAGGCAGTTTCTGGAAAAAAAAACCCATTGTACTTGAAATTTGGAGGCTGAATTTGGCCTTTTTGATCTTGTCACAACAAGATTGTTACCAGTTACCTTTGCATGAACTTAACAAAAGCAGATCGGAGTATATGAACCAAACTCTTCATTTCTCCATACATTTACTGTAATCGGCGGCCATCTTATCCTGATTACCCATGATGCATCAATTTCTTAAAATGGCTTAATTAGCTAAACAATATTATTTGCACCTTGCTTTGTTCAAGCTAATTTGATCTGTTTGGTTTGCATTTCATGAAATCTTAACAAACAATTGCTTATTTGACTTGTGTTTTAGAATCTTTTGAATCTGAAGGACAGGTTTGATCATTTCCTCCAAAATGGCTTCAACAATGTTAAGTTATTCAAGCAAGCTATAGGAGCAGTATGTATCAAATTATTCTTATTAGAGTACATTTTGACATGTGTATCAAGTTACAAATAATAGAAGCAGAAAATTTATGCTGAGACTGCTAACCCTTGCTTTCTTTTTTGCAGGAATTTGAATTTTTTTTGAATCTCAATAGTAGATCACCAGAGTTTTTGTCTCTTTTCATTGATGACAAACTGAAGAAAGGAGTCAAAGGAGTAAGTTATTTGATCTTTTCATTGAATTACCTAGGATTTAGAGGACCTTAGAAGAAGAAAAAATTAGAAAAGAAAATGGAGAAACGATATAAGGATAAGCAAGATGGGCCATCTAAAAGCTAAAAAATAAGCACACAAGGGATGGGAAACACTTTGGCAATAAATAAGAAGTTACACAAATTTATTTGTAATTTCCTTTATATGAATATTAATATCTATTCTGGGTGTAATCCAGTTTGCTAATATCATATTTCTTATTAATATTTTGTTTTTAACAGTATTCAGAGCAAGAAGTGGAAGCTATTCTAGATAAATGCATGGTTTTGTTTAGATTTTTACAGGAAAAGGTATGGCAACTGTAATTACAAGGAAGTGACTTTATTTTGTTTCATTCAGGAGTTTTGGTGCATAGGCAATACCTCATCAGATTTTTCCAAATTTTGTATGATGAAATAAGCAAATTTAAAAAATGGGGGCTACGGATTGTGAGCTGTATAATTATTGATCAACTGCAAGAGGACCATATTTGTATGTAAATGATCTTATGTAAATGAGCATATGAGGCAGTTGTAGCAAATTTTGCCAGAAAAACTTCTCTATGTCTATCATAATTTTCAATATTTATTTCTTTATCACACATTAAGAATCCTCATGAAGCCAATGATAAAGGATATTCATGAATGCATTCAATGATGTTGCTGCAATGAGTGCACAAGCACTAAGCTCATGTACAGTATGGATGTGTGTGAGCAATGTCCATGGACATACTTAAGGTTCTAGATATACATCAAGTAGTATTTCATCTATTCTATTCTATTCTGATTGTGATTTTTTCTTCCTTAGGATGTATTTGAAAGGTACTATAAACAACACTTGGCTAAAAGACTGCTATTACAAAAGAGTATTTCAGATGACTCTGAGAAAAACATGATCTCTAAACTAAAGGTTTGTCAATCTTAAATAACAAATATTATTTATGTGCAGGGCAAATACAATTGAAATTTGTTTTTTGAAGAACATTGTTTATACATTGATAATTCCTCCAAATAATTCCCCTAATACTCTGATAGGTTAGAAGGTTGCGGTATAGACTTTGGACCAGTGTAGAACTGATTCATATATGTCAGGGAAGTTAAATCATTGAGAACATTTTTCGCTTTATTTAAGCAGTTTTTGTGAGCAGTTGGACTTGGAAATATGTCACGACTAAAAGCTTTTAAATCTTACTAGTATAATTCAGCTCTTTAGTGACTGCTAGACTATTTTAAGAATCAATATTATCTCTCTACAGTTGGTGTTTGAATGAATGATTGATTCGTTGATTGATTGATTGAATCAATCAATCATAACTTAGAGATTTCCTTCTGTAGCAAATAACAACATAGGGCCCAATATATTTGCATTTTACTTGTACCTCCTTCTCTCTAGACTGAATGTGGTTGCCAGTTCACATCTAAACTAGAAGGCATGTTTAAAGACATGACTGTATCTCACTCAACTAATGAAGAATTCCGGCAGCATGTTTCCAACAACCAAGTGAGTAATCATTTTCATAATTTCTTTGTATTAAAAATACATGTACAATAATAACAATTCTCAAGGAAGGCAACTCGTATTCCAGTTCAGGAGTTACTAAAGTAGAATGATATGATACATTGCTGTTTTTTCCCAGATCAACCTAATGGGAATTGACCTGACAGTAAGAGTACTTACTACAGGATTCTGGCCAACCCAAGCAGGCAACCATAAATGTAATGTGCCTCCTCAAGCTCAGCATGCTTTTGACTGTTTTAAAAGGTAAACTATTTGTGCTCACTCTGTAGCTGGGTGGAAAAACCTGTGGCTCTGTTTGTCTGAGAAGGTTTTATAATAGAAGAAAAATGATCTTGAGAAGCATGAGTGGGGTAGTACTGAGAACGTTGCCCCTCACCACTGCGACCATGCTTCAAGTCCTGTTGGCTGGTATCGTAGTAGTAGTAACTATGTGTAGAGTTTGTTGTTGATTTCTCTCCCTGGCTTTGAGAGATTTTCTCTGGGTTCTCCAGTCTTCCTCCCTGCTCAAAAATCAACATTTCTAAATTCCAATTCGATCTTAGGAAAAAAATTCTAGATAGGGTTGACCTCTTACATCTCCTTTTGCACTACAGTGCGAATAAATTGGTTATTTTTATCTTGAAATATTTTACTAACCCATTGTTTTTTTCTTGAACCAGGTTCTATTTAGGATGTCACAGTGGAAGACAACTTACTTTGCAGCCTCAATTAGTAAGTCATCATTCCCTGTTGGGATTATGATCATCTTGCCATTGCATTTAGACAAGACACATAATAATTGTTTTTTGTTTTGTTTAGGGCACTGCTGAACTTTATGCTACATTTCCGCCTCTTAAAAAGGTTAGTATGGCAGCAGACAAGTTATGCAGTGAGTCACACACCGCACCGCACCGCACCGCACCGCACCGCACCGCACCGCACCGCACCGCACCGCACCGCACCGCACCGCACCGCACCGCACCGCACCGCACCGCACCGCACCGCACCGCACCGCACCGCACCGCACCGCACCGCACCGCACCGCACCGCACCGCACCGCACCACTTTTACATAACAGCACTTGATGCCACTAAATTTCAACAATAATTTAACTTTATTTGACTTATAACATTAAATCAAATCAAATCAAATTTATTGCTCATTAAATTAACAAAGTTTGACAATTTTACAGTAAGAAAAAATACAATAAATTAGTTACCATTGATACATAACTGAATCACACAGCCACCAAGTGTTGTTATACACAAGCCGTATAAATGAAGAGATTGTCTTTTCTTTAGTTAGGAATGCTAATGCTGAGGATTTTGTTTTTAGGATGAGCCACAGCAACGAAAGCACATATTCCAAGTGTCTTCGTATCAAATGTGTATTCTGATGCTCTTTAATTCAAAGGAAAAACTGACTTATGAGGTAGTGTACTGTTAGCCTAGCCGTGGCATCCCTGTATATTGGTAATAAGGTTATTGGATAAATTGGGTAACAACAAGGAAAAAGAGAGCACAAGGGACAGAAAATAGGAGGACTAAACAGTATAAGGGCGTCGGCTAATGAAAACATTTTGACTTGAAGCTGACGTTGCGCGCATTTTACCCCCTCTCATCATCGATGCTCCGTTTTACGGGTTTTTAAAGCTAATTGAAGCTACACAGAAAGAAAAGAAGTCAAAACAAAGATGCAAAGGCACCGGCAATTGGACCCCTTGCGCCAAAGGCTGTGCACTATATATCTAACCAATTGTGCCATCTTTGCTCGTACTAGCTATGATTTTAAAGACTTTCCTAAAAATATGTATCTATCGCATTTACGTGATTACAGGAAATAGCACAAGACAGTCTAATACCAGAACGAGATCTTAATCGAGCTCTGCAGTCGTTTGCTTGTGGTAAAGCAACTCAGAGAGTGCTGATCAAAGAACCTAAAGGCAAAGAGATGGGTAAGTCATACATTACAGTAGTATAAGCCAGTTCAAAGTTTAAGAATTGTTTTCAGTGCGCATGCGATTTTATCCCGAATTTCTCACCTTTTGTTCAAACCTTCTTTTGTTTTTAATTAAACAAAAGGTGAGAAATTCGGGATAAAATCGCATGCGCACTGAAAACGGTTCTTAAACTTTGAATTGGCTTCTACAGTACAGACCTTATTTCGCATTGATTTTGTATCGGTAATGTATTCTTTAATGACATGAATTATTTGAACAGCACCCACAGATATGTTCTGCATCAACGACCAGTTCACCTCGAAGCTTTTTAGAGTTAAAATACAAACTGGTGAGTATTGAAGTTTACGGTCAGTGCCTAGGAACAAATCTTTCAAAAGAGCTATCCCTTCACAGTTGGCCTTATCATTCCTCTCTAAACAAGTGAAACAAAGTCAGCTGATTTATTATCTTTATTTAATTAAAAGTACTTGCCAAAGGTGAATCAGAACCAGAACGTAAGGAGACAAGATCGAAAGTCGATGAAGATAGAAAACATGAGTATCCTTTTACTAAGATATCTGCATCTTGGTTAAAATCATTTTAGGGTTTCCTCTTCTTCTTCTTCCTCCTCCTCCATCCCCCCCCCCCCCCCCCCCCCCCCCAGCACGTCTTGAAATAAATAAGTTAACATAACGTGTATTACAATAACAATTTCTTAACTCTGGTAAAGAATTGAGGCGGCGATCGTTCGGGTAATGAAAGCAAGGAAAAAGAGACCGCACAACCTACTAGTCGCTGAGGTAAAGAGCTTAATACTCTAGTTAGTGTAGAGTCTTGTTCACCAGTGTTAACTTTCCGGGGATGGGCAAAATTTTGATCCTAAGAAACATCAGTCGTCATAGGGCCCACAGCAATGGAATGCGCCCTTCCTTTTAAAAGGGGATGAATACGATTAAACTTCCTAAGTCTTTCCATTATCTTTGATTGACGTATGTGCTTCCGTTTAAGGTAACCGAACAACTTCGAGCCCGCTTTCTTCCAAGTCCACAAGTCATCAAGAAAAGAATAGAAGGACTTATTGAAAGGGAATATCTTACTCGAACACCAGAGGACAGGTAAGAACTTCATAACGAACACCCTGAGTTAATGGATACTAACATACACCAAGGTGTGAGAGTGGCAGACAGTTTAATAAAGAAAAGAATGGACCTAATACACCGAATCGTAATATGGCGACCAATTTGAATAACTATTGTTCTGGACTGACTAGCCTCTCATACATGTAAAAGCGCTTTTATGTTTCCACATGAACACAAGGCTAGTCAGTCCAGAACAATAGTTATTCAAATTGGTCGCCATATTTCGATTCTGTGTATACAGCTATTTCAAAAAACGTTTAATACTGAATGCTGAACACTGAATAGTGCATTCTAAGACCAAAGGGCATTGTGGGTCTCGTTAATTTGAAATAAAAAGTAAATATACAGCGATTTGCTCTCTATATGTAGCTAGTATATTGTTTCGAATGGAATATACTTAAAATAAAATAGATTATTATTTATTTTATTTTAGACAATATAACATGACCCAAGATGCATTTCGGTATTCAGTGTGCGGTATTCAGTGTGCGGTATTCAGTGTGCGGTATTCAGTATTCAGTATTCAGTATTCAGTATTCAGTATGCAGTATTCAGTATTCAGTATGCAGTATGCAGTATGCAGTATGCAGCATTCAGTGTGCAGCATTCAGTGTGCAGCATTCAGTGTGCAGCATTCAGTGTGCAGCATTCAGTGTGCAGCATTCAGTGTGCAGCATTCAGTGTGCAGCATTCAGTGTGCAGCATTCAGTGTGCAGCATTCAGTGTGCAGCATTCAGTGTGCAGCATTCAGTGTGCAGCATTCAGTGTGCAGCATTCAGTGTGCAGCATTCAGTGTGCAGCATTCAGTGTGCAGCATTCAGTGTGCAGCATTCAGTGTGCAGCATTCAGTGTGCAGCATTCAGTGTGCAGCATTCAGTGTGCAGCATTCAGTGTGCAGCATTCAGTGTGCAGCATTCAGTGTGCAGCATTCAGTGTGCAGCATTCAGTGTGCAGCATTCAGTGTGCAGCATTCAGTGTGCAGCATTCAGTGTGCAGCATTCAGTGTGCAGCATTCAGTGTGCAGCATTCAGTGTGCAGCATTCAGTGTGCAGCATTCAGTGTGCAGCATTCAGTGTGCAGCATTCAGTGTGCAGCATTCAGTGTGCAGCATTCAGTGTGCAGCATTCAGTGTGCAGCATTCAGTGTGCAGCATTCAGTGTGCAGCATTCAGTGTGCAGCATTCAGTGTGCAGCATTCAGTGTGCAGCATTCAGTGTGCAGCATTCAGTGTGCAGCATTCAGTGTGCAGCATTCAGTGTGCAGCATTCAGTGTGCAGCATTCAGTGTGCAGCATTCAGTGTGCAGCATTCAGTGTGCAGCATTCAGTGTGCAGCATTCAGTGTGCAGCATTCAGTGTGCAGCATTCAGTGTGCAGCATTCAGTGTGCAGCATTCAGTGTGCAGCATTCAGTGTGCAGCATTCAGTGTGCAGCATTCAGTGTGCAGCATTCAGTGTGCAGCATTCAGTGTGCAGCATTCAGTGTGCAGCATTCAGTGTGCAGCATTCAGTGTGCAGCATTCAGTGTGCAGCATTCAGTGTGCAGCATTCAGTGTGCAGCATTCAGTGTGCAGCATTCAGTGTGCAGCATTCAGTGTGCAGCATTCAGTGTGCAGCATTCAGTGTGCAGCATTCAGTGTGCAGCATTCAGTGTGCAGCATTCAGTGTGCAGCATTCAGTGTGCAGCATTCAGTGTGCAGCATTCAGTGTGCAGCATTCAGTGTGCAGCATTCAGTGTGCAGCATTCAGTGTGCAGCATTCAGTGTGCAGCATTCAGTGTGCAGCATTCAGTGTGCAGCATTCAGTGTGCAGCATTCAGTGTGCAGCATTCAGTGTGCAGCATTCAGTGTGCAGCATTCAGTGTGCAGCATTCAGTGTGCAGCATTCAGTGTGCAGCATTCAGTGTGCAGCATTCAGTGTGCAGCATTCAGTGTGCAGCATTCAGTGTGCAGCATTCAGTGTGCAGCATTCAGTGTGCAGCATTCAGTGTGCAGCATTCAGTGTGCAGCATTCAGTGTGCAGCATTCAGTGTGCAGCATTCAGTGTGCAGCATTCAGTGTGCAGCATTCAGTGTGCAGCATTCAGTGTGCAGCATTCAGTGTGCAGCATTCAGTGTGCAGCATTCAGTGTGCAGCATTCAGTGTGCAGCATTCAGTGTGCAGCATTCAGTGTGCAGCATTCAGTGTGCAGCATTCAGTGTGCAGCATTCAGTGTGCAGCATTCAGTGTGCAGCATTCAGTGTGCAGTATGCAGTATGCAGTATGCAGTATGCAGTATTCAGTATTCAGTATGCAGTATGCAGTATTCAGTATTCAGTATTCAGTATGCAGTATTCAGTATTCAGTATTCAGTATTCAGTATTCAGTATGCAGTATTCAGTATGAAGTATGAAGTATTCAGTATGAAGTATTCAGTATTCAGTATTCAGTATTCAGTATTCAGTATTCGGTATGCAGTATTCAAAGTTTTTTTGAAATAGCTGTACACCTAGACATAATGGTTTCCCTTTTCAGATCGCTTGTCACCCTCTTTCTCATGTTTTCTTCTCTTTCTTTTTTTAAACAGGAAAGTCTACCTTTACGTGGCATAATGAGAACAAGTTGAATGGTAAATTACTTCCACACGGACCATCATGTACTCAGAGAGGCCAATGGATGATCGCAACATGAGGAGATGCCTTGTAATAGATCGAGAATGTACTTTTTCATCATTATCACATCTTCACCACTTCCATCATCATTGTCATCATCATAATCATTCCTACTACTACTATCATCATCGTCATCATGATTATTCCTACTACTGCTGCTGCTGCTGCTGCTGCTGTCATCATCATAATTATTCCCACTACTACTACTGCTATCATCATAATCATAATCATTCCCACTACTATCATCATCGTCATCATCCCCACTACTACTATTATCATCGTCATCATCCCACTACTACCATGATCATCGTTATCATAATCATTCCCACTACTTCTATCATCATCATTGTCATCATCATAATCGATTACCACCATCATCTTCGTTATCTGGGTAGTATTCTCTCTCTTATTATCATTGTTTGGAAAGTGGCCATCGTGGCTCTTAGTGTTTGGTCTTTTTATATCCGTGGAATGAATACACCAAGTCACTGATCGTCGCCATTAGTATCTTCTTACCGATGCTTTTGCCGTTGTCTTCACGATGTAAATACATTTTTCGATAGCAATAATTTGCTATATTGCCATGGACCATTAATAGTTTTGTTGATGGAAGGAGAACAACTCAATTGATTTAATATTGCATTCATCTTGACACAATGAACAAATAAATTGTGTCCAAGATGTTGGACTGAGTCACGGTGCTCTTCGATAAAAGTTATCCAGTTTAGTGCAGATGGACAAAACATGCACCAACGCGTTTCGCTGTTTGTATCTCTGCTGTTAATATTTTGCGTTTTTTATTGACGTTATTGTTCTTTCTTGTGAACAGAGAGGCGCGTTTGGTTCAAAATGGGCATTAATTTCGCCCTTCCTTACAAGTCCTGCACTATTCAAGATAAAAAATAGCCAGTAATGTAGATAAAAAAAAGTTCAATTTGAAACGATGCGTTGGTACCTTTCTTGGGGTCGTTATTTTCATAGCCATTTAGGGGTCATGGTCATATACAGTCATGTGATAGTTTCAGCATCAACCTTAGGCTGCCAACTTGAAAATCTTCACCAAATAAAATTGAAAAATGCCCATTTTTAACTTCGCATTTCAGGAAGTTGAGGACGAAATAAAAAAGCTTCGGCATCTCTCCGGCGTTCCAAAAATCGTCGTTACCATGGCAGCGGAGGAACTGGTGCTTTAGCCCCTTCCACAATCGCACTTTTTCAAGAATTTTACCAACGAAAGAACTACGATTCCCCTTACCACCCCACTAACTTATAAATCCCTTCTTGGAAATGCAAAAAAAGCAAATAATGTGATCAAACAAATTACCAAGTTTTCATGCGCCCAGAAATTTTCTTCTGGGTACGAGATTGGTTCAAACTGCCGTTGGAAAGCGTGAGCGGTTCATGTTACATGCTGCACAAAATCGTAAGAAGAGTTTATGACCAGTGTGAACTGATGATCGGAGTTCGCCCTAAGCAGAAGGGCGATGGAATCGGAAGGATCAGGTTTTTTTTCTGGTTCCGATAATGAGGTAGTCTCCCCCGCAGCCGTTTTTACTAATAAGAAGGGGGCAATTACTGGAAAATTTATAGCATGCACAGCTGTTACTAGGGTGTCTATATATAATTTAATGTTACCCAATGATAAACACATCAAAAATTATTTGACCCGATTTACATGGTACAACTTGCTTATCATCTGCCTACGCTAAGCTTACAACACGAATTGCTTCGTGTGAACCCCACAACTTGCTCAAACAAGGAACAACAACTACGACGTGGAAGAAAAAAGTTGTAGCAAGTTGTAAGCGTTGCGTACGGCAGACATAGGCGGCGGAAGGACATACAAATTGGGGGGGGGGGGGGGGCTGTAATCGCCAAAATTGCCAAAACAAATACAGAAAAGAAAAAGAAAAAAACTTCGAAAAAAAAATCGCCGGAGCAAAAAAATATCGCCGCAGCACAAAATAAACGTTAAAACAGCCAGGTAAAATGTGTACCCAAACCAACTTTTAAGTTCAAAAATAGTAGTAATCTCGCTAAGGCGCTTTCTCTTTTCACAAAAAAAAAAATTCAATACCCTACTAACACTGATACACAAATGTGAAAAGTTATAAACGATCCTTGCAAGAATTTTTGAAACCCTATTCGAGACAAATGTATTAAATTACCCATATAGCAAATATATGGAAGTAGAGTGCAAACAATATATCCGTGAAATACAAATTACTAAATAGTACAAAATAGTGCTAATTAAACAATAGAAAACAATAGAATTTGCTCGAAATAGTTAGCACTTAATGACTGGTCCCGAGGGAAACAGTTAGTTTTGTTTCCCGAGAATCTCAATGTTTCCCGAGGCTCCGGCCGTTTTATTATAGTGTTTTATTATATACTCTAGTCAAAGGAAGAAAAATTTTCTCTCCATTTTGAAAATTTTTATTTATAAAAAAAATTTATTCCCCTCTCACGCTTTGATCACGTGCATTTATTACCCGCGCGGGAGTTATTGAGATTTAGAAAAAACTTCTACTAATGGTCTATCACCAATCGAGCCCTGTGATTGGCTGAGCTACTAGGGGTCTATTAGTGATAGACCTCTAGTAGCGAAAAGCGCCGGTTTTGAAAACCAAAAAATATATATTTAAAGCAAAATCCAAAACTTTTTGCATCCTTTTATTGGACCGATTAGTAGGTTTTTACTAAAACAATTAGACCTCTCGCCCTCATGGCCTATGAGTCAATAGCCCATTGACTCGTAGACCATTCGGACTCGAGGACTAATTGTTAATTAGTATAACTAATGTTTCACGGATATACTGTTTGTACTCTAGTAAGTAAAGCACCTAAAAAGTTCACTCGACACTAAAGGCATGGCAAGGATACCCTCCCACCCCTCCCACATTCTAATTTCACGTTTCTATTTCGTGGTTTGACTTGTCACTCCTTGTCACGTAAGTCGCGTGATATTTCTGAGCTGAAATAAATCACGTGTAAATCATCAGACTTGACTACTTCTGGAATCCAAGATGGCGGACGGAGACGACGAGAGAACTCCACTCGTAAAAAGCGATTCTGATTCCGAATTAGTAGGATGTGGAGCCTCTTTATGCTGCGATCCACGGAGAAGACTTCACAGATATTTAGTTCTGATTTTTATCTGTTTTCTGAGCTTCGGTAAGATGATAAATTGGGAAACGACTCGTCTATATAAGGACTTCCTCTGTTTTTGTTCAAACTCTCTTCATGCTTTGAAACAGCAAAGATATTGCGTTCTGTTTACTTCATTATAGGAAATTTGAATTTATTAAATGCACTTTCCTAACTGGTAATACATTTTTCGAATCAAATAAGACCTTAGCTTATGTGCGTATCCCAGCTTCAAGCTCACAGTTGAAAATAGTCACTCAATAATTTCGATAAATTTGCTGTCATGTTTCTTAAGTTTACATTTCATCTCTAAATTAGAATAATAACCTTAGCTTACTCACAATTTCATCCATGACATTTCGTATCTTAGTCAATTTAGCACTAGCTAAATTTTAGAGAATTCAGTTGAAGTTTGGGGTATGTATTTTTTGTCGTGTCTGTTTTGCTTCCTGAACTTTTATATTATTATCATTATGTTTTATTTTTATATTACTCGATTTTTTACCAATCTACAATCTTTTCGTAGACAGCATAAATGAACATAATTGATGTTTATTTGCATTTTTTTATACAAGTCTAATTATTTTTATTATTATTATTATTATTATTATTATTATTATTATTATTATTATTATTATTATTATGATTAAGCTTAACTCAAGTAAGCTAATAAAGTGTAAATTTAATTTATCTTTCAGGTAGCTATTATTGCTATGATAATCCTGCAGCACTAGAAAAACAAATTAAAGATGTAAGTATATACACAATCTAGCTAGGGTGCAAACTTACAAAATGCGGGTCATCGTTTAGTGTCTTTGACCCCGCGCTTTTCGCATATTACTCCTGTCTTAGCTCATCTCCACTGGCTACCAGTGAGATTTAGAATACGCTTTAAGATACTTATTTTCGCTTTTAAGGCTATCCACGGTCTTGCTCCTAGTTATTTATCTGATCTAATTTCTATCAAAAATCAGTCTAGTTATAATCTTAGGTCTAATAATGAGCTTCTATTAGCACCTCTACCGACTAAGCTTCGACCTACTCTTGGTGGTAGGACTTTTTCATATGCTGCGCCAGTAGAATGGAACTCTTTACCATCTAGTATTAGGCATATTACATCATTAGCTACTTTTAAAGAACACTTGAAGACATATTTTTATAGGAAAGCCTTTTTATAGCATTTATGACTATGATTTATTATTTTTGTATTCAGCGCAGATGAACATTTCATGCTAATTTGCGCTTTATAAGTGTAATTATTATTATTATTAGAAGAACAGCACTGTTGTCACTGGTCCCACAGATGCAAATATAAGAACCTATTTGCATTTTGGATCACTTCTCTTCCAACCTTGAAATCTTTTTTTGACGTCACAACCTCGCGCGAGCGGTTCGCTGGCCGTCAAATTTTATTGGAAAGCTATGCAAATTTAGTCTTTTTTTCTCGAAATGGGATTGAAAAACAAAAACTCAAAGCGTCAAATATCACTTTTCTCTTGCTAGTAATGAAGACAAAGATAATCTAAGTGCAAAATGCAGTAAAAACACCAAAAAACAACCACAGTTCAATTCTGTCCAATTATCTCAATATTTCAAAATGGTGACCCTCTTTTGTATTACCGTATCGAGAGTTTTATGCATTTTTGTGTCGATCTTTTTAGGAAATCTTAGTTAACATCAATGAATGTACCTTCTATGAAGTGTTTTCTATGGAACTGAAGGACTATTTTTGCATTACAATCAAGTTTTTAGGCCACTTCTTCTCAGATCTACAACCACAAAATGGCTTCGCAAATCCTCTTTCGGTAAAGACGAAAAATTGATTTGGTTAACTTAAAGACAGACATGACTTCTGTGCTTTCAGTGATAGCTCAAACGTGCTTTTCGCTTTTCGAAATTAATAAAATGAAAACCACACAAGTATTTTAAACTTATGTTTTTTGCAAAATTCTATAGACTTTACAAGAACAAATTTGTCGTCTTTTCAAACCAGGACTGATAAAATTTGACGGTCAGCTTCTATTTGCCACCGGAAATACGTCCCACGTGAAACCTCCCATAGTATTTTAGTGGTCTCATTGTACTCAACTGCGAGTCATGGTTGCTCTCATTATTTTGCTGTTTTCCCACTCTCCCCTCCCTTGCACTTCTGTGGTACTTTGGAGTGCTCCATCAGGACTGCACTCCTATATAAATCATATACTGTAAATCCTCTATTAATCCCCCCCTCTCAAATAAGCCCCCCTCTCTAATAAGCCCCCCCTTTTTAAAGGATGAAATTTATTATGCCCCCCTCTCTTTTAAGCCCCCCTCCCACTTCACAACTAAATTCACAATCAAGGTAAATCATACTTGAGACTAACACAAGTGAATCAAATGTTGAAGATAGCTTGTAATTCGAACAATGCATATACCATGCCCTATAGATTATGTGAGAAAGCCCATAGTAATACTTCAATTTAATCTTGAGTTTGCTGTTTTGGAATAAAGTTATCATATCATATTATATTCTGATAGCGTAGAACCTCAGAGTGTTTTGGCTAAAAATTCTCTATTAAGCCCCCCCTCTCCAATAAGCCCCCCCCCCCCCCCCCCTCCAATAAGCCCCCCCCCAAACGTGCCTGAAATAAATAAGCCCCCCAGGGGGCTTAATAGAGGATTTACGGTGTATGAGACAGTGGGACCAGTGAGAATATATTACTGTTGTAAACCAAAGGAAACAGGGGATGTGGATTGCAAAGCATGCTGGGATGGGTCAGGTAACTTAGCATACCAGAAATAACTTGTGCAAAAAGGCAGTTTCACGAAAATACTCATGATTCAGGCAAAGTAATGAAGTCCAGGTTAATATTCAATATCTTCCCCTAAATATATATGTCCTAATAACAAATTTGCATTATTCCTACAGGATATGAATGTGACTACTAGTAAATATGTACTACTTTATTCTCTCTATTCATATCCAAATGTTGCACTTTGTTTTGTTGGTGGATATCTTCTTGATAGAGTGTTTGGTGTAAGGTGAGTAAAACCAATGATTGTCTAGAAATCCTAGTTACTTACACACAAGTTTTATCTTTGTTAGAGCCACTAGGAATCATTAAAGCCAGTGCTTATTTCAGGATTCTGAAGGACTTAGGAGATTTTTGATTGGCTGACAGTCATGCCAAAACTGCTCTAATGCCAGCTAGACTGACTGACAGTATGTAATATACTGTATGTATACATCTAATGTGATCATTTTTGTTATCATGTAATTGCAGGCTGGGTACCATGATATTCAGTTCATTTGTTATGATGGGACAGGTAATCCATTGCTGTATTATTTTTATTGCTATAATTTTCCAAACCTATAGAAAATATAGCTGTTATTAACTGAGAGCGAGGTTCATACTATGAATTATGGACAGAGTGCTAGTGCTGCCTTCTGGCCCATAGAGTGCTGCATGCCATTAAAATGTGGAAAAATTAGGATCCATAACTTAAGGGATAGGCCGAGCAAACAAGGTTGATAAGATATATATTATATGGTAATAGGCATTGTGATGTTAAAGAAGTAGAGAAAGTGAAGAACTAAAATCAACAGGCCCATGTCATTTATTGTTATAAAAGCTGTTCTCAGACTCTTCCATAATAATGATACCTGTTACAGTCAAACTAAGAAAACTGTGAACACCTAAAATATGTCTGGAATGTTTATGTGTTTGATCACAGCGCAGTCACGCAAAGTATTTTCCTGTTTAAAAGTTTCAAACTTCATATTTTAGTTTTATTCTCATGAAATTAGAAGTTTCTACTCGAGACAGATGGTGGTGGGAAACATCTTTTTTACAAGCAACGACCTAAATAAACATTCCAGACATATTTAAGGTGTTCACGGTTTTCTTAGTTTGACTGTAAGAGTCCAAATATATAATATGTACTCAGGGGTTTCAATAATATTTGAAGTAGACAGACATCTTCAAATGCAGGCATCTGTGTGCACTAATTTTATTTCTTATTTAATGAGACTGATTCATAAAATAGCCGGCAGTATGAAGTTATGTACCCGGTGATCGACTGCCGGTAGCCTCCTTCTATTGAAACCCTTGGTACTGAAGAAATAAAAAAATGTGCTATGTGTCATACAGTACTTCTCCTAAGACTTCTCTCATGTTCGGACAACTCCCATCTTCTTAATAACTGACCACACCACACAGCAAGCAGCAAGCAAGTTATTTTGGATAGGAATAGCGCAACTGAAAGTGTGCAAGCGCCGGTGCTCTCAAAATAAAGGATGCAGTCTCAACCAATCACAATGCAAGATTTATAACAGTTATTTTTTAAATGTCATTTCTAGCTGGTGTTTGCATTTGGAGCATATAAAGGTAGTTTTAAGATCATGGAAGTTGGAAGATTTATCTTTGGGTATGTATATATAATTTGCTGTTTTTTTAGGAATATATTTCATAAAGAGAATTATTATTTAGACCTGTATTGATGAAATGCTAGGACTCTTGAAACTAAAATTTCTATTATTTTGGATGTCCTGAATGGTTAACCAATCCTACAGTAGCTACCTCGCTCTTTGAACATAATACTCCATTTGAAGGATTGATGATGGCTCATCTTTCCACTTACCTTTTGTTTTTCGAGTCCCACAAGGATTAGGACTGGTTCTCCACTCATTGATATTGATTCATACCAAGCCTATACATAGTGTATCCAGGATTAATTGTTGTATAAATTTAAGAAAATGTATTTTGAAAATAGTAATAAAACTATTTATCAAATCCAGAATGAAGTAATACAGACCCAATACTGCAGAAAAAATAACATTAACCTGTACAGCACCCTCAAATTTCTAGGAGAAAATAAAATTAATTTCTCTTTTCAAATGACCATTTACTATCCTCTTTTACTATTATTTATGAGGAGTCAATTTAGATGAATTTCTGATTGCTGAAATTTGCACTGTCTTTTTCAGACTCGGAGGTGAGAATTTAGCAGTTGCACAAAATACTTACTCAGTTGCCTGGTTCAAAGGGACTGAGTTGAACATGGTGTTTGGTCTTCAGTTGAGTTTCTCCCGTATAGTAAGTGAAAAACTTTACTGACCTATGGTACTGACAAATTGCAAGCATATCCATGTGGCTTCAATTTCTCTCAATTGTCATGTTAGGCTTTTGAATCAGTTGTTTTCCCATTTCTGAAGAGGACGCCTGTTTTATGAGTCAAATGAGTCAATGAGTCATGAGTCATGAGTTAATGAGTTAATGAGTCAAATATGATAAATTTCAAAACAAATGTATTCTAATAATCAAAATACAATACATCGGGTACTCGAATCGACTTAATTTCAGCTAAATAGTTTAACAGACCTACCGAGCGAGACAGATCTACCGAGCGAGACATTCTTCGAGGTTTTAATCGGAAACATCGACTTTTCTGTGATTCCATCTATTTTGGCATCGTAATCAACTGATACAGGCTACATTCAGATGTATTTAGACTGCATACCTTTATAAATATTACTGAAATTACTTGTGTGATGGAGCATGGAGTTAATGCCGACACCATTTTTAATTGGGCTTCCTGTGGTAGTTGGGTTACCTGTAGAAAAGCCGGTTCTTGTCCGATCGTACAGTCGTACAAGATGGCGAAAAGGACGAGTACTGACCAGGTAAGCCAATCTTGTTGCATCCTTCTTTAAATCAAGCTTTTTTCTCTATATTTCTCTGACTACATGTCCAACATTTTATCGGGCGCATGTTTGCCGTTGTTTGTAAACATTTGTATGAATAATTCAGTATAAAAATGCAAAAATATATTCAAGCAAGTGAATGTACAAGAATTGGTCTGTTAAACTATTTAGCTGAAATTAAGTCGATTCGAGTACCCGATGTATTGTATTTTGATTATTAGAATACATTTGTTTTGAAATTTATCATATTTGACTCATTGATTCATTGACTCATGACTCATGACTCATTGACTCATTTGACCCATTCAAACTTCTTTCTCATTTCTGAAACCTGCCACTCAAGTGACGTCATCTCTCACTTTATATCCAGAGGAAGCAAACTCTGGAGTAATGTTTGATGAATAAACAGAGAACAGCTCCATCAAAAAAACCTTTTTTCAATTTTTTAAATTGAATCTTCACTTGAATACTAATGAAGAGAATGGAGAGGACTTTATTATTATGAATTATTCATGAGTTTTTTTTAGGGTGGATAGACCCTTCTAGCTCAAGTATAATGTTTTCCCATTTCAGAGCACATGTCATTCTCTAGAGTATCATTTCTTTTTTCTTTAACGGTTGCACATGAGAAGACATGACATGAATATGGATACAACTCAAATAAAGAATCTCATTCTCAAAAGAATGAAACATATTCTGAGATGGGAAAACATTATGCCTAAGCTAAAAAGGTCTATTGAAGTATGGCGCGCTTATAACATTATACATCTTTATTATTGTCCTGGGTTTTTTTTTCCAGGGGAGTACTGTGAACATGAATATCAATCATATAATTTATGACAAGTTCAGTTCCCTGTACAATATCAGTATGGCATATAAAGCATTGGGCGCAACTTTATTTGTTGGTAAGTTTTGATAGTCATTTACTTTCAGCTGAATAGCAGTTATTATAGATACAATCATGCAAATGAGATATTCTTTTGTTTTAAGAACCACACAAGTGGGTCGATACAATAAGCAATTATTGGACGAAGTTGAGCAAAATATCATGATTTGTTAGTGGCCGAGCAAGCAATTATTTGCTGATACCGAAGACAGAGGCAAATAATTGCTTGCAAGACACTAACAACTCATGATATTTTGCGATAACCAAGTTCAATAATTGTTTTATCATTCAAATTTTTTTCTAATCTTTGAGGTGCAGTACGCACGATTCAAACAATAACAAAGAAGTCAGCTCATTTTTTCAGGGAAGTGAGCCATTGTCAAATGCAGCATTACTGCGCATGAGCAGACCGTTATTTGCAGCAAGATGCCTTTGCACCGTAATGCGCATGAGCAGACAGTTATTTGTAGGCACTTATTTTCAGTTCTCTCGGCTAATCAAAATGACGGAAAAAATAATTTGAATGATAATGCTTGTTTTCTCATTTGCATTCATGTGAATCTCATTTACATGCATCCATAATAACAGTTATAACATGGCTGATTTTGATCCTTGCAAGTATGATACCTATGTACCTGTACGGTTAACATACTCAATTTAATAAAATAATTTGTTTAGTTAGGGGTTTTGACAGAATGTGGGGGAAAACTAATATGCTGAATTATGCTCTCCAATAATGGCAAATATGTAGTTCTTCTATGCCTGAATGTAATTCCGGAAGCCCCTGTTTCTTGCTAAGTATCATAGTATGATACTTCAATGATTACAGAAGTGATTTCTATGAGTAAAGTTAATAAAGGCTTTCCAGATAGAATAAAGATGAAATATTCAGCCAATATTTCTTGTTCTTGTTAGTGCAGTAGCTTATCTATCAGCTACTGTATATCAATCACCTGCAATGCTAATAATTGCCTGTTATTGATGTTGCTCAGGAGCTGGCGTTTGTCTTTTTTCATGGTTTTGTGGTGCTGCCATTGGACTGCTGGACAAACGAGCTGCAAGGATCCTAAAAAAAGAAGATTCTAAAACTGGTAAACCCTCAGTTTTTTTATTTAAGTGACTTTTTCTTGTTGTTGTAAGTTCTTCAGAGTGAAAAAATCTTTGAAAATAAAAAGGTTTCAATTGAAACACAGGGTACTGTGTACGAGTAACTATAAAAGATACTTTATGATTTATGATTTATATAGCTCCCTTTCTATGTGTATATAAGGCACATTACAACCATGAGAGGTGGTTAGTGTGAGGTGTAGACACTGAGGGTGGTCACTGCCAGGGTTTCCTTACGTCCTCAATTATGGTTCTTTTACATTCCTCTGACATTTAAAGTGGTCATCCGAGCCACTTGAAAGTCTAACTGTTTGCAGATGTAATTACAAAGGCAGCACTTTCTCCTCAGTTATTTTTAGACCCTGAGTGTTGGTCCGGCCAAGACTCGAACCATGACCTTCTACACGAAAGTCTGGTGCTCAACCAACTGAGCCAACCAGGCAGCTTAATTATAGTTCTAAAAAAAATATATGTAACAAATCGAAGTGATGGAATCAGCAAATGATCAAAATTCAAGTGGAACCATGAGCTTTTTTGCCATATCCTAATGATATATCACCATCATCTTGCAGGTGAGGTCATCAGTTTACGAGATGTCAAAGACTTCCCAGCAACTCTCTGGTTAATCTTCCTCATCTGTGTTGCATATTATGTTGCAATCTTTCCTTTTGTTGGCCTTGGCCTGTAAGTTTCTTATCAGACTCACATTTATCACAGTTTCAGCTTTCTCTCCCTATACTTGATAATCTAGATTCAAG
This sequence comes from Anthopleura xanthogrammica, assembly GCA_964019055.1. Lineage (NCBI taxonomy): Eukaryota > Metazoa > Cnidaria > Anthozoa > Actiniaria > Actiniidae > Anthopleura > Anthopleura xanthogrammica. Next base: position 8,700,233 of record OZ025210.1, read on the forward strand.
TAACTTAAATTCTCTTAGTTCTCCTGCTTTTGACCCTCCATAAAACTCAACATGCTAAAGTTCAAATCAGAATTTCAATCCCAGGGTTGAGGTTTGGTTTGATTTGTAGACTGTACTTCTATGGTGTGTATGTTTGTTTTTGTTTAGGACATTATTTGAAGAGAAGTTTGATCTTGATCCAGGCAAAGCAGGAGCTGTAAATAGGTAAATATCTCCTGCATATGTCAAGGGTTGGGGCACAAAGTGCATCTGTTATGCTGGCAACAGTGTCTTTGATGAATGTCACGCAGCATGAGAAGGCCTGGAACAAGTAAAAAGTAATATCCTGCGATGTTTGTACTCTGAACACAAATAATTCATGGCACATACAGTGCAATTTGCAATGTTCTGTCAGAAAAATATAGTTGAATAATTGAATACTTATTAGACTTTTAGAATGGAATATGGATAGACATTTTTGGTCCATTTGTCCATTTGCCCACATATTCTCTTCCAACTAAAAGTCTTCTGCAAAGACATATGCTCTTTACCTACAAGGAATTTTTATATTCATAGCAAATAAAGTATGATAAACATTATATTGTACAGTAAATGAGAAAAAAAAATTTAGAAGTGAACAAACCGTTGTGTGACAATATAAGTGTCATTTTCTATGATCTTTTATTTTCAGTATTGTATTCATTATATCTGCCTGTGCATCACCAGTACTGGGCTTTATGGTGGACAGAACAGGAAAGAATGTATTTTGGGGTGAGGATTTAGTTAAGAGACTCAACTACATATTTGCCACTTTCACATTCCCATAATGCTTTGCATTTTTGGTGGGCAACAAAAACAAAAAAAATCTGAAAATTCAAAACCTTTCGTGCAGATGCTGAATATATTTGCTATTATCATTGAAAAATCCAGTATCAGTTTAATCAGAGTTAATTCCACATGCATGGGAGGACGAAATGTTTGGTGTTACAGACAATGTATGGACTTCCTAAGAAATGCTACGAATCTTACTCATAAAGCTGTTCAATTAGTAAGTAAGTAAGTAAGTAAATTCTTTATTTACTGAGGGTAGCACTAAACAGCAATATGCTAACAAACCTGTGGCCCTCTCAATTTTCAATTTTCTTTCTTTCTAAATTTTGCTAATTCTGATCTATCATAGATGCATAAGAAGTGTTATTAGATGTTTTTTCTTCAATTTTTATTAATCTCCATGGTAATGTTAACGATTTTGTCTCGTTGTTGCCCCCAAAAACGCAAAGCATTATGGGAATGTGAAAGTGGCAAATAGAGTATGTGCATGACTTATATTTTTGTGGCACTGCTTCGCGAAGCAGTACCACTATGCTATCGAGCGATGTCCGTGAGTAAGTAAACTTTATACAGGAACCCCAAATATCAAAAAAGATGTCAACCGAAACGATCAATACCTTCTCGGATCTTCTTCAAAACTATAATAAAGTTCGGGACTCTTCGATTTAGAAACATCTTGGCTACAATATTTAAACAACATGTCTATGCCAGGAACATGGGCTGATCATATCATAATACAAGCTGTGGCCGACGCAATAAATTTAAAGATTCATATAATCGAATCAAATGAAAATTATTCTGAAATGACCTTGGTTGAAGCACAAAATGCAGTACAAAGTGTACCTCCTCCTATTGCAAGATCGCAAGATAACTGAGGTTTGAAAGCGGAACTGATTTAAAAAAATAAGTATAATTTAGCGCGAGTTCCATTTATACCATTTATGTATGGTTTTATCTTCGTATTCCACTATATTTCACCTAATACAAAACATATAAATGACATCTTATCACCACATCCAAAACTCACGAAATGGACATCTTGTACAAATTTCTATAACACTATAAATCCCATTACTAGCAGTGCCACATGCGCTTTATAAGCGCTATTTTTGTAATATCAAAGTGGAAACATTAAATTTCATTGAAAGTTGTAACATTCAAGTTCTTTAATATTTTTTTTCATCACCCCTGTTATTGCATCGTATCACCATTGACATCATCGTCATCCCACATCACTGTTTTCGTGGCTATCATCTTGTTTAATTATGATAGTTTTTAGAAAGTTTGTAAAATTTAAAATTGTGGATGTAAGATATGTTGATATGTTGAAATAATTTTTTTTCTAGTGCTTCTGGCTATTCTCCTGTCATTGGCAGCTCATGCTATGGTTGCCTTTACCTTTTGGAATCCCTTCATTGCTATGGTAACCACTGTCATCATATAAAACTTGTATACAGCTATTTCAAAAAAACATTGAATACTGAAAACTGAATACTGTATACTTAATAATGTATTCTAATACTGAAATGCAATGTTGATCGCAGTCATTTTTTTTTTGTTCTGGGTGTCTAAAACATGCAGACAAATCTTTAAAGAATTGTTTGACTTTGTCTGGCAATCCATTCGTAACCTACTCTCACATGGACTCAAAAATATACAAGAACAACAAATTTGCATTTCAGTCTTGGAATATGCTATTTAGTATGCAGTATTCAGTTTTCAGCATTCAATATCTTTTGAAATAGCTGTATCTGGGGCTGAGTTGATAAATTGCATATTTGTATTTCATTTATTTTTACTCCCTTTTTAAAGTCTTGGCCAGTGAAACCCTGGTCAAGATGTCCAGCGTATGATATTTTATTTTATTTTTTTCAAATATGACCAGTCAACATGTCCATTCAAAACCTATTTGATCGGTCAAGTACTAAATTTGGCTGGACATTGACCGTTGCCGGGCCGTTATTTTGATCCCTATAGGATGGATATATACTCCTTATAAGCTTGTTCATTATGGCCTCTTGTGACTGTCATTGATATTACTTCACATTTTTAGAGTGTTCTTGGTGTGGGATACTCCTTATTGGCTTGCGCATTATGGCCCCTTGTCTCACTAGTTGTCCCAGAATATCAGCTCGGCACAGCTTATGGATTGTAAGTATATGTATAATAAACAATTACAATCAACTATGTGTTACAGCCCTTGCAGAGAGACATCTTTCTCCCTTGCAGCATTGGTTTTTCTCTGTTTTTTCTTTCTTTCATAAAATCAATACATCAATAGAATGTAGTATTTAGGGAATAGATTATTACAGCACAACACACAAAAGTGGGACCACATTTAATGTATTTGCATACTTCTATGCACGGGATTTTGTACGATAAACAGACACATTTGATGCCAAGCTGTCTGGTTTTACCAAATAAGGTGTGTAAAAACTGGTGTTGCAGCAAAAGCCTATGCATAGAAATAAGCAAATATATTAAAAGTGGTCATACTTTTGCACGTCAGGTTGTAATCAAGAAAGAACATATGAAGGTGTGTGGTGACCAAAGTTGGTCTCCTAAATATGAGATAAATGTGCATAAAGTAACAGAAAAAAATCAAGTAGTAGTGCTTTAAAATGATGATAGGAGTTTTTCCCATATTTGAGAAATGCCAAATATTCAAAACAGTCACACAGGTGTCAGCATGCAAATGTAACAGGAAGTAAGTAGCTGCCTGATTAAGTTAGCCTCTGGTTATTTCAGGTTGTTAGTACCATCTTCATACCATAATTTCTAAATAGAATTCTAATCATGGTACGTTGTTGTTGCTATGACAAATGAAATGAGAAACTATATACAAAGTTTGAATTTTCTTTTGTTAGTATGCAGTCCATCCAGAACCTTGGTCTTGCTGTTATTACTCAAGTTGCTGGTATCATTGTAGATAGCAATGGGTACTTGATTCTAGAAGTGTTCTTTATTGGATGGCTGTGTGGTAAGAACTGTCTTGTCCATAACACAGGCATTGTAAATGTTTTTATATCTTGGCCACTTCACTGATACAACAACAGGTAGTCCAAACAAACAAACAAACAAACAAACAACAAAAGAGCTGATCTTGAAAAAAAAAACACAAAATGCCCTCAGATCACGCTGAAACGTAACCAGGAGACTGAACATGGAACAAACACGACTGGAGGGTAATTGTGTAGAATAGATCCCCCGTTGACATGTCAGGGTCGGCTGTTATCTAATTGACAACGTACTTACAAGTCACCAATAAATGGCAGACAATTCACCGACAGGTTTAAACCACAAAATCACCGAGAAATTATCTGTTAATGGCCGACAGTCGACTGACACGTCGATGGGGGTGTTATTCTACACTTTTACCCCACTGGAGCAAGATTTAAAAGTAAATTACTCGTTTTATGTTCAGATCTGTCTACTAACTCCCATCATATACCCTTGTATAAACGGAACCCAGGAATCTTGTTTTGGCTGTCTGTGATACAACTGCCTTTGTTTGATTGTATGACATTGTACCATATTTTCTGATGTAATTGACTGATTGATTGACTGATTGATTGACTGATTGATTGATTGACTGATTGATTGATTGATTGACTGATTGATTGACTGACTGACTGATTGATTGACTGGTTGATTGATTGACTGATTGACTGACTGATTGACTGATTGATTGACTGAATGATTGATTGACTGATTGATTGACTGGTTGACTGATTGATTGACTGATTGATTGACTGATTGATTGACTGACTGATTGATTGACTGGTTGACTGATTGATTGACTGATTGATTGACTGATTGATGGACTGATTGATGGACTGATTGATTGACTGATTGATTGACTGATTGATTGACTGAATGATTGACTGAATGATTGATTGACTGATTGATCGTTGGCAGTTGGTGACAACATCCAGTCCTTTACTTGATAACTACCTGCCATTGTGCTGCTTCAGGGTGTACATGGCATGATATTGACTATATTGATATCGTATTATTTTGGGATAATAATTGCATATAATTTTTATTTTCCCCAGTTGCACTGATTGCTACTATTTTCTTATATCTTGTGGATGCCAGTAAAGGTCAGAACAGGCTTATGGATTTGATTTGTTTGGTCCTTACCATACAGTTATGCTAATACTAGTGTTTTTTTTCAATAGGTGGTGCTCTTAACCTGTCCGCCCAAGAACGAAGAAAACTTGCCTTTGAAATGAGTAAACCTGCGAAAGTGTTAGTATTGCTATTCGTTCATATCATAGTGGTCTGGTAATCCTTTTCTCTTTTTTTTTTGTCCCAAGGGACAGATGTTTTTATGAAGCACTTTCTTTAAGAAATACTAAAGGTGGCCCGCACCCATTGATTTGTTTGACGGGTATGAATTTCAATCGCGTCTTTTTACATCAAAACCTTGTTTGATTTCTGAAAAATTTGCAGTCATGAGTCTTCAAGCCTTGAACTATAGTCCTTAGAAGTTTTTGTGCTTACTGGTAGGATGTTTAGTAACTTATAAGGACTAGATTGGCGCGAAACTTGCTGTATGTATTCCTCTATGCCTTTACACTGGCTACGTGTGGGTACTTATTTAATCATTTTTGTTTTTCCTTATAGGGGCTCATTAGGTGACGAAGAGTCAGTGAGGAGTGATGACTCTTTTGCTGGTATCAGTCCTATTGTACCTCGCTCTGCAGCCCAATTGCGAATGCGTTTCCTGTCACGTGTTGGCCAACAGGTTGGTAAAGAGATGAGGAAAAATAAATTTGCCGCTGCTAATTTGCGAGTGGTTCAAAGGTTCATGTATTTACACAACAAAAAATATATAAAGTGTGAAGGATGCTAGAGAAAACCCCTATGGGTTAAACAAAGCTCTTGCAACCTTATAACATGAAAGAGAATTAACAGGTTCAGTGACCCAAAAAATATATAGTTTGAGTGATGCGTCTTGAAGTTATAAAGGTTATTTCTATGCTAATGACTGTGACGTCAGAGTAGTCGTCATTTAATATGCAAAACCTAACTGGTAAAGATAAAGTAAATTTGGAAGGCATCACTTTTTCGACTCTTATAAAAACTTTTGCTAATTAGCTTCCGCATAGCAGTTAATGTTTCGAGTTACAAGGAACAACAGATAAACATGAGTAACTACTTTGACGTCACAATCATTAGCATTGACAAGAAAAAATATATATAGTTTGATATGTTGCTGTTATTACTGTTTCATGTTATTGCTGTTACAGCTGTTGTTATGGTGTTTGTTGTATTGTCGGTGGTGTCGTGGCTATGAATTTGGTGGTGCTGTTGTAGTTATTGTTGCTGTTGTTATTACTGCTCATATTATTGTTGTTTCAGCAGTTATGGTGTTTGTGGTATTGATAGTGCTGTCGTAAAACGTAGTTATTGTTGCTGTTGTTATTACTGCTCATAATATTGTTGTTTCAGCAGTTGTTATGGTGTTTGTGGTATTAATAGTGCTGTTGTAAAACGTTGTTATTGTTGCTGTTGTTATTACTGCTCATATTATTGTTGTTTCAGCAGTTATGGTGTTTGTGGTATTGATAGTGCTGTCGTAAAACGTAGTTATTGTTGCTGTTGTTATTACTGCTCATAATATTGTTGTTTCAGCAGTTGTTATGGTGTTTGTGGTATTAATAGTGCTGTTGTAAAACGTTGTTATTGTTGCTGTAGTTTCTATTGTTATTGTGGTCTTCTCAAAATTAATTCGATATCTTTTTTTCTTTAGTATTTCCAGATACCAGAGACTCACAGGTCACATCCTTTGGCTTATCCACACGTCTTGAAATAATGCTCACCCACGTCAACACAACGAAACACATATGAAATGAAATCCCTTTGGCTGTTGCTATGGTAGCAAACTGGCATGTCATTTGGGATGAGATCGAGGAGAAAATGTAAAATAATAATTGAAAACATTGGGATTGATATTGGAAAAAATTAGAATCTAACGTAATGCGGCCACCTTTTCAAGGCTCGTGGCACTAAAAAGCATTATAAAAATAACTGTTATCAATCTTGCGTACTGATTGGTTGGAGGCGCGTACCTTATGATAGCACACAGTACGCGTGCGCACTTTTTATTGCTTCGTTCGTATAATAATTTCAGAATAACGACTATCGAAATTTGTATTTGAAAAGAAATTTGAAAAAAATGCTTGCTGTGCCGTGTGCAGTCGCAAAGCACTTGGGGACTGTCAGAACATTCGAGAAGTGTTAATAAGCACTCTGCTTCCTCTAACACTTCTTTCCTGTTCTGCCAGACTTCTGGTTCTGTTAATCCCCGCGAGTTTTGTAGATGCACACAGCACATGCGCGCGTTTTCTATTTCTTCAATAATAGAATAGGGAGATAGCGAAGATTTGATTCTTTTGTTATTAGTTAGCAAAAATATGTTATGGAGTAACATTTGAAAAACACAGATGACAACTGAAGAAGAAAAATGTTAATCATATACTAGATTGAAAAATATTGCTACACATCTGTGGTAACAAAATCTTTCAATGTTAGATATTCTTAATTTCTTGAAATGTGGTAGTATGCTCCAGCCGTCAAATTTGTCTTTTGAGCTAAGGAATTAAGGTAGTAAATCCATGTTCAAGTAACAATAGAACGACAATAGAAAACAATACAATACATACAATTATAGAACAATACACTACACTACAATAAATGTATTGCATTCCACTTGAACTTTGATTTATAACCGGAATTAACGACAAAGCTTTGACATCGTATCGTCATTGCATAAAACACAGGGTGCCCACTTCCCTAAATGCGATAAACTTCGCTTCACAAAAGTGGAAACCCCGTTAGTGTCTTGTATTCGCCACTTTAACATCCCCATAGTGCTTTGCGTTTTTGGGGAGAGCAACGAGACAAAATCGTTAATATTAACAAACTCGTGACATTTCTTAGTAAGTCCATACATGGTCTGTAACACCAAACATCTCGTTATCACATGCGTGTGGAATTAACTCTGATTAAACTGATACTGGATTTTTCAAGATAATTAGTAAATATACTCGAAATTTGCACGAAAAACTTTAAATTTTCAACAAATTTTTTGTTATTGTTGCCCCCTAAAACGCAAAGCATTATGGGGATAGGCCTAGTAGAAATAGTATTCGATTTATTTTGTAATAAATAGTACAACACAGCTAGTTCAAAGTCTGTCTTATTAAATATATTTAGAACTAATTAAAATGAATCGTGTGTTCTGATTGGCTGGGAGCGCGTGCATTTTGAGTACACACAGCACACGCGCGCATTTTCTATTTCGTCATTCGAGTCCAATATAACGGCTACTCAAGTTTGCTTGCTGTGCTGTGTAGTGCTGTGTAAAGTTATAAAGCACTTGGGGATTGGCAGAACAAGAGGAATTGTTGACAAGCAGACGTCGTGCTTCTCTTAACCCTTCGCTCATGTTCTGCCAAACCCCAAGTGCTTTATAACTGCACACAGCGCTATGCGCGCACGTTTTCTATTTCTTCGGTGCTTTATGGAATAATGTAAACCCGTTCATGGATTTTACAAGGAAAGAGGAATATGAAACAGATTCCCTATCAATTTTTGAAATATGAGCTGTGCACATTGCAATGGAACAGGCAGCAATTCCTCAAGATTGTAAATGTCTGTCTTAAAATATATGCATTCAATGTTTAGTGCACGTCCAATGTTTGTTGCACATCCACTCATGTTTGGTAACCAGCCTGTAAGACCCTGTAACTTGACATGTGCTAAAACCCGGAACACCGAAACGAAACGGTTACGCCGGACCACCCGAAATCACCGGAACAGTGATCGGTGCCACCGGAATTCGAACGAATATCGAAATGAGCTCCGGAACGACTAGAGTAAAACTTTAAGGCCATATTTTCTAGTGTCCGTGGACTATTCTATCCAGGCATTTATTCCTCTCCCCTTAGTCTGCGGTTCTCCGACCTCAATGAGTAGCTTATCGGGTATGTAGATTGCACGTATTAAATTAATTCGTAAACTTGCGAAACATCACAAAATGCAATAAGTCACGGCACAAATAGATTCAGGGAACAATTTACTAACCATATATTCCACTGGAACAAAATTTACCCACTCCCTTATTAAGTTGCCCAGAACTCAAACGAATTTCAATGAAAATCTTTGAACAGACTGATTAACACTAACAAAATTCTTTTTAAATGGGAATTATAGACAATACGCTTTCTTCGCCGCTTTGTGATGTCGAAGAGTTTTCTAACTTGTCAGACCAAGCAAATGTACTTAGTACAGAAAGACCAAGCAAATGTAGTTAATTCTGCACTGTTAGCACCGCTGGAGGAGTATGGACTACCATCTCCACTGGAACGCCTTCCAATGGAGTCAGATTCGTCCGTAACCTTAACCGTAATTTCTGATCGCGTACAGAAATTCTTGTCCAACCTCAATCCCAAGAAAGATAACCTGAGTATCAGGCTCTCCAAGCGGGGGGAGGGAGGGAAGGGGGAGTGGAGAGGGGAAAGGAGAGCCTGACACAAACACATATCGAGCCGCCTTCCGCCCCTTTTAGATTTCTGATACGCCCTCACAATATTGACCAATCCCATTCACTTCCGGTTTGGAGATGAAGTGACAACGAACTTTGAAGCCAACGACCTCGAAATCCTATGGTTAGAACTCTCTCTTCCTAAGACGAAACCAATTCTGATCGCTGGAGTATATCGCCCCCCAAGTAGTGACCATGCGACTGATGTTAAAATTGAACGAAACCTTTCTCAAGGATATTATCAAAACAAAGAGTTTTATGCTCTTGGTGACTTTAACATCAATATCCTCCAAGCATCTACTAATGTTCACAAATTGATACAAGGACTACGGAGCTTGGATTTGACACAACTTATCTCCGATGTCACAAGACCAATTAGTAAATCCTGTATAGATCACATTTGGTGCTCCAACCCTGATAATGTCGCCCAGGTCAAGGTATCGGAGATTGGTATATCTGATCATTTTCCAGTGTGCATAGTGCGTAAAATCAATGGTGGATTCACTAAACTGAACAAACACATCTCCGTTAAATATAGATGCTACAAAAACTTTAGCACTCCAAAATTTTTGGAAGATCTAAAACAAGTACCCTGGGATCAGCTTCAAATGATCGATTCTAATCCTGATGAGGCTTTATTCACTTTTGAGCGTTTACTTAATGAAGTAATAGACGAGCATGCCCCCATGAAGGAAAGAAGAGTTAAACGTTGGAGACAACCGCCATGGATGACACTGGAAATCTTACAAGATATGAAGAAACGAGACAAACTTCTTCAGTTAGCTAGGAATTCATGCGATAAGGAATGCAAGACCACAGCGGAATGGAAATCTTATAGGAAAGTTAGAAATGAAATTGTCTGGGCAATAAACAGAAACAAAAGAGAACATTATTTAACATGCTTGGAAGAAAACAACAAGAACTCCAAGAAGATGTGGGAGTCAATTAATACTATCTTACGACGTAATAAGAAATCGGATGTACCTCTCTCTATTGATGTCAATGGAATCAACGTGAAAAACCCACAAGACATTGCTGAAACTTTCTGTAATTATTTTTCTAACGTTGCAAGTGATATTCTGGGGGATGAAGTATTGAGCCAGCAATCCGATTTTGAACACCTTCAAGAATTTTGCCGTGAAAACTGTCCTGATCAAACTCAGTTTGTAATCCCAAGTGTCGACGAGAACTTTGTTTATACTCAGTTAGCTATGCTTCCTATAAGCAAAGCTATTGGTCATGATAACATTGGAGCTAAAGTCTTGAAGTGTGCTGCTTCAGTTCTCTCCACTCACATCACCAGAATAATGAACATGTCCATCTCCATGGCCGTCTTTCCTAAACAATGGAAATGTGCAAGAGTAACTCCCATCTTTAAAGGTGGTGATAAGTCTGATATGAACTGTTATCGTCCTATATCTATCCTCCCCATACTTTCAAAGATTTTGGAAAGACATGTGTATGACTCGCTTTATGGTTTTCTCTCTTCAAACAACTTAATCTCCGACCAGCAATCTGGCTTCCGTCGGCATCATTCCTGTCAATCAGTATTAATCAAAATATGTGATTATTTCCCCTCCCCTGCCCTTCCCCTAGAGCCTGATACTCAGGTTACAAGAAAGAGTGCGGGCCGGACAAAATTCCAAACTGGCTGTTGAAGGAGAATCGGACATTGTAGCTTTCCCTGTGATGCAGATCCTAAATGCTTCTTACTACGAACAGCTCCTACCAGCCACTTGGAAGATGGCCGATGTGACTCCCTTGCCTAAAAAGAAACCAGTGCAGGACCTGAGAAAGGACTTAAGACCAATCTCACTTATACCGTGCGTCTAAAGTAGCCGAAGGGTTCAAGATAACTACGTCAAACCAGCCGTTCTCAATGTGATCAGTCAGTATGGGGCGATCCCAAATTCCTCTACTACCATGGCCCTCGTTAACATGCTACATCACTGGTCCCTCATGCAGTACTGATGGGAATGGAGCAACAGTGCGAACATTGCTCTTCGATTATCGAAAAGCATTTGACCTAAACCATAATATACTTATTGAGAAATTACGTGTCATCAATTAGATCGTAGACTTTCTCTCAGACAGATCACAGAGGATAAAATTGACAGAGGAATGTTTATCAGAATGGGGCTCAGTCCCCTCCGGGGTGCCACAGAGCACCAAATTGGGCCCTTGGTTGTTTATCTTGATGATTAAGAGGCCTTGACTGTAAGATTCGAGAAACATGCGGCGGATGGTAAAAAATCAAACTCGTTTAAATAGCTTGAAACTTATATGGTGGTTAGAGGATCCCAATAGAACTACAATGGGGTGGTTAGTTTCTGAAAAAAATGCATTTGTGATTTTTAGGAAGAGTTTGAAGTTCGTTGAATATTAATAAGGGAAATTAGCATAAATTTTAACCTGTTTTTAAGGTAAAGTTATGTCACTATTTTTCATGTTTAGCCTTTGTCTTTAGCAATGAAATTTTTTGAGCATTAATTTTCATGCATTAGCAATACATAGGAAAGCAAAACATTCTGAAAACTTAATAGCTTTCGCATAAAATAGGTTTAACATTCATGTTTCCAAATATCCAGAAATTTAGCATTGATAATTACTGTTTCTTTGATCAAACTTTCTACCGTGTCCAACGCACCTCTTGGGCTGAAAACTACCAGCTTGGTAGATGAGACGTTCCTAAAGATCACCACCACGATAAATTCTTGGGTTTTTTATTTTCAGAGCCAAAACGATTAGAGCAAATATGCCTATTGAACCCCAGCAAATGATACATTTTTCAAGAAAAATGTTCTGTTTCTGTTGTTTCATATGATTAGATGTTCATAATGTTTTTCTAAAGAAGAGATAGATGATCAAGAATTAGTAAATGAGATGAAAAGGAGCATAACATAAAATGTGCGTCAACCGCATCATCAATAGTGTCAGAGTTGAGGAAGGGCCTGGGGTCGAGTGTAACTATTACTCTCATCGGATGGAACTTTCAGTACTATTATTCTCATCTAGAATAAATCGAAAGTTATTTAGATACCTAGTGTTGTTTGTAGTCGACGAAACCATTTTAAGACCTCGATTATTTGCTTTCAGTTGCATACCCATAATTCCTTTGGGTCTTGTAATGTTTCACTCCAACAACCTTTTTTGAAAGGTGTGTTCATTGTAACTAATTCTTCTATGTCTTACATTCCCATGTTTTTATTCGTTCCTTACTTCTTTCCTTTCTTTCGATCTTCCTTCCTTCCTTCCTTCCTTCCTTCCTTCCTTTCTTTCTTTCTTTCTTTCTTCCTTCCTTTCTTCTTTCCTTCTCTTCTTCCTTCGTTCTTTCCTTCATTCATTCCGTTCGTACTTTCGTTCCTTCCTTTTTTGAGGGGGAGGGGAGTCATAACCAGTATCCACTGAAAGTAGGGGACACGATGATTTTTCAGAACTTCTTCTTTTTATCCGCCACAAAACAAAACAATACAACACACAACACAACACAACACAACACAACACAACACAACACAACACAACACAACACAACACAACACAACACAACACAACACAACACAACACAACACAACACAACACAACACAACACAACACAACACAACACAACACAACACAACACAACACAACACAACACAACACAACACAACACAACACAACACAACACAACACAACACAACACAACACAACACAACACAACACAACACAACACAACACAACACAACACAACACAACACAACACAACACAACACAACACAACACAACACAACACAACACAACACAACACAACACAACACAACACAACACAACACAACACAACACAACACAACACAACACAACACAACACAACACAACACAACACAACACAACACAACACAACACAACACAACACAACACAACACAACACAACACAACACAACACAACACAACACAACACAACACAACACAACACAACACAACACAACACAACACAACACAACACAACACAACACAACACAACACAACACAACACAACACAACACAACACAACACAACACAACACAACACAACACAACACAACACAACACAACACAACACAACACAACACAACACAACACAACACAACACAACACAACACAACACAACACAACAAATTTTCGAAAAACATAATTTTCTGTTAAGAGTTACCTAAAGCTTTTAAATGAGTTTAATACAATAAAAATGTTGCAATTGTCCGTCAAAACACTGCAAATCACATTTCCGAGAGGCTATCATATATCTCAAAATTTTCAGGGAGGTGGCGGTAATTTTTCGGGTCCCCCAAAATAGCCCCCCCCTCCCCCGAACTAAAAAAACTAGTAAATTTAGTAAATTCAAACTTTTCAAAGTAAGAGAAGACTCACTTGCACCACCGGGTAATAAGTATAACAATTCCGGGTCTGATATATAGATTGAGATTGAATTGGGTTACTGTACGATCAGGCTCCTTGCCTTTGTGTTCGAGGTACAGGGACGGCGGAGCTCATTTTAAAGTGGGGGCCGGGATGGGGGGGGGGGGGTCTAGTATACAAATTAGTGGTGAAAAGTGGAGAGCTAATATAAGAAGATGTATAACTGATGAGTAGTATGCAAAAGGTGAAAGAGCGGATCGGCTCTGCAGACTTTCTCTTGAATTGATCCTCCAGCTACCTGAAAACGATGCTTCGGACAAACTTTCGTTGTCGCGAGAAGTAGAACACAGCTTACGGCTTGTGCTTCTCTTCACACTTCTTTCGTGCTTACTTGACTTCCTGCGTGTTTATTACTGAACGGAGCACGGAAAAAGCTGTTTTATTCGTTAAGTCGAGTAAGTATACAAGCAACAATAAAAAACTAGAAAACTAACGTCTTATACTCGAAAAGGAAATTACTTGAGCCATATCTATGGCAAGTTTTACACAAAAATCACAACAAAAAAGACTTATTTTCTCCCCAAATTTAGCATTTCTTTTTTATATAATCAAAACAAATTGAAAATTGAAGTTGAGGTACGTAAACATCATTGAAATCTACAAATTATATACGACGTCTAACGCTAATGATATTGAAGCGTTAAGATCCGTCCCCTGCATGATTAAATAAAAATATTCGATGAATGTACAGGTATAAATTCAATAAGGATAGCCTAACAAACTTTATTTACTTAAATTTCGTATATTTAAGAAAAGAAAATCAGAATTTGTTTTGTTTCAGTAGCTCTTTAAATTTTGGTCAGTTCGCGGATGCCGTTAAGAACACCTGTAATCTGATGTTTTGTCACTCCAGAAAAAAAATGCTTATACTCAAAAACCCAAGGTAATTTATGTTGTTTCCCTTCAAATAGCTTATTATCTTCATATTCACCGGTAATTTTACTTGGAATATTGGTTGGACACTCTGGAAATTGTAATTTTTTCCGAAGCAGTTTTCGGTATCACTTCTGGCACACGACTACTCACCAACTATGAACAAAAAAAAAATTTGGTTTAATTTCTTAATTATAACCAATTATTAAGAAACATAAACATATTACAAGTCCATAGTTAACTGTTTATCAAAAATATTTGATAATTTATTGCCTCAAAGTTTCGCGCTAGCACTTTTAAAGTTGCTCTCTCAGTAATCAGGCTTACTAGCGTAATAAATCGAGTGCTTGATATGAAGAAAATTCAAATTTCAATTTCTCCCAAAATAACAGCTTTTAGAACTTGAAAATACACAAAAAGTTTTACCATCGAAGGCTCAATCCACTGGTAAATTTTGGGGGAAATTGCGAGAAAAAAATTTTTTTCCATCCGCCGTAAACTCCCGATATTTCTCGAATCTTACAGTCAAGCTCTCTTAATGATCTAAGAATTAGCTCCCCTTTATTATGGAAATATGTAGTTAATACAGTCTCTGAAGTTATCCCTAAGGGCGGGGTCAGTAAAGCCCAGGATATAGCTGATTGTGTTTTTCGATGGTCTGAGGAAAACAGGGTCCACTGAGTTGAATTCCGACAAATGTAAGGAGCTCAGGGTCTCATTTTCGAAGAAACCTTAGGTTTTTGATCCTGTAGTGGTTGAAGGAAAGGAATTAGAAATAGTCGATAGTGTGAAATTATTAGGTCTCACGATAAGCAATAATCTTACATGGGACGACCATATAGCAGAAATAATTAGAAAAGTAAGTAAGAGGTTATACTTCTTAATTCAGCTAAAGCGAGCCAGAATTCCACCACAAGATTTAGTGTTGTTTTATACGACATGTATAAGATCAGTAATTGATTATGCTATGGCTGTTTTTTTATCATGCGCTTCCACAGTATTTGAGGAACGAGCTTGCACGCTTAGAGAAAAGGGCTGTATCTATTGTTACTTCAGGCATTTCTGCAGAAGCCCAGGAGTTGGGTAATACACCTATTTTAGATCATTATAATCATTTATGCTTTAAGCTTTTTTAAAAAAATTAAAATTAAAATGCCATCATAGCCGACCAGGCAAACCCTAAGCTGGTTGTATTATTACCACCTGCGCACCAACCAGTTTATAACACAAGAAAACAGCGTTATTTTAGCATTCCGAATCTTAAAACTAATAGAACAAAGAACACTTTTATTTTTGCTATGTCAAGAAAGTTTAACGATTAGAATACAAATGTTTGTGTTAATAAATATATATTAGATATACTTTTTTATCTATCTAGGCGGTTCCAACCATCATCATAAACGTTTTTAATCATAATATTATTAAATAAGTATAGATTATTATTACATATTTTATATTTTCAAAAGAGTGGCTTGAAAATGTCAGCGACATCGAAACGTCGTAAAATAAGCGTTCTGTCTTATATTATCAAAATATTTTATATTATTGCAAATTAGGTTTTATATATATTTTCATTGGTATTTTGTAAATAATTACGTAATTCAGCCGTGTGTCTGCAAAGTAATTTTAAGAAACTATCTATCTATCTATCTATCTATCTATCTATCTGTCTGTCTGTCTGTCTGTCTGTCTGTCTGTCTGTCTGTCTGTCTGTCTGTCTGTCTGTCTGTCTGTCTGTCTGTCTGTCTGTCTGTCTGTCTGTCTGTCTGTCTGTCTGTCTGTCTGTCTGTCTGTCTGTCTGTCTGTCTGTCTGTCTGTCTGTCTGTCTGTCTGTCTGTCTGTCTGTCTGTCTGTCTGTCTGTCTGTCTGTCTGTCTGTCTGTCTGTCTGTCTGTCTGTCTGTCTGTCTGTCTGTCTGTCTGTCTGTCTGTCTGTCTGTCTGTCTGTCTGTCTGTCTGTCTGTCTGTCTGTCTGTCTGTCTGTCTGTCTGTCTGTCTGTCTGTCTGTCTGTCTGTCTGTCTGTCTGTCTGTCTGTCTGTCTGTCTGTCTGTCTGTCTGTCTGTCTGTCTGTCTGTCTGTCTCTGTCTGTCTGTCTGTCTGTCTGTCTGTCTGTCTGTCTGTCTGTCTGTCTGTCTGTCTGTCTGTCTGTCTGTCTGTCTGTCTGTCTGTCTGTCTGTCTGTCTGTCTGTCTATAGAAATATCTATCTATGGAAATAAGCTCACATCACTTATCACTTATGTATGCTGATGATTTAGTATTATTATCAAAGTCGAAAGAAGGTTTGCAAAATTGCATTAATTCTGTAACAAGTTTTTGTACAAAATGGCAAATGACAATCAATGAGAAAAAATCAAAAGTTATGATTTTCTCTAAGAAAACTCTCAAAAAGTCTAAACAACACTCTTTTACGTTACAAAACAATCCACTCGAGACCGTCAAGGAATACACTTACTTAGGAGTTAAGTTAACTTCAACGGGTAACTTTGACGCTCATTTACTTCAATCGAGAGAAAAAGCTTTACATGCTTTCTTTAGGATAAATCGCACAGTTGATTTTACAAAACTTAAAGCACATCAGGCCAATAAACTTTTTGATTGTATGGTATCTCCAATCCTTACGTATGCTAGTGAAGTATGGGGAGTTTATCGAAAACATGATTTTGAGAAGTGGGAGAAAAGTCAAACAGAAAAAGTAAATTTACGTTTTTGTAAATATTATTTAGGAGTTAGTAGTAAAGCTTCGAACATAGCCTGTCGGGCTGAATTAGGTAGATTTCCTTTAAAAATATTTATCGACAGATTGATACTTAAGTATTTTAATCATCTAATTAGCTTGCCCGATTCTTCATTCGCTAAACAAGCGTTTTTCATGTCAAAATCTTTACACGAGAAACATAAACCTTGTTATCATACGCATCTACTTTCAATGTTAATATCGTACAACATAGACGTTTCAAACAGACTGACTAATCCCATTACTAACGTCACTCTTCAACAATATAACGAATTAATGAAAAAACATTATATTAAGGCATGGAAATCTAATTTAGTAAAATCAAGAAAATTAGAAGTATATAATTCAATAAAGAAAACCTATGAAACAGAAGATTACTTAAATACTATACAAAACTTTGATCAACGAAGATGTTTCACAAAATTAAGAATTAGTAATCATAAATTAGCTATAGAGACAGGAAGATATGGAAAACAAAGGGTGGAGGTCGAACAGAGACTTTGCATCTTTTGTAATCATAATCAAATCGAAACAGAAGAACATATGCTATTAAAATGTTCTCTGTATTCAAATTTACGATCAAATCTATGCAACAAGTTGACTGAACTAATAGATATAAATAATTTAGATATTTCAACTTTACTAAGTTCTAAAAATCAAGCTCTTTATTATGTGTCTAAATTCATTTTGAAAGCTTTTGAACTTAGAAATAGCAAAACGCAAAATGATGTTAAAAAATAATATAAATAAATATAATGCGTTCCATATTCGCTATTTAATATGGAGTAACTGTGTCATCTCTAGACTTTCGAAAGTCCTTCGTCTCCGTTCGTATACCAGTTAACCATGCAGGGGGCCCTGTAGTTAACGCGCGCAGAATAAAGCACAGGCAGCCCAACCTGGACCAGGATCACAAGCACTGGACGAAAGACTTTTCCGACTTGTTTCCCGCCAATTTTAGCGACCCCAAAATGGGTCGCTCAATTATGCTCGCGCTCTTTATCAGTACAAAAAATCAGCGCGGGCTACAATACAGGCCATTCTTGGCGCGAAACGCAAATGAAAATCCTGAAAGAGGTACAAGTCGACCTCTCGTGACTTCGACGTTCGTTTTGTTTTTCTTTTCATTTGCTTCGCTCGTGACTCTATAAGCTTAGGGCACGTCTAGGAGTTAGGCTGCGATACTGATCTTCAACGGTCAAAAATGTTGAGAAAATGAAATTCAATCAAGAAAATCGCATGGCACTAATCGGGTTCCGTAGATATTTACCCCACTGAGGCAGCCAACTTCCTGTTATATATACTTAAATAATTTCACAGTGGCTTAGTGTGAGCTGAATCAATTCCTTGATTAGTACATGACTCGAAAATGAAATGAATGAATTACAGTGATGGAACAAAAACAATAAAAAACTGTTAAGAATACTTCCTTCCTCGTCACATCACGAACGTATATTTTTTTGTTCATCATGAATCCCTTCAATACTTACTTACTAAGTTTTGATGCTAGATCTGTGCCATTGAATTTGTGGCTATCGTAGCATTTTTAATATTAAAAGCATTACAGGGACCGCGGAGACGAGGGGCTGGAGGACTTATATCTTCCCCCGCTTTTTCCCTTTTTGCATACTACATGATCGGCTTACTAGTCACTTGGATATTTACCAATCTTGACTATCTTCAGTATCTTGGCCCCTATTTCCCTCCTCCCCCAGTCTGTTATATTTTCCAATCTTAGCCCTCCTTCCCCTCCCCTGCCCCAAACACACTTTCTAGGGTATTCCGTGGTCCTATAACTTGAAAGTGACTTTGAAAGCAAAGTTTACAAATAGCGTGATGTTTCACTCAGTGCGGTTTTGAGTCTGATAGAAAAGTATGAATGATAAGCACTAATGTCGAAACAAATCCTCCCATAAAACAAAACAATTAAAACACTCCATGACTAATCCTCTCCTCCTCAACAAAAATGGAATACAATATTGCACGAATAATTCATTCCTAACCACCTTGGAGAATATTTTAGGGAACGATTACATGTTCACAGACGTTCCATATTCGCTATTTATCCACCCTGTAACACGTGACATAGGAATGCCTTGATCTGCGGGGTGCCTTGTATATTGGTAAAGGACCGAGGCGAGCGCCATCTTGGTTTTGGACGAATACATCCTCTCACAAGATAAATGCACTGGTTTGCAGCTATTCATCTGACTTCATCCTCCAACAACTGCACTATTATCAGATCTTATCGTACCAAATCAATATTACATAAGGCTTTAGTCTTGTAAGATAGCTGTGGTCGTGTTTCGAGTAGAATTAAGAGCCCATTGCTGCATATTTTGGCTTACAAATTTTACCTCTTCGATTTTTGTGTGGAGTGTTTGGAATATTGCCTGTGTCTCGTACAGATAATTAGCACTATTTGAAGCTATTCACAGACTTGATGGTTTAATGAATTGCCTGTAGGATGGAGCCGATAAAGGCCAACTTTTCCATTTCTTCAAGACAGAAGGGTAAGTTTGAGTTTTAGGCCGGTGAACTTTCGTTTCACCAATCATTACTTCGTCCATGTTCGCGCAAAACACCTCAGTCTCACGTTCTGTTTTCGAGCTCTAAGGTATTTGTTTGTTAAAAATATTATCCTGAAAGTTTGTGGTTTTAAGCCTGTGGAATGTTGCTCTTTTGGTCAGTGAAGGGACGACGTGATAGGTAAACTATGGTGTTAGAGGAAGGAAAGAATATCGTATCACGTTGTTTCGGTACTGTTTTCCGACTTGCTGAACAGCTAGACTTGAAAACAAGAGAGCTGTTTTGTGGCCAAATATCTAAAGGAATGTTCTGTCCTTGTATTATCTATGTATTGGCATTGCAAGAGAGGTTTTAGACAAGCGAGTGACTGCTAAAACGCTATCTATCGATGTGCACTGGTAATTGTTCAAGGTAATTTATGTGTTTTGGGGATTTTTTTAGGGTGACGATCTCTTCTGATTCTAACAAATTATTTACTGGAGTTCAAGGAAAGGATCCATCATGGATTCAAGTCAGTCTGATCTCCAGCTACAAGGTAAGACAAGAAGAATAAGACCAATAATTCTCCCACCACAAGCATCCAAAACAAATTCGACAATGAGTCCGAATTTCTTGTCTATATCAAGTATCGTTTATGATACCAAAGCAAAGTCCTCTGGCTTTGATTGATTATTTTCCCATTTTTTTTCCCTTGTTTAATTTTAATTTTTATTTGTTTTCTTTGAAGATATTAAATCACGTTTGTTAAATTAAATGTTTCAAATAAAGCTGAGCTGTGCTGTGCTTTAGGAAAAACGGACCTAAAAATATCTTGGATTAGGGTTGATTTTTTAATAGTAAATTTTTAAGATTATAGTTTTGTTTTTTGTCTTTAACTTGCGTTATTTTCTAAGAACACAGACTAAAAGATTTTCTATCTTTTTAGTTGTGTTCGTATCCTATCGAGAATTCTTTTTCCCCGGCCCGACGAGGTAGTTTGTATCAAATTGCTTGTTTCACATTATTCATTCTTAGAGTCTGTCACGAATCTGTGTCGAGTTTCACTATCAAAATCAAGATATTTTAGTTTACAACGTGGTTTGTGTACATCTGTTTGGTGTCATCTAATGCTACACCGCACATTTCACAGTTTTTCGCTTTTTGTTTATTTTCGTTCGTACATTTTATAAATACCAATCATACTTCTAGGTTTTTTCAAACTCGTTGTTGGTCGAGATCTCGTCAGCTTTTCTCTAAAAAATTCCAAACTTCTCTTTTTACAAAACATTTATAATAGCGGGACATTAAGGGTCTGTTTCCGAGTACCTATCCTGAACTTAACGCCATGGACATTTTATAACATGTAAATTATACATATCGTTCATTTATTGACAATCACATTGGCTAGTGTTTGTTTTTATCCCAGTGTGATCAGTCGAATGATTCGGAAATCGAATACAATCGAACGCAATCGCATGCATTTGGCAATCGAATAAAATCGAATGCTTAAAAACCTGTGAATTCAATTGCATTTGATATCTGAGCGTAATTGAATGTTTAATTTGCATTTCATTTCCAAACGAATCCAACCAAAGATCCAGTGCTTATTTACTTGAATTTATTGAATGTTCAATTGCCGAATGCAATTGAATATAATCATTCGATAGAATCAAACATTCGATTTCTCGCCATATCACTATTTGCTAGAAAACCCTTAAACTTTACCATGAAAATTTAAATCCATCAGATTATGGATATATATAGCCATTGCAAAAACCTTGACCCTTTCATTCATATGTAGTAGTTTAAAAAAACAAGAAATTATGGTACTAATTTGCATATTTCTGGATTCTGATCGATTCCCCATCAAAAGCTAGCCAAATATATAATATTAATGCTTACATTGTGCACTACGATTATATTTTACCAAAATATTTGTATTAAACCTTTATAAGTGATTTTTGAGTTGAGAATTACCCATAATGCATCCCACATTCATATTCATTTATTTGCATAATTTTTTGCAAAGCTCTGTATATAATATACAGCTATTTCAGAAAAGGTTGGTGAAGGTTTTGTTTCACGTCACTTGTTGCACTTTGCATCTGGCTTACCAATCTTAAAATGTATTATATTCATGTGCAAATAATGTCTGCAAGGAAGAAAATATGCTGGAAAATCCTGCAGACAAAGTTTGGGAAAATTCATGACAAAGGCCTCTTTGGCTATTTCAATTAACATTGATAACGGGAGATCTGAAATGGTCGATCTGAGACCTATAGGAATTGCAGAAGGCTGACTGTCATCTTGTAAATATCGTAAATACATAGTTGCAATCACACTTGAATGGTATTGAATGGCTAATTTTTGTCACTTATTGCATTAAATAACAAGAATTCATGTTGACACCCACCAATTCCTATTGGTCTCAGATAGACCATTTTAGATCTCCCATTATCAACGTTAATTGAAATAGGAGTATATAATATATACAAGTATATCAAAAGTATATCAGAAATTATGGGATATCATCTCTGATATTGTTTTCAGAAAGCCCTGTAAGTTGAATTGTTGGCAACCCGAAAAATATCAGAGATGATATCCCATTATTTGTGATATACATTTGATATACTTGTAAATATGTATAAAAGGATCAGAATTTCTGCATATTGTTATATATATGTATTCACATGTATGTATGCATGCTTGTATCTATCTATCTATCTATCTATCTATCTGTCTGTCTGTTTGTCTGACCCTGGCCTGCCTTATGTTTTTGCATCTAATTTGGTATATGTATATATTACATTAATATATACTACGTCGTTTCTGCAATCAAGTTTATATTTTTTTTTCCAGGTTGCCTTATAACTAGGGCTTTCGGAAAAGAATATCAATGATGATATCCCATAATTTGATAAACTTTTACTACACTTGTATATATATATATATATATATATATAAAAGGATCAGAATTTCTGCATATTGCTGTACATATAAACATATATATAGATATAGATATATATATTTAACAATTAGAAGACGAACTCGAGATTTCTATCGGCTGATAGTTGACGAGGGGCTCCGGCCCCGAGTCAACTATCAAAGCCGATAGAAATCGAGAGTGAGTCTTCTAATAATTATTGTTTTAGTAAAAATCTCAACTAAACTATACTATACTAAACTAAACTAAACTTCACAAAAGCGCGAAGGAAAAGCCGCCATTTTTTCAAAACAAGTCCGGCTTTCTCTACCCACTATCTATCGGCTGATAGATAGTGAGTACGTTAGCCAATCAGAATGCAGGATTTGCAATAGTATAGTAGTAGAATTTTACTAAATATATATATATATATATACAGCCTTTTGCAAAAATTATGGCCGGTTCAAGTATATATACAAGTATATCAAAAGTATATCAGAAATTATGGGATATCATTCCTGATATTTTTTTCAGAAAGCCCTAATGATAGGCAACACGAAAAAAATATCAGCGATGATATCCCATAATTTCTGATATACTTTTGATATACTTGTATATATACTTGAACCGGCCATAAGTTTTGCAAAAGGCTGTATATATATATATATATAATATACTGTATGTTATATCCCCATTATTTTTTTCAAGTTATCATATAGATATTGATAGGTACATGTGAATTCACATAATTTTTTGTTGATACGATCCATGCTTTAATGGATATTTCAACAACACACGCTCCTTCTGGTGCCCATATTGTCTTCCTTTTATCATCTTGTTAAGGCCAATTTACACGGTACAACTTTTGCTTACAACTGTTGCATGCAATCTGCTTATGCCACGCTTACAACACAAATTGTGTCGTGTAATTCAGCACTACAACTTGCTACAACAGTAGTAATCAAGTTGTATGGTTGATTTACATGAAGCAATTCATGTTGTAAGGGTGCCGTAAGCAGATTACATGTGACAGTTGTAAGGAAAAGTTGTACTGTGTAAATCAGCCTTTAGAATTTTTATTTTTCCATGTCTTGATCTAAAAACTAAAATAAATAATTATGGTTCCACCAACTCCTTAACATGTACATATAGTTACTCTATATTAATATTAATGTATTAATAAATTTATTCATATGTGAGTAATTGCCCCCAGGGGTTTTCACATTCTACAGACTCTTCCAAAATGTGTTTGCATTGATTAGAATAGATCTCCAATACAAGGCACGAATTTAACGCTCACAAACTCGCAAAATACGAGTGAAATTTTGTATTTAGTGAGTAAGAAAAAATTTAACTAGCTAAGTTTTGTGACTATGACCACAGTCCAGAAATTGAAGGACTGAAGAGTTTAGAAGGTTTTGCTAGTGGGTTTAAAAGTTAATTTCGTGTCCTGCAATACTGAGTATTGTCCACAGATATTGTGTTCTGCAGCAATATTTTTTCAGTATAAGGCAAGGGCAGATCCCTTCAGAATGATTCCTACTTTAGAGTGGAGTTTGCTATGATGTTTACAGGTTTAAGAATCAGCTGCATAAGTTTGATGTTCCCTACTTATGTTTAGCACTCAGTATTGATCTTTGGTATCAGCAAATTTGGAATAGTACAACAGTTGATACGATTTCTTTTAACTTATGGTATTCCATATCTATATTATGTATACCTAAGAATTAGAAAGTAGGTGATTATTTTTTAATTTTTGTATATTGCATCCTTAGAATATATTAAACACAATATTATAATTGTTACTCTACTTTGGGCTTGTCAAAATCCAGATTGATTATGCTAGCAAAGATTGATTTTTTATCAGTAAGCAAGTCAGGAATGATTCCTGATTGATTAGTTTCCTTTATAAATGTTTTTAAAATAGTGTTGGTCTTGACCTTTTTTATCTTCTCACATTACATCGGTCACATTCAACAGTTTTTAGCTTCATAATGTCTTCTATAGTACCTTAAGTAGCAAAAACACATGAGCTGACATTGTAAGGCATACCAGCTGATCTGAAATAGTGACGCAGAAATGTCCTCATTGGAAAATTGAGGTGTTATTAAGCCTGCAAAAATTGCCCCCAGCACTTCTTCACACCTCACATTTATACTGACAAAACAGAAAATATAGAGAGCACAAAACCTCAACAGTACAGCAGCAGAGCAGAAAAACGACAAGGCTGCTACTTTAACATTTTTTTTATTTAACTGCAAGTAATACATCAAAGCAATAAGCATTTCATTTGTCATTGTTGTTCCAAACTTGTGACAAAATCCTGTCGAACTAGGGTAAAGCTACTTGTATATATTTATGAAAATGTGAGTTTTTCTGCTGATCAAAATATCACTCTTCCCAGAGTACAAGGCATTATATTTCTAAACCACAATCACTAAATTTTGGTTGCATTTGATATTTTGTTCTTTGGCTCAAAAAGAGCAGGTTTACAAACTTATCTGCTGTCCTTAAAATGAGAGGCCAAAAAATGTTTTTTCTGCTCATCCAACAATACCTAAACAAAATAGTGAAGAAGTATGCAGAGTTTTCTTATCTAATTGTGGAATTTGGAATTTGGTTCTAAACTTAAAAATAGAAAATGAGAAGCTTTTATATTCATTTTTTCTTGATATATTCTACTCTTCATCATTATTAGTTTACCATTATTCTCGTCTTTCTTATTAATTTTTAGTCTTTCTTATTAGAAATTCTGTACCCTTAGGATTAACCAGACATTTACAGTATCGTTGATTTGACTGAGCAGGTGGTTTTAATCTTGTCCTTTACGATGCTAAGAGGTTTGTGATCGGTGTGGTAGATTTGCTAGTATTGTAACTTCTCATATTCATACCAAAGGTTATCAGTGAAACAATCAAAAAATCTTTGTTTAGTTACTAATAAATTATCCATTTTTTTCCATTTCATTGCATGTTCCCCTATGATATTGCGTATTTACTAGAAATAGTCCAATATTGATTACAAGCTTAATATTAAATATATTACTCATTTTATGTCAGTGTTAGTGTTCTAATTCTCCAGGATCATTCTTATTCCTTCTTTCCCCTTTATCATAATCGTCTGCCATATATTTTGAATTATTAATGTTGGAAACATCTAGATCCTGAGATCAATTGTTGTATTTGTTGAAAGCAAAGCAAACAGTTCTCCAGTTTTCAGCAATAATTTATTAAAATAAGTATCTGTTGTTTTAGAAATCTTCTCTTTGAAACTTTTTATTAACTTGCATTTCTCAGCTTCGTAGCTTTTCAGGTGACAAACTTTATTAAAATGAATATATATATAAACAACTTCAATAGATAATGACTCATGGTCTGAAATTGGAAAATATTATACTCCAGCTAAAGAGGTCTGTTGGTTACCATATTTTGATTATGATGGTTGTTATGGCAACCAGTGATGATTTACACATCCAATATCCAATATGAATCGGGGAGACAACCAAACCCCAACTCACCACAGGGTGTCCATATTGGAATTGAACCTTTCAATTTTATGATGAATTGTTGCTATGTATTGTTTTATTTCTCTTCAGTATGATTTTTTATTATATGAATACCTCTTGCAGTGGATTATTATAAAGTTTCTTGTGTTGTATTACATTGCAGATCATGCTTAAAAGCACCAGGTTTTTATGTTACTTGCTTTTAAACAGCTAGTTTTATGGAGCACCATATTTTTTAATCTTATCACTTGAATTTCTCTAAAATTCTTCCCTCAATAATTTTTTTTTAATCATAGAACCTATCAGGATACGAAAAGATATAGTATAAAACTATCTATTGCATATTGCAAGTGAAGTGCTGCGAGAGTAGATGAAGAAAGTAAGAAATGGCTTTAGCAATAGCAAACGCGCATCAACAGTAAGCTGGTGTATTTACGTAAATACTTATCTAACTCATGGAACATCTCTGCGTTAGGGATGGATCAAACATTCAAATAAAGTCGATCTTCATGGACACTGTCCAATATTAAATTGGTAAACCTTGACCACACAAAAGTGTTGAAAAGGCTCATAAAAAATGTTGCTTTCCCTGTAAAATGTCACTAAATCATTTGTATCTTGTAGACAAATACTTCCAGAGAGAAATGAATTTAATTTTGATATGCTTAAATAATTGTTAAAAAAGATGACTTGGCTTACTTGCTTGAACAGATAAAATAAACAGTTTATTGAAAAGAACCATGGATGCTCATCCAAACTAATTGGAGCAATGTGCTGTGGATGTATTTAAAAGTGGGTCAGTTACGTATACATTGACTATTTTGTGTGTCAGCTTGAAAACACTCTAATAGAGTAACACCATGACAGGTCAAGTTTGTTCTCAAGATAATTGTTGCTGCTTGCAAATAAGACGTGATGTTTAATTTCTTTTGCACTACCGAAATTTTAATAATAAAGGTGTAAATGAGGATAGAATATTTTAAAAAGGATTATGAGGATTAACAGTTGCACCATAAAAACAAACATAACAAGAAATACTTGATCACATATTGGATGTAGCTGTCAATCAGGACCAATAACCAATCAATTTGACCAGAGTTTGCATGACATTAATGTCAATAAAGGATTGAGATTAAAATTCCTGTGAGTCTACAATTTATAAATCAATATGTCACAAAACACAGAGTAATTGATTTCGAATTAATTGTATTGAGAGGTTTTCCTGTTCGATGCAAGAATGGGAAAAGCACTAAAATATGATCGTTTATAGATTGAAAGTTAACAAAAACACTCCTATGCCTTGCTTTGAAGCAAGACATGTTGAATACATAAGGCTGTGAATTATCACATATTAATAACATATTTATTTATATATTTTCTTTTTTTAGGCCCAAAAACTCTCTAATATATATTAATAATATCTTATTGTGCTTAAATCTTATTTTTCATTTTGTTAATGAATAATACATCTTGAGAAATATTATTTTGTGAGATGTGAATTAATGTTATGATTTTTTTCATATTTTGCATCTAATTAGGTATATGTACATATGTATTTAATGTGTACTACAAAGTTTCTGTGGTATGCAGAAATTCTGATACTTTTGTAGAATTACAATGATTTTGCCTACACATAATTTCGCTTACTGAAGTTCACCTACTGAAGTTCACCCACGTATTATAGTTTTGCCTACTGAAGTTTGCCTACGTATAAGATACATTGTAAAATCTATCTATGAAGTATGAGACAGTAAGCATACCGTCAAAAAGGGGGAAAATATTTCTCGTGTACAAAGAAAGAAAGTTTAATATGAATGTCAAAGCAAATAAATTGAGAGAAACATCTGGAAAACTTTTGACCCCGAATGAAAAACAGTAGCTTTCATGTGGCAACAAGAGTGTTAGGACTTGTTATTGAGACCGACAAACTACCCAATTTGTGTAAGAAATATTTGCTTGTTTGCCAAAATCTTAAATAAAAAATACATCTTTCATCTCTAAGAATGTTTATGTAAAACTCAAGGGTAATAAAGTAAGGGAAACATCACGAATGAGTTGAAAACTTTAGAGGCAAATGAAGTATATAAAGACATGTAAGGAATTGTGAGATATCATGTCTGATATTTTTTCATAAAGGCCCAGTGATGGGCAACCCAAAAAATAGCAGCGATCATATCCCATTATTTGTGATACAATTTTGATATACTTTTGATATAAAAGGATCAGAATTTCTGCATATTGCTGTATATATATATATATATATATATATATATATATATATATATATATATATAGCAATATACTAGCAATTTTTAATATTACATTGTTTTTATCAGTTTGTCTGACAGATATGGTCATTAATTAACCTTATTTGCTTTAATTCTCATTTGTCAACACTTTAAACTATAGTATTTGATATTTGTATTATTTTCAGATCTTATTTAGAAATTGCCATCCCTTTAGGGGGAGGGGTGTGTAGCAGCACAATGTTTTTCAGACATCTTGAAGAGCTACAAGATATTCCAAAACTTTGTAGGGATTTTTTACATATCTTCATGTTCCAAGATGCTAATCATGGACAAATGAAATCTAATATTAATGGCCAGGTTTATTTTTAAGCTGTTCTGGCTATAAATACCAAGACTTGACCTTGTATGCTGATAGAGTAACCTGAATAGACTAGAGTATGTAAAAAATGATTGGCATTTAGGCCTTACTTGTATTATATGAACAGTAATAAACTGTGATAATTCCCCTTTTAGGAATTCTTCAAATGACTAACCAAACAAGGTTAGTTTCCTGGGAACTTCCTATATTAATTGGCACAAGTTGTAAATCAAAACCAAAATCAATGAATATTTGAGAAAAAAAATTGTCTGAATTTTTCTTACACTTTGAGGGTAGAGGGAGCTGGCAATAAAGACATTATTATGGCTCAAGAAAGTCATTGCTAATAAGGCAGGCAGTTTTTACACTAAAAATTCTAATATTTCTTTAAACCATTAGGAATATTTAGATATTTTGCATCTCATGCAAATATTAACTCCTGTGCATATTCTTGGATGCAAAGAGTCAAATCTATGTATCCAATATCTATATTTTCTGCTGCTATTTTTGAGGGAACCTTTCAAGGTCACCTAATATAACTGCAACGCTTTCTCATACCAACACATACTGGTAATCATTGTGAACTCCAATTTCCTGTTGGATGCCTTTTTTACTGAACTATTTATAAGGTTATACTATATTAACTGCCTATAATGTAGGGCTATATCATTATAAGAATAAACGATAGGTACTATATGAACTACTTGTTTAAAGATATATAGTATATAGTGCTGTATATAGTATATATGTTGATTGTAGTTCTATTCACAGGATCACTTGATGACCCTGTTAACCACCCACTCCAATGTTGGTTTTTGTATAGAGGTTTTGCTCCATCACGTGCCAGTGGCCATATTAACATTGTAATCCCTTTACTCTCAGGAGTTGAATTCTTTCTCATGTAAAACGATTGTATTATTCCTGCAATCTCACATGGCTACCATTACGTGATGGTGCAAAACCTCTGAGATGGGATTCAAACTCACAAATATATAGATATATTTATACTATTTATACACCTAATTGCAAGAACTTTGTTATAATAACAAATAGAGTTTTCTGATTTACGGTTCTAAGGCCAATGTGGCACTAATAGTACCACACTAAGTACCACTGTTCTATATGGTGATATTATGGCCATAATGTGGTTTTGTACTAAATATTTATACAATATTTGTACGCTTTATTTATTCCTATCATTCTAAGTGTTGGGGGAAAAGGGAAAAATATTCAATGGCCAGTGTGTATGCAAAGAAAATACAAGTAATGAGTGGGATATCCATGGTATGCAAAGAGAAGCCATTGTATAACCATTTTATACAACACCATAGAAAATACAAATGCATAGATTCAACATGCATTGCGTGATGGGAAGGAAAAGTGAATTACAGACGAATATACAATGGCTTTCCTGCTTTCTGATTGGCTGTATTTTCTGTGGTGTGGGATAAATCTGTATATGATAAGTATATCTATAGTCAGTGAATTATTGATTGGATTGTTTCATTTCAGGTCAGCATTTGATACAGCGTTGTGTCATAGTACAGAGGGATGAGAGGGGGTATGGTCTGACAGTTACCGGTGACAACCCAGTCTATGTCCAGTCTGTTAAGGATGGTTAGTACATATCATTAATTTTATATATCTCCCATAGTAAATATTTGGTACATGTCGTACAAACTTGTTATTCATGATTATCTATTGTAGATGGTGCCGCAAAGCGTGCAGGTGTCCAGGTTGGCGACAGAATCATCAAGGTATTAATAATATCCAATGTTATTAGCTATTAATAATGATTACTCATGGGCCTACTAAGTAGCATCTATGTTAGATGTATCAATAGATCCCCCCTTGTAGCTTCATAAGTAGGTACTAATAGAAGTAAACATTTTGTGTTTACAGGTCAATGGCACAGTTGTTACTTATTCCAACCATGTTGAAGTTGTTAAACTCATCAAATGTAAGTATCTTTTCAATCTATAGACCCCTTGCAGCATGTCAGAATGTAGCTCAATTAGGAGGGAAAAACAATAGGTTCCAATTCTCAAGAGATAAAAATTCTTTTGTTTTGCCCTCCAAATTGAGCTGCTCTGACGTCACATACAAGGGGTCTATTCAGGGTGGGATTCAAGGGTTGTGTAACAGTAGTGCACTTGCCTCTCACCTGTGGGGTCTTGGGTTTGATTGGCATCAAATGGGTCTCTCCCTTGATTCAGAGTTTTTCTCCAGGTTATCCAGTTTTCCTCACCACAAACAATCCAAGGCTCTAGACTCTAGTCCAATCTATGAGTTAGCAATGCTCCAATTTTGATCAGCCCAGTGTGAGGTTGTTTCAGGGTTTGATAAAATTTGAATATTTTTTTTTATTGCAGCTGGTTCATATGTTGCTCTTACTCTACTTGGTAGGCCCCCAGCCACCTCACTCCCTACAGGTAGCTTTCGAGTTCCAAGCACTCTAAATTATAAGCAACCATTCTCTACTTTCACATTGCCCATAATTCATTGCAGTTTGTGGGATGGGGTTAAACAGTCAAAAAGCGTCATGAAATTAAACCTTCGTTCAAATGTACACTATACATGCTTTTATCTGAAAAAAGTAATTATATCTGTACAAGAAAAAGTACCCAATGATACGATGTTCTAGTGAGGATGGTAATGCCAAGGACGATGGTGTGCGCATGGTACTTGTTGATATTTTGAAGGTCACTAATGTATTTGCAAACTCATCATACTTGGCAGAGGTTCTTATTGTCTAGATTTATGTCTTTTTAGTTACTAGGAATACAGTATACAGTATATTCAGGCAGATAATAATCATCTATATAGACAGGTAGGTCAGATAGGTAGTTACAGATAGTGAGTGGTTTTTACTATTAGCCAGATATGAGATTAGCAAATGGTTGGAATTTTTTGTGGAGTTCCATATTTTTATTTTCCATTTCAGGAACAAATTCTTCAGACCAAATAACCCCAAGAGAACGGATACCTCCTTCCTCCCCTCCCGCAAGAGATCACTGTCGAGATGACAAGATTCAATCTATTGAACGTGTGCTTTCTCAAGAACGGGCATATTATGAGGTAATGTTGCATGAAAATATATTTACACACTAGTTCATATGACTATGCTATTTATTTTCAACTCTTGTTATAACATATGGTATCTAATCACAATTATGTACTCCAGAATAAAAGATGTGACATTTAATTTGCAGCAAACTAAAGAGGAATATATGAAAAATCCATCAGAAAAACTACAGAAACAGGTAAAAAACAAATTCCTCCTTAAACAGCTACATTAATATTTCTCCAGCTTTTTCCATATTAATGAATAACTTGTTGTTTATTAATGTGTCATTCATTTCAGCTTGCAGAGTCTACTACACGCATTAAAGCTTTTGGTGCAGAACTTGCTGCTCTTACTGGAACGGATAACTATATGGTAAATAATAAATAATGTTGTTACAACTTTGTTACACACAGATATCCTACATTACTGAATAACCTATTAGTGTTGTTGCTGTTGCCATAACTACCATTCCCAACAATTTGATTGGGTAAGCAGTAAGTTATTAGTGTTGATGCTGTCACTTCTGCTTCTTGGGCCCCAATACTTAGACAACCCCTATCAATAAAAGGAGAGTTAGCAAACTCAGTGCTTCACACAAAACTGCACAGTTATACATTTTTCAAGTGTTGCCAAAACTGCAGTGGACCATACATAGATGATATTGCAATGATTTCCACATTTAAATATTTGCCCTATTGAATTGTTATTATCAGACATCAGGGGGCTCACAATCTGCACCACCAGGCAGGACACATAACCAGATTTTCAGATCTGCATCCACGTCTGATTCAGAATGGATAGGAAAAACCAAGGGAGATATCACCAGTGATGTTGATAAATTTGTCCCTCCCCTCCCTCCTGAGCGCAAGTACAAACCAGATCAGATCAAAGTAAGCAGGGCTATTTTTTTTTTTGTAAACTTTTTTGTTTATATCATGCTGCTGAGGAAATAACCCTACAAGAATAATAACCCTAACAGCATTAGAAAAGTTATAATATTATGTTATGAATAAGTTTTTTATCTCTACTAACAGTCAGGAAAACTAATGTTCCTATCTATTAGTTTTATGATTAATAACTACTTTAATTATCTACAGTCCAAGCTCACTGACAATAAATCAACTAAGACTTCTAAGTCAGCTAAGTCCAGGACCCTTCCTGGAAGATTACGCAAAAAACCTGCTTTAATAGTGAGTATACTAACATTACTGACTAACAACAACTAACACATACCGGTACTCTAACTACTCTAACTAACTACTCTAACTACTAAGTAATTATTAACTGCCATTAAATAATTGTTTATGATTGCATGCAAGCACATTTCTTGCTACACCAGGCCAGAATGAATAAATGAATGCATTGCAAGCAACAGCTCTTCTGATGTTCATTCGCAGATGGTAGTAAATATATAAGGAATATTGATGATGTTATGTATATAGATATTGATAATGACAATGATGATGATGAAATAAATGCAAGACATGTTGGTCAATAATGTTGAGGACAAACAGAAAGTGGTCTTGGTTTCTCTGGTTGTTATTTGTCCTTTTGTTTTCATGGATGGGAAAGCTGTACATCAACTGTAGGAAGAGGAGCAGTATGATGAAGATCATGATTGTGGTGGTGGTGATAATACATGAAGATGATGATGATTCGTGATGATGATGCATGATGATGATGATGATGATGATGCATGATGATGATGGTGGTGATAATACTTGATGATGAGGATGAGGGTAGATGTTAGGTTATACTTGTCAATTTGCTATTCAAGAATATCAAATGCTCCTTCAACAAACATGGCTGTGTCATTAACATAATGCTGCAAATAACTGCTAATGAAAATGTTAATAAAAATATTACAAAGCTACACATACATGCCATCATATGTCCCAACTTTGCAGTGTCCAGAACCACTTCCCAGCCATCACGTACGCCAGCATTCCAGTCCCGAAGCATTTTTCCATGCTGAGGGAGAGGAAAACTCTGGATCCTCTAGAAAGAAATCAAGAGGCAAGAAGTACAGTGTTGAAGAATTGTCAAGTGGTGGTGCAGCAGGACTGCAGACTCCTTCCTCGCCCTCATTCTTTAAGAAAGTTTTGACGAATAGAAGGGTTGGTTGTCCTTTTCTCAATCTAACTGCTGTAAATTAATACACTATAAATGCTTCTTGCATCCAGCTGACGGTAATTGCACTCATGCATGGGAGCTAAGCTATGCACAGCTGCTATAAACTATAGATGGTACTGTTAATTCAAGATGGCACATGAATATCATAGTTGACATACTGTAGTTGTTATATGTCAAGATAGATTGTATGGTATAGATGAAACCGTATAGACCCCTTGCGCTAATTCCCAACCTGGGGGTCAAAACAATGAAAAATAATAACATGACAACAGATTTCAATCCTAAAGAGAAGAGAGTTTTTTTGTTTTAACCCCCAGGTTGGGAATTAGTGCAAGGGGTCTATAGTAGATTGACTTAGGGGTAAATCAAAATCCTCACTCCATTGCATTTTTTATATATTTATGTATTGTGTTTATCAATTGTTAAAATAAAGTAAAATCATAAAGGCCAGCATTGTAGCTTTACAAGTCATTTTTATTTCACAAGCAAAATGAAGGAAAAAATTCACTTCCACATTACAGAACTTTTCATTTAATGAAATTTACATAATATTATATTACACCTGTGTTGTTGTATACACATGTTTGCACTCAAAAGCGCTTGTCTGAGTAGATATATTTGCTGTATAAGATCAAGAGTCAAGTGCTGCACATTTTATTGAAGATTCTAATGCAAACGACATTATAGCAAATCATGTGGGAGTTCAATGCAGAGCAGTATGATTTTCTTATAACTGTAAAAAATGTATTGCATGAAAGTGCCATACAGTGACTGTGATGGTCCAATGCTGCATGCTGTGATGTTTTCCAGTTAAACAAATCAGCTCTATCCTCTCATATATTGCCCAATATAGAATTTGAGTAATGCTAATAATCTTCTTTTCCTTTAGTCACCAACTTTGCCTTCATCGTGGAATTCAGAGCTGTCAGACAAAAGATCAACTAATGGCCCCTCATCAACACCAAGTACTGGAGACCTTGAGCCAGTGGAGAAAAAAGAGCGTAGTGATACAGTACTCTCTAATGATGATGAATCTGTTTTCACATCAAGTACTGACCCAGCTGTGCCTAAAACTGAAGGAACAAGACAAATGCAGATATTCTGTCCTGATGAGGAAGAATTCCTTTCTGATGAGGAGGTATTAAGTCACTTTACTTAATACTTTTCCAGTGGGAGTTTTCAACTGTATGCAGAATATTCTGAACCCTTGGTTTCAAGGAAATGTAACTAACAACCTATTTTTATATTGTTCATTGCAGATTGGAGAAGATCATGGTCCATTCAATGAGCTTGAGCTACTGAAAAACAAACCTGGTATGCATTAAAGAAATGATCTTATCAAAAGCTGTAATTCAAGTTCTAGAGATCAGTATTCTTGCTATTAAAATGAGACCTATACAGGGCTTAAAATAATGGCCAGTCATCAGAAAGTGTCCTGCCAGAATTGGAACATGTCTGGTCAAATCTTTGCCTTGTCAGTCATTTTGACCAGTAATGTTGCAATTTGAGCCAGAAATGAGGTATGACATTTGGTTGATGATCATGACTGGCGACTGACCAACAATTATTTTAAGCCCTGGACCTACACTAAAGTAAGCACCATGGACAGGAAAACATCTATAAGTTGTATTTTTTGTTTTATTCCAGCACATTTAGCAGTATTCCTTCATTATCTGATATCTAATAGTGATCCAAGCAGTTTGGTATGTTTTTTTTATGTAATACTTTTGCTATTCCTATTCCTACTTTTATTCTTTTTTTGTTCCTACTCTTAATCATTTTTTATGTATTTTTCTTTCCTGAGATTCACTCCACATGCACTACCAGTACATTCACTATTTATTTTACAGCACTCAACTCACATGATTTCTTTGGAGGGAAGAAAACTGGAAAAACCAGAGAAAAACCGTTGTGTCAAGGGAAAGAACAAAACATCAAACAAACTCAACTCAAATATGTGGATCAATCAAAAATCGAAACAGCAACCTCAGGCATTACACTATGCCAAGAGACAGTGCCGTATAACAGCACCTGCCACCCACTATTATTACTATTGCTATTCCTGTTAGTGTTGCTTACAGTATAGTAATATGTATGTGTTTGTGTGTGTGTGTGTGTAGTTCTTCTGGCTGGTAACAGACTCACATAGAGAAGGCAATTTCAAAGAAATGAGAAAATGGTCATATGAAATCTATTCCACCTTCCTGGCCGACAAAGCAGTGAGTGTTATTGACTGATTATGATGGACCCTTTAAGGCTGGGCATAATGTTTTCCCATTTCATTCCCTAGAGTAGATTATTGATTTAATGGTTGTGTATAATAAGACACATAGATATAAATGCAAATGAAATGAAGAATCTTAATCTAAAGAGAATAATGACACATGGTCTGAAATGGAAAAAATTACAGCCAAGCAAAGAGTAAAAACTCTACTCATATGAGGAACTGTATTTTTGAGGGGATTTTTACCACTTTCTCCCATTTTCTTCCTCTGCAAAAATTAACTTGTAAATTCCAATGTAATAATGAAATGAGGGCCACAGGTCTGTTAGTCGATGGCTATTGATTGCTACCCTCATTAAATACAAAGGGCCAAAAAGGGCCATTTTTTTCTATTGGTTTTCATTGATATTCAAAAACTAGTTAATTGAGAATAAGTTGATTGATGCATGAATTGATTGATGTCTATATATTTTCTCTTTAAAGCCTCTAAAAGTAGATGTTGACAAGGGTATTGTTCAAGCTATTGGTAAGTTGCTATCAATCAAAGATGAAAAAATTAACACTCAGTTGGTTTACATTTTTTTGTTTGTTAATCATTGCAGAGGCTACATTAGGTAAAGAGTGCAGTGAAGAGTGCCTAAGGAATCTTTTTTTACCAGCAAGGTAAATATGTTATTCAAGTGATATATGACATATAGTTCACTAGTAACCTGTTCTTAACCTCTTATTGGTTAGATCTGCATGTACCACTGAAATCAATGAGCAACTTGCAGATTTTCGGAGCAAGAGAGCTCTTGGCCTTGGCAGTCTGTTTGGTGATAATCAACTTGAAGGTAATAATAATTGTTGATTCAATCAAACTTTCTTGATTAACTTCTTTTTGTCTGTCCATCTGCCTAGTTATAATACTGTGTGTTATGTTGCAGACGAGAACATGGACAGAAGTAAAGAAATGAGAGTTGTAGAACAGACATTAATGCATCACTTGGAGAATTCATGGTAGGAATTATCCTCCTAGGGTCATTCTTAACTTGTGCATACGTGAAGCATAGAAACGAGTCATTGTGATAGGTCTGAATATTATGCAAATGTGTCACTCAATAATTTTGAAAAATACCCAGATTGTCTGCAATAAACACTTTGATTTCTGTTTGCATGTGGAAAAAAAAATGTCACAAAATGATAGAATTCTATTAGAAGATTAAAATAAAGTTTGTTTTACCATTGTGGGAAAATGTTAAATATTATTACTTGTCATGTTTTATTAGGGTTGAGATGGATTCCACTGATCCAAAGTCTGGAGCTGCAGATTATGATAGACAGTGAGTAACTGTGACAACGCTGCCTTTTATGTACCATATGACTATTTGATATCCATTTGCTTATCAATACAATTATTAATGACTATGCACTTGTTTCTTAGTTCTGCCATGGCTTCTGCTTTGACCACATTCATGAAGCAAGTAGGAGTAACTGTCAAGGTAAATCAGTGAGGTTAAATAATAAATAATAAAGGACAATTCAAGACAATTCTTTGATCATCATTATAGTTATAGTTATTATTGTGTATTGAAATTAAAGTTTTTTAATATTTTTTTTTTCTTTTAACTTAAAAAACCTTCATCCCATTTTGTACCATGTCATATCTTCATTGTAATCTATAATCAATATGCTTCCCCCCCCCCCCCCCCCAGGTATTATATATTCACATAGCATGTCACCTACGTAGCTCTTTAATTATTTTAGTTGGCATTGTGCCTTCATTCCTTTAGTATGTTTGTAATTAGTTATCTCTTAACAGTGTAATAAACTAGGTGATCTGACTAGGCGTGCAAAGCATGATTTCCTGATTGGAAAAAGAATCAATCCCATCATCCACCGGACACTCAATTCACTTGAGTTTCATGGCTGCCGTCTTAAAAAAAACTTGGATATTAGCAACTTTCTCGCCAATAAATCTTTTCTTCTTGAGAAGGAGACACTCTCAATAGCAGATTAAAGGATTTTCTTAAGGTTTAAAGCATCCTAGAGATTGCCAAGGAAACTTTAGTAAATCCTTCCAAGGAATCAAGAAAGCTTTACGGCAGTAAATAATGGTGATGGCTATTACTCTTCCATTATTTCATTTGTAACTATTCTTCCTTCCAAACAGGCTGGGTCAGCATATGGGAATATCCTAGAAAAATGCTCAAGTTTTACTCAGAAAGAAGGAAAATCATTATTTAAAATCAAGCAAAGTAAACGGGTAAGAGAAATGGTTGAATAGTTTTGATAATACTTGATTGCAAGTACTTAAATGTTTGTTTTTCAGGTCAAGAACCATCATCTTGTCAGTACACACTACACTAATGTAACATATTGTAACAAATGCTTTGGGTTACTATGGGGAATTGGTGATCAAGGCTACCAGTGTACAGGTAAAAAATAACACAATCTCAGTCTTCTTGTTGCTTATTACCTTATTACATGAAATTTTTGGTAACATGTTAATTTCAAATTTCACTATTGAAATTTCATTATTTTTTGTGAAAATGGCCTGGATCTGAGGGTGTTTCCATGGCAACAACATCAAAATACTAAACTGGCTGTCTTACCCTGATCCATGACTAACACATTTTCAGGCACTTTGGGCTAATTCTCACAGAGATATTCTCTATTTGATAATTTGACTTTTACCTTTGATGATGTCATCAATTCATAATTTCTATATTGAATGTCTCTAAAAAAAATGGAAATGAGAAATGAGAAGAATAAATTATGATGAAAGGAAATTCTAACTTTAACATTTTTATTTGAAACTGGAAGAATAGAAAACAATTAGATTGTACAAGTGCTAAATATACTGTCTCTTGGTTTGATTTTTACCCATTTCAGACCATTTCTCATTCCCTTGATATCATTACCCAGTAATATGTCAATGTATCAAACTCATTGGATCAAGATAGATAAGGAATAAGGGGATTCTAGTTTCTGTGTTATTAATGTGTGTTGTTATTTGCATGTGGTGATGGCAGTGTGTGAATACAATGTACACAAGGCTTGTTATGAATCAATAGACGAAACTTGCCCGGGACCAAAAAAGAGAAAGGTAAACCACACATTCGTATTGATACACCTCTTTTTATCTTTTTAAACATCCTTTTTGACCAGTGGCCGATTAGAGAATACAGTTTTGAAGCTGTAATAGACATGTTCTGAGATAGAAAACATAGTGCATTCTGCTCTAGCTTGGGTACAAACATCTTTTGTACAACATGTTAGTAGGGTAAAACAATACAATTCTTTTTTCTTTTTGAAAAGAAATCTCTTGTCGTGCAAAACTATCATATTGTTTCTGTGTCACTATAACAGTTTGTCTTCTTATTGTCAGAAAGCGAATGGTGGAACATCAATGAAAAGAACTGTTATTCCAAGAAGACAACCCACCAATGCTGAAGGTACTCACAACACCTTTGCAACTATAATAAAAACAATAGAAAAGACCATTTATATCTAGCTTGAGTAATGATAATGATAATTGTAGCCAGTGGCTAACAAGCTGTGGAAGATAGGCTATAGAAAAACCTTTATAGCACAGGAGAGAACCAACAAACAACTCTGCATACCTATAGTAATATAATAATATATATATATTGTATAATTGTAATTATATGAGTCATGGATCAAACCCACAACCACATCAGTGAGAGGCGGCATCTGAGCAGTACAGCACAGCACCTGTGCTTATCAATTATTAGTACTACTTAATATAACTAGAAGTGAAAAGTGCTGATTTTGAAAATAATAGCAGCTAACCTGCATTTTTAACTTTATTTCATGATGTTTATATCCATGGTGTACAAGTTTGTATCTGTTGGTCTTCAGCTCAATAGCCCATGAGGCCTTTGCCTCCTCATGTGCCATTGACTCCTAGACCATTCAGGCTTTTGGGTCTAATCGTTAATTATCCCACTTATACTAACCAATAGATCATGCTGCCAATCGACATGTCACCAATGTACACTTGGTACCCAGCTATAACCAACCAGTTGGTAAAGGCAAAGATTCTGACTCTGATTCACAAGGTCAGTTCAAAATTGTTTAATATGATTATTAACACAAATGTATAATTGATCCCACATTTGGTTATTTGTTTTACTCCTGCTGTTTGTTTTGTCCCTACAGAAAATAGAATTCTAGATGGTTCAGCAGACGAAGGCTCAGTGAGTACCATGACTTAAATTTATTTAGTATTATATTATTTGATGAATCTAATTTGTGCATTTTTTGTTGCTTCTTAGCTTCCAAGAAGAGGAGACAGGTAAGAATTACTTTTTAAGATCTGACATTATTGTAACACAAAAATAACACATTCATAGTTACTACCATGTATCTTTTTATCCTAAAAGAATTCTAGGCAATGTAATTAAATTAAAATCAATCAAATAGTGTAATCTCATCATCACACAAAAAAGAAAGCATTTTTCCTTTGTTTTAAGGAGATGTGATCATGCATTAGTGCACATCACTTCCTCACACAGGCATTTTATCATTTTTATTTTTTGGGTTACCTGTGGTTAGACCTTTTCAATATTGGCTGCCAGACTGTTTCGGTGTTCAACAACGATTATTTAAAAATCTAATTCAGTGACCTACCCTGATTTTTTCACTGTAAGTCCAGGTCAACTGAAGCTACATCTTTCTTCCTCTAAATCATAGGCTAAGGGTTTATTAGAGGATTGAGGGTTTTTGTAGTAGAGGGAGAGGGGGATCCGGAGCAGAGACTAGTGGATAGTGTAGTGGATATTAACTATTCACAGTCCCTGTGTTGGAAGGAACATCACAGTATTGATATATTAATGCCAGATTAGACCAGGTAGTATTGCAGTATGCTTTGAGTGATATACTGAGTCTGTCATTAGGTTATATCCAACAAGACCAGAAGAAGGCGGAGAATCATTTTCTGAAGGAGAGGACAGGTATATTTACTTGTACTACTCACTTAAATAGCCATAGAAACATTTGTGTTAGCACTTTAAAAAAATTAAAGATTTAATAATTTTGAGAAACTTTTTATTTTTTCAATCACCAGATCAGTGTCTTCCCCAGAGGTAAGTTTTGGCCATTCCCTGTTTTTATCTTTGCTTTTATTGTAAGTTATCACTGTTTGATCAATAGCATGGTTATGTTTTATTGTTACTTGCAGGAAACATTGACTACGGTTCCTATTCCTACTGTAAAGAAAAGGTAAGGCAATGGTAACTGAGAGTTGAGATAAGGCGATTCATCATGCCTGTCATATCATGGTGCTGGGGAATGGA
This sequence comes from Anthopleura xanthogrammica, assembly GCA_964019055.1. Taxonomy (NCBI): domain Eukaryota; kingdom Metazoa; phylum Cnidaria; class Anthozoa; order Actiniaria; family Actiniidae; genus Anthopleura; species Anthopleura xanthogrammica. Next base: position 8,741,898 of record OZ025210.1, read on the forward strand.
GGGTGGTTTAGCCTCTCACCTCTGGGGTCTTGGGATCACATGTTAGTAGAGTTTGCTAGGTCTCCTTTCATTCAAGGGTTTTCCTCCACTTTCCCTGTTGTTTTTTTTCTCTCTCCACGTTTAAGTCTGTCAAACTTAAACATTATGGTCCCCCTGAATGAATTTTGTGGTATTCTTATGAATGCATTGAAGTTTCTAATATAATGATCATAATATCAATTAATATTAATCCTCATGGATAATTCATTTGCTATACACCCTTATAACATCTAATCTTATCTTCTACTTGCATGTATTACTTGTGCATACTTATGCCGTCATCACTCATTCACATACATTCTTCCTCCCTTTCTCTCTATGTAGTAACAATGAACTATTTTCTTCAAGGAAATTTGTCATGAGATCTGAGAGCGTCAAAACACCAGTAAGTTGACTATAGCTAAAATTAAACACATGCTCTGATTGTTCAAGAACTATGGTATATTAGTGAATAGAGCATGGTGCTATTGCCATCCACACTTGACCAGTCTGCTTTAAAAAGAACTGTCAAAAAACAGCATTGAAAAATGTAACAGACGTTTTTCCTTTTACATGATAGAACAAATATAACAGCTTTTTTTCCGTGCTCTGTTCAGTAATACAGCACTTGGCTTGTTCTTCTCTTCACTGTATTACTAAATGGAGCACGGATAAACTTTTTTATTTTTACTGGGTTACCCGTTGTATCCCAGTCATAGAATACCTTTTTTTCTGATTCTTTGGCAACAAAATGGCAAAGTTGTGCAATAGTACCCATGGGTCTTCAGGACCTTACCCAAGAGGCCTTAGCAGTCATCTGCTTCCCCTCTATAGTCCATGCAATTAGCATATGTCAGCTGTCAATCAATGCCATTATGTTGATTATCATACATTAAATTAATATCTATGCATGCTCTATTTTGTTGATTGCTGTAATTCAAGACTGAGCTGAGTCTAATAAGCTAAAAGATTGGGATCAATATTTTTTAGGAAATTTTCTATATCTACTCTTGCTTCCATGGTCACTAAGATGCGTTCTAAACATAATTCTTTTAAAATGTACAAACATCAAGAACGTTTTAGCTTTCAAACATTTATGTTTTGGCAACCTTTTAAATGATGTTATCAAAGATGCTTAGATGCAAACGCAATTAATGTAATGTATTAATATTGGTTACTTGTTAACAACAGAAGGAAATAGCTGGCAAGAAGACTCTCGGCTCAATGGGACCTCTACCAAGATCAGGAAGAAAATCTGTTGCCATTGGAGACCTGTAAGTCATGATCATACTATACTTTTAGATGTCCCTTAACGTTCCCAGTTGCCTTTGCATCCTCTCCTGTCTTCATTTCATTGTTCCCCCAATTAATTCCAGGTCTCTTTTCACCATCTGATACACCGTCCCTAAATGTTTGCTAGTAAGACTGATTGTCCTATCCGTAATGCAACAGAGTTCTTTTTGTTACTTTTTACCTATTAAAAAGTCAATTTAGCATATAGAGAATATCTAGCTCTGCAAAAATTCGTCCAAATTGGTAATAGTGCAGAGTAAAGCAGTCATTTTGCTATGTTTGATAGAGTTGCATAGAAACACCCTTGGACCCAGGCTAAATTATTGTCATAACAAGTAAAAATATCAATCCTAGAAGAAGTAATTAAGGATTCTTATTTTATCTTGACAAGACCTTGTGTCCTAGAGTGTTTCCATGGCAACATCATCAAACATACCAAACTGACTGTTTTACAGTTACTCTGCACTAAAACCAGAATCAGAAGAAAATTTAGGTGGAGCTAGATATTCTCTATTTGATGATTTGACTTTTTACTAGGTAAAAAGTAACCAAAAGAACGCTGTGGTAATAGATATAATATAATTATGCCATAGTTAATAATTTCTGTTTTAAATATCTTGGCAACGAAAAGAGATATCAAAGAATAGCAAACACCATTCTTATTTATTTTATAAGTGTGTTTATATCATGAAGGCATCCTGTAGGTATTAGGTGCACTTTAAGGTGGCTCCAAGTAGTTTTCGACCATACCTACCATTTTCATTTCAGCTTACTGATAGACTTTGAGCCACCTTAAGAGAAAAATAATTGCACTGCCATAAAACCAGAAGTAATCAAAATTTGGGTGTGGCACTACATCACAAATTAGTCAGCATGTGTTCTTCTATCATGCCAATTTTCATGCTTGTAACCAAAAACTGAACAATTCTGTACCATTTTTACACTGCCATATTCTTGCACCATGTGGTCAGTATTGGATATATTTCTCTTTTTTTTAAGTCGAGGGAATGACATACAGGAATCTGGTGTACTTAACTATGGAAGGTAATAAAAACACTTTTAGTACAAAAAACTAGTACTGCTCAATAGTCCCCAAAATTGTGTGTCAACAGGAAAGGAGATATGTGTCTAGCTTGCTGCTCCTCACATCTGCAGGCTGTGTTTTTATCGTATTCCATTTTATTTCCTTTCTGAAAACACAAAAGGCTAATGATTACTGAGATGTCAGGTAGTGTTTGCTCTCAGGCTGCAAAGCATTATTTCGAGTATTTTCAAGATGGCCAACTTCCGACAAGGTATTCATCAGATTCTACTGGGACGTTGAAATACCTTTTCTGCATCATGAAATCGAATTCGGACCGATCACGCTTTGATTTGCAATTTAAAGATTATTTTTCATAAATGGGTGGCAAATTAAAGTGTAATGTGGCTTATAAGAGGCTAAATTACAGTCTTAAAAGTTGGAACTATTTACGTGCCAAATATGTGAGCAATAGTGGTAGTCATTAAAATCCCGCTTGTTCAAAAACTGTACCATGGATTTCTCTAATTTTTTATCAGAATAGTCTTTATATGTTGTTCAACCAGAAAATTTGGTAGCGCCCGGTAGCGCCCCTGTGTTTGATATGAAAATATGTATTCAAAGTTGACCTATTTATACGTAGTATCATGCACGACCGGAAACGTCCTGTGCCATACTGCTTGAGAGTTCCAAGTGCCTTACTCTTTCGTCTTTTAATCCAAAACATGCTGCTGTTCTTCCTTTAAAATATCTCAAATTAGCTGTCTTAGTTCACGTACTGTATTATATGGTTTGGATCGAATTCTATTATAAAAAACCACCGTATTTTCGATTTGAGTGCACACAGTTGTTTGTTATTTACAAGAGAAAATGCATGACATAACCGGGGTCAAGCTAGAAAATCATCTCTCTTTGAAATAAAACAGAACCTGTCAAAAAACACAGAAGTGGTTCCGAAAACCCCTCGCTTTTCTGAACATTTTGATATGTAATTCATAGGAATCTGTTAAAATTTAGAACCCCATTTTCGCTGCTTTTATGAGCTCATTCTATCCGTTGGCCTATACATTCGCCTCTTAAGATATCTTAAGACTCATAGCCTCGAAAACACAAGGTAGTAGCTAGCTAAAGAACAGTAGATTTACAGAGCCATTAGGATGTTGTGTCACGCTTTACTCGTGCTTATAACTTTTTCAGCACAGCCTTTTGCTTCGCACAAAATGATGAGGACCGAAAAGAGCAAATGTTCCAAATGTAAGGACAATTTTTCCCGATGATAAGAAGAATGACCATGACCGCCACTTGATCATTACATTGTATAAAGTTCACTGAACCGGAGATCCGCACACCTCGACGGTCAGATGCAAATGAGCTATTTTGAAAAAATCTTCCATGATGCTTTGCAACCTGACAGCGAACACCACCTGCTGAGATGTCATGAGAGTTTCATGAATAAAATTCCACCCCAATTTCCTTGTGAGACAAAACATTTATTCAATATCCCTTGGTTTGCAGAGGCAATGATTCACCTACACTAGCTCTAGATGCTGTGTCAGAAGATGGTAAGCCTTTTTGTAAATTTCTTCAGTTAGACATTTTGTGTCAAAAATTCATTAGCTATTACAGTGAGGACACTTGAACCATGAACACTTGATATTCTTATATTTTTTATTTTATGAACTTTCTACTGCTTCAAACCACCTTCTGAAAATGAAGCACTGAACTCAAATAATCTTATCATTCAAAATAAATCACATTTCCAATCGATTCACACAAGGGATAAAAGTATGAAAAAACCTCAAAGTGTTCACGGTTCAAGTGTCCTCACTGTAATATTTCATTGCATTTTACCAGCATTTATTATTTTGCTTCTTTGTCAATAACTATTTGCATTATTCAGCAATTTTTCATAGCTATAGTATAATATCCAATAACCAACAAACATACCTCATGCATTGTAATATGATACACCATTTCTAGCATGAGCATGTGCATCAGTACTTATATTAATTCCTTCAAACTTGCTTTTTTCTCATCACTTAGTGTGTGATAACATCATATTACAGCACTAGCCATTTTCCATTGATATTCTGTCATTTAAGATGACAGTGCTGTTCTTAACCTAACATGTAATCTTCTAAAGTAAGTAAGTAAGTTAATCAAACATACAGCAGGTTATCTCCTGGTGTCCAGAAGTGAAAATCTACAGAATCTTACAAGTTAAGCGTAAGGAAAAAGATTGAGAGTAAAATTAAAGGGACAAACCCCTTGTCATCTTCGTGCTTTTCACATCTGGTATCGTAAGCATAATCTTTGATAAAAATCATTAAGCATAAAAACAGTTGTAAAAGCCTCAGACTAAAGTACTTGTGCATGTTATTATTTTGGATTTTTTTTCTAATGAATTCAGCACGTTAAGAACTATAGCATCTATAGACCCCTTTCATGTGACGTCAAAGCAGCTCAGTTTGGAGGAAAAAACAATTTCCAATTCTAAGTAAATTGAAGTTCTTTTGTTTTGTCCTCCAAATTGAGCTGCTTTGATGTCACATGAAAGGGGTCTATGTGCTCCACAAAAGTTGTAATTCATATGATCATCCTCAACTCTGCAATTCTCAATATTCCGTGAACTTGGCAGTTGCGAGTTGTCCATTGGAATTTGGTTTTTCACTGCTGCTATTAAAAAGTATAAAAGGTACCAACTGATTAATTTTAATTGACAGCATTTTACAAAAATTCATTGAAATGTCGGAGTTCACAGAATATTGAGAAATGCGGTAAGATATCTACTGTCTAGCCAAACAGTTAGTGTTTTTAACTTGTGGATTCATGAAGTGTAGAAATGAGAAAACATTTTAGATTGTTTACCAAGTTTTGAATTAGTATGCTCAACGATTAATTCTTATCTTATAGACTTGTAGGTTACAATATTAATAGGACCCTTCATTTACATGAAAAGTTAGAGCCCAACTTGGCTCAAGCAAAGCATTCAAAGTCATTTTCCATACACTCTTGAAGTTAAATTAATTACTTTATTACATTTTTATATTTTTTATATTTGCTTTAAAACTCAATATAATAACAAAGAACTAAACAAAGTAGAAATTGGAAGGAAAAAATAAGGCCAGTTGCCCATCTTAACAGTTAGATTTATCATTTAAAGTGAAAGAAATACTTTGAAGGTAAATAAATTCTGCACAGGGAACACAATTTCTAAACAGTGCAAGTAGTTTCATAAAATCTGAATCCACGAGTTTGCAATAGGTCCCTTTTGATTAATTAATAAACCAATTCTCACATTCTATGAGCAGACGTTTTCTCAATCTCTCCAGTTGCCTTGCTACCAAGAGGAATTAAGAAAACCTCTGTCATCATCACACAATTGTACTAATAGTTCTGTTTTCTATTAGCTAAACGTGTACGCTCACGTTCTGCTACTTTTCCTTACACAGAAGAGGAAATGGTGAGTACATTCCTTATTATTCCTAATTCTTTTTTATTGCATAGCCCACATAGTATGTGCACCCTGATTGGTTGAGAACTGTGCTGTATTAGAGAATGGAGTCCAGAATCTGTAGGGCTTGAAATAACAGCCGGGCATCAGACCAAATCTTTGCCTTGCCGGTCATTTTGACCAGTTACTATACATTGAGCCAGAAATGGAGAATGACCAAGCTAGAACTAATGATCGGCTGTTATTTCAAGACCTGAATCAGCATTGAAAAGTATACTGGATTTTTCATACGGTGCTCTGTTCAGTAATACAGCACACAGGAACTGATAAAGTGTGAAGAGAAGCATAAACTGTAGGCTAGCTGAGCTGTTTTATTTCTTAAGTAGATAATTTTGATAATAATAAGAAATTGGGGCCCAGTCCTTTGGGGTGGGTGGGTGTGAGTTGTTTCACATTATTCTAGGTAGAAATGTTTTGTGAATAGAATACAGTCACATTTACTAACAATGTAGTAACACTTGCTGTTGTATTATTTTAATAACTCTGTATTTCATAATTATATCTGTGGTATATTTGATTACAAGATGATGATTGTTATTATTGATACTGATGTGAATGTATCTAATGTCAGGCTTAAATTACTAACACCATTTATTTGTCTTCAAGTGTTGCAGACCTAATTCATCATGCACATGTTCTTTATTGTTTAGTATTTTTCTTCTTACCGTAGAGCAGATATTGTTAGTAACATCAGTAACCCAATAACATGCATATATTGAAGAGGGGTTCCATTCTTAGCATGTTGATATATTCATATCATTTACCTGTATATTTTTTACATTACGATGCAGGACTCTGACTTTGAAGCAGATACCCAACCTCCCTGGCAACAGACTGTAGATAAAAAGGTACCACATTATCCCTAGTAAAAAATAATAATGTAACAATGCATGGTGACATACCCTAGCAACACATGGCAGTTATGCATGTGTGGTCAGGGTATATGTCCATGCTCCTAATAATATCCCAAACCATTCTTACCCCTAGCATTATCTAGTAACATGCCCCTAGCAACACCTGGTAAGACCTCCTAACACCACATAACATGCTCCTAGCAACACCTGGTAAGACCTCCTAACACCTCATAACGTGCCCCTAGGAACACCTGGTATCATGTCCCTAGCAATACTTGATAACATACCCCTAGCAACATTCCTACCAATAGTGTTGGATGAAAAAGAATAATTATCAAAATGCCTTCCTACATAGGCATATAGATTGCAATTGAATAATAGGCTTCATCTACATTATATTTTTTGAGTTTTAATATCAAGCTTTTTGGCCATCATCAGGGTATCTATTATTATTACTTAGTAAGTGTATGTTACAAAGATTTGCAATTGACTAAATTGTTTCCATGGATTCTCCAAAACAGTGTGTGCTCTCACTGGTACATAGAGTCACAAGAAAACCCTAAGTGTAAGCTATTATTCCTTAATAAGAGTAATTATGTTATTGTAATTGTTTTTTTATTTTTATTTTCTTAATGAACAGATTTTAAAGAAACTTAAGCAAAAAGAAATAAAACGGCAAGAGGTCATTCATGGTAAGCAGACTTATTGACATCGATTGACAGGTTGACTAATAGTGCAGGGCTTGAAATAACAGCCATTCAACAGACAATGTTTAGCTAGAATGATAACTTACAAGTGTGGTCAAATCTTTGCCTGCTGGTCAAATCTATGCTTGTTGGTCATTTTGACCAGTAATGTTGAGCTACAAATGGGGTATGACAAAGCGATAATTTTCTTATTATGTTTTTTATGCATGGAATTAACTAAAGATAACAGTGAATATTTAATTGTTTCTTCCCTGGAAAAAATGGCTTGAGTCAAACAAATATTCACAACTTTAATTTTCTTATTATTGCCAAAAGGTGGGAACTTCGTATTGGGTACATTTTTTTATTCTTAGGTACCAATAATGCATTTGGTGATCCACATGTTTGTACCATTCATGAAGTACCATAATTATACAACTAAAACCTCACAATCAAGTCTGAATTTGAAGATATTGAAAGTGGCCTATTGCAAACTACTAATCACACAACAAACAATAAATTAATCCAAGAAAGTCTTAATTTTTTTATTTAAATTATGAATAAGTACTAGTTTTATGACAGTGAATAATTATTAATATTATTGTGTTAACAGAACTCATTCATACAGAAAAAACCCATGTTAGAAACCTTAAAGTACTGGATAAAGTAAGTATAAAGTATTATTACATCTTCCTAGTTGATTGCAGTGTTCAGGAATAAACATGGTATAACAGCATACTTAGGTTAAAAGATATCAAAGGTTGTGTGTTCTTAGACAGTTCCGAAACAGCACATATTTTGGGGCCCTATAAACTTTTCTTGTCTTGGTCCGAAATGTTGTAACCTTAGATCTACAAAATTGTATTACCACCTGGAATCTATGAACATGCAATGTGATAATAATACTCATCATCCATTCACTTGTTATCCTAGGTATTCTACAGACCAATGAAAAAGATGAACATATGGCAATATGACATGATAAAACTACTCTTTCCTAACTTAGATGATCTTATTCAAGTCCATGGTAATTCCTCTATTTATTATCATTCTATTGGTCATTCAACACTATCCATAAAATAATAGTTTCTTCTTATTTTGGTTTTGGAAATGAAAAACTTTAGATATTCGTGCAATGGCATGCCAGCAGCCATTTGTTTTACATGAAGAAAGAATTCAATTCCCCAGAATAAAGGGAGTCTCTTGCTCTGCTATCCCTCTATCAAGCGTCCAACTTTGTGGAGTTGTTGTAAAGTGCCCTGCTAGATAGAGGTTTGCTGCTTAAAGACCCACAATCACTTACTGTGATGGATTGTGGATTGTTTATATTTTGAACCACGATCAAGAGTTATCAGAACAAAACAAGTTGAGATATAAGGATTACTTTTTGTTATGAGACTCTGCCATAGAAGCCTTGAATTTCATGGTCCACAAAATACTATGTATTTTTGTATTCTTTTTTTACAGTTTCACTTCTCCAAGCTATGAAGAAAAGAGAATTAGAGAATGAAGTAATTTCTAGCATTGGAGATATCATGTTAGACAGAGTAAGTAATCATCATCTACAATCAATAACTTGATTATCATCATCATCACCATCAGTTACTGTAATAATATCTCCATTATTAGCTTCTTTGTATGTCTCATTATTCATCATTACAATACACCTCTTTAGCTATGGCATATTATTTCCCCATGAGTCATTCTCTTTAGAATACGATACTTAATGTTCCAACTGAGTTGACATTCAGAATAATCTCAAGGTCATCCAATCAAAATTTAGGATTCAACACTGTATCTTGATTAGCATTTCCCATGTCCCTGCTTGGGGGGGGGGGGGGGGGGGGGGCTCAATCAACTCATCTGAGCTGTACCCACATTTATGTGTTTTCTCATGCACACAACTGTTAAACCAAGAAATGGTAATCTAGGGAAAGACCCAAGGTAAAGAGGTATAATGCTGCTCATTGTGGTTATTTATCAGTATTACTGATGCACATTGTTCATATTCTAGTTTGATAATGAAGCAGGCGAGAGGGCTAAAGAAGCTTGTGCTGTATTCTGTAATAATCAGAAGTATGCTCTTGATCAACTCAAGGTAATGGACCCCTCTCAAAATTATCTTGGATGCAAGACTAACATGGAATTAAAAAAAAACTCCATTGAGAAAATTTAAAGTGTTTTCGTGTATATTTTTGTATATTCATGTTAGCTTCACATCCAGCATAATTTTAAAGGAGTCAATCTGATATACATTACATGGGATTGCCACTACATAGGGTTTCCTGAGAAGTTTCCTGTGTACACAGGTATTCCAAACTGACTTCACAATGTTTTTATTTAATTTTTATATATTTGTGGTCTTTCTAGCAACGAAAGGCAAAGGACCAAAAGTTGGCTCAGTTTATCACTGTAAGTAGCTCTAGAAGGCTTGTTTAATGGAGTAGCCACTTTCCTGACTTAATAACAAATCATTTTTTTGGTAGCAAATCATTTTTCAAGACTTTTTCCAATCTATCACTCAGTTGTTGTAATATATTCATATTCAGGACTGTCACTTTACTCTTTTCGAATATGGCATCTATGACGTCAAACGAGGAGTCCTAGGATGTCAGGATGAGTGATAATGATTGTGTTTTAACATCCAGGGCATACCCATTCTCCTTGTTTGATGCCATACATGCCATACTCGAAAAGGGTCTATAGTAAGCATTAGCAATACCTTATAGAAGATAGGGGACAAATTACTTGGCACATGCCATTTGAATTTTCAGAAATGTTGTCCTCTTAAAAAAAACCGAATTCCCATGGAGGAAAAGCTGTCATACGCTCTATGTTGAAGGCCATGGCTTGTAAATAAGAACCTGTTAAGAACCTACTCAGCCTGATTTCTCACTAGATACCAAATATATAAGAACCATTACAGCCTGCAATAGCGAGAGTCTGTAGAAGCGACAGTTAATTACTGTCATTTCTTTGGATTTTTCGCTGGCGATTTTGCTCTTTTCTGTAACAGCAAGGTGTCTTTGATACCAGGGTGACCACAAGGTGAGAGTTGACTGTATTGCATAATTATAATATTGATTTGTATCATTTTCATTATTTCTTTTTCTATAGAGCTGTGAATTGAATTCATTATGTAGAAGGCTAAAACTGAATGAAATCATATCAACCAGTTATCAGCGACTGACAAAATACCCATTACTACTTGAAGCCATCAATAAAAATACTCCAAGTATGTTCACTAGATATATGCTTGTGAAATTGTGTGCATTGTTAAAGACGGTAATACGCAAGATCAACACCCCAGATCTCACGTAGGCCAATTAACATTTGACGGCCGATTAATGGCCGTTTGATAGTACTGTAGTTTGTCAGCCGTTTGACGGTAGTGCTGATCTTGCATATTACCGTTACAGACATACATTTGTTTTCAAATGCGTATTTCTCTTTCAAATCGCTTATCACTTCTCACAACAGATGGATTTCTTTTCCCCAGGTTCCTTACCAGATAGTAAAGATATTGAGAGAGCAATCACTTGTACAAAGGTTGGTAATTGTGGTATTCATACATTCATTCATACAACATCTTGAAATAGATTCTGTTACTTGTTGCATTTGGTTGCTATAGACCCCTTGCACTAATTCCCAACCTGGGGGTCAAAACAAAAGAACTGCCTTCTCTTGAGGATTGAAATCTTTTGTGATGTTAAGATTTTGCAATATTTTGACTCCCAGGTTGGGAATTAGTGCAAGGGGTCTATATTGGGTGATATGGCCACTTGTTGTGTGACTTGTTGCATGACAGTTCACTTTGCTATGTTCATATTTAATAGCTGTTATGACAGTTGAGCCTGCAACAAGATATTCTTTTGTTTTAAGAACCATACAATGCTTGTTGTCTCATTCGTATATCATTTGAATGTATCCATAAAATAACTGCCATTATAGTGTTGTAAAAAATTTTATGTAATAAGGTATTTTGTGTTTCAGGATCTTCTTGCTTATGTCAACCAAAGTGTAAAAGAATGTGAAAATCATCAGGTACTATTCATTGTTATAATCTTCAGTTTCTCAAGTAACTCCTGTCAATATTTTGGTTTTGTTTTGATTAATTTCAATAATTTATTACAGAGATTATTAGAGTTTCAAAAGAAGATTGACAAACGTCAAATAGAAAATAACCCTGCTAGGAACATGGACGAAGTCAAGGTATGTTGTTAAACCCTAAACTCTAGTTTTTACCCTTCTCTCCATTAATTTTTTTTTTATTTATTATATTTCTTGTTTGTAGAACTTGGATTTAACAAAGAAAAAGCTTGTATATGATGGTCCATTAACTTGGAGAATCAGTAGAAACAAATCTATAGGTAATTTACAATGATGAAGAGGATGGCAATATCAATGACAACAATGATGGTGATGAGGGTGATGATGATGCATAATGGTGGTGATGATGTATAATGGTGATGATGATGCATAATGGTGGTGGTGATGCATAATGGTGATGATGATGCATAATGGTGATGATGATGCATAATGGTGATGATGATGCATAATGGTGATGATGATGCATAATGGTGGTGATGATGCATAATGGTGATGATGATGCATAATGGTGGTGATGATGCATAATGGTGGTGATGATGCATAATGGTGATGATGATGCATAATGGTGGTGATGATGCATAATGGTGGTGATGATACATAATGGTGATGATGATGCATAATGGTGGTGATGATGCATAATGGTGATGATGCATAATGGTGGTGATGATGCATAATGGTGATGATGGTGCATAATGGTGGTGATGATCCATAATGGTGATGATGATGCATAATGGTGATGATGATGCATAATGGTGATGATGATGCATAATGGTGATGATGATGCATAATGGTGATGATGATGCATAATGGTGATGATGATGCATAATGGTGATGATGATGCATAATGGTGGTGATGATGCATAATGGTGATGATGATGCATAATGGTGGTGATGATGCATAATGGTGGTGATGATGCATAATGGTGATGATGATGCATAATGGTGATGATGATGCATAATGGTGGTGATGATGCATAATGGTGGTGATGATACATAATGGTGATGATGATGCATAATGGTGGTGATGATGCAATGATTTTGATGGATGGTTATGATGATGATTTGGTTTTTTTGGTGATAGTGTTAGTTTGGTAGGGATGATATTGATGATGGTAGTGTTGGTGATCATCATAATCATGATTGTAATGATGATGGTGATGAGAGTGATGATGATGTCAATAGATAATAATGATGATGGTGTTGCATGATGGTAAGAGGTGGTGTTAGTAGTGGGTGGTGGTGAGCTTTTTTGTTTGGTAGTTTATCGTAATCAATAATAAGCCATTATAGGTAATGTATGCTGGTGATTGCTTCCAGATCTTCATGTTCTGCTGTTAGAAGACATGGTGATTCTCTTACAGAAACAAGATGACAGGCTCATTTTAAAGTGTCACAGTACAAACATGTCCAATGCTTACCAAGAGAAGGTTAGACATCTTACATTTATTACCATCCTGTGGTATCATTTATCACCATCTATGGGTGGCGTAGTGGTTTACCGCTCACCTCTTTACCACTGTGGTCTGAGTTCGAGCCCCGGCTTGGGTCGGATCATATGTGAGTTGAGTTTGTTTGATGGGCCATTCGTAGAATATATAATGTAGAGGTAGTGTGTGTGAGTGACAGGGGGCCAAATTGGAAACCAGTATTAAGTTACTGGATTTAAATCCCACTATAAAAAAGTGATTTATTTATTTATTTATATCCTGTTATGTGCTACTTTTGTCCTTCTGTTGTTACATGGTTCTAACAGTTTCATGTTCATTATAACAGACAACTCACAGTCCAATATTGAAGCTCAATAATCTATTAACAAGGAATGTTGCTACAGGTGAGTCAGCCAAACCACTCTCTACCATGCTAAATGATATACATATTCCCAGTTCAATTTTTCATGCAAGGCGATAACTCGTGTTCCAAGACATGCTTCTCTTTTGTTCTTGAATTCCTGGCAACAATAAAATGTGGTCCTGAGGAAATACTGGATTTTTGCTCTTTTTAACAATTCTATTTTTGAAATTTTATGATACGAATTTACTTTAGTATTTTTATTACATATTTAGCAGTTATTCGCCGAAGGCGAAGTGATTATCGATGAATATTTACCGAGCGGCGAGTCTTCGAGCTGCGAGGTAAATATTCATCGATAACCACTGAGCTTGAGGTGAATAATTGTTTTAGTATAAATAAAAAGGTGATTATTTCAAAAAAGAAAGAAGGAAACAACATTGAAAGTGAAAATATTTTATTTTTTAAAAGCGCGACGGTCACGCTGACAGCCATTTTGTCCGAAAAGGTGATTATCGGCTGATAATCCGAGATAGAAAACCAATCAGAGCGCGCGATTTTGTATAATCACCTTTGTATTTATACTAATATAAAATATTTGAGATACTACGCGCGCTCTGATTGACTGACTACCGTGTTTATATCAGAGGACAGAGACACGCTCAGCCTTTTGAGGAAAAAATACCCGAAAAATCACGGAAGAAAATGATTTGAATGTTAAAGTAGAGCCGTAATTTTGTTTCGAAGACTTTAATTTCCTAGGAAACAATTCATTAAACGAAAAATAAGTGACAGTGCAAAATAACTATAAAAAAGTAAGATTTTCTCAGCTATCAGAGGGAGAAATCCACTGCAATCTCAGCTAAATACCAAGCTAAGTGGACATTGTGCATTTTTGAAAGCAAATACTGTGCTATTAAGATAAAATAATAAATTTAAACCTATGTTTTATTCATGAAAGCCTTGATTTTTATTCGTATTAAACGGCGTTTGGCGTAAAAGTCATAATTACGAAAAGTTAAAACTCGGCGTACGAAACAACCACCATCAGCTTCAAAAACAACAACAACAAGATATATTTTAAGAAGTCATTTTTAAAAGAACTTATGGTGATTTTTAACAGCTTAGCGAAAAGAAAACGGTATTCTGACTGAGTTTTACTTAATGAATGACGAAGAGCTTGAAAAAAAACTGAGAATATTTTACGGCAAAGTTAAAACAAGGAAGGCAAAGAATAGAGTCGACCTTTGCTGCTAAAAATTCACTACTGCATTAAAAAATCTCAATAATCCCCCGTAAAACAGATGTTTTCAGATAAATTCAAATCCATCTTTTTTAGTTTATCGAATCAGATGTTAAATTCAGCGATCAGGAGCATCAAGGACTGAGAAAAAAAGAAAATGTAAAGTTAAAAAATCCTATGAATTTACTAACCTGAAAAAATTCGTCTCCAAACAATTCACAAGGCCTTACTATTAGAAATGTGTGCCGGCTTATGTCACTCTTTACTGTTGTAGATGAAGTAGAAAAAGACAGCGAGAGCTCAGAAAAGAAAGCTTTTTCCCAGTTTTTCCACCAAGCTTTTTAAATTCTTGTAAAATAAATAAACTTACAGTCCTTGTAGCTTGTGAACATCAGCCAAAGCATACACCACGAGCTGAAAGATTTCCTGTTCAAACCTTACCTCATCTGTTTAATCTTATAAAAACACGTCTACAATTCATTTTCAGTACATCTTCGACTTTGCATTAGTTTCATTAACATTTCAGAACATTTCTCGCCTTGATATTGAAAGAGTTTTCAATGATTTTGCCTCGTTAAATTCCATTTCTGTACTAAGGAATTTGGTTGCTGTCAATGAAACTTTTGTCATGCGTACAAGCCTTGTTTTTGATTCTAAGTTGGGAGAATTTCAATTTCATCAGCTTATTGTCGTAAAATAGTTCAAAATATTTTATAAAAGCAATATAAAACGTCCGCTTGTGTCTATATACTGTGATATAAACACTCTGGGAGCTGTAGAGCACTCGAGAAGTCAAAGAAACACTCGGCTGCGCCTCGTGTTTCTCTACGACTTCTCTCTTGCTCTACAGCTCCCAGCGTGTTTATATCACAGTATATAGACACGCGCGCCGTTTTATATTCCTTAAATATACAAAAAAAAGGGGGATACCCATGCGATTTAAAAAGATATGGTTTTTGTGGCTACTGCCTCAATGAAGGCATAGCCACTATGTCATCGTGTTGTTAGAGTGTCCGTGAGTAACTCTTTCCACAGGAAGCCCAAAGAAAGCAATTAGTCCAATTTTCGGACAATACTCAAAACCAATCAAATCCTATGAAAACCCTTCCTATTTAATTATTTATTAAATATTAATTTTGGTTTTCACCAGACAAGAGAGCCTTCTTCCTGGTTGGTACTTCAGCTGCAGGGCCACTGATCTATGAACTGGTTGCAGCCACTATAACAGAAAGAAAAAAGTAAGACACTCATTCACAGATAATGTCATCACTCTGATCTTGACTTGTGTCATAATGTCATGTGGCTGTTTTGTTTGCAGTTGGTACAAACACTTGACAGAAACAGCAGAAGCCATCAAAGTCAGAGGTCAGTCAGTCCACCCAGCTGTACAAAAAACTAAGGGCGAAAAGATTGTTGTTGTAATTTGAGCGGCCCTCGCCAAAGTCTTAAAAGTCATTTACCTCGTGGAATTCAAGGAGTTGGACGGCAAAGAATTGCTTTAATAATTTTATACGTCACTGTGTACTTCAACTTTTTTTCTAAATTTTTGAAAACGCGTGTTTTTGTTTTGGGAAGAGACTTGGAGCTAGGGCCGCTTGGCTAAGCATCGCAGCGCGCCGTCATTTGTCGGTTCGTGCGTGCACTAGATACCTGAACAGGAAATCCCAATACTCCAGTTTCGAGTTCTCTTTTACGCTGTGTTAGCCTCAAAACCGTGTAATATATTCTTTTATTCAGTAACAGCCCGTGGAAATTCAAGAGATCTGTGTGTAAAGAAGACAATAAAAATACTTTGAAATTTCACGAGTTTTATCTAAATTTCTGCAGAATTTACGCACAATTGAGGCTAACACAGCGTAAAAGAGAACTCGAAACGGGAGTATTGAGATATCAACTTAACACAGGGAGCCCAGTTTAGATAAACATATAGATGGAAACCTCAATCTTAAACCTGGTTGTTTTTTGCTTCCAGATCGAGGTAGGCGAGGTGGTGTATCAGTTGCAGGGGGTCCTCGTTCCAACGGAACAGAGACACAACCGAGGCGAAGGGGTGGCTTGCTGCCCCCTGGAATCAACGCCAATCCTCCTCCTTTTGCCATTCAAGAGAATGGGAAAAGTAATGAGGAGGAAGAAGATGAGAAAGAAACCAATGAGTCCGCTCCTGCCGAGGAACCACCCAACAAGGAAAATAAACCTGTTAACTCTATAGCAGAAGCTGAAGAACCTGTACCCCAACCAGATGTTGAACCAGAAACTGAAACTGAAACAGAAACAGAGACTGGTGAAGACCTTGAAAGTGAATCTGAACCACTTCCTCCACCACCACCCCCTCTTGAACAAATCCAAGATACAGATCAACAGGAGACTATAACAAGACCAGCAACCCAGATACAGGTAAGGAAATACTTTAGTTGAAAAAAAGAGTCGATACATAAAATAGAGAGAAACAGGTGGTGCTGCATGACGATGCTGTGATGTGTTCAAAAGACATCGTCAACAGCCAGTGTGCATGTGCTCGAAATTCTAGCACAAAGCATGATGGGTTAAGTGAGTCCTTACGCTTTTTCGGCTTCTCAAAGAATTCATCTGAGAATTCTTCTTTCGACATATTCTATGGAAATAAAAGTATTTCAGCAGACGAAAATAACAGAGTATTTTCTGGAAGTTCCTTTGATTTCCCTTTTCCTTTTTTACAGAAATCATTTTCCCAGAGTGCTTTGTAAGCTTTGATGCATTGCTTATTACTTGCTATGTCAGTAACATTAATGTAAGAGTTTCTCAGTAACATGAAATGTATTCAAACGTCTTTGCCTCAAATATTTGTTGAACTACATTGAAACTAATGACCTTTTTCCGTGTTTTCACAGACTAACCCTCCACCTCCAATATCAGTAAACGTCCCTAACCTCCCGTCCCTCTATGACAAAACCTTCGTAGCTGATTTGACGAATGAGGAAAGTGTGGATGATGAAAAGTCTCCTACTCAAACTAGTGTAATAAGTGCGTTCTCCGAGTCTGGTTCATCGTCCAGTTCATCCAACGAGACAATGAAGAGTATCAAGTCTTATGGACAGTGCTCTGATCATGATGATACTGGCTGTAGTGTATCAAATCGATCATCACTAGTACTCTTAGGTTAGTCTGCAACATGTTTCTCCCATCATTGTTCTGTTGATAACCATGTATGACAGCGTTTTCAGTGCCTTTCTGCTGTTTGATTGTTGTCAAATGCCTCTCGTATCTGCGTGCATTTCTTAAATAGTTTTCATGTTTCTTCACTTTTCCTTCGTTCTTGATTGTGAATTTCTTCTCTGGTTTGTTTTAGCAGAACAACTCAGAGGTAAAGATGAAGAGCTTAAGAGAACACTACAAGACAAAGAGAGAATCATAGCGGAACTAAGGGTTGGTGGTTTTTCCCCATTTACTCTGTTTGCCTGCCTGTTTATCCAATCAAGATTCAGTCATAAGATTTCTGACAAAGGAGACTGTACAGGCTGTTACATATTGCTGCAAATCATTTACGAAATATAATTAACTGGCACATTTAGTGTAGTATCCCCTGTTGGGCTGCAAATGCTGTATACGTTTTATCAAGTTGTGAGGAATATTGCTTAGTATAGCATCCCTGTCGGTGCAACTATACACTTTTTTTATCGGGTAACAAAATTGCAAAGAAACAAGTTGTGAGGAATATTGCTTAGTATAGCATCCCTGTCGGTGCAACTATACACTTTTTTTATCGGGTAACAAAATTGCAAAGAAACAAGTTGTGAGGAATATTGCTTAGTAGAGCATCCCTGTCGGTGCAACTATACAGTGCATTTTTTGTCATTGCAACTACAATGCATGCATAATAATTGCAAGTGAGCATTGTATTGCTGGGTTTCAATCAGCTGATAAAAGTCTTTGAATCTCATTATCTACTCCAAATGGTGGTCAAACACTGACCACCACGTGCTGTCAGCCAGAAAGAATTCTATTGAAAACTTGTGATTCAACTGATGAACATTCCACACGAGACAGGAAATGACGTCAAGTGAAACATGATAACATTATTAACACTATTCTCTGATATACAGGGTGCTGTAATGACTTCCGGTTACTCATCAAGTGAGGTAAGATTGTAAAAAAGATGAGTAAAGATTGCCATGCATAGAATTCTATTTAACCTCATTGGAGATACTTATTGATATTTATTAATATGCAGAGCCATGTCAATAGCGACCCCATGGAAGCAAGGTATGCTATGACGTCACTAAACGTGACGTGCATCTATTATGTGTGACGTATGTCAGTCATCTTTAGATTTTGTTCGCTTATTTATTTGCATTGATTCTTTCAGAGATCTCATATTGGCTGCAATCCTACAAGGTGAGTGAATATTGATGCAAATTCATTGGACTTGACCAGCCTAACTGACCATGTTTCATGTGATTGTTTTGTGATCAGTTGTTTGAATTGAATCATTTATTCTATCTTCAGCTAATCGTCTGACTGTTGCCGTGAGTGATATTCTTAGTCCAGGGCCTGGTGAAGAAGACATTAGTAGGTCTTTTACCAGTTCATCGTTCGACCGATCGGACAACGAAGGAGTAATCTTACCCCAGGTTAGTTGGTTCTTTGCCTCCTATCCCATTCCACTGTCTGTCTGTCTGCCTGCTGATTGTAAGTCTGTCCACCTGTCTACCTGACTGTCTGTCTGTCTGCCTGCTGACTGTAAGTATGTCCACCTGTCTGTCTGTCCTGTTCCCTTTTCTCTATTGTTAATTCAGTGTTTGTTTCCTTTAATAGCAACAGTTAGTTTTATCGACGTCAATATTAAATGAACAGCTTACAGCCCTATTGGTAAGTAATGCATAATCATGTGGTCAGTTCATTCGCTATTCATAGGTTTATGGAACGAATTTGGCGGCATCACTTAACCATTCACATTCACAGCGTGCGAAAATATTGACAAACAAATAAGAACGATAAAACACGGCGCGGCTGCTCTACTTATAAGGCGTTACTCGTAACCTTTATCCTGAATATATTTTGACCAGTATGCTTGTCGTCACTGTCCTCGCATATAAAATAACTGCTGTTTATGCACTTGCTATTGTTTTCAGGGAATAATAACAGACCGAGATATGGCTAGAGAAAGGTGAGATGTATAAATAAATAAATCTCTTTACAGTCTAGTCTTCTTGCGCTTTCGCACTAATTTGAGACACTTATCACTACATTCAGTATTTTATGCACACAACACTCACTCACATATTGATTTTTACAGAGGGAGGAAACCCGAGTACCCGGAGAAAACCCACGTAGAATAGAAGAGAACAACGCATCAAACAAACTCAATAGATCTCTTTACCTTCGTATGCAAATTGCCCATTTCAGACCACATGACATTCCCTTGAGAAATGTTCTTTTGTTAAAATATTTACACATGAAAGAATCAACTCCCAAGAGTGGCATCACATGGTCTGAAATGGGCACAACAAACAACGAAGGTAAAGAGGTCTATTCACCCGCAGGGCTCGAACCAGAGACCCGATCCACAGGGAACTCGATGATTGATGTATTGTGTCTGACTAGTTTTGTTTATCTTGTTCTTAGTTTACAAAGCGAACTTCAAGGTGCAAACAGTCAAATACAGCGGCTCAAACAAGGGCGTTCCTCATCCCGGCGAACACGCGATTCTGGAAGCTCAAGCTATATATCACGGGATGATGATGACGATGATGTATATCATGGCTTTCGGTCAGCGGACTTGCGAAGACCCAGTTCACCTACTTCGTCAGCAGCCGATATCGACTCTGGTAAGATTGGGCACTTTTCCCCCTTGCTTTCCCTGTCACATTAGATATCTTAATGACATGCGTGTCTGATGTTATCTGTAGATTACGCACCTTTATCTGAGGCGAGTGCAAGTGAATGGCTATCAGAGGATAATATGGTATGTAGCACTCGATTCTAGTACCCCCTCCAAAAACCTTGACAACAAATTCCTGTTGTCGGTGTTATTTATTTATTACTTTTGTTTCCTCGTGGTCACAGGATGTAGGCAGATCATCATCATTCAGCTATCGCGATAGAAATTCACTGGTAAGTGTTAGCAACTGTTCGTAAAACAAATACTCCATATGACGTCATTGTCTCATGGCAACCCGGTCAGTATGTCATCGTGTTATCATTACGTCATATGTGTTGTCATAGTCACTTGATGGTTAAAGAAGCTGACTAGTAGGGCTAAATATATAACTGATTCAAACTCAGCTGCATGCTCTATTTAACAACAGTAAAATAACTTCAAAAAGACCTAAAATTAAAACACAAACATAAACTAAAAACTATATATTACTTTATATCTATAAAATAATGAGCCATAAGTATGCGCTAAAATTGGTCAAATGAAGCAGATAAAGAAGTGTGAATGGATAAAGAATTGGATACCATTAGAACAAGTGACATGTTAGTTAAGACGTGTTGTTTTACTATTAAAGATATTAACCAACCCAGATCTCGCCATCGGATCAGAGTGCCTCGACGTATGACATTGCGGTAAGTTGTCATGGTAACACCATTGTCCAATCATAGTCACCCAATAACATCATGTTTTTATGGACGTGTCCATCATATGCACATTTGCACAGTATTACGTGTTTTGGTGATGTCACCGAGACATCATGGGGGACATGTGTAACACCAAATCACGTGTTCATTTATCTTGTCACTTATCATGTATCCCTTAGAATATAGCCTGTAACATATTTCTTGAATAACCATCACAAATATCGTTCAATAATAATACGTCGCTTTGTCTTGATCACGTGACTTCAGGCACTTTTCCACTCGCACCAGCACTGACCATTTCTTATGTTGATTCTCATGTTCGGCCATTTAACATTTAAGGTGGTCCATCTAAAATATGCACAGTTGAACTACTAAATTATATACACAGTCCTTAAACTTGGATTAAATCCTGTGAATTAATCTCTAATGAACAAATGCAAGTCATAAAAATCTAAAATGTAAGAAATGTTTAAAGCCTGACTGAAATGAAGTGTGCTGAACTACCTTCATGAAAACAGCCTTACGTTCAATACAAGTGATCAGCTAAGCAGACTTGTTAATGGAAATAGCCAATGAACACTTACCCATCACGGTGTGGCATTGCATGTTTGTATAACATATTTTCTTGGCAACTTATACAATATATGAGTTGGCAGATGTCCAACTTTTGTATTTTGATTGGTAAATAACTAAATCTTGCCTTGTCAAAGATATTTTAAACCTATAATTTCACGTTTCGGTTATCCCTAAAAAGACTATACATAAGATTGTAGTATCTGTTGTAGTATCTGTTGCTGCACTTGTAACTGCACAAAATAATAACCCACTTTCTGCCCTTGCGTTCTACTCATGTGCAATAGGGTAATCCGATGTCATCCTTTATTATCCCCCCCCCCGTTCAGCCCCCCATCCCACCACCGACGCGTCGAGTCAATGTGTTGTATTCAACAAATGAAAGTTTTCTATTCTACATATTTACTGAATCCTTTCTTGGTAATTCTTATTTGCTTACCTAGGCAACAAGTGGGTACCGATCTTCAACAGCCTCCTCGCAAACTTCACGACACAGGTATCCCACCAGCAAGACTTTGTATTGGAGTGACGACCCCGACACAGAGTCCCAATTCTAGGATTTAAGCCAGTTGCGTTAAATCCCATTAATATCAATTATAGCATTATATTTAAATGGTCCAAACGCGGCCGCAATCCCAAAGGTAATTTGCCAAATACGATTTCTATAGAGCTTTGAATATTAACTAGATGTCTAGAAAACCAAAGATGAGAAGCTACTCATTACTGTTTTACTCAACTTATTTGTACAACATCACCCGCAAAATATTCATATTTTTAACTCGTTAAATCGTCAAAGACAGGGCAAATATTTTTACAATTTCGATAGCTGATAAGAAACTTTGGTCCATTTTGACGACCAGGTCTAGCAAAACAGTAAACAAAGACTTTAAAATTAAATTATAACAATGAGAGATTTTTTATAAAATTTTCGTAGGGCCTTTAAGTCTAGACAATAAAACAAATCCAGGCGTCCAGTAAATCCAATTCAGCCGTTCATGTCTCTATAGCAACAACAATTTGACCGCGAAGACTAGACTAATGACGTCAGTGAATGAAATGTTTTTGCATATAGCTAATTCAATTAACGTTGTCGCTGGGAAAAAAAAAAGCCTATCATTTATCTGTTGTTTACCAACAAACTTCACTGTATGTGAAATAAATTTCATGATTCCCCACTCAAAGCTTTAGGCTTTTCTTATCCACAACGTTTATTGAATAAGCTATATTTTGATAAATGACACCTCGTAGATGCGGTTTTTTTAAGCGACGTTTGGTGGTGGTGATGATATGATACGAACCAATAAAATTGCTGTTTATACTGAAGATTCTAAGGATAAATGGGGATGAAGGGAAAGTATTAGTACTTTAAACATATTGTAAATAAACTTTTTGTGTAAATTAGACGTATTTTAATATGTAATGTTTAATACAACTATTATTATAAAGAATATCCCTTCTGTATGGTTAAGAAGACATTTCTATTCTTCAGGCTAACAAATTCTTATTAAAGAAATCAGTAACAACTGTTTAGTCCTGGTGGTTGATATGCAAGACTTTACACAACACACCATAGATCCACACCATATCAGGTAACATCATTCCCTGTAGTAGTTCTTCTTTATTCACTGGTGATATATCGAGTTGGTTTTCAATCTTGTTCCCAGAACCTTTCGGTATTTCTTACTGCGCATCCTCGAGATTGAAGAACTGCTAAGAGCAACCGTCAACGCGCATGTGCAGTTAAGATTCTACTTGTTCTTTTAAAATTGATCCATTTAAAGGTGAACGCTCGTTTCCACAACACAAACTGCCCTTCATCGAGAAAGGACTGGAATCGATTCTAGGGTTGGTTAGGTTTAGGGTAGGGCTTAACGTTAGATTCCAGTCCCCTCTCGACAAGGGCATTTTGGGCTATAATATGGAAACCAGTATCTGGTGCCGCTATCACTGGAATTAGGGACTGATCAAGGAAGCTCGGCCTAAGGGAGAGGTTTGTCGGCCCCTTGACCTAAGATGATTAAACCCCTTGCTATGACTTGGAAACCAGAGTTGCCGTTAGTGTCTCTGATGAATTCTCCAAATTCCACATTGCTTTCACTGACAAAAACCAACAACTATTACTAACTTTTCCAGGAGCACCGTTTCTTGACATTAGAATTCGTTTTCAAGAGTAGCAAGGATTTTGCCTTTTGATGGAGGGAGGAGGGCTGGGACCTATTTTTCAGTTTCAGACGGAAGTCGCACGAATTGCATGATTTCAGGCCGAGAAAAGAAAACTGATTGATGATAATAATGGTCAGTTTGAAATTGGAACTGCGCAACTATTGCTTGCATGTGGGAATCACTGGCACACGAAAGGAATAACATTTCAATTTTTTATTTCATTTCCTGTGATTCCGTAGTCAGAACAAATTCTAAGCTCCATTTTTCTGCAATTTCCCCAATAATCCTCTTTTTTACCCTTCAATGCTTAATATATGTTTCTTTCTTTCTCTTCTCTTGCGATTCGAACTCATTTTATTTCAAAACAAGTAGTATGTACAATAGTGTTCTTGAGCACATACTAGTACTAGTACCGTGACCGTCCGGGGGGAAAGAATAGCTTGGTCCCAGCCACTCTCAACTTGAAATCCGGTAATGGCGAATTCGTGGATACTCAACCAGTGCATTGTTCAGAGATTGGGTTGCCTGTGCCCTCTCTGTGCTTGTCGAGTGACGAAGTCACTTTAAATGCTCATTCTAACTGGCAAGATGGACTATCGACCTTACATTTTCTTTCCAACTTTTAATTTGTTAATTTAGTTACTTTGGTATTTTTTAGTTTTGAAGCAAAATCTGTAATAAATCGGATGAATTGAACTCACTGAGGACGAAAGATGACCCATGCCCCTGGTTTTTGTTTTTGTTTTGATTTCTTTTCTTTCCTTAGTCTCTGGCGCACTTGATTCCATCTGCATCAGCCAGAACCCTTGATCTCTGATCTTCACTCTGATCTTGACCGGGTACTGACAAGCAAGAGAATCTTTAAAACGAAAAAAGAATCCTAGTCAATTATAATGCACTGCGCACCGAAAACAACGCATCCCACCATTTTCTCTGCCAGGCAAAATGGCGGGGTTTTTTTCGATGAAGTTTGGTAATCCAGATCGACCAGATCAGTCGGTCTTGTTATTCAAGCTAGAAATCTTAAAACCATCAACTAGTTATAACGATGCATGAGTAGTTATTTTGTGCTTTTCTCGAGATTTTATAAATTTTGGCCTCGAATCTAAGGTCAATTTCGTATGTAAACACTGATATAGGCGCGCAGTGCATTGTAGTTGACTAGACATGTTTATCAATGGGTGTTACAGGAAGGAAGCAAAGAGTCAGACTTCTTTAAACCTCTTTTCAATGTGCTGAAGAGCAGACCAAAATACTGGTCCTCAAAAGTAAAGCCTTTTCGTTTAATAAAGTTTTGGTTTTGTTTTGAAGATGTTGTTTGGTGCTTTTAAAATTCCTCCTCCTACCCCTCCTATTCTAGCTTTCTTCTTCGTTCCTCTCCTTTTTTCTACTCCTGCCTTTTCTTTTTTTTTTCTTTTCACTATGTTGCTAACTTTTTTTAAGATCTTTCTTAATTCTTGTCTTAGTATCTGCATAGAAATAAGGATCGCTTGCTCGGCAGAGTTCACACAAACGAACCCGCAAGTCTACGTGAAGATAATGGCACATACAGGAAACCTCGATATCAATTTGCGGTTTTCTTTTTTTAAGGCGAGGCGCGCGCGACGTACGGGTCTGGCTTGAATTATCAACCCCTGTCATATCAGAAGCGCATATCAGAAGCGATGTTTGTGAGCTAGCGCTGTCACTGTTGAATAAATTTGTTTTGCAAGACCTGTGGGTTATAGGCCATTAGACGACCAATCATGACTAAAGGTAAAGCTTTGCTTGGGTGAGCTTTTCGTATCTTGAGAAATGTTAACACAATCTCAGTGTTACTGATCCTTGATACATTTTGAAGTGGTGTGTTATCGGAGCCTTTTTACGCTTCATTTCACTAAGAACCCATCACATGTCAAAGACTTCGCGACAAGAGTTCGTTCGGACGAAATGGCACCAAGTTTGTTCAGTCTTGGACTCGTTTAACATCTGAATCATTGAAGATGGACACTAGAACAATACAAGTTAACAAAAGGCTCATCGTTCGAGCGAATCCAGAAGTGAATCAACGAAAATTAGTTGTGAGACACGTTAAGCCTTGTAATGGTGTTCATCCTGTGGGTTTTCGAGTTCAGTCCAGAATATCATCAACACCAGCACAACAGCAAAAGATTGTACAAGTTAGTGTACCACGAAAGGACTTACAAGCTGCTCAGTCCGGAAAACCACAACAAAACCATCGTGGCCCAAAATACATCATCAATGTACCCTTAATTCAACTAAACATCACTAACAAAGGAATAGAGGTGAGTTCTGAAAGATAAATTTCGCTTACTGTTGCTGTTTTCATACCTTGAGTTGGAATATTCTGCTAGTCAGTTGTATACGAAAGAATTCTTATAATTCCTAAACGCAAGATTTTACCAGGCTTAAAAAGATATTGAATTGCATTGGATACATCCTGATAAACTGTTCTAAAATGACAAATGTCTGTAAATATTTCTTCTTTCTATTATGACGGATTAAACTTTTGTTCAAGATAAATATAGCAAATTCGTGGATTCATTAAGGAGATTTCAATCTCTGCTTACATAAACATCAAATAGAAGGGACAGAAGCTTTTGTTTTGCAACCCTACCATTCGTCACTCCTTCATTTTGTCTCCCTCTATGATGCTCTTACTCAACTTTATTCCGAGTATTATGTGAAAGCACATTCAACAATAGCCTTAACACTTAAGTATATCATTCCAAGATATGAGCTCTATTTCTGTTTCAACTTTCATAGGATTTATAATCGAATTTCAACTCATGTTTGTAAGCAACAGATCAGAAAGAATACAATTTTCAATGAGTTTTCAGTAATCCGAAAAAAAACAAACGCACGCAACGATGTGTCAACCAAGTCTTCATTGGTTGACTAATCCACTAACAAAATAGTTCCTTACTTTGCTTTACGAATTGCTTGTGAAAGTATGTTTTATATTTAGTGCTTATTCTTTTTTCGCACGAGTGCAGAAATAATTCAAGTAAAGCGATGTAACGCCATACGGTTAACTGTTTTGACCCTTCAATCAATTACACCTTTCAATGGTCATTGTTTATCGAGTACTTAACGCTTTAAATCCACATAACAATACCACAATACTCAATTTGTTGAACGTACGATCACGTTGGTTACCTGAATTGCAGCTTAAGAAAGAGTTCTGTAAGAAACTGAGCAAGCAGTTGTCTGTGAGCGATCGATGTTCACAGCGGTTCATCTTCCCACACTCGTGACATGTTGAACTACTTCCGCTCTTGATCTAATGGATTCATTCTTCACCTCACACGAACCTGAGTTAACCTGGAGTTAATCAGATAGTCACTCACTTCCGCACCCAACATCTAACAACATCATTTGATAGTGTCATCATCATCATCATCATCACGCATCACGCAAGTTTTCGGATAATCTTTGTCATACCATGCAATCCTAAATCAGTGGTGCTGTACCACATACAGTTCAATAGAGAATATTAAACTAGTCCATTATCATCGCTTATTATAATTATCACCAGCAACATCAGCATCACCAGCAGCAACATCAACATCATCATCGCCACCATCAACTAACAGCATCATCACAATGCCACCACCATCAGTATCAGTCCGGCTCGACATAAAAAATATTCTCACATTAATTCATTCATGTTTTTGACATCCCAACCATCATCTCATGCATGTATATCATCATCAATATCCCACATTCATTTATACCAACACCATAGCATCACTATATCATTACCATTACCACCATTGCCATCATTATAAATCAGTGCAGATGCATGGTTTCTTGATTATTACTGCGTAAGATTACAATCTCGATATACTTGTTCAAACAAACTTATCAAATTATTATGAACATTGAAAAGATACTTCTGCCAAGACCGGAGTAGATTATGTAAAAAGATACCTCGAAAGAACCGACCTACAACCACTATACTTGGTCTTCCAGCATTTGTCGATGACATTTATGCATTTGGGTACCTCCGAAAAGAAGATCATTCTGTAGTATCGAACAATGGAAAAATTCTATGCACCAATGAAAAAATAGTAGTTTCCAAGATATCTCTTGCAACGAGAGAAGTATTACACACCATAGGAATAGATGGTGAAGACACTGTTCGAAGAACCATGGGGAAAATAGAAAGAAAAAGAGAAAAAAGAGAAAGAATAGAATGGGAAAAACGCTATGTGAAAGCAAAGGAGTCTTCGTAGCAAAATAGACACATCCGAACTAGACTGAGAAAGAATGCCACAATTTCCCAAACAACTTCTATACAATTAACATGGATATGGTGTCTATCCATAAACTATACGCAAGAATTCTCTGGAACTTTGGATCGCGAAGCACTTGTAGAATGTCATCGAAAGAATGCATGGTTTTCGACACGAAAGAGAAGAAGGGGATCGAGAAGGTATAATCCTAGACAATACAGATAGTGTTGGAGAACATGTTTAAACATGGATGGAAGATGGAAAAAGAACAAAAGTAAACACAAGATTGTTTCGAACTTCGAAGTTGCCAAAATCCAAAATCCAAAATGTTAGAGTACAAAATCCTCTCGGAGCCCATCTAACAGAATATGTAGATTGTCCAAACCAACATTTGCAAAAAGCTTTCCACCCTCCAGATGCCGGTAGAAGAAAGAGGCTGTACTCGAGTAGAAATATCTATGTATGGACTAGACTTTTCTTTCCAAAAAAAAAACCAAAGGCTATTGATCAGAAACTCTCCAATTCCTTAATTCCAAAGCCGAATCTATTGGTTGCACAGCCACCCAAAAGACTATGGGAAAATCTTGCAAAATATCTAGATAGGTGTCTTCTAGTATACAGCAAAGATACCAAAGAAATCTCATTTCTAGCCTGCTATTGCCATACAAGAACTGGTAGAATATAGGGTGTGCAAAACCAGGAAACAATACTTTCCGCTATGGGAGATTGTGTATAGTTCGCAAAAGTCAAATATTTCGAATAGATAATATATCGTGTTCTCCTGTCGAAATAGGAACCCTTTGGTGCTGTACAAAAGATGCTCCTCCAATACTCTTGCATCCGCCAAAAAAACTCCATGCAATTCCATATATATAGATGCATACACCCATAGAAGAACTTCTACAGAATATGTTTCTTGGACATGGAGAAGCAAAAAGCCACATGCAGGTATAGAAAAATCTTAATACCAAATCTTCGAAATATCCTCTGCAAGAAAAAAAATATCTCTTCCGCCCTATCCAAAGGATAACGAGCCGAATAAAGACTAAAAGATATCCAAGATGCAATAGAAGACGAAAATTGGGTAGAAAATCTCCATTCCACCAAGCTCTAACACATAGAAGAAGAAAAACGTAACTACGGGATTAAAAAAAATGAAGAATTTCGAAAATTGGAAGAAAAACGAAAAAACACAGTTACAAAAGAACTTCAGGTACATGACGAAATCCTAGACAATTGCCGCCAGATCTACAACCGAAAATAGAACAAATACCAAAAGAAACATACAAAATTCTTCGATACACCTAGGGATATAGATCCACATTGGAAAGTGTATGGCAAGGAAAAAAGAATACGTAGTATGGGTAAATCTATTTCTTTTGCATATTCTAGGTTTATGTAGGAAAATCCTTTTTCCAGCTTATTCCAAAAAGAAGAAAAACAAGGTACTACATGCACATTCTGGATTGGAAATACAAAAGCATCTTTCGCATGATGGGAATATATCCGATGTTTTTGCATCCCAAGCTGAGTCTTTTGAAGTTGCAACACAAGGAAATAGAGAAGAATTGCATAGATTGGAAAACGACTGAGATGCGACTGCAACAAAGAAGACGAAGTACAAAAAAAAAAATGTTGTATGTTTGGAAGAAGGAAAATTCTAGGGTTGGAAATATTCGATAGTATCGTATAGAGACAAAGCAAGGACCATATTGTATTTGCAAAATTGAATTTTGCGAAGAATGTACCGATATTGGTTATCCAAAGGACCAACCATTTGCAAGTATACCAGTTTTTGGAGACTTTCTAGAAGAAGGCATATAGGAAAAAAAGATACGACGATAGCACCCATTTTGTATAGAAGTGGAAGATAATACAAAAAAAAAAAAAAAAAAAAAAGAGAGGATAGAATAGTTTCTATTTCAAAAACTATATTCGACACAGAGACACATTTTTGTACGAATATATGTGTCGATCGAACAGATCTATAGAACGATTTTTGCAAGAATCCATTTTTGTACTAGTAGAGTTGTTTTTACCATTCTCGATACATTAATTCTTTCTAGGATATCCAAAGAATCCCCAACTCTTCCATTTATGGCATTTTGTTCTTTTTTTTGGAGGGGTTTCTGTGGTATATGTTGGAGGGGTATATACTGGTTTTTTGGTTCTTCTCAGTTTGTTGTACAGAGTTGCAGCCATAGAATATACTAGCTATTCCAACACGAAATCTTCTTCTTTGTATTCTTCTTTCTCTTCTCGTATTCTATATATTTCTTCCAACATCTCTTCCATCCTTTGGAGTATTTGTCTATGGTCCTCCAAAACACTTGGAATTCCTACTAATTTCTAGATTTTTTTCTATATATCCAATGAGATATAAATATTTGGATTTTTTGTTCCATATACATATATTCATTTTTGGTTCTACGGCTTTGTCATACTGTACATCTCGAGAAAATAGGCATGGATTGGAAAAATGGTTGTCGAGAAAGGTTTTCGAAACGATGGGATAGATACACTATTCTGAAATATTCCTTGCATATTCAAGGTTGCTTCTTTGACCACCCCCTCCCCTAAAAAGTCTGTTTATCCTTACTGCTGCTGAAACACTTTTAAAAATACACCTCAGTTCTATCGGAAGCTGTAACGAAGTACTAAGAGAAGGCTCTCGAATTTCCAAGTTGAAAGAATGACGTCAAAGAAGGGTGATTCAGACATCTTATATGGACCGTTTAAATTAAAAATAGAAACGTTAAATCCTTCATCTTATGAATTCCGCAGACTTGTCCTTCAGAAACAGCGTCTTTTACCTGTTTCTTTAAGTGTTTTTCTTTTTTCTTTTAATTTTTCTTTTAATTTTTTCTTTCTTTCTTGGCGTGTCTGCCTGCAGGTATGTGGCGTAATGGGATTGTCTTTGATGCTACATGTATTTGATTTATTTATTTGCAAACAACGTCGCAGACGTGTACATGTTCACTCGGTGAAACTTGTCGCCGACAACTCCTAACAAAAGTAGAACTTCTTCCTACTTCTCACGGCGACGTTGCTGGTAACGTCGCACGCGCATTGCACGGTTGGACACACGGTTCGCCGTTGCAATCTAATTCTAGTTTAGTAGCCATCATTCTCTAAGTGTAATCAAAATTCTCATAGTGGGGTGGCAACCCCCACAACGCTCTCCGAGGATATGCTCCTGCTTGTGTAGAATGTGGGTGGATGCATGGTTGGATTCGAGCACCTTTGACTTTAGCGGTAAAACCGTATTCTAGACTTATTTTAGCCTATTTCGTATAAATTTGAAGACAAATATCAAGACGCCAGAATTTAATCAAAATGGACCATAAATCATTCCGTTTAGTCTCTTTTTTATTTCTATTTTATATTTTTGTAGTATGATAGTGTGACTGGTGCAGTAGTGTCCAGTCCGCTCGAATCATGGTGTATAAGAGGGGGGTTGAATGAATTGTGTCATGTTACAATGTAAAAACCCCCCATTGGACTTCCTCGAGCATCTTTCTCAGTGTCTGTGACGGCTTCTAATCAAACTATGGCCTCTTAAACAACACAAACACTGCTGGAATTTAGCGTTATTCTCCCTCTACAACACCAAACCAGAACCCTGAGACACGGAGAAACGCTGTATCATCCTTTAAAGCTCTAAAATGGCGGACGAAGAGCGGCCGCCAGCCCCTCCTCTCCGACTAACATCCAACAAAGACGCCATTTCTCCGGGTTCTCGTCCTCTACCAAGCGCTCCTATCGAGGAGAAGAAGAAAAAGACAGCCACTTTTAGGTTATTTCCTAACAAGGGAGAATGTATGTATCTTTTGCTGGATGTATGAGGTTTGAAATTCGTTGATATTCGCTGAGTTTCGCTTTAAAATGTGACGGCGTCTGTTGGTTCAATTCGTCTCTGTAGATAACAAGAAAAAGCCGGAAATATCCTACCCTACCCAGTTTGAGCACACCATTCATGTTGGTTTTGATCCAATAACTGGAGAATTTACGGTAAGTTGAATTTTAAAGGCTTTTCTACGCCAACTACAAGTCAAATGGCGAGTCAAGATAGTGTTTCAATAAGCCATGGAATGAGAAAGCTTAGGTGGTTTTTGCTGCGGCTTGGCGAACTTACTCCTCGCCGGTAATAAAACTACACACCCAACCATGAGGATCAGATACTTATTTCCTTAAAGATAAAAAACTCAAAGAGTCAATCTGCTTTTCCTCTAAACACTAGTAAAGCTTTTTTGACAAAACAGATTTATGGAAACTGATTTTAAGCTTTGATCATTGGATTCATCAAACTGATTTTTGTAACATAGAATCTTGCTAGTTTGCTGTATGTATTCCTTTTCCCAATTTGACAACTAATGATGGCATTCGTTTGACAGCACACAATCCCATTGTCTACAGTTCCTACTTTTTTTACATCTTTATTATCCATTATAAGATCTTTCTCATGACATACATTCTCTCGTAACGCGAGAAAACATTATTTTACATACATACATGTACAAAATTGATCAAAGATTCTATTCCTGTGTCA
This sequence comes from Anthopleura xanthogrammica, assembly GCA_964019055.1. NCBI lineage: Eukaryota > Metazoa > Cnidaria > Anthozoa > Actiniaria > Actiniidae > Anthopleura > Anthopleura xanthogrammica. The sequence goes on from OZ025210.1 coordinate 8,774,506, forward strand.
TTCAATATTACACATTTATTCGTAGTTAAAAGTTCAGTATTTGGAATTTTGTCCCCTTTTGTAAGCGTATGCGAAAGTTATTTAGTGTAGAAGGGCTGTTTTAATTTGGAAAGCCATTTCGATGTGCCTTGACAGACTCCCCCCTTTCGTAAAATATCTTTCACATTCCTTTCCTGTCCTCTCTGCTTTGCTAAGCATCAAAATGATCCTATTAATCCTTTGGTTTCTGGTGGTTATTTTGATATAGACATGTGTGATCTAGGGATTATTTTTACTTTTGGACTGTGTTTATAGTTTACTCTCTAGTAGCAACTTTAGCTTAGTCAATGTTGTTAGGCACAGTTCACAGTCGAATTACTTGGCTCAAGCTTGTGTTACTAATTCAAGGAATTAAGCATTTGATTGATCTTGTAATTGTGCAGGTGAGGATTTCTTTAGCTAAAGGTTTTGTTAATTTTGCCGGAAAATCCAAGACCTAGTTTAAATCTGTCTCAAATCCACTACAAATATGCAAGCAAAAATCGAATTCTTTGTCCTTTATATTACTAAAATATGCGTCAAGCATTACCCCCACCTGTTTAGGGCTAGCATCAGCTATTATTCATGAATACTGAGGTTTTGTGTGTCATTTAATTGAGTTGCCTTGACATATTTTGTCAGTAAAAACCACATAAAATAGCTTGTGAACAAGTAAGGGTATGACTCATGAGCAGAGCAGAAGCATTATCATAATATTTAGGCTACATTATGTATGCCAGGCAGGTGTACAGACAGATTTGACTCCAATTCTTTCCGATTTACATTGTAATGAGCTCAAGCTATCTTGATCCTTGGGGAGTCGAGCTCTTTTTTTAAATGCTGCCCCTAGCATTCTTATTCTTTTTCTTCTTCCATTTAAAAAAAACTGCAAATAACATTTAGTTATTGTTTGTTTTTAAATTAATTTATATTTTTCATGTCAATTTTTTTTGTTAATCCTGAATTGATGCTAAAATGTTTTCTTTGATTAATCCAAAGAGATATTGCAATTTTCCCTGACATGTTGATCTTGTCTGCATTTTAGTAATCTTCATCTTTGATTTCTAATGTGTCTAAGATACCTCTTGTCAAGACTATACAAGGTTTCAAAACACTTGAGTTTACATTACAACTAACATATCTAAGACAACACCTTGTGTATATTCATCTAGTTTATTTGTAAATTGTCTTTGTTATTCAAAATCTCAATAAAATTCTACATAGTTAACTTCAGGAATGATGTATTACTTATTATTTCAATGTTTTTTATTGCTTTATCTAAATCTTCACCAACCACATGCAGTTAATCCTTATTTTTATGTTTTTTATTGCATTATCTAAATCTTCACCAACCTCAGTAATCCAGTTGATAGATTATATATGAGTTGTTTTCAGAGTAATTCAACAAATATTAAAATTGCTTTTTGAAAACAATTGCTTTTGCCTTCCTTACAAAAACACAAGTAAGTCTTTAGATCATTTATTTCAGCGTATATAAGCAACACAGGAAACAAAACAAAAACACAAATATCCAAACAAAATAAAAAAGAATAAGCAATATTTGTTTTTTGTTTTTTTTAAATTTTCATTTGTATTTTGACAAATTTATAAAGCTAACATTTGTATATAAGAACAAAGGAAATCATATGTATTTTTATTCATTACACACTGTTGAATGCAGAAAAAACCTGACTAGATATTGTGTTCAAGATAGATCCTTAATACTTGTTTTTAATGTTTTAGCTAATCTAGATTAAATTTGGATTTGCATGGTGTTGTGATACCAGCTAGATGATTCAAATAATTAAATATTTACATAGTTAGCATTGTACATATATTGTTTTGATATTGTATTGTCATGAAAAAATATTATTAAGCTTCTGTTCATCATTTTCATCCACTTCCATTTTCATATATTTCAATTTATTACGATTCAAGTGTATTTTAAAATATTAGAATGAATCTCAATATATTTTCATGAAATCAACAATGATCACTGCCAGGCCTTAATGCATAGGAAATATGCTGTTATCAATTTAATAATTTAAAATGAACATTAATTTCTGCTTGAGAGCATCAGCTCTAGACAGAGCTTTTCATCTTATTCCTAGATGTTTATCACATTCTCTTTCAGTCCATTACATTAACTAGTACATGCCCTGTTCTATTTGTTAGGTATTTTATTGATGCACTCTGAAGATTAAGTTGATATATACTTTAGTTAGGGTATTTTTTCTGGATGAGTCATCAATCGCAATATTATCCTAATGATTATCATTACTATGTTGATCTGTGGGTGGTCATGAACTTTCTGGATATACAATACAGTTGTAGTGTCTGGTGCTTTACTAGACCATCACTTCCCTATCAGACCCTAGTGTGTGTTATGTCCTACTGTTAGCCAATAATTAGAAATATTATTTGCTGGTCAGTGAAGCAATGTGATGCATAATTCAGTCTTACTACACTCAATAACACTCAATAGGAAGGACTGATGTCAGATCTATCATTTGAAGATGTCAGTTCTTGCGAGTCTACTGTTCACTTTAGAAGCTGATATCCTGACTTGCAGGGCAAGAAAATAATTGAAGTTGGAATTTCAGATTATGAATACAATTGAAGTTGGAGTTGTTTGGAATCAGCTGAATGAATCTTATTATCATTCAAATTATTTTTTCCGTCATTTTGATTGGCCAAGAGAACTGCAAATAACTGCCTACAAATAACGGTCTGCTCATGCGCATTACGGTGCAGAGCCATCTTACTGCAAATAACGGTCTGCTCATGCGCAGTAATGCTGCATTTGACAATGGCTAGCTTCCCTGAAAAAATGAACTGACTTCTTTGTTATTGTTTGACTTGCACTGCCCTTAAAGATTAGAAAAAATAATTTGAATGATAAAACAATTATTGAACTCGGTTATCACAAAATATCGAGACAGAAATCACGATATTTTGCTCAACCTCGTCCAATAATTGCTTATTATCTGCCTTCAGTGAAGAACAAACACTACTCACCCACCCTTGTACATTTCTATCCAAAACTTAACTGATAATAATCTTTATCTAAATAATTATTTTCTTATTTGCAGGGTATGCCAGAAGCATGGGCAAGATTACTTCAAGTGTCAAATATCACGCAAGCGGAACAGAAAAAGAATCCACAGGTTTGTGAACCCCTTGATTGTACTACTGTGATCTTGATTACACCCCATCCTACCCCACTCCACCTAGGTATGATAATAATATCTAACGACTAGCTATAGATACCCATTACTGTTTCATATTCAAGGATATTATAACAAAATATGTAATGAGAAAACTAAGCATTATATTTGCCATGATACATGTTTTCAAGATATTAAACTCAGAATGGCTTTTGAACTATGGATACACAAATTATAGCATAGAAACGATTGAATTATTATGAGGGGTCTGAAAATGCAAATGTATCACTCCCTCACTAAGATGTTAGCAAACTAGTGACCATGTGCAAGGCAAGTCGATTAAATAGACTTTCTAGGAGAGTGCAGTATTTTAGCCTTAGAAAAGATTTGAATTACGAAAGGCTGGACAAAAATTACTAGGAGGAGCTACTTTACAGATGGAATTCCAGGGACAGACTATACAATTAAAATATGATGCTTTAAATGTGCTGGACTTGAACAAAGGGACTTCAGAAGCAAGGCTAGGATTTTGATTTAGACGAGAACGTCCATGATTAACAAACTTAACGAAATTAAGGAACACTAAGATAGATCTGTCCAAATAAGGCCTTATATTTAAACATTCATCCATTGTTTTATGTCATCTGGTTATGAACATTACACAAAACTTCACTTTCAGATGTCGTATATATATATACGGAGTTCTTGTCTGATAAATACTTGAGCAGTTATTTATAGATGAAATTACAGTTGCTTTAATTTGTTCAGTGTGGGATGATGTGTGCGTGTAGCGTGTAGCACTGAAAATGTGCACACTCACACATAGCTTTACTTTGGATTATTTATCTCAAAAGAGTTGAAGAAAGATGTACATGAGGTAAAATAATAAAATAAACACCTAAACTAGAGTTTCAATTGTCAAATTGTTATTTGAAGTAAGCAAATCGAAATCGCTTATGTACAATCATATCGTCAACATATTCGATTTTTACCAATTTGAAGATGGAAAAAAGTACTGTTCAGTAATATAAAACAAAAGCCAGACTTCAAGTTTTGGAGGAATTTATTCTTTATAGAAAAAGGTCAAAAAGTCACAATGAGCAAACTGAGTTTTAACTGATCAAAGTCATCTTTCACCAAGTAAGTAAACTCAAGATTGAACTTAAACATCAATTTATTACAGGATTTGCTTCGGAACTAAAAAAAAAACCAAAGAACTAAACAATTGGTGCAAATTGGAAAAAAATATGTGGCTGATTGCCCATCTTACCAGTTAGATTGAGCTTTTAAATGGAACATAAATTTGATATGTTTATGTGGGCAAGTCAACCACCACAGGAAGAGCACAGGGAACCCAATCTCTAAACACTGCAAGAAGTATGATGAGTTTGCCATAGGGCCCATTTCATTAGTGCAGTGGTTTTTGTGTTTTACCTCCAAGCAGATAAATATAACAAATGCCTTGAAGTTATAGTAAGAAATATCCTCATGCCTGAGTATTAAGTCTGAGTTTAAATGTGAGAGAGAGGAGAATAACATTTAATGTTAAACATGGAATAATCTTTTCAAGGATTGCTGACAAGATATTGTTAATAATGAGGATTAACATCTTTGAATTAGGAAGGATGTTATGGTAATGATTTCAAGATGTCAAAGTTTGTCTGTTGAGCAAGTCAGGGCAATTATCAATGTTTGACATCCCCTAAAACTCAAAGAAGTTATCAACTAAAAGACCTATCAAGATGCCTGATGTTTTTCCGATTGAGAGACAGCTTATTTCTGTGCGAGACAGATGCTATTTCAGTTTGACTTCTCTTCAGAAATGTGCTAAACTTGATATGTCAATTAGTGCATCTTTAATACAGGTGTCAAATGTCTGGGCATACAAAGCCATTCCTCTTGAACAAATCACAAATTGACTTGTGGTTGTATTTTTTTACCCTGTCTTTTGGAAAAACACTTGACAACAACTTAGAAAAGGTATAATTAAACAGGATTAGGGTTTGGTTGGTAATGGGAATTTTTAAAATGCGTATTAAAAAAAAAGCAGAACAGTTTTTTATGTTTAATTTTTAAATGGACTATGAATTTCTTTGCAATTTTAATATTCAATGAAGTCCTTGGTAATCCTAGGATGACGTCATACTAAATGATGCATACTTTGTGAGAAATGACTGTATTCATTCCTGGTTTTGAACAGTAATCAGGAACATGAATGAATAATATTTGTTTAATGTATTTTTCCAGGCTGTATTGGATGTCCTGAATTTCTATGACAGTAGTAAAGATAAAACAGAAACCACAAAGTTTATGACCACTGTCAAACCTTATGGTAAGTACAAACATAGTAGTTCAACACAACCATATACTAGCTAATATTTATAGACGCTTTGCACCATCAAATGATGGCAGCCATGACAGGAGGCACAACAATAGTCCTTTCCCCTGGGAAACTGAATTCATTCTCCAGATTCAATTGTTCCTGCCTCCTGTCATGGCTGCTATCACATGATGGTGCAAAGCCTCTATTGCCTCTTTGTCTACCAAGACTTCGAATTCCTGGCATTAAGTTTTGAACTTTCATCAGTAAAAGTTTCTTTCTTATTCAAGCTGTTGTAATTGGTCCATGTTTGAGACATGTTTGTTGTTGAGTTTTAAAACAAGAAAAGCACTAGAATTGGGGTGATGACTTTAGTGGTTTAAAATTTGATAACTGTACATGTGCAGTACTCTTTGATAGTCAATCATAGATCATTGATATAAATTATTATTGTGATTGACAGGTGTCTTTTGAGTCTGTCTTAACAGACATCAATGTGAAAGACATCATTGACAATCAATATAATTTCTAGGATGAAATGAGTAGAGCCATATCTACAGTATAATACTGAGTATAGACGGCTTTGCAAAATCAAGGTAACCAAGGAAACCACTGAAAATGAGGAAAATGAGGAAACCCAAAATTATGAAATATCAATTTTAAAAATAATGACAATATAATGATTTTGGGCTTCCTGTGGTCGTTGTCAGGCTTCCTGTGTGATTTAAAATGGCGTCCTAAAACAATTTCATTTCTTTAGCAAGCATTTCAGTTTATTTCTTTCCTTTCGCTCAAAGCGTTCAACAACTACAAAAGAGAAATGTCATTTCCACCAGCTCTAAAAACATAATCTTCATATTACAAGTTTACTAGGGGCTAACTTTAAGTCCAACACTTGGACTGAGTCACGGCCTGCCTATGAAAGTTTACTTAGATTAAAGACTACTGCAGACATACCAACTGTCCTGGATTATCCGAAAGTCTCAAGATTTTTGACCTGATCTCCCAATCTCCCAATTAGAACCCCATTCTCCCAGATCATCAACATCTTTGACCAATTCTTGTGAGACTTGACTTTTACAACAATAAAGTTCCTCAGTAATCATATTTGTGGGTGTTTGCGTCTTATCATGGAAATTAAAGACTTGGTTTTATTTGCTTCGCTAAACAAATCAACCTTAGCAATTTCCACAGGAATCCCGCAAATGGGATAATTAGATTGCTCAGGAATAAGCCAATCCTATCAAATGTTAGTAAGTACCACGATGACAGCATTTTGGCACAGGTAACCCACGATATTGTCACAATCCTCCATTTTTGATTCTCCAGGTTTGAGGATCTGGGGGTTTGCATGTCTACAACTGTGGGGCGTAAAGTCTGTCTAAGGTGTTGATAATTACCTACGAGGTACATGCACATGTTTCATATCTATTTTCAAAATTAATATTACATATTTTTGGGCTTCCTTGGTTTCCATGGTTTCCTTGATTTTGCAATGCCGGAGTATAGATACATTTCATTGCTTCATATTTCGTACCTGACATCCAAAGGAGCTCCAGAACACTTGTGATATGATTGACAGCTACAAAATATACACTTGTTGATGCTTTATGTTTGCTACAGGTATATATATTAGCAAGTTAGGTTCTTGTTAATATTGTCCTAAAGAATTAAATTTAAATCCATGAAAAAAGATAAACCTTGGCTTATAAAATAAAACTTTAATTCTTGAAAGAAATTGACCCTCTGTTTGGGATTATATTAACTTATTTACTAATCTAATGAGTAATATTAATAATCAATAATATCTAATATATATTAATGATACTAATTTGTATTCTAACAGTGACCCATTAAATGTTATTAACATATCAATAATAACTAATAATATCAGAGGCATATTGAATACTTCGTTTAAAGACAGGGATCAATGTGTCGGCATTGATTAATGCATAGTATTTAATGTGCAGATTTTCTCTTGTATGTCTAATAACCAAGCATGTTTTATTAACTTATAGCCTCTCACAGTCATCGTTCTTCTTCTTCTTCCTCCTCTGAACCAATCTCATCAAGGCGGGGGAAACCGCCAATCACCACCAGTAGCCCATCTGCCTTAGATGCAACCAAGTCACTTTCATGTTCCCCTTTTGGCTGTTCTTCACCTAAAACAACCCAGTCATTAAACCGTAAGGGAAGCTTTCGATTAAAACTTAAACGGAGCTTGTCCAAGAAGCGCAGAAAATCTCTGCCTTCCAAATCAAACTGTAATAACTGTAAACAACATGAAGAGACTATAACAAAATTAAATGACTCTGGTCGTAAATATTCCTCTCCTACCATGTCTGGAGAACCAAGGCATGCATCACCTGAAAGAATATCCTCTGCATCACGTTCAGATACGAGTTCATTAACAGAATCATCTCCTGCGTCACTTGGTGATGACTTAGAATCAACACTTAGTTTACGGTCAGAACCTCTGATTAATCATTCAGAACGTACTCCAAAAGAATCCAATAAAGAAGGTATTCAATTCTAAATGATATTCCACACTGACTACATAAAATATAAATTACTATTACTACTAAATATTGAAATCAAAAAGACCTTAATAGCTTCTTAATTTTTATTTTGCATTACATACATTATTAACTGATTTATTTAAAATTATTTTTAGTGATAAATTTAAGAACTAACAATGTTTAATATAAAACCTTTCTTCTGACAGGCCTATAATATATTTTATTTGTTTTAATCCCTGTTATTGATAACAGTTAAGTTTAACATTCTTTTGTTGCATGTACTGTTTTTGTTTTGATTATAGCAGATTTAGTAATTCTTACTTTGTGTAGAGAAAGAATTTATTCTGCACAGACACCAGTCTGTGGACTATCTATTCTATGAAGGAACAGTTGTAAAGAGGATTGATAACTGATTAAGAGCATGGTTGTGGCAAAGGCTAATGGGCTACTGGTTTCTTGCATCTTTTGGCATCAGCTCTCATCCAAACCTAGGGTCTCTTTCCTTCTGACAAATATTACCTTGTATCAACTCTATTGTTTTTTATTTAAGCTTTAGTTTATCATTTATTAATATTTTAAGAAAATAAACATGTATTAAGGTCACACCATCTCAGTCAATTGTAGCTCGCTCAAAGGAGAAAAGAATTAACAAAGGTTAAGGAATAAGAACGAGTTGGTGTTTTACGGATCAGGAAATCAGAGCTCTGGCCTTGGGAAGAATCAAAGCTGCAACAGAATTCAAGATGCCTTTGCTCTTTCTAATTTTTATTTGCTCGCATGAATTTCTACAAATCTCTTTCAGGTTTTATAGTTTGCTGCTAGTTTATTGTTCATTTGCCTTTAGATTGAGCACTATTGCATGCAGGAAATATGGCTTGAAGTTTGTCATGGTTAAGTGCAATGCTGTAGTTTAGTACCTGATCATGCAGTCTTGATTTTCTAAAAACTGGGATCTGTTGACAGCTTTAATTCTTCAGATAAAAATACACCAATATAATACTATATATATATTACTGCAAAGTAAAATAAACTTTATTAATCAATTATTTACTTTAATCGAGACTTAAAACCATAATGTTACTTTTTAAAAGTTCTTCAAAATTCTTGTTTGGATTTCTGTTTTTTTCTCCACAAATATTGGTGTATTTGGACAGCCAAACTCTTTGATTTCATTTCTATATACATGTATTTTATTGTTGTTTGGATATTGTTTTGCTAAGTGAAGTAGAAATGTAGTATATACATTGTAACTACCATAGCTGGAGGTTCTGGAGGTGTAACAATACACTAGCACACAGTAACATTGATATTGTAATGACTAATGAATGTTATGGTTAAACAGGACAAACAACTCATGCAAGACCCCAGATTGATAAAGAGACTTATGTACCACCACCACCACCCCATGCAACACCTACTAATGTAAGTAGAATGACAGAGTTCTTATTCATCTTATATATAATTGTTATATGTATTTCTTCTACAGCACAAGGCCTAGTCATGATCACATAGTCTTGGTCAAGTGCTGATAACATTTTTCAAGGCATATAATATAGCATGATTAATGAAAAATTCCCGGGGGGGGGACTCCCTTATAAAAGGGGGCGGGGGTCCTCGTCGTCCCTTTTAGGGTTTGAAATCAGTGTTTTGGTCCCGCTTAGGGTGATAATGAAGAGAATGCCCACCAGCTGAGTTTTGTGGTCCCGCTTAGGGTATAAGATCAACAACAATGCTTCTTTTCAAAGATGATACGTTATTGATTGGTTCCTCTTAGGGGTGAAATTTTATCACTGCCGCACCCATCATCTCAAAATACAGGTCCCTTTTAGGGGTCATTTTCAGAATTTCTGACGAGGACCCCCGCCCCCTTTCATAAGGCAGTCTTACTGGAATGTTAACCAACTTTATGTATTGATTGGTAACTAGACTATGGCATCACTGCAGAACCATGCAGAACAAAATGAAGAAGCATTACCACCAGCAATTCCAACACGGCCTGAAATTACTAAATCTAAGGTATGACAGTACACTGGGCCTGTCAGCATGGGCACATCATTTCAAACCATATGCCATTCCCTTGAGGATAAGATTCCTTGTTCAAGTTCCATCTGTATTATTGTGTTTTCTCAAGCATAACAGGGCAATAAAGGAACAATATTCAAGGGAATGTGATGTGATCTGAAATAGTAAAAATTACCTCTAGAGGGAACTACTATACCATAGTTTAGTTATTCCATATCTTTAGATATTTCTCAACCAATCAAAAGCTTAAGGAGGCTCGAAATAGTTTTCAATGAATGAGCGCGCGTGCTCTTAAATGACGTAGCACTGAATCATTTGAAATGGAATAGGAAAATTTTGTCCCAAAAAACCTCATACTTAAACTAAAATAACTTAAAAACTGGACGGTAAATTTTTTTTAAACTTTGCATGTGGCTTTTATTCAATGGTTCGTAAGTGCTAAGAAAAAATAAAAAAATTCTGTAATGGGGAACTTCCTAAAATAAACTTCATTGATTTCTGAGAATTCCTCATTACAGAATTTTTTCTTTTTTGGTCTAAACAAAGATTGAATCATGAACTTCAAACATGCCAATTTTAAACGACTTTCACCATTCGGTTTTTGAGTTATGAATTTTTAAATGAAAAACTTTGCACACATTTGAAGTGTTCTATCATTGTCATAGCAACATGTTACGTCATATTTTTCTTTTCATTCCAACCTTTACTTTATGGTCTTTCGTTTTCTGGGTCAACTTACGGTCATATATTAGTCATATAAAGTTTTTCAGGGTCGTTTTTGTTAGCCTATATGCAAGTTCAAAAACCCTTTCTAGCCTCCTTAAGCAAAGGTTTGTGAAACTTGAAAATACATTTTTTTGAAAAGTAGATTTCAGGAAGTAGACTATGAGTTTCTAGATCACAAACAAAGCATACCGACAACATGTTGATTCAGAAAACTAAATATTACAGCACCTTGGTCAGTACTTGTCATGATTTCTATTTTCACTTTCTAGTCTAGACTTGTGAACAAACAAATGATCTAATATATGCTGAATATGATCTTTTATATATATACACCTGATTGCAAAAATGTTGTCATAGAAAAATAAACTTTATAAAAATAAAAAATAAAAAATAACAAATAGGAATTAATTAAAAATGGCAAATTTAATAGATTTTTCTTAAGATTCAAGACAAACACAAAAGCAGTTGTTTTCATCTTATTTAATTTATTTACTCATAGCCATTAATGATATTTTCTTCCATTACAAAGGCAATATATATGTTATATACTGAAACTTATTTCTGAAACTGGTGTCGATTCCTGTTGTGAGGCAAACGTTTCAAAAGAGGTGTTACACATTAATACTAGACTGTCTTCTAAACTACGTTTACGAAACAGGAAGTTTCTTGTTCTCGACTAGAAAGCTCCTCTACGTGAAACTCTGTCTCATGGACTTTATCAAAAACGTTAACAGGTTCAATTAAGTCGCCATCTTTAATTAATTCCTATTTGTTAATTTGTTATTTTTATTTTTTTTAAAGTTTATTTTCCTGTGACAACATTTTTGCAATCAGGTGTATATATATATATATATATATGCTGAATTCTCCTCTATAATGGGGTCATTGAACATATCCTGATCAGAAGATAAACACTAGGCAGTCAAGCAAGTAACAATATATTGTAAATAAGAAGCTGTAATAAATATTCAAAGGGTGTGTATTAGTAATAGTCTAAAAATAGTGCAGGTTTGTTAGTGTGCATAGTATCCTTCAATTCCTGGTATTGTTTAAACCCTTTCACTTTCTTTGCAGTATATTCCAAATGAGCCCATCAAAACTAAACCTGAAGATGAAAAAGGTTGGTGGATTATTCAAGAGTTCCTCATTATTTTATTCAGTTTCATTTTCTATTATTATAATATCTTATGATATATCAGGCACAACACTAAAGACAAGCAGATTCATGCATGGTGTAGAGTACAAACACTAAAAGCATGCAGCCTAAATAGTACTAAATAATGATATCTTATGCTAATTCTTTCGTTTACTATTGTTTAATAAGTGCTATTTATTTGTTAGAAAAATAACAGTATTAACTCTAGAAACTGAAAATAAAGAAATACTAACAAAATGTTTTAGAAACTGACTAGGCAAGCTTAGTAACTTTAAAACCAGCATTACAAAATCAAGAAAACGAGGGAACCAAAAAATATGGAAATCATGTCATTTTTTAAAGTAAATATGAAACCATGCCTCATAGGTAATTGTCAACACCTAAGGCAGACTTTTACATCCCACAGTAGTTTTTAATATGAAGTGAAAGGTGAGAAGAAACCGAAATTCTTGCTAAAGACCTTTTTGTGATGCAGGAATCCTGAGAATTTCCAAAGGAAGCCAAAAATTAAGCACATACAAATCTTGCTAATCTTGCCAACAATAATGGACAAAACATTTGGGACCATTTTTTTCATGATGTTATTTGAAAAAGATATTTTTCTTAGTCATACTTATGCCAGAAACAATGTGCAACTGATAAAAAGAATGAATGAAGATAAATTCTTTATGACGAGAAATATCACATTTGTACTGAACTTAGGTATTCAAACCATTCTTATTGTTGCATGTTGTATCAGTAGTATTATTTGTACTCTTTATTAAGCTGTTTTTTCAATGGATTAAGGGGGCTTTCATTTATTACTGTTGGGGGGGGGGGGTTGGAAAAATCATCTGTTGTCTTTTCCAAATATTACCCAACCCCCCCTTCTTGGTTGGCAAAAATATCATAACCCCCTCCTATATTTTGTCCAGTTTAATACTAAACCCTTTTAAAGCTGCATAAAATTAGTAACAACCCCTCCTATATAGCTTCCGCAAATAATGTAACTACCCCTTCCACTATTGCCAACCCCCCCACCCCCCACCCATACAGTAATAAATGAAAGCCCCCTTACATTGTTCAATAAATCAAATCAATGTAATGATTTTATTAGAAATGATTTGATTATGCTTGAAGGCCTAAAAACATTGTTGGGGTTGTGTTGTGTTAACTGATTGCTAAAACAATGACAATATTGATTTTGGGTTTCCTGTGGTCATTGTCAGGCTTTCTGTGTGATTTGACATGGCATTACAAAACAGTTTCATTTCTTTAGCAAGAATTTTGGTTTATTCTCACCTATTCCTCAAAGGGTTCAACAACTACAACAGAGAAATACTATATGCTTTCTTTATACTAGTTTACGAGGGGCTATCTTTAAGTACAACACTGGAATTAGCCACAGTCTAACTATGAAAGTTTTATTAAAATACTTCATTTGAATAAAAACTACTGTTGGATGCAAAAGTCTGTTTTAGATGTTGATAATTACCTGAGGCATGGTTTCATATTTACTTTAAAAAATGATATTTCATATTTTTGGGTGTCCTCGTTTTTTCTTGAGTTCGCATTGCTGCTTTTTCTCAATATGGTAAATGTATTTTTGTTGATGTACTTTTAGTTTGAAATTTTTATTTGTTTCTTTGTTTGTGTAGTAAGTGAACACACTGGTAAAGCACCACATCCACAGGCAAGAGAGAAAAAAAAGAAAAAGATGTCTGATGAAGAAATTATATGCAGACTTAGTACGTATGATCAGAACACTTGAAAATATTAATATATAGTATGATTTGTTCCATCAACTGAGCATTGATTAGTTTTGCTCAAGCTCATGGGTTCATGAGCTATATCAGTACTCGTAGATAGATAGATAGATAGATAGATAGGGTAGTCCAGTCAGTGGCTTACGCCTCTGCTATCAACAGGAGCCCTGTGACTCATGGTCTTAAGATCTGAGCAACATGCCTTTGTAATAACATTACAAATATTTAGTTAGCCCAAGATAGAAACCTTTATTTAAAATCAAATAAACTACAGGGTAGTCCAGTCAGTGGCTTACGCCTCTGCTATCAACAGGAGCCCTGTGACTCATGGTCTTAAGATCTGAGCAACATGCCTTTGTAATAACATTATAAATATTTAGTTAGCCCAAGTTTGTGTTGCTCAAATAATTCCCTTGTGATTTAGGTGTGTTAAAAGGGGCAGCCACAAGTTTACCAGTGTACAAATGCACTGCCTCTATAAATGAAGTTGTTTTTTAGTATCTGATGTGTGTGGCTGTGTTTATAGGGACTATTGTCAGTATTGGTGACCCCAAGAGAAAGTACACCAAGTTTGAGAAGATTGGACAAGGGTATGTTTGATATTGGCTAATTGTTCTATTTTGACATTGAACTGAATCTGTACGCAGTCAATGAACACAATGGTATTTTAGAAATTTGAAAAAGGTCTATTGGCCACTTTGGAAACCAGCAAGAGACTGGGGCAAGTTTTGAATTTGAGAAAGTAGCTCAAGATAGCTCACAATAGTGTTCTTGAGCATATACTACCCTGGCACTTCCATCTGGAAAAAAAGCAATGGCTTTGTCCCAGCCTCTCTTGGTTTGAAATCAGCAAATGCCCATCCATCCATCCATCCATCAATCCATCCAGCCACCTATTCGTTTGTTTATTCATCCATTGATTCATATGTTTATTTGTCAACAGAGCCTCAGGCACAGTCTATACTGCAATTGAAGTAGCAACTGGTCATGAGGTAGGTTGTCAATTATATGAAGTGAATACAAAGAACGAAAGGGATTGGAGTTGTACTTGCCAGTATAAGTCAAATTTTCAAGCCGTAGAACTTATTTCTAAAAAATTGAATTTGAATTTTTCCATTTCTTTTAGGTGGCAATCAAGCAAATGAACTTGTCTCAGCAGCCTAAAAAGGTATTATTTTGAATGATGTATTCCACAGGTTGTTCAATAACTAAACCAAATTTAACATTGGTACCGCTTTGGTACCCATTTTGGCTTCAGGAATCAATATGGCAAATGAACAAGCTGTATGTCGCTACCAATGCAGCCATACTCATCTTCCAATTAACCTTATTTGTGTCCATTGGTCTACAGGAGCTAATTATCAATGAAATTCTGGTAATGAGGGAGAACAAGCACCCCAACATTGTAAACTATGTAGACAGCTATTTAGTTGGTGAAGAGCTGTGGGTTGTGATGGAATACTTAGCAGGTGGATCATTAACAGATGTGGTGACAGAAACATGTATGGATGAGGGACAGATAGCATCTGTATGTAGAGAGGTAAGCAAAGTTTTGACAGGTAGTACTACTAGTAACAAATCCAGCATTAATATGTTGGGCATTATGTCCTTTACTGCCTTCCAGTTGGCTCAGTTGATTGGGCACCAATCTGTTGTGCAGAAGGGTTCACACCTCCGAGGCCAGAACTACACTTAGGGTCTTAATGTAGAATAAAATGTGCTTTGCTCTAAGAAGATTAGATCTTCACCATATGGCTCAGGTCAATAGAATGGCGGTCCTGTCTCAATTAGAGACGTTATTAAACATGAAGGGCCACAAATTTATCAGTGCTAAGTTGGCTAAGTGTCACATGTTACTCTAAAAAAAGTCAATTGATTTATATTATTATTATTACTACTACAATGATGACGATCATGGTCAAGAGTTTTGGATGTGTCATCAGGGTAAGATAACAAGTGCTGATTTTAGTTTCCAAAGTTTTGGAAGCATAGGGTTATGGAGTATGGAGGTACTAAATAAATTTAGTGAAAACTCAGAGAAATGCTAATATAGGGATGCACTCTGCTTTCTTAATTTCATGAATCAAGAAAGTAAAAAACATGGGATATATGTACATAACTATGACATGCTTTAACTTAAGTTGACTTGTAGCCTCTGTTTTTCTAGTGTTTACAGGCACTTGATTTCCTACACAGTAATGGTGTCATTCATAGAGATATAAAGAGTGATAATATTCTCTTAGGAATGGATGGACAGGTCAAACTGAGTAAGTAAAATACTAAAATACTGATCTCATAGAAATCTATATTAAAGAAGGAACTTCAATCAAATATTGTACAACAAATTTCATCTAAAAAGGCCCCCAAAACAAAGCCTGCAGAACCCCATACTATGTATATAAATTCTAACTGTTCATGTATTTTTGCAGCTGACTTTGGCTTCTGTGCTACCATAACACCAGAACAGAATAAACGTTCTACCATGGTAGGAACACCATACTGGATGGCCCCTGAGGTTGTTACAAGAAAACAGTATGGACCAAGGGTATGTATTTAAAGTACTACCCTATAAGGGTGCTCCTGTAGTACACAGTGATATGTTTGACAAACTGATTTGTTTCTAGGTGGATATTTGGAGTTTAGGTATAATGGCCATTGAAATGGTTGAAGGAGAGCCACCATACCTGAATGAAAATCCATTAAGGGTAGGTACCTTTCATTACGATATCCATTTTTAAAATAGCTATGTTGGTGGGTAACTTCATTGTTTAGAATTATGTTTCAACCAGCAGAAAATGTATAATTACAGAAATGGATAGATCTTGAATCGCCATTCCAAGCTTACAGATGATTGTGCATTATCAGGGAATACTGAAAAACCTTAAACAACCTACTTTATAGCTAAATATTCATTTTATTCAGAACAGAAAGGGACTATTTAGTACCCCCCTAAGACACACATACTCACTTCCCATTCCCAATTATATTTTCTAGATTCATTGTTACCTGAGGTTTTGCCCTAATCAACCATAAAACCATTATTCTATCCTGATATCTTGTTTATGTTACTCTATCTAGGCATTATATTTGATTGCTACAAATGGTACCCCAGAGTTGGCTCACCCCGAAAGACTGTCTCCAGTATTCAAAGACTTTCTTGCACAGTCATTAGAAATGGATGTAGAAAAGAGAGCATCAGCTAGAGAGCTTCTCCTTGTAAGTATGCCAGAAAGAAAAACAAACAAACTGTATACGTAGTAGTGCTCTAGTTAGTTGGTTTGTTTCTTCCTTTCTTCCTCCAGCTCCTCCTCTCCCTTTCTTTCTTCCTTCCCTTTTTTCTTTCCTAGACCTCGCAACTTTTTTCCCTTTTTCCTTTATCTCACTTTTCAATCAGCATGTGATCTGTTTGTCCATGTAATGTTTCTTTTCCTTCTTAACTATACTCTATTTGACCATTATTTGTGTGCAATGTAATAATCTGATAATTTGTAATAATGTGTTTTTGGTTTGTTGTTTTTCAGCACCCATTCCTAAAACAAGCCAAGCCTCTTGCAAGCCTGGTACCTCTTATATTAGCAGCCAAAGAGGCCACATCTAGAAATACCTAACAATCAAGCTAGGAGTATTAATTCATTATATTGTATAATGATAATTAATAATTACCATAACAAAGGCTTCCCTGAGCCAATTGACTTATTATTAGACAATGGTGACAATACCATTTTGATTGTGTTGAATTTTAGTGCTTTAAAAGTTCTGTTGACAATTGGATCTTTTAAGGAAATGTAATTGCCAAAAGCAAAGATTTTTAAATTTATTTTTATGGTAGGTTTTTCATACATTTATTAATTTTCCCTGACAATCAGAAGCCTCAGGCAGACATTGTTACCAGCTTCAATAGTAATCTGTGTGAGACGACTGATGGGATTATGTACATTTTTATTGAATTAACATTTTTTATAACATAATGGTACCTCCCAATGCTGTCATGCTTGAAATTTATTGATAAAAGTTGTCAAGACCGCGGAAGGCTTGCCTGCTAGTAAAAAAGAACTTCTTCTGCTTAAAATCTAATTTCTCCTTTGGAATCTATTAAGCCAAAATGTATTCTAGGGAGAATTTAGATTAGGATCCCTTGCTCTTGTCTCTGCAGGGATTTACTTGATTCTGAGTCAATAAAAAAGTTATTTGTTTGGGGAATGAACAGAGAATTACATAAATCTTGGTTTTCGTAAAGCTAAAAAAGAAAGCCTTAATCTTCCTTGTCCTTAAATATACAAAGCTAGATTTGAAGAATCTAAAATAATTATAACATGAAATCATTATATACAAACCCCAATTTGAATTATTCTGTTTGTATTGGCAAACCATGGCATTTAGATATAGCTGTTATGTTAGCTCTTGCTGTATAAAGAGAGTGTACATTCACTCGACGTATAATCAAGAAGATCAAAAAATGACTGACCTTGATCATAAAGTATTGGTGCAAAACTTATCTTGTTTCCCCCCTCTAAAGTATTCTCTTTTTGTGAGAACGGCCACAGTTAAAAACTAACTACATTGACCCACAAATAAATCTACTCTCATTTGACTTGTAATTGGAATATCATAGATTATATATACAAATAAAATATCTCATTTCTTTGTATCTTTGTTGGTTTATATTTGTGAAACAGCTGGGAAAAGAAAATAAATCACAAAATCCCCATTTGGTTGATGGTGATGATGGTGATGATGATGATGATAAATTAATTTATTCAATTTATTACAGTGCGAATCGAAAAACCGTGGGCACAAAGAAATATTTCAGAAATCGTGTATCGCTCGTTGAACAATCTGAAGCATCTCTCTAACCGCAAGAAATTCGACTGATTTGTAAGTCAGATAAACATCTTGTAGTTAGAGACTCGTATCGTATTGTTCAACGAACAATAACGCGTAAGTTCGGTAGTTCGATAGAATCGCCTTCATGGTTTCAAGGAGCTTAGTAGCGATAAGCTGCTTCATATTAAAAGCAGGACAGTGTTTTGCCTAAAGATGTTGAAATCAAAGAGAAAGAAGATTTATTAATATGGAGGGGCTATCGATTCTATCGAACTACTGATTGATTCAGTACATGAAGTGAAAAGTTGAAAACATTTTTTATTTGAGTGATTTAAGCGTCTTTACGTTTAAAGGCCCTGTGATTTGATAATTAAGGAGTGATTTGAGCGTCAGTACACTGTAATTTCCCCAGCAACTTGAACAGGGGTTGTCTCGCATTCTTTTTTTGTTTTGTTAATTGAGCGTAGCGTTGTACGAATTAGAACTCATGCAGGGGCGTAGCCAGGGGGAGGGCCTGGGGCCCCCCTCTTCCATCGTGTTTGCCGTTGTCTTTTTATAAGGCATATTTTTGAAGTCCGCCACAAATTTTTTGTTAAGACGTTTACAGCAACAAGGTCTCGCAACGCCAAAAAATGTTGCAGAAAATCCAAAAGTTTGAACTTTTCTTGCAACATTTTGAGAATTGCAGTGCACGCCTAAAAAATAGCTAAGGGAACCAGTCATTATTTATAGCCTTAGAGGGGGAGGGGGGTCGGAGGATTTTTACGTAAAAGCAGCAAAATACAAGTGATCCCCTTGAAACATATTAAAATTTTAATGACCCCCCTTTCAGAACCCTGCTGAGTGCGGACAGCGGGTCCAGGGCAGAGCCCTGGTGGGGAATCAGGGGAAAAGCCCCCGAGCGCTCACAGACTTTGAACGCTTTCAAAGCGTTTTTAGGCATGAAAATATGGATTTTCGTATTAGGCTTAATTTTAATAATTGATTTCCATTGTTTTAAAAGTTAAACATTAATGTTCATCTTTTTATTTAAAAAAAGAGTTAATGATTAATTTATAATGTTGAAAAACGCATTCTGTGCATTCTGGGATGAATGCATAACATTATACACCAGTCTTAAGAAGAGATCTCGACAAATACAAGTCTTACGAACTTTGATTATAAAAAAGTTACGGTTTACGTTTTTTTCACTTTTTACGCCAAACGCTTAATTTTTTCCCATTTTTAAATTTTTGGGCCGTTTTACGGCTAACGAATTACCCCAAAAGACCCTCTAAAAAGGTCATGGCTTTTCGAACATAAAAAGCATCACTCAGCAACTCACTCGTACTTGCATAATTGGCTCGTACCACATTACGATATTTTAATTGGACTTTTGGAGAGGGCGTAAAGTTGGCTCTAACTGTGCACAAGCGCATAGTAGGCTCTAATACAACGTTCAAAAGTAGTTAGTCAACGTAAAGTAGAGCTAAACCCCTTATGTATACAACATAGATTTGGGCCTTTTCATGTCATACGATTAACCTAGCTTATTGAGACACTCTTACAACAAGAACATATCCACCAATGGGTCAGTGAAAAATTTAACTTCCCTTTTTCGCACCTCAAAAATACTCGTTCAAAATTGATGTGCTATCGAAAACAGTCAAGAAAACCGAGTTTTGGAGTGAATATAAAGTTGCAGAAAAATGGCTATAAATCCAGTTGTGCTGCCTATACAAACCCTTATAATTGGCTTCGCCGGTACGGGCCCGGGGGGGGGGGGGGGTACTCCCTATAATGGACTATATATATGGGGATGCTCCGCCCGAAAGGGGTACCTTTTTCAGGCCGCAGGTACAGAAAAGGGATGGAAATTTGGGAGTTTTTGTAAAAGTGGTAGCTTTTTTTCTTCAAAAGTATACGAAAGGGGTACCTTTTCAGGCAAAAAGGTATATAAAAGGGGTACCTTTTTTCTAAAAAATGGGGTATACAAAAGGGTAAGGGTGGACCATCCCCGTATGAAACGACCCGAAGTACCCCCCGGTGGGGGTACGGGAAGGACTAGCTGAAGAAAATCTTGAATAACTCTGGTTGCACATAAGTTAGAAGCGTAAAGTAAAAAGTTTCATATACTTTGAACATCTGGCATTCTAACAAGAAAGATAGATGGGTGTAGCGTACACGACGAAGTAGAACTGCAGTGCGTTTTGGTGGCAAAGCGATCATTGTCTGCCATATTTCTAATTGTAGAGCTAAACACAGGGAGACCCTTCAGGGGATCCTTGAACAATCCAAGTTCCATCTTTCGCACCTCAATATTACTTGTTGAAAATAAATATGCTATCGAAAACAGCAAAAAAAAATAAATAAATAATCGAGTGGAGTGAATGTCGAGGCGCGGAAAAAATGCCCCAAAATCCTGTTTGGTGGCTATACATTTCCTTATATAAGCTTCGCGAGTGCGGGAACGCTATTCCTTTTATCCACTTTGACCCTCTGGCATTCTATCCAGATAGATATTTTCGGTTTAAAATCGAGATTGCTGAAGGTTAAGAAGATGAAGGAAAAAGAAAGAAAAAGAAAGAAAAAAAGATAAAAGAATTTAAAAAAAAAAACCTTATCAAAAAAAATTATTCGAATGTGCCATACCCCCGAGACATCCGCAGAGCTGGGTCGGACCTGACGGCAATTAAATCCTTCTGTCCTTGGGTGTACGGATTACGTAGAAAAATGTTCTAGCCGAGACATCAGGGGAGAGACCAGCCGGCCCCCAAACCATACCTACAGCTAATCCCTTGCACTATCTGCAACGCACATTGATTTCAAGTGAAAAATAATCTAGTCTATCCGGTGCATTGTTATTACGGCTATTGTTGTGCAAATTTTTTGAAACCATGGCCTAGTGGGGAAAAAACTTGGGCTTCGAGCAGACTCAGTCAAGCCCGTTTGGGCTGAGTCAGTACTTGGATGGGTGACCTTTTTTTGTCAAATTAGCTAAATAGTGTCTATTTTGTTGTTGTGCTTCCCTGAAATAATTAAACAATATTCAAACGTTTTTAGCTTGCGATGAACGTATTACCAGAACAGCTTGGTGAACAGGAGACAAGAGACCGAAAACAGAACAACATATACAAAAGTAGAAAGCCGAGATCTCTTTGGATTGGATGGGCGTATAGGATTAACAATGTACACGAGATGGATTGGATCAGTGAATGCATAGGAATAAGAACGTACGCGAGATGGATTATCCCATAGGAATAAAATGGTCTCAAGAGCGTTGTGCAAGTCTTAGGGACCTGTCATTTTTTATCGCCTTGGGGGGGGGGGGGGGGGGGGGGGGAGGATTTTTGATTAAAAGCAGCAAAATTTATTTAACACCTCCATTTGACACCAATTAGTTTATAAAACTGTAATAACTTAGTAACGATCCAGAGGAGGGTCCAGGGTTATCCCATGATGCATTGCGCTCACCAATTGTAAACATTGAACCATCTGGTAACGATGAAGATTACAGTGCCAATCATTGTGAAATACACCCATTTTGGCAAAAATAATTTTATTGAAATATTATGTTAAAACCGCCATTTTTACATAGAAAAAATTTAAAAGCCTTTTACTAAAAGTTCTGTTCAGAGCAGTAAGAAGCATTGACGTGATTCAAGCAGGTTTCTGAAAGGCGCTGAGTGTGACAGCGTGTCCAGAGCCCTGGTGAGGGATAAGGGGACATGAAACCGGCATTCGCATACAGATTAGTGAAAAACTAATTGAACAAAAACCATTGGAATTACGAATTATTGATAAACTGATACCGATGCAGGGCCGTAGCGAGGCTGAAATGGTTAATGAGACAATCGACTGGCGAAGGCGAGAGCAACTAGGGGGTTTCGTGCATGCCCCCCCCCCCCCCCCCCCGAAAAAAAATTGAAAAAATGCGATTTCCAGCGTTTTGAGAGGCACTTGCGACATATTTATTGTATTAAAGTTATGACAATTTCAGTAGCACATTCTGGCAAAGAAAAAGAAGAGGAAAGGCATATCTGATATAAGATAGTATAGAAAATAATTTTAATGTCTAATCCTTACAAAAAATCCTTAGCTGTCAAACTTCTGAATTTCTTTCGTGGTGCATGGTCGTTTCTCGACACAAACTCATTAATTTGTGACATCAAGTAGTCTATCTGTCCAGTCACCCTGACTTCGCAGGGCCTGACTAAGAAACATATAAAGGACTAAAGCGCATTAGACTTATACAAAATGCGCTATAAGTATGAAGTAATTTAAATATAATATCTAAATAATAACTGAAATTTTACCGAGGCACCTGCCTTATGGTATCTACGGCCCTGCGATTTTTCAGTGATCAACCCTTTTATAATTACGATTTCCGACTGATCCTTCCTTTCAGCTCATCTAAAACCAAGTAAACCCCCACCCAAATCCTCACCCCCCCCCCCAATCCTCACCCCCCCCCCCCCCCCCCATCCTCACCCCTCCTCCCCAACAGGCGATAAATAATGACCGGTCCCTTAAGAAATATGACTATGAAAAAAATTACGGTTAATTTTCTTAGACTTTTTACGCCCAACGCTTAATTTTTTCCCATTTTTACGCCTACCGTTAAAATTTTTTTGGCCTTTTTACGGCTAACGGTTAACCCCATTGAAACACTCTTCAAAGGAATACTTTCATCTCCATAGAAACTGATGTAGAAGGAAAAACTATCAGATGGATTTTAAGAGGAGCCAAAAAAGCGTAATGTTTTTTGCTAGAATCTCGAGCTTATGCACGTTTTTTAATGCGAGTGACGTGAAACTTTTCCACGAATTAAATTTTCTCCCTCCCTCCCATCCCTACTAGTGAGTTTTTGTCATCACACGATCATAGGATTACTGCGCCTGCGTGTAAGTGTTACCCAGAATGCTGTTTGTCTGGTGTCTACGGCTGTATTGAGGACGTGGCGGCCATAGAGAGCAAGAAACTACTCACTAAAAGAGGCTAAAATATAGCCTTAAACTACAGAAAACCACGTCTTCTCTCTCAAAATGGTAGGGATGCTATTATTCTTTGTATTTATGTGATAATTTGTGAGTTTTCTTTCGCGGTTGATGATTTTTTAGTAGGGTTACGTGTCCGAACTTCATTGAGATTCAGTCAAAATGGAGGAAATATAAAGATGACATCCACCGGCTTTACGTCCAGAAATTTGGATTTCTATCTTATTACCTTCCTCATTCTTTTTATATAATCACAATATAAGATTCTATAACGTGTGTCCGGAACAAAGATGCACTCGTTATCTTTGTTTATTTCTTTTTAAAGTAATAATTACAAATCATATGTGAAGTTCCTACATTTTCGATCTTCCACTGATCGTTTTCACAAAATAAAAATTCTTTTGACTGCAGAGAGAATCATCAAGGAAGGTTTTTTAGCCTTAAAAAATAATGGATTTCTGTTTTCTAGGTGCTTCTTGCCTCAGCAATATGTACAAAAAGTGGAAAAGGTTGGTACCTTTACAAGATAATGTTTTGCAATCATTAGTGTTCTCTTCAATTTGTTGGTGAAAATAAGCTTATTGAATTATCTTTAGATTTAACAATTTTAATAATTGGGACTTTTTTTGCTTTGTATTTTAGCATTTTAGGGATTTATTCCTTTTGTTATGAATTGAAAAATGATGTAATTCATTATATACCATTCAATTTACGCTTGTGCAGTGTTATTATTCCACTCCGTCTAGGTGAATTTATAAAAATTGAGAAATTGAAAATAGTTGAGAATAAAATGTTGCTTTGAATAACTTTGACAATTCAAAATAATGAGCACAATGTATTGGTTACAGTAACCTCATATTATCTTTTCCAGCCATTATCTCTCGTCAATTTGTGGAAATGACAAGATCAAGAATCGAGGGTCTTTTGTCAGCATTTCCCAAACTGATGAATTCTGGGAACACAACCAAGCAACATACATTTGTTGAGACAGAGAGTGTGCGATATGTGTATCAGCCACTGGAAAAACTTTATATGCTTCTGATTACCACAAAACACAGTAACATCCTGGAAGATCTCGAAACACTACGACTATTCTCTCGAGTGGTAAGTTTATGGAATAAGTACACTGTTGTAATTCTATTTCTTGTAGCTTTGTTTCTAAATGTTAAGGACAAAAGGCATGACTGGCATGTTGGATGACAGACACTAAATATTTACTAAATCTTCTTGTTGTCATTCAACATGGTCATCACCTACACACTAAGAACAAAGCACTTTGTCTCTATCATGGCTTCCATATATTAGAAAAAGCAATGAATTATAAAAGTATTGAAGAAGATCGACTTTATTTGTGAATTCTTTGGTATGAACAATTATTGGATGAGGTAGAGCATGATATCGTAAATTATCTAGACTGAGGCGTTGTTATGTGCCAAAGCCATAGGCTGAGCAGATAAAACAGCCAAGGTCTTGTATTTTACAATATCATGCAAAAACTGAATTCAATAATTGTTTTATTATACATCTTGTAAACTAAGAATAAAGATTTAATTCTGCTTTCAAAACAATAGCAAACATATTTCCATTTCCATTGTGACCTTGAGTGAACTTGACATGATAAATGTCGAGTTTACTCAAAGTCACAATCATTATCATTTATCATTGTCATTTATCATGTCAAGTTCACAATATATCAGGGATTGGCTGAGGGTTCTTGAATAATCAGTATGAAATACTGAGTATAATGTATAATAATACCAGCTAACTGTTGACCTGCATGATCTAGCTGCTTAGCTTGATTAGCTTGTGGTATTTGTAAGCCGACTGCTTTGTCATAATAAACAAATGGCATATAAATCATATGTAGCTAACACAATCACTTAGATGTGATTCCATGAATACTACTCCAATATGCCAGTCTTAACTCATAATAAAAGCAGTGTTCTTAACCCCCCGGTTATTGATTATATTATTCAGATTCCAGAGTACTGCCGAGCAATGGAGGAATCAGAAATAGTTGAAAATGCCTTTTCCTTGATATTTGCATTTGATGAAATTGTTGCTCTTGGTTACCGTGAAAACGTTAACTTGGCACAGATCAGGACCTTCACAGAAATGGACAGCCATGAAGAAAAGGTTTTCCAGGCTGTCAGACAGGTATCTAGACGATATTCCAGTTTTAAATTCTATGAAGCAAATTTTTATTTTATTTTTGGAACTCTAATATGATAAAGTAACTTTGTGCCAAGTTTCATAAAATTGACATTACAACTTCCACTGCCCGCGAACATCCTTAACTAACTGTATTGCTACTGTATTTATTAACCAAATTGGTGCCTTAGTAGCTTTTCCTCCTATGTTAGAAGATTGTTCAATGGTGTTCTGTTTTTTCCTGCTGTGATTTTTAGACACAAGAGAGAGAAGCCAAAGAAGAAATGAAGAAAAAAGCAAAGGAACTCCAAGCAGCAAGAGTAGCAGCAGCCAAGGGTCGTGGAGGCAAGATGGCTATGCCAGGATTTGGTGGGTTTGGTGGTGGTGCATCTAGATCAGAAATCTCTGCTGCTAACATTGACACAACAACAGTTATAGATACAACACCGGCTCATAAACCAACCTACCCAACAAGGTTAGTCAATATATGTACATGTATATACATAGTAAATATTATATAAGCCCTTTAGGCAGGAGGTCTGGTTATCTTAGTATGTAGAAATGAAGAACTAATATCAGAAACATCAGTATAGTTCTAAACTTTTTTACAGTGTTTTTGCACTTTTTTTACACAATATGTTAAAACCAGTCAAATAGGTAGAAAAATTGCCAAAGTAAATGCCATTTTTTTTCACTTGTGGTCTGTCACTAATAGACCAATCAGAAGTTAGCATTTGTAATATTCTACTATTTTTTCCAAATAGATCATACATACTGTACAACATAATAAAATCCTTTGCTGTGCCATGCTTATCTACTGCCACTATGGGATAAACAACATTAAGATCCTTTGTAATCTGAAAATATAATATTGTTTAATTTCTAGACCTGCTGGTTCTGGTAAGGCTATGAAGCTGGGTAGTAAATCCAAAGATGTGGATTCATTTGTTGACAAACTACGATCAGAAGGCACAGGTATGAGTGTTAATAATTAGTGCATTAGTCCATTCCTCAAGAATAAGGCAGGTTAAGCATTCCATGGCTTGATCTGTAAAAGTATGAGGTAGAGCAACACAGTCCTTGTACATCAACAGCTCATATACATGATATTATACTGGGCTATGTTTACAAGACTATACATCTCTAATACTACAGTGTTTGTATAAATGTTCGTCAGTAGTTGTATAGACCCCTTATAGGATGTTGGAATGCAGCTCAATTTGGAGGACAAAACAATAGGTTCCAATTCTCAGGAGATTGAAATTCTTTTGTTTTGTCCTCCAAATTGAGCTGCTTTTACGTTACGTGAAAGGGGTCTAGTATATATACTAGTTATACAATGGTTTCTCATGGCATACCATGGATTATTGTATTTTCACTTGTATTTTCTAGTATACACACAAAGCTTTAGGCGAGTGTGTATACAAAGAAAATACAAGTGACAAGTGGGATATCCACGGCATGCCACAAGAAACCATTGTATAACCATTTTATTCCACACCATAGGAATACACAACGGCAGTCCTGCATCCTGATTGGCTGTATTTTCTATGGTGTGGGATAAACAAATATATACAATGTTTATTCAGTGAAATAAATGTAGGATAGGATCATCTACATTATCTGTGTGTAAAATGTTCTTCCAGTTATACCATATTTTTATTATTATGACAGAGGTTATTAGTCACAAACAAAAGTCTGTAGCTAAGCCTGCTGCTGCACCAGTTGTCAATATGTCAAGGTAAGTGATGCATACATAATATCTAGATAAAGTCAAATATTTTAATAGAAGCACCATATTATTATGCACACTTGTTTTTGTCCTGCTGATATGCATTTATTCCTCCATACTTTCTTTCATACACTCTTTCAGTGTTCATATTACACCTATTTTCAAAATTATGTGAACTTTAGAGCTCCAGTTGTCTGGAAACTTGGCTTCGGTCAATCAAAGTTTCGATGGGCTGAATTCATTCCGATTGCAAGTGATAAAGAAATTCTGTCAACTTGACAGCCATTTTCACATGCTGCTATAAACATAGCTATGCTCAAATACGATGATCTAGAAGAAATAAGTGCCAATAGTCATTCCAACAAAATGTTGAAGATCAGGTTTGAAAACACACCAAAACATATTTATTAAACAGCATTTTCTTAAATACCTTGTTCATTACAGGCGTGAGAATTTTCTTTTGTTAACTTTGATTAAGCCAAAATTCTAGAGGACTTGAGACGTATAGGTCAGATAATTTTGAAAATGGGTGTAATGGACTTCAACTTTGTATATGACATCACAGTGACCATGTTGGCTGACTTGAATAAACGTTTGGTCTTGGTGGTTTAGTAACATCAAGCAAACAATGTGGCAGCCATGTCTTTTGTCCTCATATTTTCAAAGGAATAATGCATGTGTTATTTCTCCAGTGTACACCTGAAAACAGAGGAAAAGATAACATTAACAGCAGGTCGTGATGGTGGTCTACAGAATATGGAAATCAGAGGACTTATGATTCTTAGAATTAGTAATAGTGAAGTCGCTAAAATCAAGCTGGCTGTGGATAATAATGATGATAAAGGCTTTCAGCTCCAGGTAAACTATCCACAACCTAGTTGGCTAAGTTGGGCCTTATTCTAATTTGTTGGAGGACAAGGGTAAGCACCCAGTCTTCAAATCACACTCAAGGAGGTAGTGCCTTTGCTGCTGATGTAGCTGATGTTGATTCAGTTTTTATTGCTGTTGTTGTTGTTGCTGATGTTGTTCCTGATGTTGCTGTTGCTGATGTTGTTCCTGATGTTGCTGTTGCTGATGTTGTTAATGTTGTTGCTGATGTTGTTCCTGTTGTTGCTGCTGTTGGTCCTGATGTGGTTGATGTTGTTAATGTTGTTGCTAATGTTGTTCCTGTTGTTGCTGATGATGTTCCTGGTGTTGCTGTTGCTGGTCCTGATGTTGTTGATGTTGTTAATGTTAATGTTGTTGTTGTTGTTGCTGATGTTATTGCTAATGAAGCTGATGTTGATCCTGTTTTTATTTTAATTTTATTTTACAACTTTATTGGGCAATAGCTGTTAATATAATACATGAAAATAGTTTAAAGGAAAAGTAGATAAATAAAACTACCCAATAGGAAAAGCGTGAACGGGACTCTAAGTCCCATGCTAGGCACTTCCCTTGAGGACAGACATATAAATAAATGTAAGATAATATATATATTAAATGAGTAAATGTGTTCTTATCTGTGACACGGACACTCTCGAACTAGTGACCATGTGCAAGGCAAGTCGATATTAAATAGACTATCTAGGAGAGTGCAGTATTTCAGCCTTAGAAACGATTTGAATTGATTTGAAAGGCTGGACAAAAAACTAGGAGGAGCTACTTGACAGATGTAATTCCAGAGACAGACTATACGATTAAAATATGCTTTAAATGTGCTGGACTTGCACAAAGGGACTTCGAGAACAAGGCTAGGATTTTGATTTAGACGAGTACGTCCATGATTAAAAAACTTAACGAATTTCTGAACATTAAGATCTATCTGTCCAAATAAGGCCTTATAAAAAAAGACCAAGTCCTTTATCTCTCTCGGTCATAGCAAAGAGGTGGGTAGGTCCTGGTTGTCACCCACTAGATGGCAGAAGATGTCATCATCCACACGCCCTCCAGAGTTTATGGGTGCATTAGGATCAATAGTCCAGTCGATAGCAGGAAAGTTGAAGTCCCCAACAAGGATGATTTGGCATGATTCAGTTGTATCTTGAAGTGCAGAATTTAGGCATAGAATTGGGAGGACTGTAAAAGGTATAGAGTACGACAGATTTGCTGTTTGACTTGATGAGTTCAACTACGACAAGTTCAGTGGCGTCTCTTTCAAGATCTTGTCGACAAGTGGATTGTAGATTTGCCTTTGCCGCGATAAGAATGCCTCCACCAGACCTACCGGTCCTATCCCGGCGATAGATGTTGTATACCGGCAAAAGTTCACTGTTCGAGAGCTATTTAAACAAGTTTCGCAGACACATACAATGTCGTAGTCATTGCCATACACAAGGTGTTGTAGTAAAGTGATCTTACAAACTTTATTGCTGTTGTTGCTGATGTTGCTGATGTTGATTCTGTTTTGTTTCTGATGTTGCCAATGTTGCTGTTGCTGATGTTGATGCCCATGTTGATTTTGATTCTGTTGTTGCTGCTACTGCTGCTGTTGCTGCTGTTACTTACATTCACAAAGCATGGAAATAGAACATGGCACTAATTTCTGGTGTGTTTGTTAGACCCATCCAAATGTAGACAAGAAGTTGTTTTCATCTGAGAATATTATTGGACTCAAACAAGCTGGTAAACCTTTCCCTATTAACAATGATATTGGTCTGTTACGATGGCGATTACAGTCAACTGACGATAGCCTTATGCCTTTATCAAGTAAGTGTCACTTTCTACTAACTTACAATAGAATTACACTAGAAGAACCCCCTCAGTCCTAATTATTAGATCTTAATTTCATTTCATTTGGGGGGGGGGGGGGGAGAGGCACCTAGAATAAAAACCAATTACGGCAAGAATTATTTGGGGGGGCGGGGGGCATGTGGTCCCCCTCCCTATGCCAGTGGCATTGACATCATATATCAAAAAAAAAAGGCTCGACCCGAAAAATTTAGGGGGCAACCACTGGCTTAGCATGCGTATATCTATTTCTGGATGGGAGGTTGCTTGAGTACCAAAGAAGAATACACTTGTAAGAGTCTTAGCTGAGTGCTACTCTAGCTAATTGAGTGCTTAAGCAAGTGCATCCAGAACTGGATATATACCCAGCTAAGCACTGACTATTGCTTTTATAACATAGCTGTTCATTTCATGCTTTCCTCAACTTATGAGTGAGCACAGAAAATGATGTTTCCATCAGAAATTTACAGTAACAAAAAACCCAAAAATTATTTCTAAAATAATTTGTGTTCTGAAAGACAGTTTTTATGTTCTGAAAAAAGAAGTATCAAGATATGGTTGAAAACAAATTTGAACGTCAGCATGCAAGTATGCATAATCACAATCCATTTCTGGTTCATAAATATCCAGCCAATCAGAGCGCATGCTATATCATGGCTATGTTGTAAAACTTTTTCTTACCGTTATGATAACCATGTATCTTTACGCAAGCTTGTATGGTCAATAAACTTGATGTTGTATGCATGCTTTGCTAAAACAAAATGGTATGTAAGTTAGGTGAATGTCTCTGATATGGAACATGTTTTTTTTTAGTAAACTGTTGGCCTTCTGAAAATGATGGACAGTGTGAAGTTAACATAGAGTATGAACTGCTACAAGATAACCTTGAACTTAAAGATGTGGTTATCTCAATACCAGTCCCGTAAGTAACACAACAGCCGTCTCCTGTGAAAGGTGTTCCTATTGCCACTAGATACCATACAAAGTGATCACGTGCACACTACTCTCATCTCTGGGATCTCAGGTTTAATTCCTGGACTCAGCATTACGAGTTAGCAGAGTTTCTTCCCATTATGGGTTTTTACTCCAGGCTATCCAGTTTTCCTCCTGCCATGAAACCTAACACACTAAATTCCAATTCTATCCATGAGCTAGCTTTGTCCTGACTTAAATAAGCCCAGAAGTTGTTTCAAGGTTTGATTGACTGGACCACTGAGACTGATGTTGACATGGATATCATTTCTTGTTTTTTTTTGTTCTAGACATGGTGTTGGTGGTCCAGTTGTTGGTGAAATAGATGGAGAATATCACTACAACCACAAACAATCCCAGCTAGATTGGCAGGTTCCTGTCATTGATACCAGTAACAAGAGTGGTAGTATGGAATTCACCATTGCCGGCCATCCAGAGGACTTTTTCCCTGTTAATGTATCCTTCTACTCTTCTAAGACGTACTGTGATGTTAAGGTAAGTTGGAAAACGTTAGACAAAATATTAATGCAACTCTGGTTGACTTTTCTGCAAAGAATTAATGCTCCTGTGTTGATGATATTCTATATTCTCCTAAACCAACATTCCTGTCATGCAAGAGATTGGTAGGGAGAACTTTGGATTTCACCAGGCCATTGTTTGTGGTTTACTGTATATGTACATAATATTATGTAATGATGGAGTTGTTTTTATCTAGGTGACCGAAGTTTCAAGTGTTGAAGATGAAAAACCCGTCAAGTTTTCACAAGAAGTCGCTTTTACTGCAGATAAATATGAAATTGTATAAGAATAAGAAGCAAATGAAGTATAGCAATAATAATATGACCAATTATTTGAAATACATTGGCTAGACAGACAGACTGTACAGATACTAAACCACCTCAAGTAACATTCACTTTATACTGTTGTCATGGTAACGAGAAAATCGGTCAGCAGTGACTCAATGTTGTCATCGTAACTAGAAAAGTCCAGAACAATGGCTGTTGTCATGGTGATGAGTTAGCTTATAATAGTTAGCCTGTAATAGGCCACGTTCGAGATATTGAAATTCTAGCACGATACCGAGACTCTCCGGAATTAAAAGGTAAAAAGTAAAAAGTGCATTATAAACCTCAAAAGAATAGTGCTGTAGATTTGATTTTATTGTTTTTGAGTAGTGAACTGACTAGTATTTCTACAAAAAAATTCTTATGGCCGAAAGGTAGAACGTATATTAATATTGTATATTATTTTTATTCCTACCAATATATGTATTTGGTGATCCACGTGTTTTTAATTATGATAATAATAATAACTTTATTTCAGTCTCAAAATCTTCTAGCTTAGTACGAGTACTAAAGCTAATCGGGGAGACTAAAATAAACTGTTGTACCACACATGAAGTACCATACATGAAGTACCATACGGCGACCAAAGCCTCGCAGTTAAGTCTGAATTTTAAGGTATCGAACGTGGCTTATTGATAGATATCCTGATTACTATCACTCAGTCTTTAAGAAAACTATTTTTTCCATGTACTTAAATACGATGGACAGCCAGTGAGTGATCGATGTGATGTTACTACCTTATATAGGTCATTATGATTCCTAATAACTAAAAAACTACCTTTAAATCAATATACTTACTCCTGGCTACATACCACACACACACATGAATAAACTCAAGGAATTTCTATCGTGGTCTATTAAAATAATCAACACTAAAATGTATTTACTTGGTCCACAAAACTATCACATCTCAACTACTGTGAATGAAGTTTTATGAATTGATCTTATGAGGGTTGTCGTCAGACTGAGGTGTCTCCTATATTCACTAGGGGAGGGGTAGGTAGGTCGTAATCTGCAAGAGCTTAGAATCTAGATGTGTAAAGTGTTCGTAACCATAATCATTAAATTTTACAGAGTTTAAGTCATTGATATTTTTATTGTGTCATAGTTCTTAAATCTTGATTATACAAGCCATTAGCTAACTTTTTCGAAATGATGAGGATGAAGAGTTATTTTCAATCCAATCATTCTTGATAATAGTCCCCTTTACAGTTCCCTGCGCCATCTTGAAAGGTAGCCGTGCCTTTGCATCGAAGCGAGACGAACGGTGAGCTTGCAATGATAGGGACATTTTTTAACACCTTGGATATTATTCACGTCCCTACATTGCAAGCTCACCGTTCGTCTCGCTTCGATGCAAAGGCTCGGCTACCTCTCAGGATAGCCTGCGTAGCGGCGCATTTTGTTTTTTTGGGGGGGGAGGGAGACTGGGGAGGAGGGAAAGTAACCAGTTCCCCTCTCTCGCTCCCCACCCCCTCCCCCAAAAACCAAAAAAAAATGCGCCGCTACAGGCTACTCTCAGGATGGCGCAGGGAACTGTGAAGGGACTATTATAAATATTTTAGTTACAAACTCTATACAATGCATTTGTGTATTTTTTTTATTTTTACGTTTTGTCACTTTCTCAACTTCTCGCGCCAAATTTCAATGATGCTAAAATCCCTAGCATGCTCTCATTCATTCGAGATAATGAGTGTGTGCTCACACTGATTGAAGCCGTGGTCTCAGAGCTTCATGATGCCCTCCATCACTCCATAGATAGACAAAATGGCTCTCAAAATTTCTAGTTTTTTAAAAACCTCCAAAACAAGCCGCCATTGCTCCGTTAAACAAACGCTTCTGCACTAGACAAAATTCCAATTATAGTTTTGTTAGGGCTTGCAGAGGGATTTGGTCCACAAAAACAATAATAACCTTAAAAATGGCCATTTCCTCGGATGTCGCCATCGATTTATCAGAAGAGAGAGACTGAGAAAATTAGAGCCCTAGGGTACTCCGGAAATCCCCCTCGCCCACCCCCTCCAACAAACCTCGTCAGTTTGGTAATAAAAGAAAGAAATGATGTTCTATATTTCGTGTGAAAAACTCAAATCGGCACATTTTAGGTCGGTCTTTAATGTATGTTAATTGATATTAGTCGCGTTCCTATTGGTCATCTCCTAAGTTACATGCTAATATAAAAAACACTATAAATTACGTATTCGTCTGGTAGGCACGTAAAAAGATATAATTTTAGAATAATAATGATAATATCCAACAGTGATAACCATTGGAAATGCTAATTTATGGTATAGTCAGGAGCAAATCCTCCTCTCCAGCGAGTCAGTGAGCAAATTGTGGCTGCCTTTTTGCTCGGATGAACCAAGACTGAGCGCTTAATGCGAACGGTAAGTAAAGAGGATGGCCATACGTAATTCATGTCCGGCTTTAACGGCTTAGTTTCGAACTTGCTTTTTCTCTTTCTGCAATGTTACAAAATCCATACAAGTCTAGAATGAACGGAGTAAATTATATTTAATTTAAAAGCTCTAAACCAGTAAAATCAAACCAACTCAAACTAACAAAAAAAGAAATTTTTAATAAACTCGATATAAAAATAAATACTACTTGTCCGTGCACTATTATGACTCAGTAATAAAAAAAATTAATAACCATTTTAATCACCTTTAAAGAAGATTTAGTGCATGAAAGAATTCTAAAGAATAATGAAACTAATATCGACTGACAAAGATAAAGAAAAGGTAGATAAAGTTATCCTGTCATAAAGTGCTCAAATATCAGAAACCGAATTGCCCTATTTCATTATGACTTCACGGCTTGATCAGTAACGAAAGGTTTTGTAAGATGTAATTCACTTTACATCAAACGTCTCGTGATTTTTGTCGTGATCATTCGGATGATGATCGCCTCAAATTCAAGACTGTACTGAACCGAATATGTCTTGTATTCAAGTGCAGTACTGATTTACAGAGCTTACAGTGAAAACGGCTCAAGCGTACCCCCCTAGTCTCCATTAATGATTTCATTATTCGAATATTGAGTAGATTATTCACTCTGAGTTTTCATTAAAAATCCGAAGACTCCAAACTTCACATTTATTTCACGACTAAAATTCCCAAGGATGGCCTTTCTGGGGGGTTTTTCTACCTTGGCATGGCAATTGTTGAAGAATCCAATCAAAACTCAAGTAGATAACTTATTTTCAAGTTTGGAGTCAGAGTGAATAATGAACTCGATATTCGAATAATAAATTCATTAATGGATTCTAGGGGTACGCTTGAGCCGTTTTGAGTGTAAAACTCTCGTATTTTTACTGATTAGTGTTACGAAGCAATAAATAATGTTGGCAACTTTAATCAGAAGAAAAATATTTCTTTGCATAAGCGCAATGAGAGATAGCACCCCAAACTGCCATGTCGCCCCGCGATTATAGACCGGCCAGGAGACCGACAGTCGTCCAATGTCGGTCTGCAGATAACAAATATTAGCCGCAAATTAATGGTTATGTGCTCACACAGTATAGAAAATAACGGCATATTTGATGTATTTGAAAATCAAATCGATTAGAAAATTGTTTATAAGATCTGCAACGTGTAGCGCTTTCGCTTTCTGACACTAAACAAATATGTCAAATTACTGTTGTTGTTTAGTATTTTTGTTTATTTATTCGTTATATCGACCATCTATCAATTCTGCAAGTATTTGCACAGAACAGTTTTAATAATTGAAGTCCATCACAGGTTGCACTGAATCATAGCCTGCGTAGCGGCGCATTTTGTTTTTGGGGGGGGGGGAGGGAGAAAAAAAAAAATGCGCCGCTACGCAGGCTATGATTCAGTTGAAGTGCAAAGACCTGCCCTTCCTGACCTACCCTAAGGGAATATGTTAAGCATTAGACTCACTTTTTTCCTTCTTCTCATAGTACTACAGTTTGCCGACCATATAGAGGAAATCTATATATTACTGTTATCCGGCAGGAGAACCTTGAGTACTATCGTCAAGAAAACTCCCTACCATTCGAGGTAAGGAAAAAAGTGAAATTTCACTGATGCAGCAAAACATTACACCTTCTAATTCTGCGTGAATAAACAACAACTCACAGCTCGCCTATACCCTCATCACCAACTTCCCATGATGATTTAGAATGTTAGAACGATTGCTGCAGTTTGTCCATGATTGAGTCAGTACCACTTTTTTTCCTTTATAATTCAGTATTTTTTTCAATTCGTTGAAAAATTCATTCTCTCCACATCCTTGTTTATATTGTCCACGTTTCTAACATTCTTAATACGTTAGATTAACTTGGGTTAATGGTGGCCAATCTGAGAAAGTTGTCCTTCAGAAGTTTGCTAGGAACAATACAGTGTTATAAATTCAAGTGAGGCCATTGCCGCTGTAAATCTTATATGATTGTCCGAGCTTTTCTCCGTCTACGGCGTCATTAGAGACTGGATAGAGAAAGTTAGTACGCAAATCAGAGGTAAAGGAGAAGGAGAAGTCTCTCTTGCGTAAGTTAATGGTGGCTGTCAGATACTGGCATATTATGATCCATTGGACAGTGTGATGCACTATAGATAGTCTATACTGGTAATTAGTACATTAGTAAGAACACGGACATTTCCGGTCCGAAAATAGGCTCTTAAAAACCCACGCTACCAAAATGTGCTATGTAAATGGAGTTTAAAACTTTCCGTAACGGAAAGCTGGAAAAGATTCATAGCCATGAAATGCTTAGAATATTGATGTAAGATGGTTTGCCATCGAGCACGCACAGATATCTTTAGTCCTGAGGCGCGCCGTATTTCCGGAGAGCATCAGTTTACTAGATTTGGGTGGATCTGCATGAAGGTTAGTCTCCTACGCAGCCGCTGCTAGGGTCATCTCTACGTACGTACGTATAGCAGTGGCTGCTTAGGAGTTTAAATTACTCAATTACAGTGGAACCCGGTTTTAAAAAACGGCCGGCACCAAATTAAAGGACAGGCCAAAGTTGCCGTGTTACTCGGTTGTCCGTATTTTAAAGCGGGCTCTCAAAATATACTTCACGAACACGTGTTTTATCGATGCAGAACAATATACAATTTTAGGGCAACATAATATGTAACTCAACGCACTACAAACCTAAAAAAGAAACACTTGATTAAACAAGCAAGCTCATGCAGCATTCTCTTATTGTAATGTTCGCCATAACGTGCAGTTTGCTCT
Organism: Anthopleura xanthogrammica; assembly: GCA_964019055.1. Lineage (NCBI taxonomy): Eukaryota > Metazoa > Cnidaria > Anthozoa > Actiniaria > Actiniidae > Anthopleura > Anthopleura xanthogrammica. The sequence continues at coordinate 8,811,593 of OZ025210.1, forward strand.
GTATGGCAGTCTGTCACAGAGAAGTGTTCGCTCGGCCGTATTACCCAGTGTCCGTATTCATATAGCGTATGGGTATAGTTTGGTCGGTACCTACAAAACTGTCCGTAATGACCGGGTGGCCGTATTATGCGGGTGGCCGTAGAGAGACGATAGGGTGCTCCTCTAGATCCAGCTGCTTCTTCAAAACATTTGATGTCAAATACGGTATACTGAACGATGTCAGCATAGGAAAATAATAAACCAAACTACGAATAAATTGATTGATGAATAAGTACAACATACGAACAAGTCTAGCTTATTTTCGACAAGACAGTTAGTACACTTGTTTTTTATAAATCCTAAGCTTTATTTACAAAACGTTAAATCTATTAAATCTGTTTATTTCATACGTTCTCTTATGCAAATGGATAGCCTGGTTGCCTGCGTACAGCCCGACTTTAACTCTGGTTACCACAGTTACGTTCCGGATGCACGCAGGCTAGGGTTGCCTGTGATAGTAGAAGATAGTTTGTTGATTGAAACCCACGAACTCGACAAAGAAATATTTTTAAAAGGATCTGAGGGGCCCATTCGAACTAGCTGAATTTTAGTTTTGTTTTACCCAAAAGTCTATCATTATTATGCTGGGAGAAGTCCGAATGCGTTTTTTGCGTCGGGCAAAAATTCGTCCCCAAAGGAACTGTTTTCCTGCCCTGGAGGCCTCCAAACTTGGGGCAAACGTTAAACTGACAGGTTTGTCAATTATTATTATTATTCGAACGTGTCCAAAGATGGATTGACGTTTGCGGTCGGACAAATATTATCCCTATGTTCTACTGCGAAAGCGCTTTACAAGACAAACCTGATTTGGTTTGGTTTGGGACAAACTTTGGTAGGGCCAGACAAAATTTGTCAGCTTACTGGTGCAAATGATTTCCTTCAACTAGCTGTCAAAAGAGTGCTGTCGCGGTTTTACTGTAACTGTTTATTCATTGTCATTATAGACCAGTAAGAACAAGCTGCAGAGACCACATAGTGTGAGAGAAACACCATCCTTGCGCTGGTGCTCGGATTCTTATGATATAGGTTACGAAATCTCCACTGAAGAAACTTCAGAACTTGCTAGAAATTACGTCTCTGAGCTTCAAAAGGACGCACAAAACTCATACAATATTTATCACTTGCAGTTTTAGTTTTGCAACTGACTAGAGTGTAAAGGATGGTCTCTGAAAGAAGATTTGGTGATGGCTTGTTCGTAGTTTGTGTTTACCTGGGTTTTCTAATTTGTCAGATCCAGATTGCTGGTAGGTGAATTGAGGTTATACATATATGACCTCTTTCCTGGATGCGTTTTTGATACACATTTACCTCATCAAATGTAGAGTCAGAACAACTTTGTTAGTAAGAATCGTTTAAACTCATTACGACTGACATGATGACTGACAATCTTTGAGATCCTTCTGTGAACTCGTGGCACTTTATTTCTCAAATGAGAATCTTTGAATGCAAGTGCATTATTACTTTCTTCCTACGTCCCTGCTCTTGAATGTTGATTGAGAATCGATTTTAATTGGAACGAACCAAGTATACCCTGGTTTACCTTACCCTACCCGTCTTAAACAATTTGTCGATAGAGGACTTGGAATACTGACTGAGATTTGGAATCTATATGCAGATCAAGGTCTTACTGAATACAAACGGAGACTTTAGTTTACCACATGCTTGTTTAAGTCCTGTTCTTAATTTAATCCATAGACAGTATCGTAACAGTTTCTTCTGATAGTCACGCAACGCCTCAATCAAGTCACACAAACATCACATGCTCCGTGACGGGGGAAACGTTCGTTGGCTGGTTAAATCCGATTGGTCAGAGTATTCCTTCAGATCGCTCAAAGAGAATCCATGTTGTCAGCAGTGGAGACAGGCATGATCTGATCATCAAAAATGTTCAGAAGAATGACAAAGGGACTTATGAATGTCGAGCTGGGTCCACGTCTTTGCCTGTCAAGGTATACGTTGAATGTAAGTCCGTATCTTAAGGGTATCATGCATGGGTGCCATCCGCTGCTATAGCGCTGTCTCTTACCACTGTGTTGTTCATGCCTGGGGTTGTGGGTTTGATTCTCGACTGGACCCGTAATAATTTATGTGAGTTGAGCTTGTGTGATGTGTTGTTCACTCCCTAGCCTGCGTGCAGGCCGACTTAAGAATCACGAAATCACGAATCACGAAATCACGAATCACGAACTAATTTTTCTGAATTTCACGTATCACGGTCCAAAAAAAAGGCCGAATCACGCGTAACCCCAGTGTCACCCTGCAGAAGCACAGTGAGTGGTTTCACTGTAAAGTGAAATTTTGATAACGTCTCTTCTGTTTTTCAGATCCACCTAAGGTGCTTAGGTCCCAGTCTACCAATAATACACAATGGACATCATACACTGATCCAAATCCAGTCCAAATAAAGTGTGCATTTGATGGATACCCTGTGCCCAGTGTTGAGATCTCAAAAGACAACAAGCCAATCACCAAAGGTGTCAACCGAGGGTCGGGTTCATTGACGTACAAGTTTCAAGCCAAAACAATCGATGACATTGGATTTTATGCTTGTAGAGGAACTAACAGCCAAGGAGAGGAAACTTACTATGTGGAAATCTCGAAAACAGGTATAAAATGGTTTGTAAATTAAGGCAAGATGACACGGCTTTCCTTTGCCGCATTCAATACCGTAAATCCTCTATCAAGCCCCCCGGGGGGCTTATTTATTTCAGGCACGTTTGAGGGGGGGCTTATTGGAGAGGGGGGGGGGGGGGCTTAATAGAGAGGGGGCGTATTGATTTTTAGCCGAAGCGCTCTGAGTTCTACGCTATCAGAATATAATATGATAATATATAGATTTAGGCACTGCCTAAAAGCGGAGCTCCCATAAATAATATATGTAGTGCTAAAAACGTGACAATTGTGTGACGCGGCATAACGCCGGTTACAGCGTTACCACTTCTTTTGATTTTACCAGAACCCAGAAGGAAAAACTAAAAGACCATTATTTTAAGCCTTGTAAAGCATTAGAAAACTTTTCAATTCGAAGAAAAATAATTATAGATTGTAGAACATATGAATACATGTATAGAACAAAGGATTTTATTCAGCAAATCAGCTCTCGCTTTAGTGTCAAAATGCAAATTCACAATAAACGGAAGTTACATCCTGCAACAACTTCTACCGCTTGTTCGGTCCTTCAGATAATGCAATTACTTTTTAAAGGTTTTTATTTTTTTATTTGGTCAAAATCATGGCACGGCTAACTCACAGATCGAATTGGAAGTGTTTAGTGTGTTAGGTTTTACGGTAACATAGTGTCTTCCTTTGTTTAGATCGTCCAGACCCCCCAGGAAACATCACGCTCTGGGTTGGCTGTGATTACATAATAGTAAACTGGATTCCACCGTTGACTGACAGGGGCAGTCCCGTTACGTCATACAGAATCGAGTTACTAAATAATGGTGATACAATACGAGGAGAAAACATTTCTTCCAGTGACAGAAAAAAGACACTCTTTCAGTTAGAGAAGTTGACCAGTTATAGAGTGAGGATGAATGCCAAGAATGGTATGGGAACTGGAACATGGGAAACACATGCATTCAGAACGAATGCTGTATGTAAGTACTCTATCCTACTAGCCTTATAACTCGCTTGGGACCAGGGAGGTGGTGCATGGTCAGCGACATCTGTGGCATATTTTTAATAAACGTATGTCTCATATCTCAGATGTCTTAGCTCCCCCTACTTTTCTGTAGAGAATTTTGTGGTCCCATATAAATATATCACGACTAAAAAGTGCTGATCGTCCCTTGGTACTTTTAAAACTTCTAGTGCTATTTTTGAGAATAGCTTATAATAATATGTAAAGCTTATAAATAAGTTAAGCCTTTTTCCTCTTTAATTTCAGGTACTGGAAAAAACAATAAAGCAAGCATGATTTTGCTAGTTCTTGCCATAGTATTATCTATGATTATCAAAACATGATTATTTGTATGACTTCTGTTCAGTGAATTTCTTTCCTTGGCTTCTAGCTTACGTACAGCCAGAGATATTTAAGATTTTCTTCAGCTTGGCTTTCTCGCATCCGCGAAGCGAATTCTAAGGGAATGTATGGCCATCAAACAACAATTTTGGATATTTTTTCTCCGACTCGATATTCACACCAAAACTCGATTTTCTTGATCATTTTTGATACCATATTCATTTCGAACAAGTGATTTTGAGGGGCAAAACAGGGAAATTGGATTTTTCAATGACCCTCTGATGGGTCTCCCTGTGATCAGCACTACAAGAAAGATGAAAGACAGTCTCTCAGGAGCACCAAAGACAGGGCTCAATCCTACTTTGTCGTACATGATATCACAAAACTATATGTTTGTACGACTTTTTTTGTACGACTCGATATTCCCACCAAAACTCGATTTTATTGATCATTTTTGATACCATATTGATTGCAGATTGATTGGATGAACACTTAGGAATAAGAATGTACAAGCGATGTATTGGAAGAACGCATAGGAATAAGAATGTACATGAGATGGATTGGATGAACGCATAGGAATAAGAATGTACATGAGATGGATTGGATGAACGAATAGGAATAAGAATGTACACGAGATAGATTGGATGAACGAATAGGAATAAGAATGTACACGAGATAGATTGGATGAATTCTTAGGAATAGGAGTGTATATAAGATGGATTGGATGAACCCATAGGAATAAAAATGTACACGAGATAGATTAGATGAACGCATAGGAATAAGAATGTACCCAAGATGGATTGGATTAACGTATGGGAAAAAGAATGTAATCGAGATAGATTGTATGAATGCGTAGGAATAAGAATGTACATAAGATGGATTGGATGAACGCATAGGAATAAGAATGTACACGAGATGGATTGGATGAACGCATAGGAATAAGAATGTACACGAGATGGATTGGATGAACGCATAGGAATAAGAATGTACACGAGATGGATTGGATGAATTAATAATAATAATAAATAGTTTATTAAACTTCTATTGCGCCCTAATTATTAAGATATTCTAAAGCGCTTAACAATCTAATAATATATATATGATGTAAAATCTATGCATAGGCTAACAGAAAATATATAAATATATAACATACCTAGAATATAATAAATTTATATAAAACACCTATCCTAATAAAACGCTCTTCTAAAAAGGTGGGTCTTAAGTCTTTTTTTAAAAGAGTTAATGCTATCACATGTTCTAAGTGATATTAGTAAAATTCTACTACTATACTATTGCAAATCCTGCATTCTGATTGGCTAACGTACTCACTATCTATCAGCCGATAGATAGTGGGTAGAGAAAGCCGGACTTGTTTTGAAAAAATGGCGGCTTTTCCTTCGCGCTTTTGTGAAGTTTAGTTTAGTTTAGTATAGTATAGTTTAGTTGAGATTTTTACTAAAACAATTAGAAGACTCACTCTCGATTTCTATTGGCTTTGATAGTTGACTCGGGGCCGGAGCCCCTCGTCAACTATCAGCCGATAGAAATCTCGAGTTCGTCTTCTAATTGTTAAATGGCAGAGCATTCCAAACAGTAGGGCCTGCGTGTACAAATGCGCGCTCGCCGAAGGTCTTACACCTTGCACGAGGAACTTGCAAGAAATATCCAGAATCAGATCTCAAACTATACCTGGTATCAGGTTTAGTATTAATCAACTCCATGATATGCACTGGGGCAAATCCATGCAACGTCTTAAAACCTAGTAGCGCAATCTTATATTCTACTCTATACTTAATTGGCAACCAATGAAGCCGCATGATTTGCCTAATATTGTACAATCCCCTGAAAGCCTTACTACAAACCTTCCCAATATGGGTACTCATAGATAGGTGATTATCAAACCAAGAACCTAAGTTCCTAACACTATCCTGCGATTTAATGTCACAGTTCCCAACTCGAATAGAACTAATGTTGATTTTGGATAACTGCTTTCGAGAACCAATGATGAGCAATTCCGTCTTCGAATCGTTAAACATTAGCTTGTTACAAACCAGCCAGGCTCTGACATCCTCAATACAACTCTCTATGGCCTTGACCGCAAGATCTTCTGCAGCTGATGAAACAGGGCGAAAAGAGACATACAGCTGCGTGTCGTCAGCATATCCATGAACCAAAGGCAGGTGTTTCTTGACAACCTCAAACAAGCGCGATGCATAGAGAATGAAGAGGATGGGCCCCAGACAACTTCCTTGAGGAATGCCGCAATTAACATTAAAGATCTTGGAGGATTGCTGGTCGACGATAACATGTTGTTTCCTCTCAGACAGGCACGATCTAAACCACTGAAGGGCATCACCACATACACCAAAGTCGGATTGCAAGATTTCTAGCATTATCTTACAATCAATCGTGTCGATGGCGGCACGTTGGAATCGGATCCAGCTGGCAGCTAGCATTAGACATGCCTGTGATGATATCAGACACTTCTTCTTTAGATAGACGCATAGCCTTGTATTCTTTAAGCTCCGGACTGAACCATGGCACTCTAGGTCTGATGGTTAGAACCTTGGTATTGATTGGTGCATGCTTGTCCATGAATGCATAGGAATAAGAATATAGACGCTTCGCTTTTAATTAATCTATTCTTTTGTCTTTTTATTATTTTGTATTGTTTTTTTCTTGTAACCTTGCCTACCTTGCTCTCATTGGTTATCCGACGAAGGACTAGCGTCCGAAACGTCAGTAAGTGATCTCTCTTATTTTTTTACGGTGTAAAATTTAACTTTTTATCACAACTGTACACGAGATGAACTGGATGAACGAATAGGAATAAGGATGTACACGAGATGGATAGATAATTAAACTAATTGATCATATATTATATATATATATATATATATATATATATTTTTTTTTTTTCACGGGGACTTTTTAACGCTGTCATTTATAGATACTGCAAGAGCCGCTTGTACGAAGCCTGAATAACATCCAGTGGATAAAACCTATACAAACTCTATAAGCCAATTTAAAGTTTAAGAATCGTTTTCAGTGCGAATGCGATTTTATCCTGAATTTTCTCACCTTCTTTTGTTTAGTTACAAAACATAAGAAGGTTTAAACAAAAGAAGGTGAGAAATTCGGGATAAAATTGCATGCGCACTGAAAACAAATCTTTTAAAACTTTGAGCTGGCTTATACACTGGATAACTATTATAATGTAGATAACTTTATCCTGGTTTCGTACAACCGGCCCCAGTAGTATAGACAAGCAACACAGCAATTACAGAAAACTTGGTTAAGTTCGTATGAAGTAGTTGCACTACATTCATACAATCATAGATATTTTGTTTGCATCTTCTTCAGGCAGAACATATATTTCAAAGCAGGAATCATAGTTTACTTTTCAAATCGAGAGAGCTGAAATCATGATGCTGATAGCATGTATTCATGTAAGAAAAAAGAAAAAAGAAAAACAATTGAAAAATTATCTTATCAGGATACGACGGGATTCGAACCTACGTTCACAGAGACAAATTCAAAAATTTATATCACGGTGCCATACCCCGAGACATCCGCAGAGCTGGGCCGTCGTATGGACTTCGGACCTGACGGCAATTAAATCCTTCTGTCCTTGAGTGTACGGATTACGTAGAAAAATATTCTAGCCGAGGCATCAGGGAAGAGACCAGCCGGCCCCCAGACCATACCTACAGCTAAACCCTTGCACTATCGCAACGCACGTTCAATTCAAGTGGAAAATAACCTAGTCTATCTGGTGCATTGTTATCACGGCTATTGTTGTGCAAATTACGTGAAACCGTGGCCTAGTGGGGAAAACTTGGGTTTCAACCAGACTCGGTCAAGTCCGTATGGGCTGGGTCAGTACTTGGAGGGGTGACATTTTTTTCGACAAATAGTGTCCCATTTTTTTTATGAAGTGCAAGGACTGAAATAATGAAACAATGAATATTTAAAAGATTCCTGTTTGCGTTGAGCGTATTACCAGAACAGCATGGTTAAGAGGAGACAAAAGAGATGATAACTAGCGGTAAGCTAGTTTTACGGGAAGCACGGGTGGCGTAGCGGTGAGAGCGCTTCCCTCTCACCAAGGCGACCCGAGTTCGAGCCCCGCTGGCGGGGCTCGGTGTCGTAAGTGAGTAGAGTTGTTTGTTGGTTCTCTCCTGTGCTTCGAGGGTTTTTCCGGGTTCTCCGGTTTTTCCTACCTCCTCAAAAATCAACTTCTAAATTCCAATTGGAATGCAGTAGTGGAATAACCACTCTGTGGATTCCACTGTTAATCGCATTTATTTATTTATTTATTTATTTATTTATTTATTTATTTATTTGTTTGTTTGTTTGTTTGTTTGTTTGTTTGTTTGTTTGTTTGTTTGTTTGTTTGTTTATTTATTTATTTATTTATTTAGCTAGTGTGGGCTGCATCGGTGTTTCTAATGAAACAGTTGTGATAAAAAGGTAAATTTTACACCGTAAAGAATAAGAAAGATCACTTACTGACGTTTCGGACGCTAGTCCTTCGTCGGAGTAAAAGCAAAGAAGGACTAGCGTCCGAAACGTCGGTAAGTGATCTTTCTTATTTTTTACGGTGTAAAATTGCTTTTACTCCGACGAAGGACTAGCGTCCGAAACTTCAGTAAGTGATCTTTCTTACTTTTTACGGTGTAAGATTTACTTTTTTATCACAAAAGGAGACAAAAGACCCTAGTTAGGGTAGAGGGATAATCCTATACCCCGTTCACACTATAGCTTAAACATGTTTTAAAGTAGTTTAACTAAACATGTTTTGAAAATTATTTACAAACATTGTTCACTCTTTGATGAAATAATACATATAAACTATCCTTCATATTGTACTGAACAAATTAGAGATAAAATAATTACATTGAAGCTTTCTAGTCTCTAAACATTTTGTTTAATAAAAACTCAGTTTAACTAAACACGTTTTGGTGTGAATGGGGTACTAGTTTAGTGAAAAGGATACTATTGGTTCAGTTGAAGGAAAACTCTTTGCTCTGGTGTAGGGATGCTCCTACTCCGTTATTCGAAATATCCCTGAAATACTTGATCATTATTACTGGGTTACCTGTGGTAAACCAGTCATAAAATACCTTTTTTTTTCTGATTCCTTCGCGACAAAATGGCAAAGCTGCGCAATAGTACCCAAGGGTCTTCAGAACTTTACCCAAGAAGCCTTAGCGGGCATCTGATACAGGGTTCCTGTCCATAGTCCGACAATTAGCATGTGCCAACTGTCAATCAATGTCACTACGTTGCTAAGTGATTAAGAGAGGGCGGAGCTAGCATATCACGTGACATAAATTAATGTCTACGCATGTTCTAATTCGTTGACCGCTGTAATTAAAGAGTGAGCCGAGTCAGAATTTTTAATTTATTCGTAAACAAGGATAATTCTAATCGAACCAGGAATTCTGAAGAATTTTCATTCCTCACGGCAAATGGCTAACTTTGATTAACTACTCGTGCTTTGACTCAGCTATTTAAAGCTGTATTATCTGTAGTATCAGTACAAAAGGAAAAAGCTAGCCATGGCCAATATTTAATTCTTGTGTTAAAGAATTTCTACGCGCTCCAAGCTAAATCAAACCGATGGGTTGTCCTGACTTCATTTGAGTTTTACCGACCCGATTCTCGGATGCTATATTTAATGGTTTGACTCAACAAGACTACTACAAATAAACATGAGGTACAAAGAAGTTTATTGGGGCTTTCATTTTGATATTAAGAACTGAAGAGTAATGAGAAATATTGTTAAATCGAACACATGCATTTTGACCCTCAGATCAATCTCTTATAAAGTCATTCAACTCACGGTCCTTCTGTCTGCGACTTAATTACATTTGATAAAACTCGGACTGGAATCGGAAGGATATGGAAGTTGGACTCCACCAAAATGGGTATTTTCGATGATTTAGTTTTTGATTTAACTTTTTTTTCCAAAATGGCTTTCACTGTACATTTATAGTAGGCAGTCTCTCACTGTCTTTTGAAAAACGACGAAAAAAGAAAACGAGGGCCTCGACAGTATGTTACATCGAAAATACGAAATATTAAAAACCAAATTACAATCAGCTAATTTTATAATTGATCACTCCAACCCGGTCCAGGTAACCCAGTGCACGCTGCCACCAGCGTCTTGTTCAAACGTTTTCTGCTTGCGGTGAACGTATTATAGGAACCAATTGGTCAACAGGAAACAGAAACACAAATACCAAAGTCAAAGCAGAACTCTCACTGGATTGAATAATAATGTACACGAGATGGATTGGATTAAAGCATAGCAATAAGAATGTACACGAGATGGATTGGATGAACGCATAGAAAAAGGAATGTAAAAGAGATGTATTGGATGAACGCACAGAAATAACATTAGATTAGATGAACGCTTAGGAATAAGAATGTACATGAGATGGATTGGATGAACGCATAGAAATAGGAATGTAAAAGAGATGTATTGGATGAACGCACACAAATAAGATTAGATTAGATGAACGCTTAGGAATAAGAATGTACATGAGATGGATTGGATGAACGCATAGGAATAAGAATGTACACAACTGGCTTCTAGCTTACGTACAGCCAGAGATATTTGAAATTTTCTTCAGCTTAGCTTTCTCGCATTATAAGGGAATGTATGGTCATTCTCCGACTCGACATTCACACCAAAACTCGATTTTCTTGATCATTTTTGAAACCATATTGATTTCGAACAAGTGATTTTGAGTTGCAAAACAGGAAAATTGGATTTTTCACTAACCCCCTGATGGGTCTCCCTGTGTCCAGCACTACAAGAAAGATGAAAGACAGCCTCTCAGGAGCCCCCAAGACAGGGCTCAATCCTACTTTATCGTACATGATATCACAAAACTATATGTCTGGATAGCAAACCAGAGGTTCAAAGTCATTGAAGCTATTTACCTTAGGCTTCTAGCTTACGTACAGCCAGAGATATTTGAGATTTTCTTCCGCTTAGCTTTTTCGCATCCGCGAAGCGAATTATAAGGGAATGTAAACTGTAAATTTCGATCGAGGTGATTCAGCCTCAAAAATTGGGCCGAAATGGTGCACATATTTTGGGGCTGATTTGGCCCTATTTCTAGAGGGCTGAATTGACACTCATAGAAGGAGCTAAAACGACCCTGTGCACATCTGTTTTGGATAATCCGATGGAGCTGATTCAGCCCCAAATGTGGGACCGAAAAGCTGAGTAAAATATTTTGGGGCTGATTTGGCTTTTTTTTGTACGGGGCTGAATTAGACCCAGTCTTAAAAGCTGAATTGACCCTCAGAGGAGGTACTAAAACGAACCGATGCAAATCTGTTTTGGATAATGGAGGTGCTGATTTGGAATTTGTAGGAGCTGAATTAAATTTTCGTAGAGCTGAAACGTTGTGTTGTTTTGGCTATGACAGGTTCATAAGATCCTTTTAAAAGCTGCTTCAGTCCAAATGGAACCAATAGACCTCATCGGCTTGGGTGTAATGTTGTCCCATTTCAGACCACGTGTCATTCCCCAGAGTATCATTTCATTGTTTAACGGTTGCGCATGAGAAGATACATGAATATGGATACAACTCAAACAAAGAATCGAATCTTATTCTCAGGAGAATGACACGTGGTCTGAAATGGGACAACATTACCCCAAGCCGATGAGGTCTATTTGCAACACAAGTTCTGGTTTTGCCATTCTGTGTAAAAATAAACTGTTTTGGTTAGATGTTGACAACATGATGCAACAATATCGTAACCCATCTATTGTAGATTATATATGTAATAAACAATAATGACCCCATTCATAATATTTTTTGAAAATTTAAACTCATAAAATCAGAATATCAAACATTAGTGTAAAAGAGGTAACACGTACAATTTATGGAAAAAAATACAATATAAAAGTGTACAACTAACTGTAGAAAGATTATCAGGAAGCTCTCAAATAATTTCTGCATTCAAAATTGCATTAAATAATGAAAGAGTTAAATATACTAAGGCCTACCCTCTTACTTATCAATCAAGGTCTACCCTCTTATCAATCAGTTTAGCTATAGTGTACATACAATGCAAAGGCATTCAAATCATGCATTCTACAACCTGTGGCTTAACAAACTTTTTTACTTCACCAAAGTTGGTGTCCTTCTGGGGAAAAAAGACATTTGCAGTCAATATTATTCCTTAAATAATGATGAATTACAATTGACTTATAAAATGATGGCCTCTTTGCTTTCCACATACAGGTAATAGATAATCCTTCAATCAAATCACATCATACAAACTCTATATATTTATATATAGCTGGCCATGTAACTGAAACTATATACATTTTAGATTCTGTACAAGGTGCACAAATTCCATCATAAGCGTTAATATAATGCTTTGTACCTAACTTGGCTAGTTGTAGGAAAATTTAAATTTGATACTATGATGCAACTTTAGAAAAAAAATATTGAAACAAGTTCAAAGCAAAAAAAAACTAAATATTTAGCACTGCTGCCTAAAATGTATATGTATATCAAGACTCAGGGTCTAGCACTCAACATACATTTACCTCGATCACAGATTAGAACACACATTACATTAACAACAATGCCTAAAATGCGACCAAGCAATGCATACTGGAGATGAGATACCAAGACTCAGGGTCTCACACTCAACATGCATTTACCTCGATCACAGATTAGAACACACATTACATTAACAACAATGCCTAAAATGCGACCAAGCAATGCATACTAGACATGTGATTTTTCAAAACGGCCCCACGGAGACCAAATCAGCCCTATCGCTAAAAAGGCTGTTTTGGACTGTGGGGCTGAATCAGCTCTGGATAGCATACCAGAGGTCCAAAGTCGTCGAAGCTTTTTACTGGGTTGCCATGGTGGCAAACCAGTCTTAAAATGAGGTTCGAGAACTATGAAAATCTATGAGCAAACTATGAGAATCTTAGAACTATATCTAGCCAAACTAGCCAATCTAGATCTTACCAGTTCTCAAATAAAAAATCCGATACGGAGACAAACTACAAAACAATAGACAAACAAGACTTTGAAGCTGACCACAAGAACTTGAAGTCAGACGAGCAGGATAAAGTAATGAAGCTTAGATATTTCGTCAGCAATTAGCTGTCGCCTCGCCGTGCACTAAAGGCCAAGATGAGGAGTAACTTAACACGCGTAATGCAACGCTATTTGTTAGCGGGAACATCATAACTCTATGAGAAAAATGCGTCTTTCTTATACTACTAATCTATTTTCCAAAATACAAATCTTTCTTGTAAGCTATTGAATAGTTAGTTTAATTACGTAAGCTAGCAAAACAACAATAAATGGATATCTGGGGGATATACTGCCACACCATCCACACTGGTTACCAAAGGCACATAAAAAATAAAGGTGATAAAAGGGGTAAAAAAATTGCAGAAAATTTCTTTTTTTTTGTACAACCATATGACTACTTTGTGAGTGGGTGAAAATGCTCTATAACCAAAATTTCATTTTGATATAAAAAAGATTATTTGGCAGTGAGCAGTTTCGATCCTGAAATAGATATATATTCAGTGAGCCTCCTCGATGAGCATTCGCTCTTGGGGCAAACTGAAGAATATATGTGTCTAAATTAAAAAATTAAAAAATAGATATAGTTATTTCATCAGACATGCTAGTCTTAGTGGTAGTCTAGGTAAACAAGTCAAACCTGTTGTCGTACCAGTAGAGTAGGATAAAAGGTTTTTCAGTCCACAGGAAAGGAAAACTCCTGCCCGAAATATGCAAGTGGGATTAGCTTGGAGATTTGGCGAGTCTTGGAATGTTCATCATCGAACTCTAGAATACTTGCAAAGGCAACCCAGTGAACGCTCCAAGAGTGTCTAGTTACCTTAGGCTTTACGCTTACGTACAGCCAGAGATATTTGAGATTTTCTTCAGCTTATCCTTCTCGCATCCGCGAGGCGAGTTATAAGGCAATAAAAGTTCATCAAACAATAATTTTGGGCATTTTTTTGTGCGACTCGATATTCACACGAAAACTCGATTTTCTTGATCATTCTTGATACCATATTGATTTCGAACAAGTGATTTTGAGGTGCAAAACAGGGAAACTTGATTTTCTGATGACCCTCTGATGGGTCTCCCTGTGTCCAGCACTACAAGAAAGATGAAAGACAGCCTCTCAGGAGCACCCAAGACAGGACTCAGTTCTACTTTGTCGTACATGATATCACATAATTATATGTAAGGGTAAGAGAATAAACGCGAGTGCTTTATGGGATTTAGAGCTCCGAGCATTGATAGAAAGCCACGAGGGCGAAGCCCAATTGGCTTCCTATCATTGCGAGGAGCTTTAAATCCCATAAAGCACGAGGGTTTATTCTCTAACCGATTTAGAATATAAAGACATACTCACGAGATCATTGTTTGTATGCATTTGTTTGCTACGTTTTTTTGTTCCCCTCCCAAGAGAAATGAATCTTTTAATAAAAGTAATATACGACATATTTTTTTAGCTTTGAAATAACAGAAATACAATGAAATGTTCTGTTCATTAAGAACATGTATTTGATGGTCTGTCCCCAGAGACTTAAGAATTTTAATCGAGAATTTACATAGTCAGTTGTAACTGTAACGTGAAGAGACGTAAGCCAAGGTTTCTGTCGACAAGTTTCAATATAATTTCAAGACAAATTGTAAGTACAAGTTTTTAATCACATGTTAAAAATTGTCTCATAAGAGATGTCTGACAAAATGTTAATATCACATTTATTTCAACTTACAGTTTGACTAGATGTCAGAGCGAATGTAAAAGACCGTAGTATGTCCATAACAGTCAAAAATACTACTCCAATGCCATGTGAATACGCCGGTAAGAAACCAAAACTTATCTAAATTAGTAATACGTCAAAGAACGCAAATAAGTTGCCGTTTGGAAGCTGAATATTGGCAAGACGTGGTCTAGAATCGATTCAAAAAAATCACAGAAATGCTTCCAGAATTTGATATTTCGATTTTTCGGGAAAAGACACAAAGCAATTCGTTTCTTGTATAGTTGGGCCAAATATCGTAAAAATCTGTTTGCTTCTGTTGATTTGCAAAGTTAGTACAAGTGCCAAAGAAACATATATTAAGCTACTGCCTGTTAAGATTAATTTTAGAAATAATATATTTGTGTTATAATATATAGCTAATTCAATTAACGTTGTGGATGAAAAAAGCCTGAAGTCTAAAGCTTTATTTGAGAGCGGAATCATGAAACTTGTTTCACCGTGGCATTATAACAATCAGAAACTCACTGTATGCTTGCAAATTCTACGACTTAGACATATATTCCTTAATTTTTAGATAGCCTACAGTGAAGTTTGTCGGTAAAAAAAGCAAATAATCTTTAGGTTTTTTAACCGACGACAACGTTAATTTTGAATTTGCTATTGTGAGCTATATATTACGGTATTTCAGAGATGATTTAAAACTCTAGGACTTAAATATTTTGGCAAGAGGGACATTGAATAATTTTCTGTATATCCAATAGAGTGATTATACTGAGGTGTCAAAATGGAAGAAGCCTTGAAGCTCAGGGAAAATACAGGTTTATTCAATTAGCATTTTCTAAGTTAGACATTAGTATTTTCTATATAGTGAACACTTGACACCCTAGTTTCTCTATGGGATATAGAGCATATAAATACTGATTCCTGATTGATCAAGTGAGTATTACTATATTCTAAGTCTAGATAGCATACCAGAGGTTCAAAGCTGTCGAAGCTTTTTTCCTTAGGCTTGTAGCTTACGTACAGCCAGAGATATTTGAGATTTTCTTCAGCTTAGCTTTCTCGCATCCGCGAAGCGAATTCTAAGGGAATGTATGGTCATCAAACAACAATTTTGGATATTTTTTCTCCGACTCGATATTCACACCAAAACTCGATTTTCTTGATCATTTTTGATACCATATTCATTTCGAACAAGTGATTTTGAGGGGCAAAACAGGGAAATTGGATTTTTCAATGACCCTCTGATGGGTCTCCCTGTGATCAGCACTACAAGAAAGATGAAAGACAGTCTCTCAGGAGCACCAAAGACAGGGCTCAATCCTACTTTGTCGTACAAGATATCACAAAACTATATGTTTGGATAACATACCAGAGGTTCAAAGTCGTTAAAATCACTCTATTGGATATACAGAAAATTATTCAATGTCCCTCTTAGGCTTCTCCCTTACGTACAGCCAGAGATATTTGAGATTTTCTTCAGCTTACCTTAATTTCACGAATCCGCAAAGCGAATGTATGGTCATCAAACAACAATTTTGGATATTTTTTTCCCAACTCGATATTCCCACCAAAACTCGATTTTATTGATCACTTTTGATACCATATTCATTGCGCATGAATTGGAAGAACGCATAGGAATAAGAATGTGCATGAGATGGTTTCGATGAACGCATAGTAATCTATTCTGCAACACTCCTTATCTGTGAACTGCAGTTATACATCATACTATCACTTCAAACGCCAATATTTCCCAATAATATAGTCAAATACATCCCCAAAACTTGCCAAACCCCAATCCAAATCTTCCTCAAAATTAGATATCCCGTGAAGGTTGAAGAGAGACTTTTTACTTATTTTCAATGATTTATTCATTTCACGAGATGAAATAGATGAACGCATATAAGAATAGGAATTAACTCAAGATCGATTGGATCAACGCATATCAGTAAGAATGTACACGATGGGGGATTGGGTGAACGCATAGAAATAAGAATGTACATAAGATGAATTGGATAAACGAAAAGGAATAAGAATGTACACGACATAGATTGGATAAACGAATAGGAATAAGAAGGTACACGATATAGATTGAATAAACGAATAGGAATAAGAATGTACACGATATGGATTGGATAAACAGATAGAAATAGGAATGTACACGATTTGGATTGGATAAACGAATAGAAATAAGAATGGACACGAGATGGATTGGATAAACGAATAGGAAGAAGAATGGACATGAGATGGATTGGATAAACGAATAGGAAGAAGAATTTTCAAGAGTCATATTGTATGAACGCGTAGGAATCAGAATGTACATAAGATAGATTGGATGAACGGTTAGCAATAAGAATGTAGTAGAGACTGTTTGGATGAAGGAATGGGAATAAGAATGTACACAATATAGATTGGATAAACGAATAGGAATAAGAATGTAAACGAGATGGAATAGATGAACGCATATAGGAAAAAGAATATACCCAAGATGGATTGGATAAACGAATAGGAATAAGAATGGACACGAGATGGATTAGATAAACGAATAGGAAGAAGAATGTTCAAGAGTCATATTGTATGAACGCGTAGGAATAAGAATATACATAAGATGGATTGGATGAACGGTTAGCAATAAGAATGTAGTAGAGACTGATTGGATGAACGAATGGGAATAAGAATGTACATGATATGGATTGGATAAACGAAAAGGAATTAGAATATACACGAAATGGATTGCATTAACGCATAGAAATAGGAATGTACAAGAGATAGATTTGATAAGCGAATAGGAATAAGAATGTAAATGAGAAGGAATAGATGATCGCATATAGGATTAAGAATGTACCCAAGATGGATTGGATAAACGAATAGGAATAAGAATAGACACGATATAGATTGGATAAACGAATAGGAATAAGAATGTACACGATATTGATTGGATAAACGAATAGGAATAAGAATAGACCCGAGATGGATTGGATAAACGAATAGGAAGAAGAATTTTCAAGAGTCATATTGTATGAACGCGTAGGAATCAGAATGTACATAAGATGGATTGGATGAACGGTTAGCAATAAGAATGTAGTAGAGAGTGATTGGATGAACGAATGGGAATAAGAATGTACACGATATGGATTGGATAAACGAATAGGAATAAGAATGTACACGATATGGATTGGATAAACGAATAGGAAGATGAAGGTACACGATATAGATTGGATAAACGAATAGGAATAAGAATGTACACGATATAGATTGGATAAACGAATAGGAATAAGAATGTACACGATATGGATTGGATAAACGAATAGGAATAAGAATGTACACGATATGGATTGGATAAACGAATAGGAATAAGAATAGACACGAGCTGGATTGGATGAACGCTTTCGAATAAGAATGAATATAAGATAGATTGAATAAACGAATAGGAATAAGAATCTGCAAGAGTTATATTGTATGAATGCGTAGGAATAAGAATTTACATAAGATGGATTGGATATACGCATAGGAATAATAATGTACAAGAGCTAGATTTGATAAGCGAATAGGAATAAGAATGTAAACGAGAAGGCATAGGTGATCGCATATAGGATTAAGAATGTACCCAAGATGGATTGGATAAACGAATAGGAATAAGAATGGAAACGATATAGATTGGATACACGAATAACAATAAGAATGTAAACGAGATGGAATAGATGAACGCATATAGGAAAAAGAATGTACCCAATATGGATTGGATGAACGCATGGGAAAAAGAATGTAAACAAGTTGGACTGGATGAAACCATAGGAAAAGGAATGTACACGAGATCGATTGAATGAATGCTTAGGAATAAGAATGTACATAAAATGAATTAGATAAACGAATAGGAATAAGAATATACACGAAATGGATTGCATTAACGAATAGAAATAGGAATGTACACGAGATAGATTGGATGAACGAATGGGAAAAAGAATGTACACGACATGGATTGGATAAACAAATAGGAATAAGAATGGACACGAGATAGATTGGATAAACGATTAAGAAGAAGAATGGACACGAGATAGATTGGATAAACGCATAGAAAAAGAATGTATACCACATGGATTGAATGAACGCATAGGAAATAAGAATGTACACGTGATGGATTAGATGAACGAATAGGAATGAGAATGTAAGCGAGATAGATTGGATAAACGAATATGAATAAGAATAGGCACGAGATTGATTGGATAAACGAATAGGAATAAGAATTTACAAGTGTCATATTGTATGAACGCGTAGGAATAAGAATGTACATAAGATGGATTGGATGAACGGTTAGCAATAAGAATGTACTAGAGATGGAGTGGATAAAGGATTAGGAATAAGAATGTACACGACATCGAATACACTGGACGAAAAATCAGATTCACTCGTCCTCGCTCGGTGCGATTGTGTTGCAAAGATAGAGAAAATCTAAAGAAAATCTGGTAAATACCATTTTTGCTTACCATATTTTCACCCATAAGTAAATGTGTTATTCACCAGATTTGCTTCAGGTTTTCTATGTTTTTCCCATATTTGCACCACATTTGCGCCGAGAGAAGATGAGTGAATCTGATTTCAGTTTCGTCCAGTGATAAATGAAAACATAAAGGAATAAGAATTTACCCAAGATGGATTAAATAAACGTATAGCAATAAGAATGTACTAGAGACTGATTGAATGAACGAATGGGAAAAAGAATGTTCACGAGATGGATTGAATGAACGAATAGGAATAAGAATCTACCACAACATATTGGATAAACGAATAGGAATAAGAAGGTACACGATATAGATTGGATAAACGAATAGGAATAAGAATGTACACGATATAGATTGCATAAACGAATAGGAATAAGAATGTAGTAGAGACTGATTGGATAAACGGATAGGAATAAGAATGTACACGATATGGATTGGATAAACGAATAGGAATAGGAATGGACACGAGATAGATTGGATAAACGAATAGGAAGAAGAATGTTCAAGAGTCATATTGTATGAACGCGTAGGAATAAGAATGTACATAAGATGGATTGGATAAACGGTTAGCAATAGGAATGTACTAGAGACTGATTGGATGAACGAATGGGAATAAGAATGTACACGATATGGATTGGATAAACGAATAGGAATAAGAATGGACACGAGATAGATTGGAAAAACGAATATGAGTAAGAATATACACGACATAGCTTGGATAAACGAATAGGAATAGTATGGAAACGGGATGGATTAGATCAACGCATAGAAATAAGAATGTACACAAGATAGATTTGATGAACGAAAAGGTATAGGAATGTCACGAGATGAATTGGATAAACGCATGGGAAAAAGAATGTACTAGAGATGGATTGGATAAACGAATAGGAATAGGAATGTACACGATATGGATTGGATAAACGAATAGGAATAAGAATGTACACGATATGGATTGGATAAACGAATAGGAAGATGAAGGTACACGATATAGATTGGATAAACGAATAGGAATAAGAATGTACACGATATGGATTGGATAAACGAATAGGAATAAGAATGTACACGATATGGATTGGATAAACGAATAGGAATAGGAATGGACACGAGATAGATTGGATAAACGAATAGGAAGAAGAATGTTCAAGAGTCATATTGTATGAACGCGTAGGAATAAGAATGTACATAAGATGGATTGGATAAACGGTTAGCAATAGGAATGTAGTAGAGACTGATTGGATGAACGAATGGGAATAAGAATGTACACGATATGGATTGGATAAACGAATAGGAATAAGAATGGACACGAGATAGATTGGAAAAACGAATATGAGTAAGAATATACATGATATAGCTTGGATAAACGAATAGGAATAAGAATGGAAACGGGATGGATTAGATGAACGCATAGAAAAAAGAATCTACACAAGATAGATATGATGAACGAAAAGGTATAGGAATGTACACGAGATGAATTGGATAAACGCATAGGAATAGGAATGTACACGATATGGATTGGATAAACGCATAGGAATAGGAATGTACACGATATGGATTGGACAAACGAATAGGAATAGGAATGTACACGATATGGATTGAATAAACGCATAAGAATAAGAATGTACACGATATGGATTGGATAAACGGATAGGAATAAGATCGTACACGATATGGATTGGAAAAACGAATAGGAATAAGAATGGACACGAGATGGATTGGATAAACGAATAGGAATTAGAATGTACACGAGATAAATTGGATAAACGAACAGGAATAAGAAAGTACACGGGATGGAATAGATGAACGCATATAGGAAAAAGAATGTACCCAAGATGGATTAGATAAAGGGATGGGAAGAATATGAATACTAGATGGATTGGATGAAATCTTAGGAAAAAGAATCTACAGGAGATGGATTGGATGAATGCTTAGGAGTAGTAATGTACATAAAATGGATTAGATAAACGAATAGGAATAAGAATGTACACGAGATGGATTTGATGAAAGCATAGGAATAAAAGTTTACACAAGATGGATTTGATAAACGAATAGGAATAAGAATAGTAACGAGATGGATTGCATAAACGAATAGGATTAAGAATGCACCCAAGATGGATTGGATGAACGGATGGGAAAAAGAATGTATACGAGTATGGACCGTAGGAACGCGTAGGAATAAGAATGTACATCACATGGATTGGATGAACGCATAGTAATAAGAATGTACACGAGATAGATTGGATGAACGAATAGGAATAAGAATCTACCACAACATATTGGATGAACGCGTAGGAATAAGATTCCAAATAAGATGGCCTGGATCAACGCATAGAAATAAGAATGTACACAAGATAGATTGGTTGAACGAATAAGTATAGGACTGTAACCGAGATGGATTGGATAAACAATTAGGAATAAGAATGCACACGATATAGCTTGGATAAACGAAGAGGAATAAGAATGGACACGACATGGATTGGATAAACAAATAGGAATAAGAATGGACACGACATGGAAGGGATAAACAAATAGTAAAAAGAATGTACAAAACATGGATTGGATAAACAAATAGGAATAAAAATGCACAAGATATAGCTTGGATAACTGATTAGGAATAAGAATGGACACGAGAAACATTGGATAAAACGAATAGAAATAAGAATCTACGAAAGTTATATTATATGAACAAGTAGGAATAAGAATGTACATAAGATGGATTGGATATACGCAAACGAATAAGAATGTACAAGAGATATATTGGATAAACGAATAGAAATAAGAATGTAAACGAGAAGGAATAGATGTTCGAATATAGGATTAAGAATGTACCCAAGATGCATTGGATGAACGCATGGGAAAAAGAATGTATACAACAAGGATCGTAAGAACGCGATGGAACAAGAATGTACATCACATGGATTGGATGAACGCATAGTAATAAGAATGTACACGAGATAGATTGGATGAACGAATAGGAATAAGAATCTACCACAACATATTGGATGAACGCGTAGGAATAAGATTCCACATAAGATGGCTTGGATGAACGCATAGAAATAAGAATGTACACAAGATAGATTGGATGAACGAATGGGAAAAAGAATGTAAACGAGATCGATTGAATGAAAGCATAGAAATAAGAATGTACACGAGATAGATTGGATAAACGAATAGGTAAAAGAATGGACATCACATAGCTTGGATAAACGAATAGGAATAAGAATGGAAACGGGATGGATTAGATCAACGCATAGAAATAAGAATGTACACAAGATAGATTTGATAAACGAAAAGGTATAGGAATGTCACGAGATGAATTGGATAAACGAATGGGAAAAAGAATGTTCTAGAGATGGATTGGATAAACGAATAGAAATAAGAATGTACACGATATGGATTGGACAAACGAATAGGAATAAGAATGTACACGATATGGATTGGATGAACGAATAGGAATAAGAAGGTACACGATATAGATTGGATAAACGAATAGGAATAAGAATGTACACGATATAGATTGGATAAACGAATAGGAATAAGAATGTACACGATATGAATTGGATAAACGGATAGGAATAAGAATGTACACGATATCGATTGGATAAACGAATAGGAATAGGAATGGACACGAGATAGATTGGATAAACGAATAGGAAGAAGAATGTTCAAGAGTCATATTGTATGAACGCGTAGGAATAAGAATGTACATAAGATGGATTGGATGAACGGTTAGCAATAAGAATGTAGTAGAGACTGATTGGATGAACGAATGGGAATAAGAATGTACACGATATGGAATGGATAAACGAATAGGAATAAGAATGGACACGAGATAGATTGGATAAACGAATATGAGTAAGAATATACACGATATAGCTTGGATAAACGAATAGGAATAAGAATGGAAACGGGATGGATTAGATGAACGCATAGAAAAAAGAATCTACACAAGATAGATATGATGAACGAAAAGGTATAGGAATGTACACGAGATGAATTGGATAAACGCATAGGAATAGGAATGTACACGATATGGATTGGTTAAACGAATAGGAATAGGAATGTACACGATATGGATTGAATAAACGCATAAGAATAAGAATGTACACGATATGGATTGGATAAACGGATAGGAATAAGAACGTACACGATATGGATTGGAAAAACGAATAGGAATAAGAATGGACACGAGATGGATTGGATAAACGAATAGGAATTAGAATGTACACGATATGGATTGGTTAAACGAATAGGAATAGGAATGTACACGATATGGATTGGAAAAACGAATAGGAATAAGAATGGACACGAGATGGATTGGATAAACGAATAGGAATTAGAATGTACACGATATGGATTGGATAAACGGATAGGAATAAGAATGTACACGATATGGATTGGATAAACGAATAGGAATAAGAAGGTACACGATATAGATTGGATAAACGAATAGGAATAAGAATGTACACGATATAGATTGGATAAACGAATAGGAATAAGAATGTACACGATATAGATTGGATAAACGAATAGGAATAAGAATGTACACGATATGAATTGGATAAACGGATAGGAATAAGAATGTACACGATATCGATTGGATAAACGAATAGGAATAGGAATGGACACGAGATAGATTGGATAAACGAATAGGAAGAAGAATGTTCAAGAGTCATATTGTATGAACGCGTAGGAATAAGAATGTACATAAGATGGATTGGATGAACGGTTAGCAATAAGAATGTAGTAGAGACTGATTGGATGAACGAATGGGAATAAGAATGTACACGATATGGAATGGATAAACGAATAGGAATAAGAATGGACACGAGATAGATTGGATAAACGAATATGAGTAAGAATATACACGATATAGCTTGGATAAACGAATAGGAATAAGAATGGAAACGGGATGGATTAGATGAACGCATAGAAAAAAGAATCTACACAAGATAGATATGATGAACGAAAAGGTATAGGAATGTACACGAGATGAATTGGATAAACGAATAGGAATTAGAATGTACACGATATGGATTGGTTAAACGAATAGGAATAGGAATGTACACGATATGGATTGGAAAAACGAATAGGAATAAGAATGGACACGAGATGGATTGGATAAACGAATAGGAATTAGAATGTACACGATATGGATTGGATAAACGGATAGGAATAAGAATGTACACGATATGGATTGGATAAACGAATAGGAATAAGAAGGTACACGATATAGATTGGATAAACGAATAGGAATAAGAATGTACACGATATAGATTGGATAAACGAATAGGAATAAGAATGTACACGATATGAATTGGATAAACGGATAGGAATAAGAATGTACACGATATCGATTGGATAAACGAATAGGAATAGGAATGGACACGAGATAGATTGGATAAACGAATAGGAAGAAGAATGTTCAAGAGTCATATTGTATGAACGCGTAGGAATAAGAATGTACATAAGATGGATTGGATGAACGGTTAGCAATAAGAATGTAGTAGAGACTGATTGGATGAACGAATGGGAATAAGAATGTACACGATATGGAATGGATAAACGAATAGGAATAAGAATGGACACGAGATAGATTGGATAAACGAATATGAGTAAGAATATACACGATATAGCTTGGATAAACGAATAGGAATAAGAATGGAAACGGGATGGATTAGATGAACGCATAGAAAAAAGAATCTACACAAGATAGATATGATGAACGAAAAGGTATAGGAATGTACACGAGATGAATTGGATAAACGCATAGGAATAGGAATGTACACGATATGGATTGGATAAACGCATAGGAATAGGAATGTACACGATATGGATTGGAAAAACGAATAGGAATAAGAATGGACACGAGATGGATTGGATAAACGAATAGGAATTAGAATGTACACGATATGGATTGGATAAACGGATAGGAATAAGAATGTACACGATATGGATTGGATAAACGAATAGGAATAAGAAGGTACACGATATAGATTGGATAAACGAATAGGAATAAGAATGTACACGATATAGATTGGATAAACGAATAGGAATAAGAATGTACACGATATGAATTGGATAAACGGATAGGAATAAGAATGTACACGATATCGATTGGATAAACGAATAGGAATAGGAATGGACACGAGATAGATTGGATAAACGAATAGGAAGAAGAATGTTCAAGAGTCATATTGTATGAACGCGTAGGAATAAGAATGTACATAAGATGGATTGGATGAACGGTTAGCAATAAGAATGTAGTAGAGACTGATTGGATGAACGAATGGGAATAAGAATGTACACGATATGGAATGGATAAACGAATAGGAATAAGAATGGACACGAGATAGATTGGATAAACGAATATGAGTAAGAATATACACGATATAGCTTGGATAAACGAATAGGAATAAGAATGGAAACGGGATGGATTAGATGAACGCATAGAAAAAAGAATCTACACAAGATAGATATGATGAACGAAAAGGTATAGGAATGTACACGAGATGAATTGGATAAACGCATAGGAATAGGAATGTACACGATATGGATTGGATAAACGCATAGGAATAGGAATGTACACGATATGGATTGGTTAAACGAATAGGAATAGGAATGTACACGATATGGATTGAATAAACGCATAAGAATAAGAATGTACACGATATGGATTGGATAGACGGATAGGAATAAGAACGTACACGATATGGATTGGAAAAACGAATAGGAATAAGAATGGACACGAGATGGATTGGATAAACGAATAGGAATTAGAATGTACACGATATGGATTGGTTAAACGAATAGGAATAGGAATGTACACGATATGGATTGGAAAAACGAATAGGAATAAGAATGGACACGAGATGGATTGGATAAACGAATAGGAATTAGAATGTACACGATATGAATTGGATAAACGGATAGGAATAAGAATGTACACGATATCGATTGGATAAACGAATAGGAATAGGAATGGACACGAGATAGATTGGATAAACGAATAGGAAGAAGAATGTTCAAGAGTCATATTGTATGAACGCGTAGGAATAAGAATGTACATAAGATGGATTGGATAAACGGTTAGCAATAGGAATGTAGTAGAGACTGATTGGATGAACGAATGGGAATAAGAATGTACACGATATGGATTGGATAAACGAATAGGAATAAGAATGGACACGAGATAGATTGGATAAACGAATATGAGTAAGAATATACACGATATAGCTTGGATAAACGAATAGGAATAAGAATGGAAACGGGATGGATTAGATGAACGCATAGAAAAAAGAATCTACACAAGATAGATATGATGAACGAAAAGGTATAGGAATGTACACGAGATGAATTGGATAAACGCATAGGAATAGGAATGTACACGATATGGATTGGATAAACGCATAGGAATAGGAATGTACACGATATGGATTGGACAAACGAATAGGAATAGGAATGTACACGATATGGATTGAATAAACGCATAAGAATAAGAATGTACACGATATGGATTGGATAAACCGATAGGAATAAGAACGTACACGATATGGATTGGAAAAACGAATAGGAATAAGAATGGACACGAGATGGATTGGATAAACGAATAGGAATTAGAATGTACACGAGATAAATTGGATAAACGAACAGGAATAAGAAAGTACACGGGATGGAATAGATGAACGCATATAGGAAAAAGAATGTACCCAAGATGGATTAGATAAAGGGATGGGAAAAATATGAATACTAGATGGATTGGATGAAATCTTAGGAAAAAGAATCTACAGGAGATGGATTGGATGAATGCTTAGGAGTAGTAATGTACATAAAATGGATTAGATAAACGAATAGGAATAAGAATGTACACGAGATGGATTTGATGAAAGCATAGGAATAAAAGTTTACACAAGATGGATTTGATAAACGAATAGGAATAAGAATAGTAACGAGATGGATTGCATAAACGAATAGGATTAAGAATGCACCCAAGATCGATTGGATGAACGGATGGGAAAAAGAATGTATACGAGTATGGACCGTAGGAACGCGTAGGAATAAGAATGTACATCACATGGATTGGATGAACGCATAGTAATAAGAATGTACACGAGATAGATTGGATGAACGAATAGGAATAAGAAGGTACACGATATAGATTGGATAAACGAATAGGAATAAGAATGTACACGATATAGATTGGATAAACGAATAGGAATAAGAATGTACACGATATGAATTGGATAAACGGATAGGAATAAGAATGTACACGATATCGATTGGATAAACGAATAGGAATAGGAATGGACACGAGATAGATTGGATAAACGAATAGGAAGAAGAATGTTCAAGAGTCATATTGTATGAACGCTTAGGAATAAGAATGTACATAAGATGGATTGGATGAACGGTTAGCAATAAGAATGTAGTAGAGACTGATTGGATGAACGAATGGGAATAAGAATGTACACGATATGGAATGGATAAACGAATAGGAATAAGAATGGACACGAGATAGATTGGATAAACGAATATGAGTAAGAATATACACGATATAGCTTGGATAAACGAATAGGAATAAGAATGGAAACGGGATGGATTAGATGAACGCATAGAAAAAAGAATCTACACAAGATAGATATGATGAACGAAAAGGTATAGGAATGTACACGAGATGAATTGGATAAACGCATAGGAATAGGAATGTACACGATATGGATTGGATAAACGCATAGGAATAGGAATGTACACGATATGGATTGGTTAAACGAATAGGAATAGGAATGTACACGATATGGATTGAATAAACGCATAAGAATAAGAATGTACACGATATGGATTGGATAAACGGATAGGAATAAGAACGTACACGATATGGATTGGAAAAACGAATAGGAATAAGAATGGACACGAGATGGATTGGATAAACGAATAGGAATTAGAATGTACACGATATGGATTGGTTAAACGAATAGGAATAGGAATGTACACGATATGGATTGGAAAAACGAATAGGAATAAGAACGTACACGATATGGATTGGAAAAACGAATAGGAATAAGAATGGACACGAGATGGATTTGATAAACGAATAGGAATAAGAATAGTAACGAGATGGATTGCACAAACGAATAGGATTAAGAATGCACCCAAGATGGATTGGATGAACGGATGGGAAAAAGAATGTATACGAGTATGGACCGTAGGAACACGTAGGAATAAGAATGTACATCACATGGATTGGATGAACGCATAGTAATAAGAATGTACACGAGATAGATTGGATGAACGAATAGGAATAAGAAGGTACACGATATAGATTGGATAAACGAATAGGAATAAGAATGTACACGATATAGATTGGATAAACGAATAGGAATAAGAATGTACACGATATGAATTGGATAAACGGATAGGAATAAGAATGTACACGATATCGATTGGATAAACGAATAGGAATAGGAATGGACACGAGATAGATTGGATAAACGAATAGGAAGAAGAATGTTCAAGAGTCATATTGTATGAACGCGTAGGAATAAGAATGTACATAAGATGGATTGGATGAACGGTTAGCAATAAGAATGTAGTAGAGACTGATTGGATGAACGAATGGGAATAAGAATGTACACGATATGGAATGGATAAACGAATAGGAATAAGAATGGACACGAGATAGATTGGATAAACAAATATGAGTAAGAATATACACGATATAGCTTGGATAAACGAATAGGAATAAGAATGGAAACGGGATGGATTAGATGAACGCATAGAAAAAAGAATCTACACAAGATAGATATGATGAACGAAAAGGTATAGGAATGTACACGAGATGAATTGGATAAACGCATAGGAATAGGAATGTACACGATATGGATTGGATAAACACATAGGAATAGGAATGTACACGATATGGATTGGTTAAACGAATAGGAATAGGAATGTACACGATATGGATTGAATAAACGCATAAGAATAAGAATGTACACGATATGGATTGGATAAACGGATAGGAATAAGAACGTACACGATATGGATTGGAAAAACGAATAGGAATAAGAATGGACACGAGATGGATTGGATAAACGAATAGGAATTAGAATGTACACGATATGGATTGGTTAAACGAATAGGAATAGGAATGTACACGATATGGATTGGAAAAACGAATAGGAATAAGAATGGACACGAGATGGATTGGATAAACGAATAGGAATTAGAATGTACACGATATGGATTGGATAAACGGATAGGAATAAGAATGTACACGATATGGATTGGATAAACGAATAGGAATAAGAAGGTACACGATATAGATTGGATAAACGAATAGGAATAAGAATGTACACGATATAGATTGGATAAACGAATAGGAATAAGAATGTACACGATATGAATTGGATAAACGGATAGGAATAAGAATGTACACGATATCGATTGGATAAACGAATAGGAATAGGAATGGACACGAGATAGATTGGATAAACGAATAGGAAGAAGAATGTTCAAGAGTCATATTGTATGAACGCGTAGGAATAAGAATGTACATAAGATGGATTGGATGAACGGTTAGCAATAAGAATGTAGTAGAGACTGATTGGATGAACGAATGGGAATAAGAATGTACACGATATGGAATGGATAAACGAATAGGAATAAGAATGGACACGAGATAGATTGGATAAACGAATATGAGTAAGAATATACACGATATAGCTTGGATAAACGAATAGGAATAAGAATGGAAACGGGATGGATTAGATGAACGCATAGAAAAAAGAATCTACACAAGATAGATATGATGAACGAAAAGGTATAGGAATGTACACGAGATGAATTGGATAAACGCATAGGAATAGGAATGTACACGATATGGATTGGATAAACGCATAGGAATAGGAATGTACACGATATGGATTGGACAAACGAATAGGAATAGGAATGTACACGATATGGATTGAATAAACGCATAGGAATAGGAATGTACACGATATGGATTGGATAAACGCATAGGAATAGGAATGTACACGATATGGATTGGACAAACGAATAGGAATAGGAATGTACACGATATGGATTGAATAAACGCATAAGAATAAGAATGTACACGATATGGATTGGATAAACGGATAGGAATAAGAACGTACACGATATGGATTGGAAAAACGAATAGGAATAAAAATGGACACGAGATGGATTGGATAAACGAATAGGAATTAGAATGTACACGAGATAAATTGGATAAACGAACAGGAATAAGAAAGTACACGGGATGGAATAGATGAACGCATATAGGAAAAAGAATGTACCCAAGATGGATTAGATAAAGGGATGGGAAAAATATGAATACTAGATGGATTGGATGAAATCTTAGGAAAAAGAATCTACAGGAGATGGATTGGATGAATGCTTAGGAGTAGTAATGTACATAAAATGGATTAGATAAACGAATAGGAATAAGAATGTACACGAGATGGATTTGATGAAAGCATAGGAATAAAAGTTTACACAAGATGGATTTGATAAACGAATAGGAATAAGAATAGTAACGAGATGGATTGCATAAACGAATAGGATTAAGAATGCACCCAAGATGGATTGGATGAACGGATGGGAAAAAGAATGTATACGAGTATGGACCGTAGGAACGCGTAGGAATAAGAATGTACATCACATGGATTGGATGAACGCATAGTAATAAGAATGTACACGAGATAGATTGGATAAACAAATAGGAATAAGAATGCACAAGATATAGCTTGGATAACTGATTAGGAATAAGAATGGACACGAGAAACATTGGATAAAACGAATAGAAATAAGAATCTACGAAAGTTATATTATATGAACAAGTAGGAATAAGAATGTACATAAGATGGATTGGATATACGCAAACGAATAAGAATGTACAAGAGATATATTGGATAAACGAATAGAAATAAGAATGTAAACGAGAAGGAATAGATGATCGAATATAGGATTAAGAATGTACCCAAGATGCATTGGATGAACGCATGGGAAAAAGAATGTATACGACAAGGATCGTAAGAACGCGAAAGAACAAGAATGTACATCACATGGATTGGATGAACGCATAGTAATAAGAATGTACATAAGATGGCTTGGATGAACGCATAGAAATAAGAATGTACACAAGATAGATTGGATGAACGAATGGGAAAAAGAATGTAAACGAGATCGATTGAATGAAAGCATAGAAATAAGAATGTACACGAGATAGATTGGATAAACGAATAGGAAAAAGAATGGACACCACATAGCTTGGATAAACGAATAGGAATAAGAATGGAAACGGGATGGATTAGATCAACGCATAGAAATAAGAATGTACACAAGATAGATTTGATGAACGAAAAGGTATAGGAATGTCACGAGATGAATTGGATAAACGCATGGGAAAAAGAATGTACTAGAGATGGATTGGATAAACGAATAGGAATAAGAATGTACACGATATGGATTGGATAAACGAATAGGAATAAGAATGTACACGATATGGATTGGATAAACGAATAGGAATAAGAAGGTACACGATATAGATTGGATAAACGAATAGGAATAAGAAATGTACACGATATAGATTGGATAAACGAATAGGAATAAGAATAGTAACGAGATGGATTGCATAAACGAATAGGATTAAGAATGCACCCAAGATGGATTGGATGAACGGATGGGAAAAAGAATGTATACGAGTATGGACCGTAGGAACGCGTAGGAATAAGAATGTACATCACATGGATTGGATGAACGCATAGTAATAAGAATGTACACGAGATAGATTGGATAAACAAATAGGAATAAGAATGCACAAGATATAGCTTGGATAACTGATTAGGAATAAGAATGGACACGAGAAACATTGGATAAAACGAATAGAAATAAGAATCTACGAAAGTTATATTATATGAACAAGTAGGAATAAGAATGTACATAAGATGGATTGGATATACGCAAACGAATAAGAATGTACAAGAGATATATTGGATAAACGAATAGAAATAAGAATGTAAACGAGAAGGAATAGATGATCGAATATAGGATTAAGAATGTACCCAAGATGCATTGGATGAACGCATGGGAAAAAGAATGTATACGACAAGGATCGTAAGAACGCGAAAGAACAAGAATGTACATCACATGGATTGGATGAACGCATAGTAATAAGAATGTACATAAGATGGCTTGGATGAACGCATAGAAATAAGAATGTACACAAGATAGATTGGATGAACGAATGGGAAAAAGAATGTAAACGAGATCGATTGAATGAAAGCATAGAAATAAGAATGTACACGAGATAGATTGGATAAACGAATAGGAAAAAGAATGGACACCACATAGCTTGGATAAACGAATAGGAATAAGAATGGAAACGGGATGGATTAGATCAACGCATAGAAATAAGAATGTACACAAGATAGATTTGATGAACGAAAAGGTATAGGAATGTCACGAGATGAATTGGATAAACGCATGGGAAAAAGAATGTACTAGAGATGGATTGGATAAACGAATAGGAATAAGAATGTACACGATATGGATTGGATAAACGAATAGGAATAAGAATGTACACGATATGGATTGGATAAACGAATAGGAATAAGAAGGTACACGATATAGATTGGATAAACGAATAGGAATAAGAAATGTACACGATATAGATTGGATAAACGAATAGGAATAAGAATGTACACGATATAGATTGGATAAACGGATAGGAAAAAGAATGTACACGATATCGATTGGATAAACGAATAGGAATAGGAATGGACACGATATGGATTGGATAAACGAATAGGAATAAGAATGTACGCGATATCGATTGGATAAACGAATAGGAAGATGAAGGTACACGATATAGATTGGATAAACGAATAGGAATAAGAATGTACTAGAGATTGATTGGATGAACGCATGGGTAAAAGAATGTACACGATATGGATTGGATAAACGAATAGGAATAAGAATGGACACGAGATGGATTGGATAAACGAATAGGAATAAGAATGTACTAGAGATTGATTGGATAAACGAATAGGAATAAGAATGGACACGAGATAGATTGGATAAACGAATAGGAATAAGAATGTACACGATATAGATTGGATAAACGAATAGGAATAAGAATGTACACGATATGGATTGGATAAACGAATAGGAAGATGAAGGTACACGATATAGATTGGATAAACGAATAGGAATAAGAATGTACACGATATAGATTGGATAAACCAATAGGAATAAGAATGTACACGATATGGATTGGATAAACGAATAGGAATAAGAATGGACACGATATAGATTGGATAAACGAATAGGAATAAAAATGTACACGATATAGATTGGATAAACGAATAGGAATAAGAATGTACACGATATGGATTGGATAAACGAATAGGAATAAGAATGTACGCGATATCGATTGGATAAACGAATAGGAAGATGAAGGTACACGATATAGATTGGATAAACGAATAGGAATAAGAATGTACACGATATAGATTGGATAAACGAATAGGAATAAGAATGTACACGATATGAATTGGATAAACGGATAGGAATAAGAATGTACACGATATCGATTGGATAAACGAATAGGAATAGGAATGGACACGAGATAGATTGGATAAACGAATAGGAAGAAGAATGTTCAAGAGTCATATTGTATGAACGCGTAGGAATAAGAATGTACATAAGATGGATTGGATGAACGGTTAGCAATAAGAATGTAGTAGAGACTGATTGGATGAACGAATGGGAATAAGAATGTACACGATATGGAATGGATAAACGAATAGGAATAAGAATGGACACGAGATAGATTGGATAAACGAATATGAGTAAGAATATACACGATATAGCTTGGATAAACGAATAGGAATAAGAATGGAAACGGGATGGATTAGATGAACGCATAGAAAAAAGAATCTACACAAGATAGATATGATGAACGAAAAGGTATAGGAATGTACACGAGATGAATTGGATAAACGCATAGGAATAGGAATGTACACGATATGGATTGGATAAACGCATAGGAATAGGAATGTACACGATATGGATTGGTTAAACGAATAGGAATAGGAATGTACACGATATGGATTGAATAAACGCATAAGAATAAGAATGTACACGATATGGATTGGATAAACGGATAGGAATAAGAACGTACACGATATGGATTGGAAAAACGAATAGGAATAAGAATGGACACGAGATGGATTGGATAAACGAATAGGAATTAGAATGTACACGATATGGATTGGTTAAACGAATAGGAATAGGAATGTACACGATATGGATTGGAAAAACGAATAGGAATAAGAACGTACACGATATGGATTGGAAAAACGAATAGGAATAAGAATGGACACGAGATGGATTTGATAAACGAATAGGAATAAGAATAGTAACGAGATGGATTGCACAAACGAATAGGATTAAGAATGCACCCAAGATGGATTGGATGAACGGATGGGAAAAAGAATGTATACGAGTATGGACCGTAGGAACACGTAGGAATAAGAATGTACATCACATGGATTGGATGAACGCATAGTAATAAGAATGTACACGAGATAGATTGGATGAACGAATAGGAATAAGAAGGTACACGATATAGATTGGATAAACGAATAGGAATAAGAATGTACACGATATAGATTGGATAAACGAATAGGAATAAGAATGTACACGATATGAATTGGATAAACGGATAGGAATAAGAATGTACACGATATCGATTGGATAAACGAATAGGAATAGGAATGGACACGAGATAGATTGGATAAACGAATAGGAAGAAGAATGTTCAAGAGTCATATTGTATGAACGCGTAGGAATAAGAATGTACATAAGATGGATTGGATGAACGGTTAGCAATAAGAATGTAGTAGAGACTGATTGGATGAACGAATGGGAATAAGAATGTACACGATATGGAATGGATAAACGAATAGGAATAAGAATGGACACGAGATAGATTGGATAAACAAATATGAGTAAGAATATACACGATATAGCTTGGATAAACGAATAGGAATAAGAATGGAAACGGGATGGATTAGATGAACGCATAGAAAAAAGAATCTACACAAGATAGATATGATGAACGAAAAGGTATAGGAATGTACACGAGATGAATTGGATAAACGCATAGGAATAGGAATGTACACGATATGGATTGGATAAACACATAGGAATAGGAATGTACACGATATGGATTGGTTAAACGAATAGGAATAGGAATGTACACGATATGGATTGAATAAACGCATAAGAATAAGAATGTACACGATATGGATTGGATAAACGGATAGGAATAAGAACGTACACGATATGGATTGGAAAAACGAATAGGAATAAGAATGGACACGAGATGGATTGGATAAACGAATAGGAATTAGAATGTACACGATATGGATTGGTTAAACGAATAGGAATAGGAATGTACACGATATGGATTGGAAAAACGAATAGGAATAAGAATGGACACGAGATGGATTGGATAAACGAATAGGAATTAGAATGTACACGATATGGATTGGATAAACGGATAGGAATAAGAATGTACACGATATGGATTGGATAAACGAATAGGAATAAGAAGGTACACGATATAGATTGGATAAACGAATAGGAATAAGAATGTACACGATATAGATTGGATAAACGAATAGGAATAAGAATGTACACGATATGAATTGGATAAACGGATAGGAATAAGAATGTACACGATATCGATTGGATAAACGAATAGGAATAGGAATGGACACGAGATAGATTGGATAAACGAATAGGAAGAAGAATGTTCAAGAGTCATATTGTATGAACGCGTAGGAATAAGAATGTACATAAGATGGATTGGATGAACGGTTAGCAATAAGAATGTAGTAGAGACTGATTGGATGAACGAATGGGAATAAGAATGTACACGATATGGAATGGATAAACGAATAGGAATAAGAATGGACACGAGATAGATTGGATAAACGAATATGAGTAAGAATATACACGATATAGCTTGGATAAACGAATAGGAATAAGAATGGAAACGGGATGGATTAGATGAACGCATAGAAAAAAGAATCTACACAAGATAGATATGATGAACGAAAAGGTATAGGAATGTACACGAGATGAATTGGATAAACGCATAGGAATAGGAATGTACACGATATGGATTGGATAAACGCATAGGAATAGGAATGTACACGATATGGATTGGACAAACGAATAGGAATAGGAATGTACACGATATGGATTGAATAAACGCATAGGAATAGGAATGTACACGATATGGATTGGATAAACGCATAGGAATAGGAATGTACACGATATGGATTGGACAAACGAATAGGAATAGGAATGTACACGATATGGATTGAATAAACGCATAAGAATAAGAATGTACACGATATGGATTGGATAAACGGATAGGAATAAGAACGTACACGATATAGATTGGAAAAACGAATAGGAATAAAAATGGACACGAGATGGATTGGATAAACGAATAGGAATTAGAATGTACACGAGATAAATTGGATAAACGAACAGGAATAAGAAAGTACACGGGATGGAATAGATGAACGCATATAGGAAAAAGAATGTACCCAAGATGGATTAGATAAAGGGATGGGAAAAATATGAATACTAGATGGATTGGATGAAATCTTAGGAAAAAGAATCTACAGGAGATGGATTGGATGAATGCTTAGGAGTAGTAATGTACATAAAATGGATTAGATAAACGAATAGGAATAAGAATGTACACGAGATGGATTTGATGAAAGCATAGGAATAAAAGTTTACACAAGATGGATTTGATAAACGAATAGGAATAAGAATAGTAACGAGATGGATTGCATAAACGAATAGGATTAAGAATGCACCCAAGATGGATTGGATGAACGGATGGGAAAAAGAATGTATACGAGTATGGACCGTAGGAACGCGTAGGAATAAGAATGTACATCACATGGATTGGATGAACGCATAGTAATAAGAATGTACACGAGATAGATTGGATAAACAAATAGGAATAAGAATGCACAAGATATAGCTTGGATAACTGATTAGGAATAAGAATGGACACGAGAAACATTGGATAAAACGAATAGAAATAAGAATCTACGAAAGTTATATTATATGAACAAGTAGGAATAAGAATGTACATAAGATGGATTGGATATACGCAAACGAATAAGAATGTACAAGAGATATATTGGATAAACGAATAGAAATAAGAATGTAAACGAGAAGGAATAGATGATCGAATATAGGATTAAGAATGTACCCAAGATGCATTGGATGAACGCATGGGAAAAAGAATGTATACGACAAGGATCGTAAGAACGCGAAAGAACAAGAATGTACATCACATGGATTGGATGAACGCATAGTAATAAGAATGTACATAAGATGGCTTGGATGAACGCATAGAAATAAGAATGTA
The DNA here is from genome assembly GCA_964019055.1 of Anthopleura xanthogrammica. NCBI lineage: Eukaryota > Metazoa > Cnidaria > Anthozoa > Actiniaria > Actiniidae > Anthopleura > Anthopleura xanthogrammica. The sequence continues at coordinate 8,849,368 of OZ025210.1, forward strand.
CACAAGATAGATTGGATGAACGAATGGGAAAAAGAATGTAAACGAGATCGATTGAATGAAAGCATAGAAATAAGAATGTACACGAGATAGATTGGATAAACGAATAGGAAAAAGAATGGACACCACATAGCTTGGATAAACGAATAGGAATAAGAATGGAAACGGGATGGATTAGATCAACGCATAGAAATAAGAATGTACACAAGATAGATTTGATGAACGAAAAGGTATAGGAATGTCACGAGATGAATTGGATAAACGCATGGGAAAAAGAATGTACTAGAGATGGATTGGATAAACGAATAGGAATAAGAATGTACACGATATGGATTGGATAAACGAATAGGAATAAGAATGTACACGATATGGATTGGATAAACGAATAGGAATAAGAAGGTACACGATATAGATTGGATAAACGAATAGGAATAAGAAATGTACACGATATAGATTGGATAAACGAATAGGAATAAGAATGTACACGATATAGATTGGATAAACGGATAGGAAAAAGAATGTACACGATATCGATTGGATAAACGAATAGGAATAGGAATGGACACGATATGGATTGGATAAACGAATAGGAATAAGAATGTACGCGATATCGATTGGATAAACGAATAGGAAGATGAAGGTACACGATATAGATTGGATAAACGAATAGGAATAAGAATGTACTAGAGATTGATTGGATGAACGCATGGGTAAAAGAATGTACACGATATGGATTGGATAAACGAATAGGAATAAGAATGGACACGAGATGGATTGGATAAACGAATAGGAATAAGAATGTACTAGAGATTGATTGGATAAACGAATAGGAATAAGAATGGACACGAGATAGATTGGATAAACGAATAGGAATAAGAATGTACACGATATAGATTGGATAAACGAATAGGAATAAGAATGTACACGATATGGATTGGATAAACGAATAGGAAGATGAAGGTACACGATATAGATTGGATAAACGAATAGGAATAAGAATGTACACGATATAGATTGGATAAACCAATAGGAATAAGAATGTACACGATATGGATTGGATAAACGAATAGGAATAAGAATGGACACGATATAGATTGGATAAACGAATAGGAATAAAAATGTACACGATATAGATTGGATAAACGAATAGGAATAAGAATGTACACGATATGGATTGGATAAACGAATAGGAATAAGAATGTACGCGATATCGATTGGATAAACGAATAGGAAGATGAAGGTACACGATATAGATTGGATAAACGAATAGGAATAAGAATGTACACGATATAGATTGGATAAACGAATAGGAATAAGAATGTACACGATATGGATTGGATAAACGAATAGGAATAAGAATGGACACGAGATGGATTGGATGAACGCATGGGTAAAAGAATGTACACGAGATGGATTTGATGAAAGCATAGGAATAAAAAACTATACAAGATGGATTTGATAAACGAATAGAAATAAGAATAGACACGAGATGGATTGGATGAACGCTTACGAATAAGAATGTATATGAGATAGATTGAATAAACGAATAGGAATAAGAATCTACAAGAGTTATATTGTATGAATGCGTAGGAATAAGAATGTACATCACATGGATTGGATGAACGCATAGTAATAAGAATGTACACGAGATAGATTGGATGAACGAATAGGAATAAGAATCTACCACAACATATTGGATGAACGAATAGGAATAGGAATGTAGACGAGATAGATTGGAAAAAGAAATAGGAATAGGAATGTACACGAGATAGAAAGGGTGAACATATAGGAAAAAGCTTGAATGTACATGAGATGGAATGGATAAACGCAAAGGAATAAGAATGTACACCAGATAGATTCGATAAACGAATAAGAAGAAGAATGGACACGAGATAGATTGGATAAACGCATAGAAAAAGAATGTATACGAAATGGATTGAATGAAAGCATAGAAAATAAGAATGTACACGTGATGGAAGAGATCAACGAATAGGAATGAGAATGTAAGCGAGATAGATTGGATAAACGCATAGAAAAAGAATGTATACGAAATGGATTGGATAAACGCATAGAAAAAGAATGGACACGAGATAGATTGGATAAACGAATAGCAATAAGAATTTACAAAAGATATATTTTATGAACGCTTAGGAATAAGAATGTACATAAGATGGATTGGATAAACGAGTAGGAAGAAGAATGTTCACGAGATGGATTGAATGAAGGAATAGGAATAAGAATGCACACAGTATAGATTGGATTAACGAATAGGAATAGGAATGTAGACGAGATAGATTGGAAAAAGAAATAGGAATAGGATTGTGCACGAGATAGAAAGGGTGAACATATAGGAAAAAGAATGTACATGAGATGGAATGGATAAACGCAAAGGAATAAGAATGTACACCAGATAGATTCGATAAACGAATAAGAAGAAGAATGGACACGAGATAGATTGGATAAACGCATAGAAAAAGAATGTATACGAAATGGATTGAATGAAAGCATAGAAAATAAGAATGTACACGTGATGGAAGAGATCAACGAATAGGAATGAGAATGTAAGCGAGATAGATTGGATAAACGCATAGCAAATAAGAATGTACACGTGATGGATTAGATGAACGAATAGGAATGAGAATGTAAGCGAGATAGATTGGATGAACGCATAGGAAATAAGAATGTACACGTGATGGATTAGATGAACGAATAGGAATGAGAATGTAAGCGAGATAGATTGGATAAACGCATAGTAAAAGAATGTATACGACATGGATTTAATGAAAGCATAGAAAATAAGAATGTACACGTGATGGATTAGATGAACGAATAGGAATGAGAATGTAAGCGAGATAGATTGGATTAACGCACAGGAAAAAGAATGTACACCAGATAGATTCGATAAACGAAAAGGAATAAGAATGTACACGAGATGGTTTAGATGAACGAATAGGAATGAGAATGTAAGCGAGATAGATTGGATAAACGCATAGAAAAAGAATGTATACGAAATGGATTTAATGAAAGCATAGAAAATAAGAATGTACACGTGATGGATTAGATGAACGAATAGGAATGAGAATGTAAGCGAGATAGATTGGATTAACGCACAGGAAAAACAATGTACACCAGATAGATTCGATAAACGAAAAGGAATAAGAATGTACACGAGATGGTTTAGATGAACGAATAGGAATGAGAATGTAAGCGAGATAGATTGGATGAACGCATAGGAAATAAGAATGTACACGAGATAGATTGGATAAACAAATAGGAATAAGAATGCACAAGATATAGCTTGGATAACTGATTAGGAATAAGAATGGACACGAGAAACATTGGATAAAACGAATAGAAATAAGAATCTACGAAAGTTATATTATATGAACAAGTAGGAATAAGAATGTACATAAGATGGATTGGATATACGCAAACGAATAAGAATGTACAAGAGATATATTGGATAAACGAATAGAAATAAGAATGTAAACGAGAAGGAATAGATGATCGAATATAGGATTAAGAATGTACCCAAGATGCATTGGATGAACGCATGGGAAAAAGAATGTATACGACAAGGATCGTAAGAACGCGAAAGAACAAGAATGTACATCACATGGATTGGATGAACGCATAGTAATAAGAATGTACATAAGATGGCTTGGATGAACGCATAGAAATAAGAATGGACACGAGATGGATTGGATAAACGAATAGGAATAAGAATGTACTAGAGATTGATTGGATGAACGCATGGGTAAAAGAATGTACACGAGATGGATTTGATGAAAGCATAGGAATAAAAAACTATACAAGATGGATTTGATAAACGAATAGAAATAAGAATAGACACGAGATGGATTGGATGAACGCTTACGAATAAGAATGTATATGAGATAGATTGAATAAACGAATAGGAATAAGAATCTACAAGAGTTATATTGTATGAATGCGTAGGAATAAGAATGTACATCACATGGATTGGATGAACGCATAGTAATAAGAATGTACACGAGATAGATTGGATGAACGAATAGGAATAAGAATCTACCACAACATATTGGATGAACGAATAGGAATAGGAATGTAGACGAGATAGATTGGAAAAAGAAATAGGAATAGGAATGTACACGAGATAGAAAGGGTGAACATATAGGAAAAAGCTTGAATGTACATGAGATGGAATGGATAAACGCAAAGGAATAAGAATGTACACCAGATAGATTCGATAAACGAATAAGAAGAAGAATGGACACGAGATAGATTGGATAAACGCATAGAAAAAGAATGTATACGAAATGGATCGTAAGAACGCGAAAGAACAAGAATGTACATCACATGGATTGGATGAACGCATAGTAATAAGAATGTACATAAGATGGCTTGGATGAACGCATAGAAATAAGAATGTACACAAGATAGATTGGATGAACGAATGGGAAAAAGAATGTAAACGAGATCGATTGAATGAAAGCATAGAAATAAGAATGTACACGAGATAGATTGGATAAACGAATAGGAAAAAGAATGGACACCACATAGCTTGGATAAACGAATAGGAATAAGAATGGAAACGGGATGGATTAGATCAACGCATAGAAATAAGAATGTACACAAGATAGATTTGATGAACGAAAAGGTATAGGAATGTCACGAGATGAATTGGATAAACGCATGGGAAAAAGAATGTACTAGAGATGGATTGGATAAACGAATAGGAATAAGAATGTACACGATATGGATTGGATAAACGAATAGGAATAAGAATGTACACGATATGGATTGGATAAACGAATAGGAATAAGAAGGTACACGATATAGATTGGATAAACGAATAGGAATAAGAAATGTACACGATATAGATTGGATAAACGAATAGGAATAAGAATGTACACGATATAGATTGGATAAACGCATAGTAATAAGAATGTACATAAGATGGCTTGGATGAACGCATAGAAATAAGAATGTACACAAGATAGATTGGATGAACGAATGGGAAAAAGAATGTAAACGAGATCGATTGAATGAAAGCATAGAAATAAGAATGTACACGAGATAGATTGGATAAACGAATAGGAAAAAGAATGGACACCACATAGCTTGGATAAACGAATAGGAATAAGAATGGAAACGGGATGGATTAGATCAACGCATAGAAATAAGAATGTACACAAGATAGATTTGATGAACGAAAAGGTATAGGAATGTCACGAGATGAATTGGATAAACGCATGGGAAAAAGAATGTACTAGAGATGGATTGGATAAACGAATAGGATTAAGAATGTACACGATATGGATTGGATAAACGAATAGGAATAAGAATGTACACGATATGGATTGGATAAACGAATAGGAATAAGAAGGTACACGATATAGATTGGATAAACGAATAGGAATAAGAAATGTACACGATATAGATTGGATAAACGAATAGGAATAAGAATGTACACGATATAGATTGGATAAACGGATAGGAAAAAGAATGTACACGATATCGATTGGATAAACGAATAGGAATAGGAATGGACACGATATGGATTGGATAAACGAATAGGAATAAGAATGTACGCGATATCGATTGGATAAACGAATAGGAAGATGAAGGTACACGATATAGATTGGATAAACGAATAGGAATAAGAATGTACTAGAGATTGATTGGATGAACGCATGGGTAAAAAAATGTACACGATATGGATTGGATAAACGAATAGGAATAAGAATGGACACGAGATGGATTGGATAAACGAATAGGAATAAGAATGTACTAGAGATTGATTGGATAAACGAATAGGAATAAGAATGGACACGAGATAGATTGGATAAACGAATAGGAATAAGAATGTACACGATATAGATTGGATAAACGAATAGGAATAAGAATGTACACGATATGGATTGGATAAACGAATAGGAAGATGAAGGTACACGATATAGATTGGATGAACGAATAGGAATGAGAATGTAAGCGAGATAGATTGGATTAACGCACAGGAAAAAGAATGTACACCAGATAGATTCGATAAACGAAAAGGAATAAGAATGTACACGAGATGGTTTAGATGAACGAATAGGAATGAGAATGTAAGCGAGATAGATTGGATAAACGCATAGAAAAAGAATGTATACGAAATGGATTTAATGAAAGCATAGAAAATAAGAATGTACACGTGATGGATTAGATGAACGAATAGGAATGAGAATGTAAGCGAGATAGATTGGATTAACGCACAGGAAAAAGAATGTACACCAGATAGATTCGATAAACGAAAAGGAATAAGAATGTACACGAGATGGTTTAGATGAACGAATAGGAATGAGAATGTAAGCGAGATAGATTGGATGAACGCATAGGAAATAAGAATGTACACGTGATGGATTAGATGAACGAATAGGAATGAGAATGTAAGCGAGATAGATTGGATAAACGCATAGAAAAAAGAATGTATACGAAATGGATTGAATGAAAGCTTAGGAAATAAGAATGTACACGATATGGAAGAGATGATCGGATATAGGAATAAGAATTTACCCATGATGGATTGGATGAACGCATAGAAAAAGAATGTATACGATATGGATTGAATGAAAGCATAGGAAATAAGAATGTACACGAGATGGTTTAGATGAACGAATAGGAATGAGAATGTAAGCGAGATAGATTGGATTAACGCACAGGAAAAAGAATGTACACCAGATAGATTCGATAAACGAAAAGGAATAAGAATGTACACGAGATGGTTTAGATGAACGAATAGGAATGAGAATGTAAGCGAGATAGATTGGATGAACGCATAGGAAATAAGAATGTACACGTGATGGATTAGATGAACGAATAGGAATGAGAATGTAAGCGAGATAGATTGGATAAACGCATAGAAAAAAGAATGTATACGAAATGGATTGAATGAAAGCTTAGGAAATAAGAATGTACACGATATGGAAGAGATGATCGGATATAGGAATAAGAATTTACCCATGATGGATTGGATGAACGCATAGAAAAAGAATGTATACGATATGGATTGAATGAAAGCATAGGAAATAAGAATGTACACGAGATGGTTTAGATGAACGAATAGGAATGAGAATGTAAGCGAGATAGATTGGATAAACGCATAGAAAAAGAATGTATACGAAATGGATTGAATGAAAGCATAGGAAATAAGAATGTACACGTGATGGATTAGATGAACAAATAGGAATGAGAATGTAAGCGAGATAGATTGGATGAACGCATAGGAAATAAGAATGTACACGTGATGGATTAGATGAACGAATAGGAATGAGAATGTAAGCGAGATAGATTGGATAAACGAATATGAATAAGAATAGGCACGAGATTGATTGGATAAACGAATATGAATAAGAATGGAGACGAGATAGATTGGATAAACGAAGAGGAATAAGAATTTACAAGAGTCATATTGTATGAACGCGTAGGAATAAGAATGTACATAAGATAGATTGGATGAACGGTTTGCAATAAGAATGTAGTAGAGACTGTTTGGATGAAGGAATGGGAATAAGAATGTACACGATATAGATTGGATAAACGAATAGGAATAAGAATATAAAGGAGAAGGAATAGATGATCGCATATAGGATTAAGAATGTACCCAAGATCGATTGGATGAACGCATGGGAAAAAGAATGTATACGACATGGATCGTAGGAACGCGTAGGAATAAGAATGTACATCACATGGATTGGATGAACGCATAGTAATAAGAATGTACACGAGATAGATTGGATGAACGAATAGGAATAAGAATCTACCACAACATATTGGATGAACGCGTAGGAATAAGATTGCACATATAATGGCTTGGATGAACGCATAGAAATAAGAATGTACACAAGGTAGATTGGTTGAACGAATAGGTATAGGAAAGTAACCGAGATGGATTGGACAAACGAATAGGAATAACAATGTACTAGAGATAGATTGGATGAACGAATGGTAAAAAGAATGTAAACGACATGGATAATAACAATAAGAATGGAATAGATGAACGCATATAGGAAAAAGAATGTACCCAAGATGGATTGGATGAACGCATGGGAAAAAGAATGTAAACGAGATGGACTGGATGAAACCATAGGAATAAGAATGTACACGAGATCGATTGAATGAATGCTTAGGAATAAGAATGTACATAAATTGGATTAGATAAACGAATAGAAATAAGAATATACACGAAATGGATTGCATTAACGCATAGAAATAGGAATGTACACGAGATAGATTGGATGAACAAATGGGAAAAAGAATGTACACGACATGGATTGGATAAACAAATAGGAATAAGAATGGACACGATGTAACGCACTTATCAGACGTTAGGGTACGCAATTTTAAATAAAGTCATAAGAACCCAGTATTTTGAACTCGCTGTAGTAGTTTAATCAACAAACGACACGGTATTATACGGAATTATACGGTTCGAAAACTACAAAACAAAGCAAGGAAAATAGGGTTATAAACTACAATAAATACAGAGAAATTACAAACAATTATCTAGGAAATCCTTACTTACATTACTGGGCCTTTTTATGCGAATGGAAGTCGAGAGATTGAAATAAAAATGTAGAAAATATAGCAAGAACTTATATATTATTACTAGCACATGGGTTTCTTCGCTCAACGTCTTCCCTACGTTATACCCTCCGGCGCGACTCCGCTGACCGGAAGTGTCAAAAAATTAACCCGGAAATCACAACAATATGAACGACAAAAACAGTACAGTATCAAGAACGTTCAGCCATTACATCCCGCCTCCAATGCGTTGCCACTTCGATGCATTTAGATACACGGATGGCTGAAATATTGATATCTTCAAGTGTTCATTGTTCATGGATGAGCCGTGGATATACGGACAAGATCAGTTATCAGACTGCAGCATATCTCCCTCTAGTAGACAAATCTTGTCAACGGGCCGATCGTACACTCCAGTTTGGGTCTTCACTTGAACGGATCGCACAAGGCCAACGTAGACGTGCAGTATTGTCGTGCTTCACTAGTACCAAGTCTCCAACTTTAAGGCTACGCTTTGGGCGCAGCCACTTCTGGCGCACTTGAAGTGTTGGCAGGTATTCGCTCAGCCAGCGCTTCCAGAAGACGTCTGCCATATATTGAACCTGACGCCAACGTCTCCTGTAGAGATCTTGTTTAACGAACATTCCTGAAGGAAGGGTTGGGCCCGAACGAAGCAAGAGAAGATGGTTTGGTGTCAGAGGAGTAAGATCCTTCGGATCGTCCGAGATCCTTGTGATGGGACGTCCATTGACAATTCCTTCGACGATGCACATCAAGGTTGACAGTCCTTCATCATCTAAGACCTGTAGGGGAATTAGACCTCTCAGAACTGAACGAACAGTACGGATCTGTCTCTCCCAGACACCTCCCATATGGGAAGCACCTGGTGGGTTGTAGATCCACTGTATTTCCCTCTTGCGAAGAAAGTCATCAATTTGAGCTTAATTCCACTGTTTGAGGGCTCGTCGCAGTTCTACTTGAGCACCGGTGAAGTTAGTTCCTTTATCAGAACGGATCTCAACAGGTTCGCCACGGCGAGCGATGAATCGCTGAAGTGCATTTATGAAAGAATCAGTCTCAAGTGTGTGACTAACTTCAATGTGGATGGCTCTTGTAGTGAGGCAGGTGAAGATGCAACCGTACCTCTTGAGTTCGCTCCTGGCTCGTTTTACGAGAAAGGGTCCAAAATAGTCCACCCCTACGCGTGTAAAGGGTGCTTCGTTGGGTGTTATGCGGTCCTTAGGCAGATCTCCCATGAATTGAGACACGGAAATCACAACAATATGAACGACAAAAACAGTACAGTATGAAGAACGTTCAGCCATTACACACGAGATAGATTGGATAAACGAATAGTAATTAGAATGGAAACGGGATGGATTAGATGAACGCATAGAAATAAGAATGTACACAAGATAGATTTGATGAACGAAAAGGTATAGGAATGTACACGAGATGAATTGGATAAACGCATAAAAATAAGAATGTACACGATATGCATTGGATAAACGCATAGGAATAAGAATGTACACGATATGGATTGGACTAAAAAATAGGAATAGGAATGTACACGATATGGATTGGATAAACGCATAGGAATAAGAATGTACACGATATGGATTTGATAAACGAATAGGAATAGGAATGTACACGACATAGATTGGATAAACGAATAGGAATAAGAATGTACACGATATAGATTGGATAAACGAATAGGAATAAGAATGTACACGATATGGATTGGATAAACAGATAGAAATAGGAATGTACACGATTTGGATTGGATAAACGAATAGAAATAAGAATGGACACGAGATGGATTGGATAAACGAATAGGAAGAAGAATGGACATGAGATGGATTGGATAAACGAATAGGAAGAAGAATTTTCAAGAGTCATATTGTATGAACGCGTAGGAATCAGAATGTACATAAGATAGATTGGATGAACGGTTAGCAATAAGAATGTAGTAGAGACTGTTTGGATGAAGGAATGGGAATAAGAATGTACACGATATAGATTGGATAAACGAATAGGAATAAGAATGTAAACGAGATGGAATAGATGAACACATATAGGAAAAAGAATATACCCAAGATGGATTGGATAAACGAATAGGAATAAGAATGGACACGAGATGGATTAGATAAACGAATAGGAAGAAGAATGTTCAAGAGTCATATTGTATGAACGCGTAGGAATAAGAATATACATAAGATGGATTGGATGAACGGTTAGCAATAAAGAATGTAGTAGAGACTGATTGGATGAACGAATGGGAATAAGAATGTACATGATATGGATTGGATAAACGAAAAGGAATTAGAATATACACGAAATGGATTGCATTAACGCATAGAAATAGGAATGTACAAGAGATAGATTTGATAAGCGAATAGGAATAAGAATGTAAACGAGAAGGAATAGATGATCGCATATAGGATTAAGAATGTACCCAAGATGGATTGGATAAACGAATAGGAATAAGAATAGACACGATATAGATTGGATAAACGAATAGGAATAAGAATGTACACGATATTGATTGGATAAACGAATAGGAATAAGAATAGACCCGAGATGGATTGGATAAACGAATAGGAAGAAGAATTTTCAAGAGTCATATTGTATGAACGCGTAGGAATCAGAATGTACATAAGATGGATTGGATGAACGGTTAGCAATAAGAATGTAGTAGAGAGTGATTGGATGAACGAATGGGAATAAGAATGTACACGATATGGATTGGATAAACGAATAGGAATAAGAATAGACACGAGCTGGATTGGATGAACGCTTTCGAATAAGAATGAATATAAGATAGATTGAATAAACGAATAGGATAAAGAATCTGCAAGAGTTATATTGTATGAATGCGTAGGAATAAGAATTTACATAAGATGGATTGGATATACGCATAGGAATAAGAATGTACAAGAGCTAGATTTGATAAGCGAATAGGAATAAGAATGTAAACGAGAAGGCATAGGTGATCGCATATAGGATTAAGAATGTACCCAAGATGGATTGGATAAACGAATAGGAATAAGAATGGAAACGATATAGATTGGATACACGAATAACAATAAGAATGTAAACGAGATGGAATAGATGAACGCATATAGGAAAAAGAATGTACCCAATATGGATTGGATGAACGCATGGGAAAAAGAATGTAAACAAGATGGACTGGATGAAACCATAGGAAAAGGAATGTACACGAGATCGATTGAATGAATGCTTAGGAATAAGAATGTACATAAAATGAATTAGATAAACGAATAGGAATAAGAATATACACGAAATGGATTGCATTAACGAATAGAAATAGGAATGTACACGAGATAGATTGGATGAACGAATGGGAAAAAGAATGTACACGACATGGATTGGATAAACAAATAGGAATAAGAATGGACACGAGATAGATTGGATAAACGATTAAGAAGAAGAATGGACACGAGATAGATTGGATAAACGCATAGAAAAAGAATGTATACGACATGGATTGAATGAACGCATAGGAAATAAGAATGTACACGTGATGGATTAGATGAACGAATAGGAATGAGAATGTAAGCGAGATAGATTGGATAAACGAATATGAATAAGAATAGGCACGAGATTGATTGGATAAACGAATAGGAATAAGAATTTACAAGTGTCATATTGTATGAACGCGTAGGAATAAGAATGTACATAAGATGGATTGGATGAACGGTTAGCAATAAGAATGTACTAGAGATGGAGTGGATAAAGGATTAGGAATAAGAATGTACACGACATCGAATACACTGGACGAAAAATCAGATTCACTCGTCCTTGCTCGGTGCGATTGTGTTGCAAAGATAGAGAAAATCTAAAGAAAATCTGGTGAATACCATTTTTGCTTACCATATTTTCACCCATAAGTAAATGTGTTATTCACCAGATTTGCTTCAGGTTTTCTATGTTTTTCCCTTATTTGCACCACATTTGCGCCGAGAGAAGATGAGTGAATCTGATTTCAGTTTCGTCCAGTGATAAATGAAAACATAAAGGAATAAGAATTTACCCAAGATGGATTAAATAAACGTATAGCAATAAGAATGTACTAGAGACTGATTAGATGAACGAATGGGAAAAAGAATGTTCACGAGATGGATTGAATGAACGAATAGGAATAAGAATCTACCACAACATATTGGATGAACGAATAGGAATAAGAAGGTACACGATATAGATTGGATAAACGAATAGGAATAAGAATGTACACGATATAGATTGGATAAACGAATAGGAATAAGAATGTACACGATATGGATTGGATAAACGAATAGGAATAAGAATGTACACGATATGGATTGGATAAACGGATAGGAATAAGAATGTACACGATATGGATTGGATAAACGAATAGGAATAGGAATGGACACGAGATAGATTGGATAAACGAATAGGAAGAAGAATGTTCAAGAGTCATATTGTATGAACGCGTAGGAATAAGAATGTACATAAGATGGATTGGATAAACGGTTAGCAATAGGAATGTAGTAGAGACTGATTGGATGAACGAATGGGAATAAGAATGTACACGATATGGATTGGAAAAACGAATAGGAATAAGAATGGACACGAGATGGATTGGATAAACGAATAGGAATTAGAATGTACACGAGATAAATTGGATAAACGAACAGGAATAAGAAAGTACACGGGATGGAATAGATGAACGCATATAGGAAAAAGAATGTACCCAAGATGGATTAGATAAAGGGATGGGAAAAATATGAATACTAGATGGATTGGATGAAATCTTAGGAAAAAGAATCTACAGGAGATGGATTGGATGAATGCTTAGGAGTAGTAATGTACATAAAATGGATTAGATAAACGAATAGGAATAAGAATGTACACGAGATGGATTTGATGAAAGCATAGGAATAAAAGTTTACACAAGATGGATTTGATAAACGAATAGGAATAAGAATAGTAACGAGATGGATTGCATAAACGAATAGGATTAAGAATGCACCCAAGATGGATTGGATGAACGGATGGGAAAAAGAATGTATACGAGTATGGACCGTAGGAACGCGTAGGAATAAGAATGTACATCACATGGATTGGATGAACGCATAGTAATAAGAATGTACACGAGATAGATTGGATGAACGAATAGGAATAAGAATCTACCACAACATATTGGATGAACGCGTAGGAATAAGATTCCAAATAAGATGGCCTGGATCAACGCATAGAAATAAGAATGTACACAAGATAGATTGGTTGAACGAATAAGTATAGGACTGTAACCGAGATGGATTGGATAAACAATTAGGAATAAGAATGCACACGATATAGCTTGGATAAACGAAGAGGAATAAGAATGGACACGACATGGATTGGATAAACAAATAGGAATAAGAATGGACACGACATGGAAGGGATAAACAAATAGTAAAAAGAATGTACAAAACATGGATTGGATAAACAAATAGGAATAAAAATGCACAAGATATAGCTTGGATAACTGATTAGGAATAAGAATGGACACGAGAAACATTGGATAAAACGAATAGAAATAAGAATCTACGAAAGTTATATTATATGAACAAGTAGGAATAAGAATGTACATAAGATGGATTGGATATACGCAAACGAATAAGAATGTACAAGAGATATATTGGATAAACGAATAGAAATAAGAATGTAAACGAGAAGGAATAGATGATCGAATATAGAATTAAGAATGTACCCAAGATGCATTGGATGAACGCATGGGAAAAAGAATGTATACAACAAGGATCGTAAGAACGCGAAGGAACAAGAATGTACATCACATGGATTGGATGAACGCATAGTAATAAGAATGTACACAAGATAGATTGGATGAACGAATAGTAATAAGAATGTAAACGAGATCGATTGAATGAAAGCATAGAAATCAGAATGTACACGAGATAGATTGGATAAACGAATAGGAATAAGAATGGACACGAGATAGATTGGATAAACGAATATGAGTAAGAATATACACGATATAGCTTGGATAAACGAATAGGAATAAGAATGGAAACGGGATGGATTAGATGAACGCATAGAAAAAAGAATCTACACAAGATAGATATGATGAACGAAAAGGTATAGGAATGTACACGAGATGAATTGGATAAACGCTTGGGGAATAGGAATGTACACGATATGGATTGGATAAACGCATAGGAATAGGAATGTACACGATATGGATTGGTTAAACGAATAGGAATAGGAATGTACACGATATGGATTGAATAAACGCATAAGAATAAGAATGTACACGATATGGATTGGATAAACGGATAGGAATAAGAACGTACACGATATGGATTGGAAAAACGAATAGGAATAAGAATGGACACGAGATGGATTGGATAAACGAATAGGAATTAGAATGTACACGATATGGATTGGTTAAACGAATAGGAATAGGAATGTACACGATATGGATTGGAAAAACGAATAGGAATAAGAATGGACACGAGATGGATTGGATAAACGAATAGGAATTAGAATGTACACGATATGGATTGGATAAACGGATAGGAATAAGAATGTACACGATATGGATTGGATAAACGAATAGGAATAGGAATGGACACGAGATAGATTGGATAAACGAATAGGAAGAAGAATGTTCAAGAGTCATATTGTATGAACGCGTAGGAATAAGAATGTACATAAGATGGATTGGATAAACGGTTAGCAATAGGAATGTAGTAGAGACTGATTGGATGAACGAATGGGAATAAGAATGTACACGATATGGATTGGATAAACGAATAGGAATAAGAATGGACACGAGATAGATTGGATAAACGAATATGAGTAAGAATATACACGATATAGCTTGGATAAACGAATAGGAATAAGAATGGAAACGGGATGGATTAGATGAACGCATAGAAAAAAGAATCTACACAAGATAGATATGATGAACGAAAAGGTATAGGAATGTACACGAGATGAATTGGATAAACGCATAGGAATAGGAATGTACACGATATGGATTGGATAAACGCATAGGAATAGGAATGTACACGATATGGATTGGACAAACGAATAGGAATAGGAATGTACACGATATGGATTGAATAAACGCATAAGAATAAGAATGTACACGATATGGATTGGATAAACGGATAGGAATAAGATCGTACACGATATGGATTGGAAAAACGAATAGGAATAAGAATGGACACGAGATGGATTGGATAAACGAATAGGAATTAGAATGTACACGAGATAAATTGGATAAACGAACAGGAATAAGAAAGTACACGGGATGGAATAGATGAACGCATATAGGAAAAAGAATGTACCCAAGATGGATTAGATAAAGGGATGGGAAAAATATGAATACTAGATGGATTGGATGAAATCTTAGGAAAAAGAATCTACAGGAGATGGATTGGATGAATGCTTAGGAGTAGTAATGTACATAAAATGGATTAGATAAACGAATAGGAATAAGAATGTACACGAGATGGATTTGATGAAAGCATAGGAATAAAAGTTTACACAAGATGGATTTGATAAACGAATAGGAATAAGAATAGTAACGAGATGGATTGCATAAACGAATAGGATTAAGAATGCACCCAAGATGGATTGGATGAACGGATGGGAAAAAGAATGTATACGAGTATGGACCGTAGGAACGCGTAGGAATAAGAATGTACATCACATGGATTGGATGAACGCATAGTAATAAGAATGTACACGAGATAGATTGGATGAACGAATAGGAATAAGAATCTACCACAACATATTGGATGAACGCGTAGGAATAAGATTCCAAATAAGATGGCCTGGATCAACGCATAGAAATAAGAATGTACACAAGATAGATTGGTTGAACGAATAAGTATAGGACTGTAACCGAGATGGATTGGATAAACAATTAGGAATAAGAATGCACACGATATAGCTTGGATAAACGAATAGGAATAAGAATGGACACGACATGGATTGGATAAACAAATAGGAATAAGAATGGACACGACATGGAAGGGATAAACAAATAGTAAAAAGAATGTACAAAACATGGATTGGATAAACAAATAGGAATAAGAATGCACAAGATATAGCTTGGATAACTGATTAGGAATAAGAATGGACACGAGAAACATTGGATAAAACGAATAGAAATAAGAATCTACGAAAGTTATATTATATGAACAAGTAGGAATAAGAATGTACATAAGATGGATTGGATATACGCAAACGAATAAGAATGTACAAGAGATATACTGGATAAACGAATAGAAATAAGAATGTAAACGAGAAGGAATAGATGATCGAATATAGGATTAAGAATGTACCCAAGATGCATTAGATGAACGCATGGGAAAAAGAATGTATACGACAAGGATCGTAAGAACGCGAAGGAACAAGAATGTACATAAGATGGATTGGATGAACGCATAGTAATAAGAATGTACATAAGATGGCTTGGATGAACGCATAGAAATAAGAATGTACACAAGATAGATTGGATGAACGAATGGGAAAAAGAATGTAAACGAGATCGATTGAATGAAAGCATAGAAATAAGAATGTACACGAGATAGATTGGATAAACGAATAGGAATAAGAATGGAAACGGGATGGATTAGATGAACGCATAGAAAAAAGAATCTACACAAGATAGATATGATGAACGAAAAGGTATAGGAATGTACACGAGATGAATTGGATAAACGCATAGGAATAGGAATGTACACGATATGGATTGGATAAACGCATAGGAATAGGAATGTACACGATATGGATTGGTTAAACGAATAGGAATAGGAATGTACACGATATGGATTGAATAAACGCATAAGAATAAGAATGTACACGATATGGATTGGATAAACGGATAGGAATAAGAACGTACACGATATGGATTGGAAAAACGAATAGGAATAAGAATGGACACGAGATGGATTGGATAAACGAATAGGAATTAGAATGTACACGATATGGATTGGTTAAACGAATAGGAATAGGAATGTACACGATATGGATTGGAAAAACGAATAGGAATAAGAATGGACACGAGATGGATTGGATAAACGAATAGGAATTAGAATGTACACGATATGGATTGGATAAACGGATAGGAATAAGAATGTACACGATATCGATTGGATAAACGAATAGGAATAGGAATGGACACGAGATAGATTGGATAAACGAATAGGAAGAAGAATGTTCAAGAGTCATATTGTATGAACGCGTAGGAATAAGAATGTACATAAGTTGGATTGGATAAACGGTTAGCAATAGGAATGTAGTAGAGACTGATTGGATGAACGAATGGGAATAAGAATGTACACGATATGGATTGGATAAACGAATAGGAATAAGAATGGACACGAGATAGATTGGATAAACGAATATGAGTAAGAATATACACGATATAGCTTGGATAAACGAATAGGAATAAGAATGGAAACGGGATGGATTAGATGAACGCATAGAAAAAAGAATCTACACAAGATAGATATGATGAACGAAAAGGTATAGGAATGTACACGAGATGAATTGGATAAACGCATAGGAATAGGAATGTACACGATATGGATTGGATAAACGCATAGGAATAGGAATGTACACGATATGGATTGGACAAACGAATAGGAATAGGAATGTACACGATATGGATTGAATAAACGCATAAGAATAAGAATGTACACGATATGGATTGGATAAACGGATAGGAATAAGATCGTACACGATATGGATTGGAAAAACGAATAGGAATAAGAATGGACACGAGATGGATTGGATAAACGAATAGGAATTAGAATGTACACGAGATAAATTGGATAAACGAACAGGAATAAGAAAGTACACGGGATGGAATAGATGAACGCATATAGGAAAAAGAATGTACCCAAGATGGATTAGATAAAGGGATGGGAAAAATATGAATACTAGATGGATTGGATGAAATCTTAGGAAAAAGAATCTACAGGAGATGGATTGGATGAATGCTTAGGAGTAGTAATGTACATAAAATGGATTAGATAAACGAATAGGAATAAGAATGTACACGAGATGGATTTGATGAAAGCATAGGAATAAAAGTTTACACAAGATGGATTTGATAAACGAATAGGAATAAGAATAGTAACGAGATGGATTGCATAAACGAATAGGATTAAGAATGCACCCAAGATGGATTGGATGAACGGATGGGAAAAAGAATGTATACGAGTATGGACCGTAGGAACGCGTAGGAATAAGAATGTACATCACATGGATTGGATGAACGCATAGTAATAAGAATGTACACGAGATAGATTGGATGAACGAATAGGAATAAGAATCTACCACAACATATTGGATGAACGCGCAGGAATAAGATTCCAAATAAGATGGCCTGGATCAACGCATAGAAATAAGAATGTACACAAGATAGATTGGTTGAACGAATAAGTATAGGACTGTAACCGAGATGGATTGGATAAACAATTAGGAATAAGAATGCACACGATATAGCTTGGATAAACGAATAGGAATAAGAATGGACACGACATGGATTGGATAAACAAATAGGAATAAGAATGGACACGACATGGAAGGGATAAACAAATAGTAAAAAGAATGTACAAAACATGGATTGGATAAACAAATAGGAATAAGAATGCACAAGATATAGCTTGGATAACTGATTAGGAATAAGAATGGACACGAGAAACATTGGATAAAACGAATAGAAATAAGAATCTACGAAAGTTATATTATATGAACAAGTAGGAATAAGAATGTACATAAGATGGATTGGATATACGCAAACGAATAAGAATGTACAAGAGATATACTGGATAAACGAATAGAAATAAGAATGTAAACGAGAAGGAATAGATGATCGAATATAGGATTAAGAATGTACCCAAGATGCATTGGATGAACGCATGGGAAAAAGAATGTATACGACAAGGATCGTAAGAACGCGAAGGAACAAGAATGTACATCACATGGATTGGATGAACGCATAGTAATAAGAATGTACATAAGATGGCTTGGATGAACGCATAGAAATAAGAATGTACACAAGATAGATTGGATGAACGAATGGGAAAAAGAATGTAAACGAGATCGATTGAATGAAAGCATAGAAATAAGAATGTACACGAGATAGATTGGATAAACGAATAGGAAAAAGAATGGACACCACATAGCTTGGAAAAACGAATAGGAATAAGAATGGAAACGGGATGGATTAGATCAACGCATAGAAATAAGAATGTACACAAGATAGATTTGATGAACGAAAAGGTATAGGAATGTCACGAGATGAATTGGATAAACGCATGGGAAAAAGAATGTACTAGAGATGGATTGGATAAACGAATAGGAATAAGAATGTACACGATATGGATTGGATAAACGAATAGGAATAAGAATGTACACGATATGGATTGGATAAACGAATAGGAATAAGAAGGTACACGATATAGATTGGATAAACGAATAGGAATAAGAAATGTACACGATATAGATTGGATAAACGAATAGGAATAAGAATGTACACGATATGGATTGGATAAACGAATAGGAATAAGAAGGTACACGATATCGATTGGATAAACGAATAGGAATAGGAATGGACACGAGATAGATTGGATAAACGAATAGGAAGAAGAATGTTCAAGAGTCATATTGTATGAACGCGTAGGAATAAGAATGTACATAAGATGGATTGGATGAACGGTTAGCTATAAGAATGTAGTAGAGACTGATTGGATGAACGAATGGGAATAAGAATGTACACGATATGGATTGGATAAACGAATAGGAATAGGAATGTACACGATATGGATTGGATAAACGCATAGGAATAGGAATGTACACGATATGGATTGGACAAACGAATAGGAATAGGAATGTACACGATATGGATTGAATAAACGCATAAGAATAAGAATGTACACGATATGGATTGGATAAACGGATAGGAATAAGATCGTACACGATATGGATTGGAAAAACGAATAGGAATAAGAATGGACACGAGATGGATTGGATAAACGAATAGGAATTAGAATGTACACGAGATAAATTGGATAAACGAACAGGAATAAGAAAGTACACGGGATGGAATAGATGAACGCATATAGGAAAAAGAATGTACCCAAGATGGATTAGATAAAGGGATGGGAAAAATATGAATACTAGATGGATTGGATGAAATCTTAGGAAAAAGAATCTACAGGAGATGGATTGGATGAATGCTTAGGAGTAGTAATGTACATAAAATGGATTAGATAAACGAATAGGAATAAGAATGTACACGAGATGGATTTGATGAAAGCATAGGAATAAAAGTTTACACAAGATGGATTTGATAAACGAATAGGAATAAGAATAGTAACGAGATGGATTGCATAAACGAATAGGATTAAGAATGCACCCAAGATGGATTGGATGAACGGATGGGAAAAAGAATGTATACGAGTATGGACCGTAGGAACGCGTAGGAATAAGAATGTACATCACATGGTTTGGATGAACGCATAGTAATAAGAATGTACACGAGATAGATTGGATGAACGAATAGGAATAAGAATCTACCACAACATATTGGATGAACGCGTAGGAATAAGATTCCAAATAAGATGGCCTGGATCAACGCATAGAAATAAGAATGTACACAAGATAGATTGGTTGAACGAATAAGTATAGGACTGTAACCGAGATGGATTGGATAAACAATTAGGAATAAGAATGCACACGATATAGCTTGGATAAACGAATAGGAATAAGAATGGACACGACATGGATTGGATAAACAAATAGGAATAAGAATGGACACGACATGGAAGGGATAAACAAATAGTAAAAAGAATGTACAAAACATGGATTGGATAAACAAATAGGAATAAGAATGCACAAGATATAGCTTGGATAACTGATTAGGAATAAGAATGGACACGAGAAACATTGGATAAAACGAATAGAAATAAGAATCTACGAAAGTTATATTATATGAACAAGTAGGAATAAGAATGTACATAAGATGGATTGGATATACGCAAACGAATAAGAATGTAATAGAGATATACTGGATAAACGAATAGAAATAAGAATGTAAACGAGAAGGAATAGATGATCGAATATAGGATTAAGAATGTACCCAAGATGCATTGGATGAACGCATGGGAAAAAGAATGTATACGACAAGGATCGTAAGAACGCGAAGGAACAAGAATGTACATAAGATGGATTGGATGAACGCATAGTAATAAGAATGTACATAAGATGGCTTGGATGAACGCATAGAAATAAGAATGTACACAAGATAGATTGGATGAACGAATGGGAAAAAGAATGTAAACGAGATCGATTGAATGAAAGCATAGAAATAAGAATGTACACGAGATAGATTGGATAAACGAATAGGAAAAAGAATGGACACCACATAGCTTGGAAAAACGAATAGGAATAAGAATGGAAACGGGATGGATTAGATCAACGCATAGAAATAAGAATGTACACAAGATAGATTTGATGAACGAAAAGGTATAGGAATGTCACGAGATGAATTGGATAAACGCATGGGAAAAAGAATGTACTAGAGATGGATTGGATAAACGAATAGGAATAAGAATGTACACGATATGGATTGGATAAACGAATAGGAATAAGAATGTACACGATATGGATTGGATAAACGAATAGGAATAAGAAGGTACACGATATAGATTGGATAAACGAATAGGAATAAGAAATGTACACGATATAGATTGGATAAACGAATAGGAATAAGAATGTTCAAGAGTCATATTGTATGAACGCGTAGGAATAAGAATGTACATAAGATGGATTGGATAAACGGTTAGCAATAGGAATGTAGTAGAGACTGATTGGATGAACGAATGGGAATAAGAATGTACACGATATGGATTGGATAAACGAATAGGAATAAGAATGGACACGAGATAGATTGGAAAAACGAATATGAGTAAGAATATACACGATATAGCTTGGATAAACGAATAGGAATAAGAATGGAAACGGGATGGATTAGATGAACGCATAGAAAAAAGAATCTACACAAGATAGATATGATGAACGAAAAGGTATAGGAATGTACACGAGATGAATTGGATAAACGCATAGGAATAGGAATGTACACGATATGGATTGGATAAACGCATAGGAATAGGAATGTACACGATATGGATTGGACAAACGAATAGGAATAGGAATGTACACGATATGGATTGAATAAACGCATAAGAATAAGAATGTACACGATATGGATTGGATAAACGGATAGGAATAAGATCGTACACGATATGGATTGGAAAAACGAATAGGAATAAGAATGGACACGAGATGGATTGGATAAACGAATAGGAATTAGAATGTACACGAGATAAATTGGATAAACGAACAGGAATAAGAAAGTACACGGGATGGAATAGATGAACGCATATAGGAAAAAGAATGTACCCAAGATGGATTAGATAAAGGGATGGGAAAAATATGAATACTATATGGATTGGATGAAATCTTAGGAAAAAGAATCTACAGGAGATGGATTGGATGAATGCTTAGGAGTAGTAATGTACATAAAATGGATTAGATAAACGAATAGGAATAAGAATGTACACGAGATGGATTTGATGAAAGCATAGGAATAAAAGTTTACACAAGATGGATTTGATAAACGAATAGGAATAAGAATAGTAACGAGATGGATTGCATAAACGAATAGGATTAAGAATGCACCCAAGATGGATTGGATGAACGGATGGGAAAAAGAATGTATACGAGTATGGACCGTAGGAACGCGTAGGAATAAGAATGTACATCACATGGATTGGATGAACGCATAGTAATAAGAATGTACACGAGATAGATTGGATGAACGAATAGGAATAAGAATCTACCACAACATATTGGATGAACGCGTAGGAATAAGATTCCAAATAAGATGGCCTGGATCAACGCATAGAAATAAGAATGAACACAAGATAGATTGGATGAACGAATAGTAATAAGAATGTAAACGAGATCGATTGAATGAAAGCATAGAAATCAGAATGTACACGAGATAGATTGGATAAACGAATAGGAATAAGAATGGACACGAGATAGATTGGATAAACGAATATGAGTAAGAATATACACGATATAGCTTGGATAAACGAATAGGAATAAGAATGGAAACGGGATGGATTAGATGAACGCATAGAAAAAAGAATCTACACAAGATAGATATGATGAACGAAAAGGTATAGGAATGTACACGAGATGAATTGGATAAACGCATAGGAATAGGAATGTACACGATATGGATTGGATAAACGCATAGGAATAGGAATGTACACGATATGGATTGGTTAAACGAATAGGAATAGGAATGTACACGATATGGATTGAATAAACGCATAAGAATAAGAATGTACACGATATGGATTGGATAAACGGATAGGAATAAGAACGTACACGATATGGATTGGAAAAACGAATAGGAATAAGAATGGACACGAGATGGATTGGATAAACGAATAGGAATTAGAATGTACACGATATGGATTGGTTAAACGAATAGGAATAGGAATGTACACGATATGGATTGGAAAAACGAATAGGAATAAGAATGGACACGAGATGGATTGGATAAACGAATAGGAATTAGAATGTACACGATATGGATTGGATAAACGGATAGGAATAAGAATGTACACGATATGGATTGGATAAACGAATAGGAATAGGAATGGACACGAGATAGATTGGATAAACGAATAGGAAGAAGAATGTTCAAGAGTCATATTGTATGAACGCGTAGGAATAAGAATGTACATAAGATGGATTGGATAAACGGTTAGCAATAGGAATGTAGTAGAGACTGATTGGATGAACGAATGGGAATAAGAATGTACACGATATGGATTGGATAAACGAATAGGAATAAGAATGGACACGAGATAGATTGGATAAACGAATATGAGTAAGAATATACACGATATAGCTTGGATAAACGAATAGGAATAAGAATGGAAACGGGATGGATTAGATGAACGCATAGAAAAAAGAATCTACACAAGATAGATATGATGAACGAAAAGGTATAGGAATGTACACGAGATGAATTGGATAAACGCATAGGAATAGGAATGTACACGATATGGATTGGATAAACGCATAGGAATAGGAATGTACACGATATGGATTGGACAAACGAATAGGAATAGGAATGTACACGATATGGATTGAATAAACGCATAAGAATAAGAATGTACACGATATGGATTGGATAAACGGATAGGAATAAGATCGTACACGATATGGATTGGAAAAACGAATAGGAATAAGAATGGACACGAGATGGATTGGATAAACGAATAGGAATTAGAATGTACACGAGATAAATTGGATAAACGAACAGGAATAAGAAAGTACACGGGATGGAATAGATGAACGCATATAGGAAAAAGAATGTACCCAAGATGGATTAGATAAAGGGATGGGAAAAATATGAATACTAGATGGATTGGATGAAATCTTAGGAAAAAGAATCTACAGGAGATGGATTGGATGAATGCTTAGGAGTAGTAATGTACATAAAATGGATTAGATAAACGAATAGGAATAAGAATGTACACGAGATGGATTTGATGAAAGCATAGGAATAAAAGTTTACACAAGATGGATTTGATAAACGAATAGGAATAAGAATAGTAACGAGATGGATTGCATAAACGAATAGGATTAAGAATGCACCCAAGATGGATTGGATGAACGGATGGGAAAAAGAATGTATACGAGTATGGACCGTAGGAACGCGTAGGAATAAGAATGTACATCACATGGATTGGATGAACGCATAGTAATAAGAATGTACAC
This sequence comes from Anthopleura xanthogrammica, assembly GCA_964019055.1. Lineage (NCBI taxonomy): Eukaryota > Metazoa > Cnidaria > Anthozoa > Actiniaria > Actiniidae > Anthopleura > Anthopleura xanthogrammica. Next base: position 8,874,784 of record OZ025210.1, read on the forward strand.
GAGATAGATTGGATGAACGAATAGGAATAAGAATCTACCACAACATATTGGATGAACGCGTAGGAATAAGATTCCAAATAAGATGGCCTGGATCAACGCATAGAAATAAGAATGTACACAAGATAGATTGGTTGAACGAATAAGTATAGGACTGTAACCGAGATGGATTGGATAAACAATTAGGAATAAGAATGCACACGATATAGCTTGGATAAACGAATAGGAATAAGAATGGACACGACATGGATTGGATAAACAAATAGGAATAAGAATGGACACGACATGGAAGGGATAAACAAATAGTAAAAAGAATGTACAAAACATGGATTGGATAAACAAATAGGAATAAGAATGCACAAGATATAGCTTGGATAACTGATTAGGAATAAGAATGGACACGAGAAACATTGGATAAAACGAATAGAAATAAGAATCTACGAAAGTTATATTATATGAACAAGTAGGAATAAGAATGTACATAAGATGGATTGGATATACGCAAACGAATAAGAATGTACAAGAGATATACTGGATAAACGAATAGAAATAAGAATGTAAACGAGAAGGAATAGATGATCGAATATAGGATTAAGAATGTACCCAAGATGCATTGGATGAACGCATGGGAAAAAGAATGTATACGACAAGGATCGTAAGAACGCGAAGGAACAAGAATGTACATCACATGGATTGGATGAACGCATAGTAATAAGAATGTACATAAGATGGCTTGGATGAACGCATAGAAATAAGAATGTACACAAGATAGATTGGATGAACGAATGGGAAAAAGAATGTAAACGAGATCGATTGAATGAAAGCATAGAAATAAGAATGTACACGAGATAGATTGGATAAACGAATAGGAAAAAGAATGGACACCACATAGCTTGGAAAAACGAATAGGAATAAGAATGGAAACGGGATGGATTAGATCAACGCATAGAAATAAGAATGTACACAAGATAGATTTGATGAACGAAAAGGTATAGGAATGTCACGAGATGAATTGGATAAACGCATGGGAAAAAGAATGTACTAGAGATGGATTGGATAAACGAATAGGAATAAGAATGTACACGATATGGATTGGATAAACGAATAGGAATAAGAATGTACACGATATGGATTGGATAAACGAATAGGAATAAGAAGGTACACGATATAGATTGGATAAACGAATAGGAATAAGAAATGTACACGATATAGATTGGATAAACGAATACGAATAAGAATGTACACGATATGGATTGGATAAACGAATAGGAATAAGAAGGTACACGATATCGATTGGATAAACGAATAGGAATAGGAATGGACACGAGATAGATTGGATAAACGAATAGGAAGAAGAATGTTCAAGAGTCATATTGTATGAACGCGTAGGAATAAGAATGTACATAAGATGGATTGGATGAACGGTTAGCTATAAGAATGTAGTAGAGACTGATTGGATGAACGAATGGGAATAAGAATGTACACGATATGGATTGGATAAACGAATAGGAATAGGAATGTACACGATATGGATTGGATAAACGCATAGGAATAGGAATGTACACGATATGGATTGGACAAACGAATAGGAATAGGAATGTACACGATATGGATTTAATAAACGCATAAGAATAAGAATGTACACGATATGGATTGGATAAACGGATAGGAATAAGATCGTACACGATATGGATTGGAAAAACGAATAGGAATAAGAATGGACACGAGATGGATTGGATAAACGAATAGGAATTAGAATGTACACGAGATAAATTGGATAAACGAACAGGAATAAGAAAGTACACGGGATGGAATAGATGAACGCATATAGGAAAAAGAATGTACCCAAGATGGATTAGATAAAGGGATGGGAAAAATATGAATACTAGATGGATTGGATGAAATCTTAGGAAAAAGAATCTACAGGAGATGGATTGGATGAATGCTTAGGAGTAGTAATGTACATAAAATGGATTAGATAAACGAATAGGAATAAGAATGTACACGAGATGGATTTGATGAAAGCATAGGAATAAAAGTTTACACAAGATGGATTTGATAAACGAATAGGAATAAGAATAGTAACGAGATGGATTGCATAAACGAATAGGATTAAGAATGCACCCAAGATGGATTGGATGAACGGATGGGAAAAAGAATGTATACGAGTATGGACCGTAGGAACGCGTAGGAATAAGAATGTACATCACATGGATTGGATGAACGCATAGTAATAAGAATGTACACGAGATAGATTGGATGAACGAATAGGAATAAGAATCTACCACAACATATTGGATGAACGCGCAGGAATAAGATTCCAAATAAGATGGCCTGGATCAACGCATAGAAATAAGAATGTACACAAGATAGATTGGTTGAACGAATAAGTATAGGACTGTAACCGAGATGGATTGGATAAACAATTAGGAATAAGAATGCACACGATATAGCTTGGATAAACGAATAGGAATAAGAATGGACACGACATGGATTGGATAAACAAATAGGAATAAGAATGGACACGACATGGAAGGGATAAACAAATAGTAAAAAGAATGTACAAAACATGGATTGGATAAACAAATAGGAATAAGAATGCACAAGATATAGCTTGGATAACTGATTAGGAATAAGAATGGACACGAGAAACATTGGATAAAACGAATAGAAATAAGAATCTACGAAAGTTATATTATATGAACAAGTAGGAATAAGAATGTACATAAGATGGATTGGATATACGCAAACGAATAAGAATGTACAAGAGATATACTGGATAAACGAATAGAAATAAGAATGTAAACGAGAAGGAATAGATGATCGAATATAGGATTAAGAATGTACCCAAGATGCATTGGATGAACGCATGGGAAAAAGAATGTATACGACAAGGATCGTAAGAACGCGAAGGAACAAGAATGTACATCACATGGATTGGATGAACGCATAGTAATAAGAATGTACATAAGATGGCTTGGATGAACGCATAGAAATAAGAATGTACACAAGATAGATTGGATGAACGAATGGGAAAAAGAATGTAAACGAGATCGATTGAATGAAAGCATAGAAATAAGAATGTACACGAGATAGATTGGATAAACGAATAGGAAAAAGAATGGACACCACATAGCTTGGAAAAACGAATAGGAATAAGAATGGAAACGGGATGGATTAGATCAACGCATAGAAATAAGAATGTACACAAGATAGATTTGATGAACGAAAAGGTATAGGAATGTCACGAGATGAATTGGATAAACGCATGGGAAAAAGAATGTACTAGAGATGGATTGGATAAACGAATAGGAATAAGAATGTACACGATATGGATTGGATAAACGAATAGGAATAAGAATGTACACGATATGGATTGGATAAACGAATAGGAATAAGAAGGTACACGATATAGATTGGATAAACGAATAGGAATAAGAAATGTACACGATATAGATTGGATAAACGAATAGGAATAAGAATGTACACGATATGGATTGGATAAACGAATAGGAATAAGAAGGTATACGATATCGATTGGATAAACGAATAGGAATAGGAATGGACACGAGATAGATTGGATAAACGAATAGGAAGAAGAATGTTCAAGAGTCATATTGTATGAACGCGTAGGAATAAGAATGTACATAAGATGGATTGGATGAACGGTTAGCAATAAGAATGTAGTAGAGACTGATTGGATGAACGAATGGGAATAAGAATGTACACGATATGGATTGGATAAACGAATAGGAATAAGAATGGACACGAGATAGATTGGATAAGCGAATATGAGTAAGAATATACACGATATAGCTTGGATAAACGAATAGGAATAAGAATGGAAACGGGATGGATTAGATGAACGCATAGAAAAAAGAATCTACACAAGATAGATATGATGAACGAAAAGGTATTGGAATGTACACGAGATGAATTGGATAAACGCATAGGAATAGGAATGTACACGATATGGATTGGATAAACGCATAGGAATAGGAATGTACACGATATGGATTGGACAAACGAATAGGAATAGGAATGTATACGATATGGATTGAATAAACGCATAAGAATAAGAATGTACACGATATGGATTGGATAAACGGATAGGAATAAGAACGTACACGATATGGATTGGAAAAACGAATAGGAATAAGAATGGACACGAGATGGATTGGATAAACGAATAGGAATTAGAATGACACGAGATAAATTGGATAAACGAACAGGAATAAGAAAGTACACGGGATGGAATAGATCAACGCATAGAAATAAGAATGTACACAAGATAGATTTGATGAACGAAAAGGTATAGGAATGTCACGAGATGAATTGGATAAACGCATGGGAAAAAGAATGTACTAGAGATGGATTGGATAAACGAATAGGAATAAGAATGTACACGATATGGATTGGATAAACGAATAGGAAGATGAAGGTACACGATATAGATTGGATAAACGAATACGAATAAGAATGTACACGATATAGATTGGATAAACGAATAGGAATAAGAATGTACACGATATGGATTGGATAAACGGATAGGAATAAGAATGTACACGATATCGATTAGATAAACGAATAGGAATAAGAATGGACACGAGATGGATTGGATAAACGAATAGGAATAAGAATGTTCAAGAGTCATATTGTATGAACGCGTAGAATTAAGAATGTACATAAGATAGATTTGTTTAATCAATAGGAATAAGAATGTACACGATATCGATTAGATAAACGAATAGGAATAAGAATGGACACGAGATGGATTGGATAAACGAATAGGAATAAGAATGTTCAAGAGTCATATTGTATGAACGCGTAGAATTAAGAATGTACATAAGATAGATTTGTTTAATCAATAGGAATAAGAATGTACACGAAATGGAATAGTTGAACGCATGCGAAAAAGAATGTATACGAGATGGAATAGTAACACACATACGAATAACAATTTACCCAAGATGGATTCGATAAACGCATAGATGTAAGAATGTACTAGAGATTGATTGGATGAACGCATGGGTAAAAGAATGTACACGAGATGGATTTGATGAAAGCATAGGAATAAAAAACTATACAAGATGGATTTGATAAACGAATAGGAATAAGAATAGACACGAGATGGATTGGATGAACGCTTACGAATAAGAATGTATATGAGATAGATTGAATAAACGAATAGGAATAAGAATCTACAAGAGTTATATTGTATGAATGCGTAGGAATAAGAATGTACATCACATGGATTGGATGAACGCATAGTAATAAGAATGTACACGAGATAGATTGGATGAACGAATAGGAATAAGAATCTACCACAACATATTGGATGAACGAATAGGAATAGGAATGTAGACGAGATAGATTGGAAAAAGAAATAGGAATAGGAATGTACACGAGATAGAAAGGGTGAACATATAGGAAAAAGCTTGAATGTACATGAGATGGAATGGATAAACGCAAAGGAATAAGAATGTACACCAGATAGATTCGATAAACGAATAAGAAGAAGAATGGACACGAGATAGATTGGATAAACGCATAGAAAAAGAATGTATACGAAATGGATTGAATGAAAGCATAGAAAATAAGAATGTACACGTGATGGAAGAGATCAACGAATAGGAATGAGAATGTAAGCGAGATAGATTGGATAAACGCATAGAAAAAGAATGTATACGAAATGGATTGGATAAACGCATAGAAAAAGAATGTATACGAAATGGATTGAATGAAAGCATAGAAAATAAGAATATACACGTGATGGATTAGATGAACGAATAGGAATGAGAATGTAAGCGAGATAGATTGGATGAACGCATAGCAAATAAGAATGTACACGTGATGGATTAGATGAACGAATAGGAATGAGAATGTAAGCGAGATAGATTGGATGAACGCATAGGAAATAAGAATGTACACGTGATGGATTAGATGAACGAATAGGAATAAGAATGTTCAAGAGTCATATTGTATGAACGCGTAGAATTAAGAATGTACATAAGATAGATTTGTTTAATCAATAGGAATAAGAATGTACACGATATCGATTAGATAAACGAATAGGAATAAGAATGGACACGAGATAGATTGGATAAACGAATAGGAATAAGAATCTACAAGAGTTATATTGTATGAATGCGTAGGAATAAGAATGTACATCACATGGATTGGATGAACGCATAGTAATAAGAATGTACACGAGATAGATTGGATGAACGAATAGGAATAAGAATCTACCACAACATATTGGATGAACGAATAGGAATAGGAATGTAGACGAGATAGATTGGAAAAAGAAATAGGAATAGGAATGTACACGAGATAGAAAGGGTGAACATATAGGAAAAAGCTTGAATGTACATGAGATGGAATGGATAAACGCAAAGGAATAAGAATGTACACCAGATAGATTCGATAAACGAATAAGAAGAAGAATGGACACGAGATAGATTGGATAAACGCATAGAAAAAGAATGTATACGAAATGGATTGAATGAAAGCATAGAAAATAAGAATGTACACGTGATGGAAGAGATCAACGAATAGGAATGAGAATGTAAGCGAGATAGATTGGATAAACGCATAGAAAAAGAATGTATACGAAATGGATTGGATAAACGCATAGAAAAAGAATGTATACGAAATGGATTGAATGAAAGCATAGAAAATAAGAATATACACGTGATGGATTAGATGAACGAATAGGAATGAGAATGTAAGCGAGATAGATTGGATGAACGCATAGCAAATAAGAATGTACACGTGATGGATTAGATGAACGAATAGGAATGAGAATGTAAGCGAGATAGATTGGATGAACGCATAGGAAATAAGAATGTACACGTGATGGATTAGATGAACGAATAGGAATAAGAATGTTCAAGAGTCATATTGTATGAACGCGTAGAATTAAGAATGTACATAAGATAGATTTGTTTAATCAATAGGAATAAGAATGTACACGATATCGATTAGATAAACGAATAGGAATAAGAATGGACACGAGATGGATTGGATAAACGAATAGGAATAAGAATGTTCAAGAGTCATATTGTATGAACGCGTAGAATTAAGAATGTACATAAGATAGATTTGTTTAATCAATAGGAATAAGAATGTACACGAAATGGAATAGTTGAACGCATGCGAAAAAGAATGTATACGAGATGGAATAGTAACACACATACGAATAACAATTTACCCAAGATGGATTCGATAAACGCATAGATGTAAGAATGTACTAGAGATTGATTGGATGAACGCATGGGTAAAAGAATGTACACGAGATGGATTTGATGAAAGCATAGGAATAAAAAACTATACAAGATGGATTTGATAAACGAATAGGAATAAGAATAGACACGAGATGGATTGGATGAACGCTTACGAATAAGAATGTATATGAGATAGATTGAATAAACGAATAGGAATAAGAATCTACAAGAGTTATATTGTATGAATGCGTAGGAATAAGAATGTACATCACATGGATTGGATGAACGCATAGTAATAAGAATGTACACGAGATAGATTGGATGAACGAATAGGAATAAGAATCTACCACAACATATTGGATGAACGAATAGGAATAGGAATGTAGACGAGATAGATTGGAAAAAGAAATAGGAATAGGAATGTACACGAGATAGAAAGGGTGAACATATAGGAAAAAGCTTGAATGTACATGAGATGGAATGGATAAACGCAAAGGAATAAGAATGTACACCAGATAGATTCGATAAACGAATAAGAAGAAGAATGGACACGAGATAGATTGGATAAACGCATAGAAAAAGAATGTATACGAAATGGATTGAATGAAAGCATAGAAAATAAGAATGTACACGTGATGGAAGAGATCAACGAATAGGAATGAGAATGTAAGCGAGATAGATTGGATAAACGCATAGAAAAAGAATGTATACGAAATGGATTGGATAAACCCATAGAAAAAGATTGTATACGAAATGGATTGAATGAAAGCATAGAAAATAAGAATATACACGTGATGGATTAGATGAACGAATAGGAATGAGAATGTAAGCGAGATAGATTGGATGAACGCATAGCAAATAAGAATGTACACGTGATGGATTAGATGAACGAATAGGAATGAGAATGTAAGCGAGATAGATTGGATGAACGCATAGGAAATAAGAATGTTCACGTGATGGATTAGATGAACGAATAGGAATGAGAATGTAAGCGAGATAGATTGGATAAACGCATAGAAAAAGAATGTATACGAAATGGATTGAATGAAAGCATAGAAAATAAGAATATACACGTGATGGATTAGATGAACGAATAGGAATGAGAATGTAAGCGAGATAGATTGGATGAACGCATAGCAAATAAGAATGTACACGTGATGGATTAGATGAACGAATAGGAATGAGAATGTAAGCGAGATAGATTGGATGAACGCATAGGAAATAAGAATGTACACGTGATGGATTAGATGAACGAATAGGAATAAGAATGTTCAAGAGTCATATTGTATGAACGCGTAGAATTAAGAATGTACATAAGATAGATTTGTTTAATCAATAGGAATAAGAATGTACACGATATCGATTAGATAAACGAATAGGAATAAGAATGGACACGAGATGGATTGGATAAACGAATAGGAATAAGAATGTTCAAGAGTCATATTGTATGAACGCGTAGAATTAAGAATGTACATAAGATAGATTTGTTTAATCAATAGGAATAAGAATGTACACGAAATGGAATAGTTGAACGCATGCGAAAAAGAATGTATACGAGATGGAATAGTAACACACATACGAATAACAATTTACCCAAGATGGATTCGATAAACGCATAGATGTAAGAATGTACTAGAGATTGATTGGATGAACGCATGGGTAAAAGAATGTACACGAGATGGATTTGATGAAAGCATAGGAATAAAAAACTATACAAGATGGATTTGATAAACGAATAGGAATAAGAATAGACACGAGATGGATTGGATGAACGCTTACGAATAAGAATGTATATGAGATAGATTGAATAAACGAATAGGAATAAGAATCTACAAGAGTTATATTGTATGAATGCGTAGGAATAAGAATGTACATCACATGGATTGGATGAACGCATAGTAATAAGAATGTACACGAGATAGATTGGATGAACGAATAGGAATAAGAATCTACCACAACATATTGGATGAACGAATAGGAATAGGAATGTAGACGAGATAGATTGGAAAAAGAAATAGGAATAGGAATGTACACGAGATAGAAAGGGTGAACATATAGGAAAAAGCTTGAATGTACATGAGATGGAATGGATAAACGCAAAGGAATAAGAATGTACACCAGATAGATTCGATAAACGAATAAGAAGAAGAATGGACACGAGATAGATTGGATAAACGCATAGAAAAAGAATGTATACGAAATGGATTGAATGAAAGCATAGAAAATAAGAATGTACACGTGATGGAAGAGATCAACGAATAGGAATGAGAATGTAAGCGAGATAGATTGGATAAACGCATAGAAAAAGAATGTATACGAAATGGATTGGATAAACCCATAGAAAAAGATTGTATACGAAATGGATTGAATGAAAGCATAGAAAATAAGAATATACACGTGATGGATTAGATGAACGAATAGGAATGAGAATGTAAGCGAGATAGATTGGATGAACGCATAGCAAATAAGAATGTACACGTGATGGATTAGATGAACGAATAGGAATGAGAATGTAAGCGAGATAGATTGGATGAACGCATAGGAAATAAGAATGTACACGTGATGGATTAGATGAACGAATAGGAATGAGAATGTAAGCGAGATAGATTGGATAAACGCATAGTAAAAGAATGTATACGACATGGATTTAATGAAAGCATAGAAAATAAGAATGTACACGTGATGGATTAGATGAACGAATAGGAATGAGAATGTAAGCGAGATAGATTGGATTAACGCACAGGAAAAAGAATGTACACCAGATAGATTCGATAAACGAAAAGGAATAAGAATGTACACGAGATGGTTTAGATGAACGAATAGGAATGAGAATGTAAGCGAGATAGATTGGATAAACGCATAGAAAAAGAATGTATACGAAATGGATTTAATGAAAGCATAGAAAATAAGAATGTACACGTGATGGATTAGATGAACGAATAGGAATGAGAATGTAAGCGAGATAGATTGGATTAACGCACAGGAAAAAGAATGTACACCAGATAGATTCGATAAACGAAAAGGAATAAGAATGTACACGAGATGGTTTAGATGAACGAATAGGAATGAGAATGTAAGCGAGATAGATTGGATGAACGCATAGGAAATAAGAATGTACACGTGATGGATTAGATGAACGAATAGGAATGAGAATGTAAGCGAGATAGATTGGATAAACGCATAGAAAAAAGAATGTATACGAAATGGATTGAATGAAAGCTTAGGAAATAAGAATGTACACGATATGGAAGAGATGATCGGATATAGGAATAAGAATTTACCCATGATGGATTGGATGAACGCATAGAAAAAGAATGTATACGATATGGATTAAATGAAAGCATAGGAAATAAGAATGTACACGAGATGGTTTAGATGAACGAATAGGAATGAGAATGTAAGCGAGATAGATTGGATAAACGCATAGAAAAAGAATGTATACGAAATGGATTGAATGAAAGCATAGGAAATAAGAATGTACACGTGATGGATTAGATGAACAAATAGGAATGAGAATGTAAGCGAGATAGATTGGATTAACGCACAGGAAAAAGAATGTACACCAGATAGATTCGATAAACGAAAAGGAATAAGAATCAACACGAGATGGTTTAGATGAACGAATAGGAATGAGAATGTAAGCGAGATAGATTGGATAAACGCATAGAAAAAGAATGTATACGAAATGGATTTAATGAAAGCATAGAAAATAAGAATGTACACGTGATGGATTAGATGAACGAATAGGAATGAGAATGTAAGCGAGATAGATTGGATTAACGCACAGGAAAAAGAATGTACACCAGATAGATTCGATAAACGAAAAGGAATAAGAATGTACACGAGATGGTTTAGATGAACGAATAGGAATGAGAATGTAAGCGAGATAGATTGGATGAACGCATAGGAAATAAGAATGTACACGTGATGGATTAGATGAACGAATAGGAATGAGAATGTAAGCGACATAGATTGGATAAACGCATAGAAAAAAGAATGTATACGAAATGGATTGAATGAAAGCTTAGGAAATAAGAATGTACACGATATGGAAGAGATGATCGGATATAGGAATAAGAATTTACCCATGATGGATTGGATGAACGCATAGAAAAAGAATGTATACGATATGGATTAAATGAAAGCATAGGAAATAAGAATGTACACGAGATGGTTTAGATGAACGAATAGGAATGAGAATGTAAGCGAGATAGATTGGATAAACGCATAGAAAAAGAATGTATACGAAATTGATTGAATGAAAGCATAGGAAATAAGAATGTACACGTGATGGATTAGATGAACAAATAGGAATGAGAATGTAAGCGAGATAGATTGGATGAACGCATAGCAAATAAGAATGTACACGTGATGGATTAGATGAACGAATAGGAATGAGAATGTAAGCGAGATAGATTGGATGAACGCATAGGAAATAAGAATGTACACGTGATGGATTAGATGAACGAATAGGAATGAGAATGTAAGCGAGATAGATTGGATAAACGCATAGTAAAAGAATGTATACGACATGGATTTAATGAAAGCATAGAAAATAAGAATGTACACGTGATGGATTAGATGAACGAATAGGAATGAGAATGTAAGCGAGATAGATTGGATTAACGCACAGGAAAAAGAATGTACACCAGATAGATTCGATAAACGAAAAGGAATAAGAATGTACACGAGATGGTTTAGATGAACGAATAGGAATGAAAATGTAAGCGAGATAGATTGGATAAACGCATAGAAAAAGAATGTATACGAAATGGATTTAATGAAAGCATAGAAAATAAGAATGTACACGTGATGGATTAGATGAACGAATAGGAATGAGAATGTAAGCGAGATAGATTGGATTAACGCACAGGAAAAAGAATGTACACCAGATAGATTCGATAAACGAAAAGGAATAAGAATGTACACGTGATGGATTAGATGAACGAATAGGAATGAGAATGTAAGCGAGATAGATTGGATAAACGCATAGAAAAAAGAATGTATACGAAATGGATTGAATGAAAGCTTAGGAAATAGGAATGTACACGATATGGAAGAGATGATCGGATATAGGAATAAGAATTTACCCATGATGGATTAGATGAACGCATAGAAAAAGAATGTATACGATATGGATTGAATGAAAGCATAGGAAATAAGAATGTACACGAGATGGTTTAGATGAACGAATAGGAATGAGAATGTAAGCGAGATAGATTGGATAAACGCATAGAAAAAGAATGTATACGAAATGGATTGAATGAAAGCATAGGAAATAAGAATGTACACGTGATGGATTAGATGAACAAATAGGAATGAGAATGTAAGCGAGATAGATTGGATGAACGCATAGCAAATAAGAATGTACACGTGATGGATTAGATGAACGAATAGGAATGAGAATGTAAGCGAGATAGATTGGATGAACGCATAGGAAATAAGAATGTACACGTGATGGATTAGATGAACGAATAGGAATGAGAATGTAAGCGAGATAGATTGGATAAACGCATAGTAAAAGAATGTATACGACATGGATTTAATGAAAGCATAGAAAATAAGAATGTACACGTGATGGATTAGATGAACGAATAGGAATGAGAATGTAAGCGAGATAGATTGGATTAACGCACAGGAAAAAGAATGTACACCAGATAGATTCGATAAACGAAAAGGAATAAGAATGTACACGAGATGGTTTAGATGAACGAATAGGAATGAAAATGTAAGCGAGATAGATTGGATAAACGCATAGAAAAAGAATGTATACGAAATGGATTTAATGAAAGCATAGAAAATAAGAATGTACACGTGATGGATTAGATGAACGAATAGGAATGAGAATGTAAGCGAGATAGATTGGATTAACGCACAGGAAAAAGAATGTACACCAGATAGATTCGATAAACGAAAAGGAATAAGAATGTACACGTGATGGATTAGATGAACGAATAGGAATGAGAATGTAAGCGAGATAGATTGGATAAACGCATAGAAAAAAGAATGTATACGAAATGGATTGAATGAAAGCTTAGGAAATAGGAATGTACACGATATGGAAGAGATGATCGGATATAGGAATAAGAATTTACCCATGATGGATTAGATGAACGCATAGAAAAAGAATGTATACGATATGGATTGAATGAAAGCATAGGAAATAAGAATGTACACGAGATGGTTTAGATGAACGAATAGGAATGAGAATGTAAGCGAGATAGATTGGATAAACGCATAGAAAAAGAATGTATACGAAATGGATTGAATGAAAGCATAGGAAATAAGAATGTACACGTGATGGATTAGATGAACAAATAGGAATGAGAATGTAAGCGAGATAGATTGGATGAACGCATAGCAAATAAGAATGTACACGTGATGGATTAGATGAACGAATAGGAATGAGAATGTAAGCGAGATAGATTGGATGAACGCATAGGAAATAAGAATGTACACGTGATGGATTAGATGAACGAATAGGAATGAGAATGTAAGCGAGATAGATTGGATAAACGCATAGTAAAAGAATGTATACGACATGGATTTAATGAAAGCATAGAAAATAAGAATGTACACGTGATGGATTAGATGAACGAATAGGAATGAGAATGTAAGCGAGATAGATTGGATTAACGCACAGGAAAAAGAATGTACACCAGATAGATTCGATAAACGAAAAGGAATAAGAATGTACACGAGATGGTTTAGATGAACGAATAGGAATGAAAATGTAAGCGAGATAGATTGGATAAACGCATAGAAAAAGAATGTATACGAAATGGATTTAATGAAAGCATAGAAAATAAGAATGTACACGTGATGGATTAGATGAACGAATAGGAATGAGAATGTAAGCGAGATAGATTGGATTAACGCACAGGAAAAAGAATGTACACCAGATAGATTCGATAAACGAAAAGGAATAAGAATGTACACGTGATGGATTAGATGAACGAATAGGAATGAGAATGTAAGCGAGATAGATTGGATAAACGCATAGAAAAAAGAATGTATACGAAATGGATTGAATGAAAGCTTAGGAAATAGGAATGTACACGATATGGAAGAGATGATCGGATATAGGAATAAGAATTTACCCATGATGGATTAGATGAACGCATAGAAAAAGAATGTATACGATATGGATTGAATGAAAGCATAGGAAATAAGAATGTACACGAGATGGTTTAGATGAACGAATAGGAATGAGAATGTAAGCGAGATAGATTGGATAAACGCATAGAAAAAGAATGTATACGAAATGGATTGAATGAAAGCATAGGAAATAAGAATGTACACGTGATGGATTAGATGAACAAATAGGAATGAGAATGTAAGCGAGATAGATTGGATGAACGCATAGCAAATAAGAATGTACACGTGATGGATTAGATGAACGAATAGGAATGAGAATGTAAGCGAGATAGATTGGATGAACGCATAGGAAATAAGAATGTACACGTGATGGATTAGATGAACGAATAGGAATGAGAATGTAAGCGAGATAGATTGGATAAACGCATAGTAAAAGAATGTATACGACATGGATTTAATGAAAGCATAGAAAATAAGAATGTACACGTGATGGATTAGATGAACGAATAGGAATGAGAATGTAAGCGAGATAGATTGGATTAACGCACAGGAAAAAGAATGTACACCAGATAGATTCGATAAACGAAAAGGAATAAGAATGTACACGAGATGGTTTAGATGAACGAATAGGAATGAAAATGTAAGCGAGATAGATTGGATAAACGCATAGAAAAAGAATGTATACGAAATGGATTTAATGAAAGCATAGAAAATAAGAATGTACACGTGATGGATTGGATAAACGCATAGAAAAAAGAATGTATACGAAATGGATTGAATGAAAGCTTAGGAAATAAGAATGTACACGATATGGAAGAGATGATCGGATATAGGAATAAGAATTTACCCATGATGGATTGGATGAACGCATAGAAAAAGAATGTATACGATATGGATTGAATGAAAGCATAGGAAATAAGAATGTACACGAGATGGTTTAGATGAACGAATAGGAATGAGAATGTAAGCGAGATAGATTGGATAAACGCATAGAAAAAGAATGTATACGAAATGGATTGAATGAAAGCATAGGAAATAAGAATGTACACGATATGGAAGAGATGATCGGATATAGGAATAAGAATTTACCCATGATGGATTAGATGAACGCATAGAAAAAGAATGTATACGAGATGGATTGAATGAAAGCATAGGAAATAAGAATGTACACGATATGGAAGAGATGATCGGATATAGGAATAAGAATTTACCCATGATGGATTAGATGAACGCATAGAAAAAGAATGTATACGAGATGGATTGAATGAAAGCATAGGAAATAAGAATGTACACGTGATGGTTTAGATGAACGAATAGGAATGAGAATGTAAGCGAGATAGATTGGATGAACACATAGGAAAAAGAATGTACACCAGATAGATTGGATAAACGAATAGGAATAAGAATGCACACGATATGGAAGAGATGATCGCATATAGGAATAAGAATTTACCAATGATGGATTGGATAAACGCATAGGAAAAAGAATGTATACGAGATGTATTGGATGAAAGCATAGAAATAAGAATGTGTACGATATGGATTGAATGAATGCTTAGGAATAAGAATGTACATAAGAGAGATTGGAATATTGCATAGGAATTAGAATGTACACGAGATGGATTGGATGAACGAATAGGAATAAGAATTTACAAGAGTTATATTGTATGAATGCTTAGGAATAAGAATGTACATAAGATAGATCGGAATAACGCATAGGAATAAGATTGGACACAAGATGGATTGTATAAACGAAGAGGAATAAGAATGTATACGAGATGGAATAGATGAACGAATATAGGAATACGAATTTACCTAAGATGGATTGGATAAACGCTTGGGAAAAAGAATGTATATGAGATGGATTGAATGAAAGCATAGGAATACAAATGTACGCGTGATGGATTTCATGAATACTTAGGAATAAGAATTTACATAAGATGCATTGGATAAACGAATTGAAATAAGAAGGTACACGAGATGGATTGGATAAACGAATAGCAAGAAGAATGGACACGAGATGGATTTGATAAACGAAAAGAATAAGAATGTAAAAAGAGTTAGATTGTATGAACGCGTAGGAATGCGAATGTACACGAGATACATTGGATGAATGCATAGAAATAAGAATGTACACCAGATAGATTGGATAAACGAATAGGAATAAGAAGGTACACGATATAGATTGGATAAACGAATAGTAATAAGAAAGTACACGATAGATTGGATAAATGAATAGGAATAAGAATGTACACGATATGGATTGCATAAACGGATAGGAATAAGAATGTACACAAGATAGATTTGATGAACGAAAAGGTATAGGAATGTACACAAGATGGAATGGACTAACGCATAGGAATAAGAATGTACACGATATAGATTGGATAAACGAATAACAATAAGAATGTAAACGAGATGGAATAGATGAAAGCATATAGGAAAAAGAATGTACACGAGATCGATTGAATGAATGCTTAGGAATAAGAATGTAAATAAAATGGATTAGATAAACGAATAGGAATAAGAATATACACGAAATGGATTGCATTAACGAATAGAAAGAGAAATGTACACGAGATAGATTGGATGAACGAATGGGAAAAAGAAGGTACACGACATGGATTGGATAAACAAATAGGAATAAGAATGGACACGAGATAGATTGGATAAACGAATATGAGTAAGAATGTACACGATATAGCTTGGATAAACGAATAGGAATAAGAATGTACACGAGATAGATTGTATAAACGCATAGGAATAAGAATGTACACGGGATGGATTAAATGAACGCATGGGAAAAACAATGTCAACGACATGGATTGGATAAACGAATATGAATAAAAATGGGGACGAGATAGATTGGATAAACGAAGAGGAATAAGAATTTACAAGAGTCATATTGTATGAACGCGTAGGAATAAGAATGTACATAAGATGGATTGGATGAACGGTTAGCAATAAGAATGTACTAGAGATGGAGTGGATAAAGGATTAGGAATAAGAATGTACACGAAATGGAATAGTTGAACTCATATAGGAATAAGAATTTACCCAAAATCGATTGGATGAACGCATGGAAAAAAGAATGTACACGAGATAGATTGGATGAACAAATGGGAAAAAGAATGTACACGACATGGATTGGATAAACAAATAGGAATAAGAATGGACACGATGTAACGCACTTATCAGACGTTAGGGTACGCAATTTTAAATAAAGTCATAAGAACCCAGTATTTTGAACTCGCTGTAGTAGTTTAATCAACAAACGACACGGTATTATACGGAATTATACGGTTCGAAAACTACAAAACAAAGCAAGGAAAATAGGGTTATAAACTACAATAAATACAGAGAAATTACAAACAATTATCTAGGAAATCCTTACTTACATTACTGGGCCTTTTTATGCGAATGGAAGTCGAGAGATTGAAATAAAAATGTAGAAAATATAGCAAGAACTTATATATTATTACTAGCACATGGGTTTCTTCGCTCAACGTCTTCCCTACGTTATACCCTCCGGCGCGACTCCGCTGACCGGAAGTGTCAAAAAATTAACCCGGAAATCACAACAATATGAACGACAAAAACAGTACAGTATCAAGAACGTTCAGCCATTACATCCCGCCTCCAATGCGTTGCCACTGCGATGCATTTAGATACACGGATGGCTGAAATATTGATATCTTCAAGTGTTCATTGTTCATGGATGAGCCGTGGATATACGGACAAGATCAGTTATCAGACTGCAGCATATCTCCCTCTAGTAGACAAATCTTGTCAACGGGCCGATCGTACACTCCAGTTTGGGTCTTCACTTGAACGGATCGCACAAGGCCATCTGATCCTGGATAGGTGTCGACGATGAGCCCAAGAGGCCAACGTAGACGTGCAGTATTGTCGTGCTTCACTAGTACCAAGTCTCCAACTTTAAGGCTACGCTTTGGGCGCAGCCACTTCTGGCGCACTTGAAGTGTTGGCAGGTATTCGCTCAGCCAGCGCTTCCAGAAGACGTCTGCCATATATTGAACCTGACGCCAACGTCTCCTGTAGAGATCTTGTTTAACGAACATTCCTGAAGGAAGGGTTGGGCCCGAACGAAGCAAGAGAAGATGGTTTGGTGTCAGAGGAGTAAGATCCTTCAGATCGTCCGAGATCCTTGTGATGGGACGTCCATTGACAATTCCTTCGACGATGCACATCAAGGTTGACAGTCCTTCATCATCTAAGACCTGTAGGGGAAGTAGACCTCTCAGAACTGAACGAATAGTACGGATCTGTCTCTCCCAGACACCTCCCATATGGGAAGCACCTGGTGGGTTGTAGATCCACTGTATTTCCCTCTTGCGAAGAAAGTCATCAATTTGAGCTTGATTCCACTGTTTGAGGGCTCGTCGCAGTTCTACTTGAGCACCGGTGAAGTTAGTTCCATTATCAGAACGGATCTCAACAGGTTCGCCACGGCGAACGATGAATCGCTGAAGTGCATTTATGAAAGAATCAGTCTCAAGTGTGTGACTAACTTCAATGTGGATGGCTCTTGTAGTGAGGCAGGTGAAGATGCAACCGTACCTCTTGAGTTCGCTCCTGGCTCGTTTTACGAGAAAGGGTCCAAAATAGTCCACCCCTACGCGTGTAAAGGGTGCTTCGTTGGGTGTTATGCGGTCCTTAGGCAGATCTCCCATGAATTGAGACACGGAAATCACAACAATATGAACGACAAAAACAGTACAGTATGAAGAACGTTCAGCCATTACACACGAGATAGATTGGATAAACGAATAGTAATTAGAATGGAAACGGGATGGATTAGATGAACGCATAGAAATAAGAATGTACACAAGATAGATTTGATGAACGAAAAGGTATAGGAATGTACACGAGATGAATTGGATAAACGCATAAAAATAAGAATGTACACGATATGGATTGGATAAACGCATAGGAATAAGAATAGACACGAGCTGGATTGGATGAACGCTTTCGAATAAGAATGAATATAAGATAGATTGAATAAACGAATAGGAATAAGAATCTGCAAGAGTTATATTGTATGAATGCGTAGGAATAAGAATTTACATAACATGGATTGGATATACGCATAGGAATAAGAATGTACAAGAGATAGATTTGATAAGCGAATAGGAATAAGAATGTAAACGAGAAGGCATAGGTGATCGCATATAGGATTAAGAATGTACCCAAGATGGATTGGATAAACGAATAGGAATAAGAATGGAAACGATATAGATTGGATACACGAATAACAATAAGAATGTAAACGAGATGGAATAGATGAACGCATATAGGAAAAAGAATGTACCCAATATGGATTGGATGAACGCATGGGAAAAAGAATGTAAACAAGATGGACTGGATGAAACCATAGGAAAAGGAATGTACACGAGATCGATTGAATGAATGCTTAGGAATAAGAATGTACATAAAATGAATTAGATAAACGAATAGGAATAAGAATATACACGAAATGGATTGCATTAACGAATAGAAATAGGAATGTACACGAGATAGATTGGATGAACGAATGGGAAAAAGAATGTACACGATATGGATTGGATAAACGCATAGGAATAAGAATGTACACGATATGGATTGGACTAAAAAATAGGAATAGGAATGGACACGAGATAGATTGGATAAACGCATAGAAAAAGAATGTACACGATATGGATTGGATAAACGAATAGGAATAAGAATGTACACGATATTGATTAGATGAACGAATAGGAATGAGAATGTAAGCGAGATAGATTGGATAAACGAATATAAATAAGAATAGGCACGAGATTGATTGGATAAACGAATAGGAATAAGAATTTACAAGTGTCATATTGTATGAACGCGTAGGAATAAGAATGTACATAAGATGGATTGGATGAACGGTTAGCAATAAGAATGTACTAGAGATGGAGTGGATAAAGGATTGGAATAAGAATGTACACGACATCGAATACACTGGACGAAAAATCAGATTCACTCGTCCTCGCTCGGTGCGATTGTGTTGCAAAGATAGAGAAAATCTAAAGAAAATCTGGTGAATACCATTTTTGCTTACCATATTTTCACCCATAAGTAAATGTGTTATTCACCAGATTTGCTTCAGGTTTTCTATGTTTTTCCCATATTTGCACCACATTTGCGCCGAGAGAAGATGAGTGAACCTGATTTCAGTTTCGTCCAGTGATAAATGAAAACATAAAGGAATAAGAATTTACCCAAGATGGATTAAATAAACGTATAGCAATAAGAATGTACTAGAGACTGATTAGATGAACGAATGGGAAAAAGAATGTTCACGAGATGGATTGAATGAACGAATAGGAATAAGAATCTACCACAACATATTGGATGAACGAATAGGAATAAGAAGGTACACGATATAGATTGGATAAACGAATAGGAATAAGAATGTACACGATATAGATTGGATAAACGAATAGGAATAAGAATGTACACGATATGGATTTGATGAAAGCATAGGAATAAAAGTTTACACAAGATGGATTTGATAAACGAATAGGAATAAGAATAGTAACGAGATGGATTGCATAAACGAATAGGATTAAGAATGCACCCAAGATGGATTGGATGAACGGATGGGAAAAAGAATGTATACGAGTATGGATCGTAGGAACGCGTAGGAATAAGAATGTACATCACATGGATTGGATGAACGCATAGTAATAAGAATGTACACGAGATAGATTGGATGAACGAATAGGAATAAGAATCTACCACAACATATTGGATGAACGCGTAGGAATAAGATTCCAAATAAGATGGCCTGGATCAACGCATAGAAATAAGAATGTACACAAGATAGTTTGGTTGAACGAATAAGTATAGGACTGTAACCGAGATGGATTGGATAAACAATTAGGAATAAGAATGCACACGATATAGCTTGGATAAACGAATAGGAATAAGAATGGACACGACATGGATTGGATAAACAAATAGGAATAAGAATGGACACGACATGGAAGGGATAAACGAATAGAAATAAGAATGTAAACGAGAAGGAATAGATGATCGAATATAGGATTAAGAATGTACCCAAGATGCATTGGATGAACGCATGGGAAAAAGAATGTATACAACAAGGATCGTAAGAACGCGAAGGAACAAGAATGTACATCACATGGATTGGATGAACGCATAGTAATAAGAATGTACACGAGATAGATTGGATGAACGAATAGGAATAAGAATCTACCACAACATATTGGATGAACGCGTAGGAATAAGATTCCACATAAGATGGCTTGGATGAACGCATAGAAATAAGAATGTACACAAGATAGATTGGATGAACGAATGGGAAAAAGAATGTAAACGAGATGGATTGGATAAACGAATAGGAATAAGAATGTACACGATATGGATTGGATAAACGGATAGGAATAAGAATGTACACGATATCGATTGGATAAACGAATAGGAATAGGAATGGACACGAGATAGATTGGATAAACGAATAGGAAGAAGAATGTTCAAGAGTCATATTGTATGAACGCATAGGAATAAGAATGTACATAAGATGGATTGGATAAACGGTTAGCAATAAGAATGTAGTAGAGACTAATTGGATGAACGAATGGGAATAAGAATGTACACGATATGGATTGGATAAACGAATAGGAATAAGAATGGACACGAGATAGATTGGATAAACGAATATGAGTAAGAATATACACGATATAGCTTAGATAAACGAATAGGAATAAGAATGGACACGACATGGATTGGATAAACAAATAGGAATAAGAATGGACACGACATGGAAGGGATAAACAAATAGTAAAAAGAATGTACAAAACATGGATTGGATAAACAAATAGGAATAAGAATGCACAAGATATAGCTTGGATAACTGATTAGGAATAAGAATGGACACGAGAAACATTGGATAAAACGAATAGAAATAAGAATCTACGAAAGTTATATTATTTGAACAAGTAGAAATAAGAATGTACATAAGATGGATTGGATATACGCAAACGAATAAGAATGTACAAGAGATATACTGGATAAACGAATAGAAATAAGAATGTAAACGAGAAGGAATAGATGATCGAATATAGGATTAAGAATGTACCCAAGATGCATTGGATGAACGCATGGGAAAAAGAATGTATACGACAAGGATCGTAAGAACGCGAAGGAACAAGAATGTACCTCACATGGATTGGATGAACGCATACTAATAAGAATGTACATAAGATGGCTTGGATGAACGCATAGAAATAAGAATGTACACAAGATAGATTGGATGAACGAATGGGAAAAAGAATGTAAACGAGATCGATTGAATGAAAGCATAGAAATAAGAATGTACACGAGATAGATTGGATAAACGAATAGGAAAAAGAATGGACACGACATAGCTTGGATAAACGAATAGGAATAAGAATGGAAACGGGATGGATTAGATCAACGCATAGAAATAAGAATGTACACAAGATAGATTTGATGAACGAAAAGGTATAGGAATGTCACGAGATGAATTGGATAAACGCATGGGAAAAAGAATGTACTAGAGATGGATTGGATAAACGAATAGGAATAAGAATGTACACGATATGGATTGGATAAACGAATAGGAATAAGAATGTACACGATATGGATTGGATAAACGAATAGGAAGATGAAGGTACACGATATAGATTGGATAAACGAATACGAATAAGAATGTACACGATATAGATTGGATAAACGAATAGGAATAAGAATGTACACGATATGGATTGGATAAACGGATAGGAATAAGAATGTACACGATATCGATTAGATAAACGAATAGGAATAAGAATGGACACGAGATAGATTGGATAAACGAATAGGAAGAAGAATGTTCAAGAGTCATATTGTATGAACGCGTAGGAATAAGAATGTACATAAGATGGATTTGATAAACGAATAGGAATAAGAATAGACACGAGATGGATTGGATGAACGCTTACGAATAAGAATGTATATGAGATAGATTGAATAAACGAATAGGAATAAGAATCTACAAGAGTTATATTGTATGAATGCGTAGGAATAAGAATGTACATCACATGGATTGGATGAACGCATAGTAATAAGAATGTACACGAGATAGATTGGATGAACGAATAGGAATAAGAATCTACCACAATATATTGGATGAACGCGTAGGAATAAGATTGCCCATAAGATGGCTTGGATGAACGGATAGCAAAAAGAATCTATCAGAGCATATTGCAAGAACGCGTAGAAATAAGATTCCAAATAAGATGGTATGGATGAACGCATAGAAATAAGAATGTACACAAGATAGATTTGATGAACGAAAAGATATAGGAATGTACACGAGATGAATTGGATAAACACATAGGAATAAGAATGTACACGATATGGATTGTATAAACGAATAGGAATAAGAATGTACACGAGATGAATTGGATAAACGAATAGAAAAACGAATGGACAAGAGATGGATTGGATAAACGAATAGGAATACGAACGGACACGAGATCGATTGGATAAATCGAATAGGAATAAGAATCTACGAAAGTTATATTGTATGAACGCGTAGGAATAAGAATGTACACAAGATGGAATGAACTAATGCATAGGAATAAGAATGTACACGATATAGATTGGATAAACGAATAACAATAAGAATGTAAACGAGATGGAATAGATGAAAGCAAATAGGAAAAAGAATGTACACGAGATCGATTGAATGAATGCTTAGGAATAAGAATGTAAATAAAATGGATTAGATAAACGAATAGGAATAAGAATATACACGAAATGGATTGCATTAACGAATAGAAAGAGAAATGTACACGAGATAGATTGGATGAACGAATGGGAAAAAGAAGGTACACGAAATGGATTGGATAAACAAATAGGAATAAGAATGGACACGATAGAGATTGGATAAACGAATATGAGTAAGAATGTACACGATATAGCTTGGATAAACGAATAGGAATAAGAATGTACACGAGATAGATTGTATAAACGCATAGGAATAAGAATGTACACGGGATGGATTAAATGAACGCATGGGAAAAACAATGTCAACGACATGGATTGGATAAACGAATATGAATAAGAATGGGGACGAGATTGATTGGATAAACGAATAGGAATAAGAATTTACAAGAGTCATATTGTATGAACGCGTAGGAATAAGAATGTACATAAAATGGATTGGATGAACGGTTAGCAATAAGAATGTACTAGAGATGGAGTGGATAAAGGATTAGGAATAAGAATGTACACGAAATGGATTGGATGAACGCATGGAAAAAAGAATGTATACGAGATGTAATAGTAACGCACATACGAATAAGAATTTACCTAAGATGGATTCGATAAACGCATAGATGTAAGAATGTACTAGAGATTGATTGGATGAACGCATGGGTAAAAGAATGTACACGAGATGGTTATGATGAAAGCATAGGAATAAAAATCTAAACAAGATGGATTTGATAAACGAATAGGAATCAGAATGGACACGAGATACATTGGATAAAACGAATAGGAATAAGAATGGACACGAGATACATTGGATAAAACGAATAGGAATAAGAATCTACGAAAGTTATATTGTATGAACGCGTAGGAATAAGAATGTACATAAGATGGATTGGATATACGCATAGGAATAAGAATGTACAAGAGATAGATTGGATAAACGAATAGGAATAAGAATGTAAACGAGAAGGAATAGATGATCGCATATAGGATTAAGAATGTACCCAAGATCGATTGGATGAACGCATGGGAAAAAGAATGTATACGACATGGATCGTAGGAACGCGTAGGAATAAGAATGTACATCACATGGATTGGATGAACGCATAGTAATAAGAATGTACACGAGATAGATTGGATGAACGAATAGGAATAAGAATCTACCACAACATATTAGATGAACGCGTAGGAATAAGATTGCACATATAATGGCTTGGATGAACGCATAGAAATAAGAATGTACACAAGGTAGATTGGTTGAACGAATAGGTATAGGAAAGTAACCGAGATGGATTGGACAAACGAATAGGAATAACAATGTACTAGAGATAGATTGGATGAACGAATGGTAAAAAGAATGTAAACGACATGGATAATAACAATAAGAATGGAATAGATGAACGCATATAGGAAAAAGAATGTACCCAAGATGGATTGGATGAACGCATGGGAAAAAGAATGTAAACGAGATGGACTGGATGAAACCATAGGAATAAGAATGTACACGAGATCGATTGAATGAATGCTTAGGAATAAGAATGTACATAAATTGGATTAGATAAACGAATAGAAATAAGAATATACACGAAATGGATTGCATTAACGCATAGAAATAGGTATGTTTACGAGATAGATTGGATGAACAAATGGGAAAAAGAATGTACACGACATGGATTGGATAAACAAATAGGAATAAGAATGGACACGATGTAACGCGCTTATCAGACGTTAGGGTACGCAATTTTAAATAAAGTCATAAGAACCCAGTATTTTGAACTCGCTGTAGTAGTTTAATCAACAAACGACACGGTATTATACGGAATTATACGGTTCGAAAACTACAAAACAAAGCAAGGAAAATAGGGTTATAAACTACAATAAATACAGAGAAATTACAAACAATTATCTAGGAAATCCTTACTTACATTACTGGGCCTTTTTATGCGAATGGAAGTCGAGAGATTGAAATAAAAATGTAGAAAATATAGCAAGAACTTATATATTATTACTAGCACATGGGTTTCTTCGCTCAACGTCTTCCCTACGTTATACCCTCCGGCGCGACTCCGCTGACCGGAAGTGTCAAAAAATTAACCCGGAAATCACAACAATATGAACGACAAAAACAGTACAGTATCAAGAACGTTCAGCCATTACATCCCGCCTCCAATGCGTTGCCACTGCGATGCATTTAGATACACGGATGGCTGAAATATTGATATCTTCAAGTGTTCATTGTTCATGGATGAGCCGTGGATATACGGACAAGATCAGTTATCAGACTGCAGCATATCTCCCTCTAGTAGACAAATCTTGTCAACGGGCCGATCGTACACTCCAGTTTGGGTCTTCACTTGAACGGATCGCACAAGGCCATCTGATCCTGGATAGGTGTCGACGATGAGCCCAAGAGGCCAACGTAGACGTGCAGTATTGTCGTGCTTCACTAGTACCAAGTCTCCAACTTTAAGGCTACGCTTTGGGCGCAGCCACTTCTGGCGCACTTGAAGTGTTGGCAGGTATTCGCTCAGCCAGCGCTTCCAGAAGACGTCTGCCATATATTGAACCTGACGCCAACGTCTCCTGTAGAGATCTTGTTTAACGAACATTCCTGAAGGAAGGGTTGGGCCCGAACGAAGCAAGAGAAGATGGTTTGGTGTCAGAGGAGTAAGATCCTTCGGATCGTCCGAGATCCTTGTGATGGGACGTCCATTGACAATTCCTTCGACGATGCACATCAAGGTTGACAGTCCTTCATCATCTAAGACCTGTAGGGGAAGTAGACCTCTCAGAACTGAACGAACAGTACGGATCTGTCTCTCCCAGACACCTCCCATATGGGAAGCACCTGGTGGGTTGTAGATCCACTGTATTTCCCTCTTGCGAAGAAAGTCATCAATTTGAGCTTGATTCCACTGTTTGAGGGCTCGTCGCAGTTCTACTTGAGCACCGGTGAAGTTAGTTCCATTATCAGAACGGATCTCAACAGGTTCGCCACGGCGAACGATGAATCGCTGAAGTGCATTTATGAAAGAATCAGTCTCAAGTGTGTGACTAACTTCAATGTGGATGGCTCTTGTAGTGAGGCAGGTGAAGATGCAACCGTACCTCTTGAGTTCGCTCCTGGCTCGTTTTACGAGAAAGGGTCCAAAATAGTCCACCCCTACGCGTGTAAAGGGTGCTTCGTTGGGTGTTATGCGGTCCTTAGGCAGATCTCCCATGAATTGAGACACGGAAATCACAACAATATGAACGACAAAAACAGTACAGTATGAAGAACGTTCAGCCATTACACACGAAATAGATTGGATAAACGAATAGTAATTAGAATGGAAACGGGATGGATTAGATGAACGCATAGAAATAAGAATGTACACAAGATAGATTTGATGAACGAAAAGGTATAGGAATGTACACGAGATGAATTGGATAAACGCATATAGGAAAAAGAATGTACCCAAGATGGATTGGATAAACGAATAGGAATAAGAATGGACACGAGATGGATTAGATAAACGAATAGGAAGAAGAATGTTCAAGAGATCGATTGAATGAATGCTTAGGAATAAGAATGTACATAAAATGGATTAGATAAACGAATAGGAATAAGAATATACACGAAATGGATTGCATTAACGAATAGAAATAGGAATGTACACGAGATAGATTGGATGAACAAATGGGAAAAAGAATGTACACGACATGGATTGGATAAACAAATAGGAATAAGAATGGACACGAGATAGATTGGATAAACGATTAAGAAGAAGAATGGACACGAGATAGATTGGATGAACGCATAGAAAAAGAATGTATACGACATGGATTGAATGAAAGCATAGGAAATAAGAATGTACACGTGATGGATTAGATGAACGAATAGGAATGAGAATGTAAGCGAGATAGATTGGATAAACGTATAGAAAAAGAATGTATACGAAATGGATTGAATGAAAGCATAGGAAATAAGAATGTACACGATATGGAAGAGATGATCGGATATAGGAATAAGAATTTACCCATGATGGATTGGATGAACGCATAGAAAAAGAATGTATACGAGATGGATTGAATGAAAGCATAGGAAATAAGAATGTACACGAGATGGTTTAGATGAACGAATAGGAATGAGAATGTAGGCGAGATAGATTGGATGAACGCATAGGAAAAAGAATGTACACCAGATAGATTGGATAAACGAATAGGAATAAGAATGCACACGATATGGAAGAGATGATCGCATTAAGGAATAAGAATTTACTAATGATGGATTGGATAAACGCATAGGAAAAAGACCGCATACGGGATGTATTGGATGAAAGCATAGAAATAAGAATGTGTACGAGATGGATTGAATGAATGCTTAGGAATAAGAATGTACATAAGAGAGATTGGAATATTGCATAGCAATTAGAATGTACACGAGATGGATTGGATGAACGAATAGGAATAAGAATTTACAAGAGTTATATTGTATGAATGCTTAGGAATAAGAATGTACATAAGATAGATTGGAATAACGCATAGGAATTAGAATAATGTACACGAGATGGATTGGATGAACGAATAGGTATAAGAATTTACACGAGATGTATTGGATAAACGAATAGGAATAAGATTGGACACAAGATGGATTGTATAAACGAAGAGGAATAAGAATGTATACGAGATGGAATAGATGAACGCATATAGGAAAAAGAATATACCCAAGATGGATTGGATAAACGAATAGGAAAAAGAATGTATATGAGATGGATTAGATAAACGAATAGGAAGAAGAATGTTGAAGAGTCATATTGTATGAACGCGTAGGAATAAGAATATACATAAGATGGATTGGATGAACGCACAGGAAAAAGAATGTACACCAGATAGATTCGATAAACGAAAAGGAATAAGAATGTACACGAGATGGTTTAGATGAACGAATAGGAATAAGAATGTAAACGAGATGGAATAGATGAACGCATATAGGAAAAAGAATATACCCAAGATGGATTGGATAAACGAATAGGAATAAGAATGGACACGAGATGGATTAGATAAACGAATAGGAAGAAGAATGTTCAAGAGTCATATTGTATGAACGCGTAGGAATAAGAATATACATAAGATGGATTGGATGAACGGTTAGCAATAAGAATGTAGTAGAGACTGATTGGATGAACGAATGGGAATAAGAATGTACACGATATGGATTGGATAAACGAATAGGAATTAGAATATACACCAAATGGATTGCATTAACGCATAGAAAGAGGAATGTACAATAGATAGATTTGATAAGCGAATAGGAATAAGAATGTAAACGAGAAGGAATATATGATCGCATATAGGATTAAGAATGTACCCAAGATGGATTGGATAAACGAATAGGAATAAGAATAGAAACGATATAGATTGGATAAACGAATAGGAATAAGAATGTACACGATATTGATTGGATAAACGAATAGGAATAAGAATAGACCCGAGATGGATTGGATAAACGAATAGGAAGAAGAATTTTCAAGACTCATATTGTATGAACGCGTAGGAATCAGAATGTACATAAGATGGATTGGATGAACGGTTAGCAATAAGAATGTAGTAGAGAGTGATTGGATGAACGAATGGGAATAAGAATGTACACGATATGGATTGGATAAACGAATAGGAATAAGAATAGACACGAGCTGGATTGGATGAACGCTTTCGAATAAGAATGAATATAAGATAGATTGAATAAACGAATAGGAATAAGAATCTGCAAGAGTTATATTGTATGAATGTGTAGGAATAAGAATTTACATAACATGGATTGGATATACGCATAGGAATAAGAATGTACAAGAGATAGATTTGATAAGCGAATAGGAATAAGAATGTAAACGAGAAGGCATAGGTGATCGCATATAGGATTAAGAATGTACCCAAGATGGATTGGATAAACGAATAGGAATAAGAATGGAAACGATATAGATTGGATACACGAATAACAATAAGAATGTAAACGAGATGGAATAGATGAACGCATATAGGAAAAAGAATGTACCCAAGATGGATTGGATGAACGCATGGGAAAAAGAATGTAAACAAGATGGACTGGATAAAACCATAGGAATAAGAATGTACACGAGATCAATTGAATGAATGCTTAGGAATAAGAATGTACATAAAATGGATTAGATAAACGAATAGGAATAAGAATATACACGAAATGGATTGCATTAACGAATAGAAATAGGAATGTACACGAGATAGATTGGATGAACAAATGGGAAAAAGAATGTACACGACATGGATTGGATAAACAAATAGGAATAAGAATGGACACGAGATAGATTGGATAAACGATTAAGAAGAAGAATGGACACGAGATAGATTGGATAAACGCATAGAAAAAGAATGTATACGACATGGATTGAATGAAAGCATAGGAAATAAGAATGTACACGTGATGGATTAGATGAACGAATAGGAATGAGAATGTAAGCGAGATAGATTGGATAAACGTATAGAAAAAGAATGTATACGAAATGGATTGAATGAAAGCATAGGAAATAAGAATGTACACGATATGGAAGAGATGATCGGATATAGGAATAAGAATTTACCCATGATGGATTGGATGAACGCATAGAAAAAGAATGTATACGAGATGGATTGAATGAAAGCATAGGAAATAAGAATGTACACGAGATGGTTTAGATGAACGAATAGGAATGAGAATGTAAGCGAGATAGATTGGATGAACGCATAGGAAAAAGAATGTACACCAGATAGATTGGATAAACGAATAGGAATAAGAATGCACACGATATGGAAGAGATGATCGCATTAAGGAATAAGAATTTACTAATGATGGATTGGATAAACGCATAGGAAAAAGACCGCATACGGGATGTATTGGATGAAAGCATAGAAATAAGAATGTGTACGAGATGGATTGAATGAATGCTTAGGAATAAGAATGTACATAAGAGAGATTGGAATATTGCATAGCAATTAGAATGTACACGAGATGGATTGGATGAACGAATAGGAATAAGAATTTACAAGAGTTATATTGTATGAATGCTTAGGAATAAGAATGTACATAAGATAGATTGGAATAACGCATAGGAATTAGAATAATGTACACGAGATGGATTGGATGAACGAATAGGTATAAGAATTTACACGAGATGTATTGGATAAACGAATAGGAATAAGATTGGACACAAGATGGATTGTATAAACGAAGAGGAATAAGAATGTATACGAGATGGAATAGATGAACGAATATAGGAATACGAATTTACCCAAGATGGATTGGATGAACATTTGGGAAAAAGAATGTATATGAGATGGATTGAATGAAAGCATAGGAATACAAATGTACGCGTGATGGATTTCATGAATACTTAGGAATAAGAATTTACATAAGATGCATTGGATAAACGAATTGGAATAAGAAGGTACACGAGATGGATTGGATGAACGCATAGAAATAAGAATGTACACGAGATAGATTGGATGAACGAATAGGTATGATAATGTACAAGAGATGTACTGGATAAACGAATAGAATTACGATTGGAAAGAAGATTGATTGGATGAACGCATAGGAATAAGAATGTACATAAGATGGATTGGATAAACGAATAGGAATAAGAATGTAGACGCGATAGATTTGATAAACGAATAGGAAGAAGAATGGACGCGAGATGGATTGGATAAACGAATAGAAATAAGAATGTACACGACATGGAATAGATAAACGCAAAAAGGAATAAGAATTTACCCAAAGAAGAATTGGGTAAACGTATAGCAATAAGAATGTACTAGAGATGGATTGGATAAACGAATAGCAAGAAGAATGGACACGAGATGGATTTGATAAACGAAAAGAATAAGAATGTAAAAAGAGTTAGATTGTATGAACGCGTAGGAATGCGAATGTACACGAGATACATTGGATGAATGCATAGAAATAAGAATGTACACCAGATAGATTGGATGAACGCATAGCAAAAAGAATCTACCAGAGCATATTGCATGAACGCGTAGGAATAAGATTCCAAATAAGATGGTATGGATGAACGCATAGAATAAAGAATGTACACAAGATAGATTTGATGAACGAAAAGATATAGGAATGTACACGAGATGAATTGGATAAACACATAGAAATAAGAATATACACGATATGGATTGTATAAACGAATAGGAATAAGAATGTACACGCTATTGATTGGATAAACAAATAGGAATAGGAATGTACACGACATAGATTGGATAAACGAATAGGAATAAGAAGGTACACGATATAGATTGGATAAACGAATAGTAATAAGAAAGTACACGATAGATTGGATAAATGAATAGGAATAAGAATGTACACGATATGGATTGCATAAACGGATAGGAATAAGAATGTACACAATATCGATTGGATAAACGAATAGGATTAAGAATGGATGAAGAATGGAAAAAGAATGGAAACGAGATCGATTTAATGAAAGCATAGAAATAAGAATGTACACGAGATGGATGGGATAAACGAATAGGAAAAAGAATGGACACGACATAGCTTGTATAAACGAATAGGAATAAGAATGGAAACGGGATGGATTAGATGAAAGCATAGAAATAAAAATGTACACAAGATAGATTTGATGAACGAAAAGGTATAGGAATGTACACGAGATGAATTGGATAAACGCATAGGAATAAGAATGTACTAGAGATGGATTTGATAAACAAATAGGAAGAAGAATGGACACGAGATGGATTGGATAAACGAATAGGAATAAGAATGTACACGATATCGATTGGATAAACGAATAGGAATAAGAATGGAAACGAGATGGATTGGATAAACGAATAGGAAGAAGAATTTTCAAGAGTCATATTGTATGAACGCGTAGGAATCAGAATGTACATAAGATGGATTGGATGAACGGTTAGCAATAAGAATGTAGTAGAGACTGATTGGATGAACAAATGAGAATAAGAATTTACACGATATGGACTGGATAAACGAATAGAAATAAGAATGGACACGAGATAGTTTGGATAAACGAATATGAGTAAGAATATACACGATATAGCTTGGATAAACGAATAGGATTAAGAATGTACACAAGATAGATATGATGAACGAAAAGGTATAGGAATGTACACGAGATGAATTGGATAAACGCATAGGAATAGGAATGTACACGATATGGATTGGATAAACGCATAGGAATAGGAATGTACACGATATGGATTGGACAAACGAATAGGAATAGGAATGTACACGATATGGATTGAATAAACGCATAGGAATAAGAATGTACACGATATGGATTGGATAAACGGATAGGAAGAAGAACGTACACGATATGGATTGGATAAACGAATAAGAAGAAGAATGGACACGAGATGGATTGGATAAACGAATAGGAATTAGAATGTAGACGAGATAAATTGGATAAACGAACAGGAATAAGAAAATACACGGGATGGAATAGATGAACGCAGATAGGAAAAAGAATGTACCCAAGATGGATTAGATAAACGGATGGGAAAAATATGAATACGAGATGGATTGGATGAAACCTTAGATAAAAGAATCTACAGGAGATGGATTGGATGAATGCTAAGGAGTAGGAATGTACATAAAATGGATTAGATAAACGAATAGGAATAAGAATGTACACGAGATGGATTTGATGAAAGCATAGGAATAAAAGTTTACACAAGATGGATTTCATAAACGAATAGGAATAAGAATAGTAACGAGATGGATTGCATAAACGAATAGGATTAAAAATGCACCCAAGATGGATTGGATGAACGGATGGGAAAAAGAATGTATACGAGTATGGACCGTAGGAACGCGTAGGAATAAGAATGTACATCACATGGATTGAATGAACGCATAGTAATAAGAATGTACACAAGATAGATTGGATGAACGAATAGGAATAAGAATCTACCAGGGGTGGGGTGTTAATATTATATTATAATATTATATAGGGGACCTAGAGTCCTATTGTATTATCACCTGCCCTTGGGCGAATCACAAAATAAATAAATAAATAAATAAATAAATACCACAACATATTGGATGATCGCGTAGGAACAAGATTGTACATAAGATGGCCTGGATGAACGCATAGAAATAAGAATGTACACAAGATAGATTGGTTGAACGAATAAGTATAGGAATGTAACCGAGATGGATTTGATAAACAAATAGGAAGAAGAATGGACACGAGATGGATTGGATAAACGAATAGGAAGAAGAATTTTCAAGAGTCATATTGTATGAACGCGTAGGAATCAGAATGTACATAAGATAGATTGGATGAACGGTTAGCAATAAGAATGTAGTAGAGACTGTTTGGATGAAGGAATTGGAATAAGAATGTACACGATATAGATTGGATAAACGAATAGGAATAAGAATGTAAACGAGATGGAATAGATGAACGCATAAAGGAAAAAGAATATACCCAAGATGGATTGGATAAACGAATAGGAATAAGAATGGAAACGGGATGGATTAGATGAACGCATAGAAAAAAGAATGTACACACGATAGATTTGATGAACGAAAAGGTATAGGAATGTACACGAGATTTATTGGATAAACGCATAGGAATAAGAATGTACACGATATGGATTGGATAAACGAATAGGAATAGGAATGTACACGATATGGATTGGACAAACGAATAGGAATAGGAATGTACACGATATGGATTGGATAAACGAATAGTAATAAGAAAGTACACGATAGATTGGATAAATGAATAGGAATAAGAATGTACACGATATGGATTGCATAAACGGATAGGAATAAGAATGTACACGATATCGATTGGATAAACGAATAGGATTAAGAATGGATGAAGAATGGAAAAAGAATGGAAACGAGATCGATTTAATGAAAACATAGAAATAAGAATGTACACGAGATGGATTGGATAAACGAATAGGAAAAAGAATGGACACGACATAGCTTGTATAAACGAATAGGAATAAGAATGGAAACGGGATGGATTAGATGAAAGCATAGAAATAAAAATGTACACAAGATAGATTTGATGAACGAAAAGATATAGGAATGTACACGAGATGAATTGGATAAACGCATAGGAATAAGAATGTACTAGAGAGGGATTAGATAAACGAATAGGAATAAAAATGTACACGATATGGATTGGATAAACGAATAGGAATAAGAATGTACACGATATGGATTGGATAAACGAATAGGAATAAGAAGGTACACGATATAGATTGGATAAACTAATAGGAATAAGAATGTACACGATATAGATTGGATAAACGAATAGGAATAAGAATGTACACGATATGGATTGGATAAACCGATAGGAATAAGAATGTACACGATATGGATTGGATAAACGAATAGGAATAAGAATGGACACGAGATGGATTGAATAAACGAATAGGAAGAAGAATGTTCAAGAGTCATATTGTATGAACGCGTGGGATTAAGAATGTACATAAGATAGATTGGATGAACGGTTAGCAATAAGAATGTAGTAGAGACTGATTGGATGAACGAATGAGAATAAGAATTTACACGATATGGACTGGATAAACGAATAGAAATAAGAATGGACACGAGATAGTTTGGATAAACGAATATGAGTAAGAATATACACGATATAGCTTGGATAAACGAATAGGAATAAGAATGTACACAAGATAGATATGATGAACGAAAAGGTATAGGAATGTACACGAGATGAATTGGATAAACGCATAGGAATAGGAATGTCAGGATATGGATTGGATAAACGCATAGGAATAGGAATGTACACGATATGGATTGGACAAACGAATAGGAATAGGAATGTACACGATATGGATTGAATAAACGCATAGGAATAAGAATGTACACGATATGGATTGGATAAACGAATAAGAATAAGAATGGACACGAGATGGATTGGATAAACGAATAGGAATTAGAATGTACACGAGATAAATTGGATAAACGAACAGGAATAAGAAAATACACGGGATGGAATAGATGAACGCAGATAGGAAAAAGAATGTACCCAAGATGGATTAGATAAACGGATGGGAAAAATATGAATACGAGAAGTTATACGAAAGTTATATTATATGAACAAGTAGGAATAAGAATGTACATAAGATGGATTGGATATACGCAAACGAATAAGAATGTACAAGAGATAGATTGGATAAACGAATAGAAATAAAAATGTAAACGAGAAGGAATAGATGATCGAATATAGGATTAAGAATATACCCAAGATGCATTGGATGAACGCATGGGAAAAAGAATGTATACGACAAGGATCGTAGGAACGCAAAGGAACAAGAATGTACATCACATAGATTGGATGAACGCATGGGAAAAAGAATGTACACGAGATGGTTATAATGAAAGCATAGGAATTAAAATTTACACAAGATGGATTGGATAAACCAATAGGAATAAGAATCTACAAGAGTTATATTGTATGAACGCGTAGGAATAAGAATGTACATAAGATAGATTGCATTAATTAATAGGAATAAGAATGTACCAAAAATCGATTGGTTGAACGCATGCGAAAAAGAATGTATACGAGATGGAATAGTAACGCACATACCAATAACAATTTACCCAAGATGGATTCGATAAACGCATAGATGTAACAAGGTACTAGAGATTGATTGGATGAACGCATGGGTAAAAGAATGTACACGAGATCGACTGGATGAACGCTTACGAATAAGAATGAATATAAGATAGATTGAATAAACAAATAGGAATAAGAATCTACAAGATTTATATTGTATTAATGCGTAGGAATAAGAATGTACATAAGATGGATTGGATATACGCATAGGAATAAGAATGTACAAGAGATAGATTGCATAAATGAAAAGGAATAAGTATG
This sequence comes from Anthopleura xanthogrammica, assembly GCA_964019055.1. NCBI lineage: Eukaryota > Metazoa > Cnidaria > Anthozoa > Actiniaria > Actiniidae > Anthopleura > Anthopleura xanthogrammica. The sequence goes on from OZ025210.1 coordinate 8,911,772, forward strand.
GACACGAGATACATTGGATAAACGAATAGCAATAAGAATGTAAACGAGATGAAATGGATGAAAGCATAGGAATAAGAATGTACAGGAGATCGATTGGATGAATGCTTAGGAATAAGAATGTACATAAGATGGATTAGATAAACGAATAGGAATAAGAATATACACGAAATGGATTGCATTAGCGCATAGAAATAGGAATGTACACGAGATAGATTGGACAAACGCATAGGAATAAGAATGTACTAGAGATAGATTGGATAAACGAATGGGAAAAAGAATGTACACGACATGGATTGGATAAACAAATAGGAATAAGAATGGAAACGGGATGGATTAGATGAACGCATAGGAATAAGAATGTACATAAGATGGATTGGATAAAACGAATAGGAATAAGAATCTACGAAAGTTATATTGTATGAACGCATAGCAATAAGAATGTACATAAGATGGATTGGATAAACGAATGGGAATAAGAATGTACAAAAGATGGATTGGAAAAACGAATAGGAATAAAAATGGACACGAGATGGTTTGGATAAACGATTAGGAATAAGAATCTACAAGAGTTATATTGTATGAACGTGAAGGAATAAGAATGTACATCAGATGGACTGGATGAACGCATAGGAATAAGAATGTACACAAGATAGATTGGATGAAAGCTTAGGAATAAGAATGTACATAAGATGGATTAGATGACCGCATGGGAAAAAGAATGTACACGAGATATATTGAATGAACGCATAGGAATAAGAATCTACCAGAAGATATTGGATGAACACGTAGGAATAAGAATTTACCCATGATGGATTGGATGAACGCATAGGAATAAGAATGTACACGAGATAGATTGGATAAACGAATAGGAATAAGAATGTACACGAGATGGAATAGGTGAACGCTTATAGGAATAAGAATTTACCCAAGATGGATTGGATGAACGCATGAGAAAAAGAATGTACACGAGATGGATTGGATAAGCGAATAGGAATAAGAATGTACACGAGATGGATTGGATGAACGCATAGGAATAAGAATGGGGACGAGATGGATTGGATGAACCTATAGGAATAAAAATGTACACGAGATGGATTAGATGAACGCATAGGAATAAGAATGTACACGAGATGGATTGGATGAACGCATAGGAATAAAAATGTACACGAGATGGATAGTTTGTTAAACTAATTGATCATATTTTTTCTGTCGCACGGGGAGTTTTTAACGCTGTCATTTATAGATACTGCAAGAGCCGGTTGTACGAAGCCTGAATAACGCTATCCACTGTTTAAGAGGCGGTCTCTCTAAAAACCACACATTGCCTTTCGGGTTAAAAAATTGATCTTCCTGATACTCAGTGTATGAGTTCCCTTTCATAAAACTATATCAACCATGTGTTTCGAATTAAAAAAATTTTTTTTCCTACGAGTTATGGCACTTTTTATGGCACGATTTGTTGCCGTCAGGGCGGTATTCTTGTGTGGGAACCGGGCAGAAAACCGATGACTTTGATTATTAATAACTTCTGCGCCGGTGAATCAAAACCAAAACTAACAAAACTTTGAAAAAATATAGAAAAACATTTCATCTTTAAAATATGAAAAGGATTTTGTCTGAACTTCATTTGATCCTCTTAAAATCAGTCGAGAAAAATTAGAATTCTATATCTTTAAGAAATGTTGATCTTGAATTACTGCGTTCTATATTGTTTTCGAACGATACCTCAGGACCCCTCAGTAAAACAGTGAAATCTACAACACGTCATTAAAGTGTAACGTTTTACTTTTGTCCTGTCTTCGTGTCTAGTCGTTCTGTCTAGTACTGTTTGCATATAAAGCTTCGTTTAAAAATGTTGCTACAACAAATAACTGTGGAATGACAGCAAACCAACACTGGAAAATAACTCATGATTGTTTACAAGCAAGAATTGACTATTTAGAAGGAGTTTCTTCAAGATTTCCTTGATCTTAAAACTGAATTGATGTTGAACAATGTTCCAGACAGTCTTCTACCAAGATACGAAATTAGGTTGAAAAACGTTCAACTTTAACTGCCGTTTATGCACTCGGATTTAGGTAGGTTACAGAATTTTTTCCAGATTGTATTACTTTAATCTTTACCCTTTCTCCTCATATAAGTTTCAACTCTCAGTCAGGTGCCACTTTTGAGAAATGAAATTTTACATTTGTCGGGTCTCACTAACACTGTCGAGAAGTAAAAAGATTCTAAATTTTCTCGACTGATTTTAAGAGGATCAAATGAAGTTCAGACAAAATCCTTTTCATATTTTAAAGATGAAATGTTTTTCTATATTTTTTCAAATTTTTGTTAGTTTTGGTTTTGATTCGCAGAAGTTATTAATAATCAAAGTCATCGGTTTTCTGCCCGGTTCCCACACAAGAATACCATGACGGCAACAAATCGAAAAAGTGCTATAACTCGTAGAAATTTTTTTTTTTTTAATTCGAAACACATGGTTGACATTGTTTTATGAAAGGGAACTCATACACTGAGTATCAGGAAGATCAATTTTTTAACCCGAAAGTCGATGTGTGGTTTTTAGAGAGACCGCCTCTTAAGAATGATATAGAGGATATTACATGGGCGCGCGGAGATACGAATTTTATCTTCGAGTGTTGATATTATCTCTCACGAGTGAGCGCAGCGAACGAGTGAGAGATAATATTAGCACGAGAAGATAAAACTCGTATCTCCAAGCGGCCATGTAATGTTCTGTTTATTATATGAAATCTTCAATGAAAAATAATGAAGAATTTGAGACTTGCTGAGCAAAAAGTCGAAATTTGACACCACCAGTGTTGATATAAATCGTATCCCCACTGGCCACTGGTGGGAGTGGGGATATCAATTCAGTTATCATTTTGATGTCACTCAACATCACACTCTATTTCATATAATAAAATCGAGAATTTGCATAGTCAGTTGTAACTGTAACGTGAAGAGACGTAAGCGGCCAAAGTTTTTGTCGACAAATTTCAATATAATTTCAAGTAAGTAAGTAAGTACAAATTTTGAAGAAAAAACACGCTTTTTGAGTTTTATCACATAAAATGTTAAAAATTGTCTCATAAGACATGTCTGACAAACTGTTAATATTATATTTATTTCAAATTACAGTTCTACTAGATGTCAGAGCGAATGTAAAAGACCGTAGTATGTCCATAACAGTCAAAAATACTACTCCAATGCCATGCGAATACGCCGGTAAGAAACCAAAACTTATCTAAATTAGTAATACGTCAAAGAACGCATATAAGTTGCCGTTTGGAAGCTGAATATTGGCAAGACGTGGTCTAGAATCGATTCAAAAAAATCACAGAAATGCTTCCAGAATTTGATATTTCGATTTTTCGGGAAAAGACACAAATCAATTCGTTTCTTGTATAGGCCAAATATCGTAAAAATCTGTTCGCTTCTTAATCTATTGATTTGCAAAGTTAGTACAAGTGCCAAAGAAATATATATTAAGGAGGCTCCCTAGAGTTTACAGGTATTTGGAGCTATAAGAGAAATCCTTTTATAGCAAAAGCATATCTGCATATCGATGCCTGATAGACCAACCATATTAAAGATTATGAGTTTAGGATTTGTTTGTGGTAGTAATGATCACGTACAATGTTACCATAGCAACGCTGCATCTGTCATAAAAAGGCCTATTTTTAACATAAAAAAAATAATAACTCGAATTTTCCACGGTCAATATTCTTCTAAATACATAATATAAAACTCCGTTGGGTTTTTTATAATATAACTGTGGCTTAAAAAAATCTTGACATCAGAACGTGAGATATTGAGAAATTTCGATTTTCCTGGATTAAAAAAAATCTGATGTCAGGATTTCAGTAGCATTTTGTCAGTTGCCTTTTTATAACATTGTGAAAAAACTGTATACGTTTGGGAACATTTCACCATGTAATTTTGAGTTAATTTCATTTTGAAAATTAACGTACGCAAAATAAAAATTCTTCAAGTTTAGTAGTTGCGCATGCGCAAGCATGCTCATTGCATTCTGAATAAATTAAATGAACTGTTTTGAACGTGGAAGTTTGACAAAGTCGTATAAAAATCACTAAACACAAGGGTAGATTTCACGGAGCTTTATTTGCTGCTGCTTCTGTTGCTACTGGTTTGAAATGATTGATAATTCTGGACAAAATGCGAGTAGTTTTTGTGACTCTTGGTGGAGGAAGAGTAAACTCTAGGGAGCCTCCTTAAGCTACTGCCTGTTAAGATTAATTTTAGAAATAATATATTTGTGTTATAATATATTTAATGCAATTAACGTTGTGGATGAAAAAAGCCTGAAGTCTAAAGCTTTATTTGAGAGCGGAATCATGAAACTTATTTCACCGTGGCATTATAACAATCAGAAACTCACTGTATGCTTGCAAATTCTACGACTTAGACATATATTCCTTAATTTTTAGATAGCCTACAGTGAAGTTTGTTGGTAAAAAAAAAGCAATAATCTTTAGGTTTTTTAACCAACAACGTTAATTGAATTTGCTATTATGAACTATATATTACGGTATTTTAGAGATGATTTAAAACTCTAGGACTTAAATATTTTGGTATAAAGGGGGACATTGAATAATTTTCTGTATATCCAATAGAGTGATTATACTGAGGTGTCAAAATGGAAGAAACCTTGAAGCTCAGGGAAAATACAGGTTTATTCAATTAGTATTTTCTAAGTTAGACATTAGTATTCCCTATATAGTGAATACTAACAAGACCTTGAAACAAAAAGAAAACAAAAGGCCTTATTAGTTGATTTGGCTTTTTTTCTACAGGGCTGAATTAGACCCAGTCTTAAGAGAGCTTGACTGTAAGATGGAAAAAAAAATTCTTGCATTTTCCCCCAAATTTTACCAGTAGATTGAGCATTCAATGGTAAAACTTTTTATGTATTTTCAAGTTCTAAAAGCTGTTATTTTGGGAGAAATTGAAATTTGAATTTTCTTTATATCAAATACTCGCTAATTTATTACGTTAGTAAGCCTGATTACTAAGAGAGCAACTTTAAAAGCGCTAGCGCGAAACTTTTAGGCGGTAAATTATCAAATAATTTTGATAAACAGTTAATTATGGACTTGTAATTTGTTTATGTTTCTTAATAATTGGTTATGATTAAGAAATTAAACCAATTTTTTTTTTTTTTCATGGTTGGTCAGTAGTCGTGTGCCAGAAGTGATACCGAAAACTGCTTGGGAAGAATTTACAATTTCCAGAGTGTCCAACCAATATTCCAAGTAAAATTACCGGTGAATATGAAGATGATAAGCTATTTGAAGGGAAACAACATAAATTACCTTGGGTTTTTGAGTATAAGCATTTTTTTCTGGAGTGACGAAACATCAGATTACAGGTGTTCTTAACGGCATCTGCGAACTGACCAAAATTTAAAGAGCTACTGAAACAAAACAAATTCTGATTTTCTTTTCTTAAATATACGAAATTTAAGTTTGTTAGGCATTTCTTTATTGAATTTATACCTGCACAATCATCGAATATTTTTATTTAATCATGCAGGGGACGGACCTAATAACGCTTCAATATCATTAGCGTTATCAGCGTCGTATATAATTTGTAGATTTCAGTGATGTTTACGTACCTCAACTTCAATTTTCAATTTGTTTTGATGATATAAAAAAGAAATGCTAAATTTGGAGAGAAAATAACATGTTTTTGTTTTGATTTGTGTGTAAAACTTGCCATAGATATGGCTCAAGTAATTTCATTTTTGAGTATAAGACGTTAGTTTTCTTCAATTGCAATTTGAAAAGTCTAGCTTTATTGTTGCTTGTATACTTAATTGAATGTGCGCTCTGGTGTCCTTTGTCCTCGACTTAACGAATAAAACAGCTTTTTCCGTGCTCCGTTCAGTAATAAACATGCAGGAAGTCAAGTAAGCACGAAAGATTCAAAGGAACTTGCTGAAAACTATAGACCAATCTCGCTACTACCCATTCTCAGCAAAGTCATGGAACGCTGCGTCTATATATTAGTTATACGATGGATTCAAGTGGCATACCGTGGAATATCCCACGAGTCACTTGTAGTTTCTAGTATACACACGAGCCTTTAGGCGAGTGTTTATACAAAGAAAATACAAGTGACGAGTGGGATATTCACGGTATGCCACGAGAAACCATTGTATAACCATTTTATCCCACACCATAGAAAATACAAATGTGTAGATTCAACATGCAGTGAATGATGGGAAGGAAGAGTGAAATACCGATGAATATACAACGGCTTTCCTGCTTTCTGATTGGCTGTATTTTCTATGGTGTGGGATAAAACAGAATATATGATGACGTGATACATCTGATTACCACTACACAGCATGGGTTTCTAAGATCTCGCTTGTGTGTCACACAGCTGCTTTCTGTCCTGTCCTGTTCTGTTTTTTAATCATGGACGTACTCGTCTAAATCAAAATCCTAGCCTTGTTCTCGAAGTCCCTTTGTGCAAGTCCAGCACATTTAAAGCATCATATTTTAATCCTATAGTCTGTCTCTGGAATTCCATCTGTAAAGTAGCTCCTCCTAGTTTTTTGTCCAGCCTTTCGACATTCAAATCGTTGCTAAGGCTGAAATACTGCACTCTCCTAGATAGTCTATTTAATATCGACTTGCCTTGCACATGGTCACTAGTTCGTGAGTGTCTGTGTCACAGATAAGAACACATTTACTCATTTAATATATATATTATCTTACATTTATTTATATGTCTGTCCTCAAGGGAAGTGCCTAGCATGGGACTTTTCCTATTGGGTATTTTAACTTATCTACTTTTCCTTTAAACTATTTTCATATTGTACTATATTAACAGCTATTGCCCAATAAAATTGTAAAATAAAAGAAGTGTGAAGAGAAGCACAAGCCGTAGGCTATGTTGTACATCTCGCGACAATGAAAGTTTGTCCGAAGCATCGTTTTCAGTTAGCTGGAGGATCAAGAGAAAGTCTGAAGAGCCGATCCGCTCTTTCACCTTTCGCCACTAATTTGTATACTATATATATATAGCACCCCCATCCCGGCCCCCACTTTAAAATGAGCTCCGCCGTCCCTGTACCTCGAACACAAAGGCAAGGCAAAGCCTGATCGTACAGTAACCAAATTCAACCTAAATCTATATATCAGCAACCGGGTTGTTAGTAATGTATACAATAAGAATGGCCGTGTTGTGTCAGATATACAACCACGAGCCGAAGGCGAGTGATTGTATATCTGATACAACACGGACACGAATATTGTATATTACTTTGTCCATTCATGTTCTATTAAAATTTTAAAGATAAAATTGAATTTGGCTGAGAAAATTGGAGTTGAAATTTATGCAATTCAGGACGATTTTGTATCAGATATACAACCTCCTCCACGGACAATGATTTCTATTGTGTTTTCCTCATTAATTATTCATGAGTTTTATAATACTTATTACCCAGTGGTGCAAGTGAGGTTTCTCTTACTTTGAAAGACTTGAATTTACTAAATTTACTAGTTTTTTAGTTGGGGGAGGGCTATTCTGGGGGAGGGCTATTCTGGGGGACCCGAAAAATTACTGCCACCTCCCTGAAAATTTTGAGGTATATAATAGCCTCTCGGAAATGTGATTTCCAGTGTTTTGACGGACAATTGTAACATTTTTATTGTATTAAACTCATGTAAGAGCTTTAGGTAACTCTTAACAGAAAAATGTTTTTTGAAAATTTGTTTTGTTTTGTTTCGTTTTAGGGCAGATAAAAAACATTTGTGTCCCCAACTTTCAGTGCATACTGGTTATGACCCCCCTCCCCCTCAAAAAGGGAAGGAACGAAAGAACGAACTGACATGAAGGAAGGAAGGAAGGAAGGAAGGAAAGAAAGAAAGAAGTAAGGAAGGAATAAAAACATGGGAATGTAAAACATAGAAAAATTACTTAATTGAACACACATTTCAAAAAAGGTTGTCGGAGTGAAAGACGCAAAGGAATTATGGATATGCAACTGAAAGCAAATAATCGAGGTCTTAAAAGGATTTCGTCCACTACAAACAACACTAGGTATCTAAATAACTTTCGATTTATTTTAGATGAGAATAATAGTACTGAAAGTTCCATCCGATTAGAGTAATAGTTACACTCGACCACAGGCCCTTCCTCAACTCTGACACTATTGATGATGCGGTTGACGCACATTTTATGTGTATAAAAAATCACATAAAATGTTTTGATGCTCCTATACATCTCATTTACTAAATCTTGAACATCTATCTCTTCTTTAGAAGAAACACTATGAACATCTAATCATATAAAACAACAGAAACAGAACATTTTTCTTGAAAAATGTAACATTTGCTGGGGTTCAATAGGCATATTTGCTCTAATTGTTTTGGCATTGAAAATAAAAAACCCAAAGAATTTCTTGTGGTGGTAATCTTTAGGAAGGTCTCATCTACCAAGCTGGTAGTTTTCAGCCCAAGAGGTGCGTTGGACACGGTAGAAGTTTTGATCAAAGAAACAGTATATATCAATGCTAAATTTCTGAATATTTAGAAACATGAATGTTAAACCTATTTTATGCGATAGCTACAAAGTTTTCAGAATTTTTTGCTTTCCTATGTATTGCTAATGCATGAAAATTAATGCTCAAAAAATTTCATTGCTAAACATGAAAAATAGTGACATAATTTTACCTTAAAAACAGGTAAAAAATTATGCTAATTTCCCTTATTAATTATATTCAACAAACTTCAAACTCTTCCTAAAAATATCACCATGCAAGTTTCAAGCCATTTAAACGAGTTTGATTTTTTACCATCCACCGAATGTTTCTTGAATCTTACAGTCATGTCCTCTTAAGAGCTGAATTGACCCTCATAGGAGATGTTAAAACGAACCGATGCAAATCTGTTTTGGATAATGGAGGTGCTGATTTGGAATTTGTAGGAGCTGAATTAAATTTTGGTAGAGCTGAAACGTTACGAAAAGTAGTGTTGTTTTGGCTATGACAGGTTCATAAAAGTCTTTTAAAAGCTGCTTCAGTCCAAATGGAATTTGCAACACAAGGTCTGGTTTTGCCATTCTGAGTAAAAATAAACTGTTTTGGTTAGATGTTGACAACATGATGCAACAATATCGTAACCCATCTATTGTAGATTATATATGTAATTAACAATGATGACCCCATTCATTATATTTTTTGAAAATTTAATCTCATAAAATCAATATCAAACATTAGTGTAAAAGAGGTAACACGTACAATTTATGGAAAAAAATACAATATAAAAGTGTACAACTAACTGTAGAAAGATTGTCAGGAAGCTCTCAAATAATTTCTGCATTCAAAATTGCATTAAATAATGAAATACTTATCAATCAAGGTCTACCCTCTTATCAATCATGTTTAGCTATAGTGTACATACAATGCAAAGGGCATTCAAATCATGTATTCTACAACCTGTGGCTTAACAAACTTTTTTACTTCACCAAAGTTGGTGTCCTTCTGGGGAAAAAATTAGACATTTGCAGTCAATATTATTCCTTAAATAATGATGAATTACAATTGACTTATAAAATGATGGCCTCTTTGCTTTCCACATACAGGTAATAGATAATCCTTCAATCAAATCACATCATACAAACTCTATATATTTATATATAGCTGGCCATGTAACTGAAACTATATAAATTTTAGATTCTGTACAAGGTGCACAAATTCCATCATAAGTGTTAATATAATGCTTTGTATCTAACTTGGCTAGTTGTAGGAAAATTTAAATTTGATACTATGATGCAACTTTAGAAAAAAAAAATTGAAACAAGTTCAAAGCAAAAAAAAACAACTAAATATTTAGCACTGCTGCCTAAAATGTAACTGTATATCAAGACTCAGGGTCTAGCACTCAACATACATTTACCTCGATCACAGATTAGAACAACACACACACATTACACTAACAACAACGTCTAAAATGTGACCAAGCAATGCATACTGGAGATGAGATACCAAGACTTAGGGTCTCGCACTCAACATGCATTTACCTCGATCACAGATTAGAACACACATTACATTAACAACAATGCCTAAAATGCGACCAAGCAATGCATACTGGAGATGAGATAATGCATTTACCTCTATCACAGATTAGAACACACATTACATTAACAACAATGCCTAAAATGCGACCAAGCAATTGCAATGCATACTAGACATGTGATACCAAAACTCAAGGTCTCGCACTCAAGATGCAATCATAGCACCTGCACTAAGGTGCTATTAGTGTGGTGCAAAAGAGATGTAGTTCATTGTAAGTTTTTGTTTACAAAGTGATGTTCAACATAATTTTCGAATAATTTATAACTTTTGAGATAAAATACAAGACTAGTTTGTATAAATTTAGCCTCTAACAAAACACAGAAGAACTTTGTGGAACTAAAAAACAATTTTCCGTTGCTTCTTTGAGGGTAGTTTAGTATTATAACCATTTTGCAACGAAGAAATAGCTAAGCTTATAACTGTTTATAAATCTTCAATAATACATCTTACCTTTAATTTCTACCTTTCGGGGTCACATCCCAAGGCACATTAATGCTGCTGGATTTTCCCCCTTTTCTCCCTGCATAAAGAATTAAATAACATAACTTTTACTAGCATTTAAACTTGTGAGTTCAGTTAGCATTATTTAGCATTTTTATAACTTTATGTAAGCTTACTCAGTAAAGAAAAATGCGGTAAATTTCATTAAGGCAAAACAACTTCACTTACATTTACAGTTTCATGGCTTTGAGGTGTCCATTAAGGGGTAAATAAACTAGAACCAGAGGATTCTCGAGACTGCATGTCCTCTGGTGGAGAGTCGCTCGAAAGTGTATTGCTGGACATAGAAGGCTGAAACATAAAAACAAAAGATAAAAAGAAGGTTACAAAACATATATGCAATATAACAACACACAAAAGAATAATTTGAAAGCCTAAAAAACGATTAATTCAGAAATATTCCTTCAGGCCATCATCAACGGTGGTCAATTTATCCCTGGCGATGTATGACACCCTCCCGCGATCCAATTTTATCGTGTCAGCGGTTGTGTAATCTAATTATATGCATAATACATACGTAATGCAATGCCTGGGTCACGCTAGAATTTATTACACTTGAGTACTCAGAATCTTTTTTTTTTCTATAGGGGGAGAGATTATATATTATATTTTTCTACTCCGACGAAGGACTAGCGTCCGAAACGTCAGTAAGTAATCTTTCTTATTTTTTACGGTGTAAAATTTAACTTTTTATCACAACTGTTATTATTCCAGTTGTTATGAGTCCAGTTGAACCCTTTATAAAATCTAAATTGCATCCCGTGGTATTACCTGCTCAGCTGAAATTGTTAACTTTTCACTTATGCTTTTTTGAGAATAAACATTATTTAATTACTGGATTAACTCAAATTCGTTGCATATTTTCTGAAGAAAAGATCTAGAAATATTATCGAAATACTATTGAAATATTATTGAGACCAAATCAGTAAAATCAAATATTTTGAATTGTTTTGAAAAATCAACTATGACTGGTTATGAGTATTTTTTTCGTTACCTTGTATGAAAATCATAATGTAGAATGTTTTGATTAAATCAGTCTGTACATTAAAAAAAAAACCTCTAGGTAAAAAATATACATTATGGACAGTGAAAAAACAGTCTGGACAGGGCTTCAGGAAAGTCAATCTAAATGCAGCTTGCATGAAAATATTGTCTACATTTTTTTTATATAGAAGAGTTATAACGTATATTACTTTGATTAATTATTTTACCTGTACTCGAAAACCTCTTGTGACCTTTATCTTTGTCACGAACATGCGATCGAACAAAACACGCGGAGTTTAAAGACTTAAAACTCCCTAAAAATCTCGCTTTTTCTTCATTATTTTCTTCAATGAACCCATAGCAAAAGTTTCCCTCCCTTAGAAATTCATGCAAATGATTTTGAAGAAAGTCAACCTCCTGATTTTTAAGCTCCGAAGAGTGCGAAGACTGAGACATTTTAGACTGAGACATTTTATCTTTAAATTAGTTGTGCAAGCAAATATGGATTTCGCGAATCAATTTAAGTTAGTTAATAATTTTTTTTGTTTCAGTGTCATCTGGAAAATGAAGGGGAGCGTGACCACTATATCATCTATATTAGATTACACAACCGCTGACACGATAAAATTGGATCGCGGGAGGGTGTCATGCATCACCAGGGATAAATAGACCTTTTCAGCTTCGTTGTTTGTTGTGCCCATTTCAGACCATGTGATGCCACTCTTGGAAACTGATTCTTTCATGTGTAAATATTTTAACAAAAGAACATTTCTCAAGGAAATGTCATGTGGTCTGAAATGGGCAATTTGCATACGAAGCTAAAAAGGTCTATTGACGACTGCCAATTCATTTTCAGTGAGACCGCGGAAGACTGTGCAGTCCTGTGCAGGCACGTGACATTTGGTTGTCCATTATAGGGAGCCCAATTTAGATGAAAGCAAAAGTAAAAATAAAATCTGAAAAAAACGAGAAAAATCGACTTTTGCTACTTATTATGTAAAGAAAAAGATACCAGCTCCCTATTTCTTCTTCAGCTTGAAGGAAAAATAAGGAAACTTAATTTTATCAGTCCTTTTCGCTCTTAAAGTTAATTCGGCTCCCTGTGGTTCTATCGGTCACACGACTTTTTTGCGCGCTATGATCGATTCGGTGAACGAACTGTTTTGCGGTCCTTGCAGAGATAGCAGATTGAAGAAGAGGAGTACCAAATTGCCTAAAACCTTTAAAGACTACGTTTCCGCCGACCCGAAAAGCCGACTTTTGGTAGAAGAAGGTAATACATTGTTTGTTAAAAAGTTCAAATACCGTTTGGAAAGCACGTGCTTCTATAACAGTGATGGTCGTATCAAAATAAGACTGTACACGAGATTGATTGGATGGGAGTATCAGAATAAGAATGTACACGAGATGGCTTGGATGGTCGTATCAAAATAAGAATGTACACGAGATGGCTTGAATGGTCGTATCAAAATAAGAATGTACGCGAGATGGCTTGAATGGTCGTATCAAAATAAGAATGTACACGAGATGGCTTGAATGGTCGTATCAAAATAAGAATGTGCGCGAGATGGCTTGAATGGTCGTATCAAAATAAGAATGTACACGAGATGGCTTGAATGGTCGTATCAAAATAAGAATGTACACGAGATGGCTTGAATGGTCGTATCAAAATAAGAATGTACGCGAGATGGCTTGAATGGTCGTATCAAAATAAGAATGTACACGAGATGGCTTGGATGGTCGTATCAAAATAAGAATGTACACGAGATTTATTGGACTGGTGTATCAGAATAAGAATGTACACGAGATGGCTTGGATGGTCGTATCAAAATAAGAATGTACACGAGATGGCTTGGATGGTCGTATCAAAATAAGAATGTAAACGAAGACCCAGGAAAAACGAAGACCCCCGAATATAGTACTGTTTCACGGATTTAATGAAAGTTTGCCGGAGAAGTCTTGAGCTCTGTGTAAACTGCGGCTCGGTTTTACACAACAGCTCTCGACTTCTCCCAAACGTCCCTCGTGTTTATATCAGGCTATGTAAACACAGCAAACGTTTTCTATTTGTTAAACACGAGATGGATTGGATGAACGCATAGGAATAAAAATGTACACGAGATGGATAGATTGTTAAACTAATTGATCATATATTTTTTTGTCGCACGGGGACTTTTGAACGCTGTCATTTATAGATACTGCAAGAGCTGCTTGTACGAAGCCTGAATACCATCCAGTGGATAAAACCTATACACCAATTCAAAGTTTAAGAATCGTTTTCAGTGCGAATGCGATTTTATCCTGAATTTCTCGCCTTCTTTTGTTTAGTTACAAAACATAAGAAGGTTTAAACAAAAGGAGGTGAGAAATTCGGGATAAAATCGCTGCGCACTGAAAACGATTCCGCTTAAACTTTGAACTGGCTTATACACTGGATAACTATTATAAAGTAGATAACTTTATCCTGGTTTCGTACAACCGGCCCCAGTAGTATAGACAGCAACACAGCAATTACAGAAAACTTGGTTAAGTTCGTATGAAGTAGTTGCACTACATTCATACAATCATAGTGTAATATTCTATTTCAGTCATTGTTATTAATAAGGAATGGACAACCAACTCCGACCGGAGTCACCTCCGGCACGAAGTGGCGGATAAACTAAGGCTACCCCTGCACCCCGGCTGAACCGGGTGGGAGGGTGGGCACGATCTCTTCCCGGACCGCTAACTGATTTCTTGTCGAAGTAATACATCCAAAGGCGTCCTTTTACTTTATATAACCCCACAACCAATCAGGAACTGCCTATTTTGCCGCCAAGGGACATTCCTTTGTGATAAGTGTTATAAATAACATTCCTTCAACCGAAATATACATATTCAATGACTTTGAATAGATTTGTTGTTTGCATGTTAGCTTCTTCAGGCAGAAAATATTTCAAAGCAGGAATCATAGTTTACTTTTCAAATCGAGAGAGCTGAAATCATGATGCTGATAGCATGTATTCAAGTAAGAAAAGAGAAAAAAGAAAAACAATTGAAAAATTATCTTATCAGGATACGACGGGATTCGAACCTACGTCCACAGAGACAAATTCAAAAATTTATATCACGGTGCCATACCCCGAGACATCCGCAGAGCTGGGCCGTCGTATGGACTTCGGACCTGACGGCAATTAAATCCTTCTGTCCTTGGGTGTACGGATTACGCAGAAAAATGTTCTAGCCGAGGCATCCGGAGAGAGACCAGCCGGCCCCCAGACCATACCTACAGCTAATCCCTTGCACTATCTTCAACGCACGTTGAATTCAAGTGGAAAATAACCTAGTCTATCTAGTGCAGTGTTATCACGGCTATTGTTGTGCAAATTACGTAAAACCGTGGCCTAGTGGGAAAAACGTGGGTTTCAATCAGACTCGGTCAAGCTCGTTTTGGGCTGGGTCAGTACTTGGATGGGTGACCTTTTTTCGACAAATAGTGTCCCATTTTCTTTATGAAGTGCAAGGACTGAAATAATGAAACAATGAATATTTAAAGGATTCCTGTTTGCGTTGAGCGTATTACCAGAACAGCATGGTTAAGAGGAGACAAAGGACCCTAGTTAGGGTAGAGGAATAATCCTAGTTCAGTGAAAAGAATACTATTGGTTCAGTTGAAGGGAAACTCTTTGCTCTGGTGAAGGGATGCTCCTACTCGTTATTCGTTATTCGAAATATCCCTGAAATACTTGATCATTATTCAAACGTTTTCTGCTTGCGGTGAACGTATTATAGGAACCAATTGGTCAACAGGATAAAAAAGACCAAAAACAGAAACACAAATACCAAAGTCAAAGCAGAACTCTCACTGGATTGGATAATAATGTACACAAGATGGATTGGATGAATGCATAGGAATAACAATGTAAAACCAGATGGATTGGATGAATGCATAGGAATAACAATGTACACGAGATGGATTGGATGAATGCATAGGAATAACAATGTAACGAGATGGATTGGACGAAAGCATAGGAATAGCAATGTACACGAGATGGATTGGATGAACGCATAGAAATAAGAATGTACATGAGATAGATTGGATGAAAGCATAGAAATAACAATGTACACGAGATGGAT
Organism: Anthopleura xanthogrammica; assembly: GCA_964019055.1. Taxonomy (NCBI): domain Eukaryota; kingdom Metazoa; phylum Cnidaria; class Anthozoa; order Actiniaria; family Actiniidae; genus Anthopleura; species Anthopleura xanthogrammica. The sequence continues at coordinate 8,927,481 of OZ025210.1, forward strand.
TCGATGAATGCTTAGGAATAAGATTGTACATGAGATGGATTGGATGCCGGTAAGCATAGAAACAACAATGTGCACGAGAAGGATTGGATAAACACATAGGAATAAGAATGTATAGAGATGAATTGGATGAACGCTTAGGAATAAGAATGTACATGAGATGGATTGAATGAAAGCACAGGAATAAGAATGTACATGAGATGGATTGGAGAAATGCATAGGAATAAGAATGTACAAGAGATGGATTAGATGAACGTTTAGGAATAAGAATGTACATGAGATGGATTGGAGAAACGCATAGGAATAAGAATGTACACGACTGGCTTCTAGCTTACGTACAGCCAGAGATATTTGAGATTTTCTTCAGCTTAGCTTTCTCGCATCCGCAAAGCGAATTAAAAGGGAATGTATGGTCATCAAACAACAATTTTGGATATTTTTTTGTACGACTCGATATTCACACAGAAACTCGAGAAAGATGAAAGACAGCCTCTCAGGAGCACCCAAGACTGGACTCAATTCTACTTTGTCGTACATGATATCACAAAACTATATGTAAGGGTTAAAGAATAAACGCGAGTGCTTTATGGGATTTAGAGCTCCGAGCATTGATAGAAAGCCACGAGGGCGAAGCCCAATTGGCTTCCTATCATTGCAAGGAGATTTTAATCCCATCAAGCATGAGGGTTTATTCTCTAACCGATTTAGAATATAAAGACATACTCACGAGATCATTGTTTGTATGAATGAAGAAAATGAATCTTTGAATAAAAGTAATATACGACATATTTTTTTAGCTTTGAAATAACAGAAATACAATAAAATGTTCTGTTCATTAGGAACATGTATTTGATGGTCTGTCCGACACTAGAGAAAAACGTTTGCGCATGCGTGCCTTTCCGCACGCTTTCTAAGAATTTACAAGAGTATTAGTGAGAAAAATGCTTTTCGTTTTCTCCGAGTATACAAAAAAATTCGTGGGTATATTTTTATGGGACCAAGATACTATATTAATAAAGAAAATATGAAAGAATAAGCCTTAAGTTTTAATGACTGACTCTAAGTTTTGGCATTTTGTAAAGACTATTCTTCAGGCAAGTGTGAAAGTCAAATTTGCATACTTTTACAATAGCAAGAAGACGCTTTTGACTGCTTTGCATACGGACTTGGAGCATGTGCAGACGTTTTTCACGCGTGTCGGTCTGTCCCCCGAGACTTACAGCACAACGCGCAAAAGTATGACCACTTTTGATATATTCGCATACTTCTATGCACAGGTTTTTTGCTGCCAAACGAGTTTTACTTCCTTATTTGGTAAAAACCAGACAGCTTGGCATCAAATGTGTCTGTTTAAAGTACAAAATCTCGTGCATAGAAGTATGCGAATACATTAAATGTGGTCCTACTTTTGCGCGTCGCGCTGTAAGAATTTCACAGCGCGACGCGCTAAAGTATGACCACTTTTAATGTATTCGCATACTTCAATGCACGGGCTTTTTGCTCCAAACGAGCTTTTACACGCCTTATTTGGTAAAACCAGACAACGTTGCATCAATTGTGTCGGTTTAAAGTAAAAAATCCCGTGCATAGAAGTATGCGAATACATTAAATGTGGTCATACTTTTGAGCGTCGCGCTGTAATCGAGAATTTATATAGTCAGTTGTACCTGTAACGTGAAGAGACGTCAGCGGCCAAGGTTTCTGTCGACAAGTTTCAATATAATTTCAAGACAAATTGTAAGTACAAGTTTTGAAGAAAAAAACACGCTTTTTGAGTTTTATCACATGTTAAAAATTGTCTCATAAGAGATGTCTGACAAAATGTTAATATTATATTTATTTCGAACTACAGTTCTACTAGATGTCAGAGCGAATGTAAAAGACCGTAGTATATCCATAACAGTCAAAAATACTACTCCAATGCCATGCGAATACGCCGGTAAGAAACCAAAACTTATCTAAATTAGTAATACGTCAAAGAACGCAAATAAGTTGCCGTTTGGAAGCTGAATATTGGCAAGACGTGGTCTAGAATCGATTCAAAAAAATCACAGAAATGCTTCCAGAATTTGATATTTCGATTTTTCGGGAAAAGACACAAAGCAATTCGTTTCTTGTATAGAAAAAAATCTGTTCGCTTCTGTTGACTTGCAAATTTAGTACAAGTGCCAAAGAAACATATATTAAGCTACTGCCTGTTAAGATTATTTTTTGAAATAATATATTTGTGTTATAATATATAGCTAATGCAATTAACGTTGTGGATGAAAAAAGCCTGAAGTCTAAAGCTTTATTTGAGAGCGGAATCATGAAACTTATTTCACCGTGGCATTATAACAATCAGAAACTCACTGTATGCTTGCAAATTCTACGACTTAGACATATATTCCTTAATTTTTAGATAGCCTACAGTGAAGTTTGTTGGTAAAAAAAAAGCAAATAATCTTTTGGTTTTTTAACCGACGACAACGTTAATTGAATTTGCTATTATGAGTTATATATTACGGTATTTCAGAGATGATTTAATATATAGATTTAGGCACTGCCTAAAAGCGGAGCTCCCATAAATAGTATATATAGTGCTAAAAACGTGACAATTATGTGACGCGGCATAACGCCAGTTACAGCGTTTCAACTTCTTCTGATTTTAATACCAGAACCCAGAAGGAAAAACTAAAAGAAAAACCATTATTTTAAGCCTTCAAAAGCATTAGAAAACTTTTCAATTCGAAGAAAAATAATTATAGATTGTAGAACATATGAATACATGTATAGAACAAAGGATTTTATTCAGCAAATCTTAAGTTTTTTAGGTGGAAAGCGAACTACACTGAAAATTGTCGAAAAATATTATGAGCTTAAGAGTACATTCACATGTAAAGAACTTCACATGTAAAAAGAGACATATTCATTAATGCAATATAATAATTTTTTTTGTTAGTAAGTTGGTCTTTTTTTCAGATTTATTCTTAACTTTATTATCGAGCGAAATATCTTACCAAAACATAAGCTTATCCATAAAAAAAACAAGCTCATCATTTTTGCGATTGTGTAATAATAATAGCTGGAAAAGCCCGATAAATAGCAAATATTTGGTGTGATATGTATTCCTTTTTCATATTTCATTCAACATAAAAATATATTATCTATAAAAATGTCAAAATTTCCATATGATTATGAAATATGGAATCTTGTTTTGACATCGGAATTCCTCGCGTGATCGTGAGGCTCGCTGGCCGTCAAATATATTTTCTTTTTACTAAGTCTTACTAGTATTAGCCTTTATTTTTGAAATGGGATCAAAAAAAAAAATTCAAAGCTTCAAATATCGCTTTTTTGGTTCACAAGTATTGAAGAAAAAGATGATAAAAATCTAAAATACAGTAAAAACGACAAACTACCATTTTTTTTACAATGTTTGCCGAAGCAACGTCCTTGGCTTGTCTGAGAGTTTCTCCAGCTCGTTTACACATTTTTTGTCGATTTTTTTACGAAATATTAGTTAACATTAATTAATTTACCTTCTATGAAGTGTTTTCTACGGAACTGAAATATTATTCTTGCAGTATAATCAGGTTTTTCTTGTCTACAGGCTACTTTTTCTCTCACTAAAGTTTCAGTCACGAAACTTCATCGTAAGAATAAGAATCTTCCCTCGCTAAATCCTCCTTAGCAACTCGCTAAAGTCGAAAAATTGTTTTTGTTCACTTTAAGACAGACATGACTTCGATTAAACTTATTTTCGCATTGCAAAAATAAGAAAAAATACTTCTTGATCCATCTTTGATTACATTATTGCGATTTTTTCCTTGCATTTGTGAGTAAGCAAAGCACGCGGGAACCCTGTGCATAGTGGTACACGGACGGACATATGTATGGACAAATCAATCCATGAAAAGTCAACTCGATGGATAACTATTTTTTTTTAAGTATGGTGCCCGCGCGGGAGCTCCGCTAAAACTCTAGGACTTAAATATTTTGGTAAGGGGGACATTGAATAATTTCTGTATATCCAATGACTGTCATATCCAATAGAGTAACTATACTGAGGTGTCAAAATGGAAGAAGCCTTGAAGCTCAGGGAAAATACAGGTTTATTCAATTAGTATTTTCTAAGTTAGACATTAGTATTCCCTATATAGTGAATACTAACAAGACCTTGAAACAAAAAGAAAACAAAAGGCCTTATTAGTTGATTTGGCTTTTTTTCCACAGGGCTGAATTAGACCCAGCCTTAAGAGCTGGTTTCTGTAAGAATCAAGCAAAGTCGGAAATAAAAATTTTTGGCCCACCGTGAAACTTTGTGTGCAGGTAGGCCACCCAGGGGGGTGCACAAAAACACCTAGTGTTGGGGTCCTCAAATACATTGTTGCCATGGAAACGGCCATCGCTCTTTTCAGTCCTAGTACTCAAAATTCCACTCTAAGCACTCTCGAAAATAGTGAAAACTCATAATGCTGGTTGTCCGGCGCATTTAAAGCAATCGAATTTAAATTTCCTGAAATTGTAAACCAACTTTTGAACTTTTGAAAAATGCAAAAGACGACAATTTTCGTCAACGATAACCTCAAAAAGTTGATACATAGTCAAGGGCCATGTTGGCCATTTTCATAAAAAGCAAAAACAGGGTAAGCTATTCAGCTCATATCTCATAAAGTAGCGCCTTCTGAGAAGCCTACTCTTTGTCACCGTTTCTACAAATATTGATCTCTTGGATCGTGGAAAAAAGTCTGCGGGCTGTCTTTTAGTTTTACTCTGGGGCTTCGTAACATTTGAGCTAAATTTGCAAAACATTGAAAATCAGTCGTGTTGTAACCCTATTAATCCCTCTAAAAATTCCTTCAACTTAGCAAATATGGCCATAAACCAGTTCTATATTATCTATTGCTACCATTCAACTTGAATTATAAAACTTTGAAGCAACCTTATCCGAGAAATTCAAATTCATAAAAGGCTCAACTTACGAATGTTGGAAGGCTTTTTCCATGTCGGTTCGATGGAGTTATGTTTTCCTTTTACTCGGTCATATGATGTAAAAATGTTATCAGAACTGAAAGAGTAAATGATGTACGACTTAGGAACATCCACATCAAAGAAACGTTTGATTTACTCGTCCGCACAGCCAGCAGCAAAGGGGTATTTATAAGATCAGAGATCCAGTCAAAACTGATGTTGACGATCACAACAATCGATACATTTACACCAAATTCAGTCAAAAAATTCGTTCACAGAGCCAATTATGTAGTCGATGCACTTTAAAAGAGGAAAATAAAAGTCAAGGTGTCCTGACAGCTACGGCAGTGCAATAGTTCACTTTAAAATTGCGAGCAACAAGTGGCTTGTTGTTGATAAACGTCGTCATATGCAGGTACTGGAAATGTCACGTAATTGTCACAGCCGCTGACCGGAAATAACAGCAGTTTCACTTAAACTCGTAGACACCGTACCCATGTGTGAATTGTATTCACCACTTGATTAGAATTTTCCGTAAAACTTATCATAGCTTCAGATAAACTTATTATAGTCTTAGTTATACTATTACGCTCCAAGAAAATGTAAATATTCGAATGAGTAGTAGTCACGACCATGGGCTTTCTGTGGTCATTGTACAGTATTATATGACAATGATTATTAGTAATTATTTAGCAGTTATTCGCCGAAGGCGAAGTGATTATCGATGAATATTTACCGAGCGGCGAGTCTTCGAGCTGCGAGGTAAATATTCATCGATAACCACTGAGCTTGAGGTGAATAATTGTTTTAGTATAAATAAAAAGGTGATTATTTCAAAAAAGAAAGAAGGAAACAACATTGAAAGTGAAAATATTTTATTTTTTAAAAGCGCGACGGTCACGCTGACAGCCATTTTGTCCGAAAAGGTGATTATCGGCTGATAATCCGAGATAGAAAACCAATCAGAGCGCGCGATTTTGTATAATCACCTTTGTATTTATACTAAAACACGTTAACTTACTTCAAAAGGGTAGAAAACCACGTTTTATTGACTGAGCATTTTTTTAAGGTTTGTTTTTCCAAATATTTTTAAACAAAATCTCTCACGTGGTTTAGAGTTAGCATGCCCTCATTTCCGGTCAGCGGCTGTGAATTACGTGACATTTCCGGTGTCCACGTATGATGGAGTTTATCAACTACAAGGCCCTTGTTTATCGCCATTTTAAAGTGAATTATTGCATTACTGTGGCTGTCATGACTTTCTTGACTTCTATTTTCCTCTTATAAAGTGCATCGACTACATAATTGGCTGCGTGAACGGAATATGTGGCTGAATTTGGTGTAAATGTATCGATTGTTGTGATCGTCAACATCAGTTTTGACTGGATCTCTCATCTTTTAAATACCCCTTTGCTGCTGGTCTTTCAGTTCTGATAACATTTTTACATCATATGACCGAGTAAAAGGAAAACATACTTCCATCCACCCGGCATGGAAAAAGCCTTTTATGAATTTGAATTTCTCGGATAAGGTTGCTTCAAAGTTTTATAATTCAAGTTGAATGGTAGCAATAGATAATATAGAACTGGTTTATGGCCATATTTGCTAAGTTGGAGGAATTTTTAGAGGGATTGATAGGGTTACAACATGACTGATTTTCAATGTGTTGCAAATTTAGCTCAAATGTTACGAAGCCCCCGAGTAAAACTAAAGGACAGCCCGCAGATTTTGTTGAGATCAATATTTGTAGAAACTGTGACAAAGAGTAGGCCTCTCAGAAGGCGCTACTTTGGGAGATATGAGCCGAATAGTTTACCATGTTTTTGCTTTTTATGAAAATGGCCAACATGGCCCTTGACTATGTATCAACTTTTTGAGGTTATCGTTGACGAAAATTGTCGTCTTTTGCATTTTTCAAAAGTTCAAAAGTTGGTTTACAATTTCAGGAAATTTAAATTCGATTGCTTTAAATGCGCCGGACAACCAGCATTATGAATTTTCCCTATTTTCGAGGGTGCTTAAGGTGGAATTTTGAGTACTAGGACTGAAAAGAGCGATGGCCGTTTCCATGGCAACAATGTATTTGAGGACCCCAACACTAGGTGTTTTTGTGCACCCCCTGGGTGGCCTACCTGCACACAAAGTTTCATGGTGGGCCAACATTTTTCATTTCCAACTTTGCTTGATTCTTACAGAGACCAGCTCTTAAGAGCTAAATTGACCCTCAGAGGAGGTGCTAAAACGAACCAATGCAAATCTGTTTTGGATAATGAAGGTGCTGATTTGGAATTTGTAGGAGCTGAATTAAATTTTGATAGAGCTGAAACGTTACGAAAAGTAGTGTTGTTTTGGCTATGACAGGCTCATAAGAGTCTTTTAAAAGCTGCGTCAGTCCAAATGGAACCAATTTGCAACACAAGGTCTGGTTTTGCCATTCTGAGTAAAAATAAACTGTTTTGGTTAGATGTTGACAACATGATGCAACAATATCGTAACCCATCTATTGTAGATTATATATATAATTAACAATGATGACACCATTATATTTTTTTTAAATTTAATCTCATAAAATTACAATATCAAACATTAGTGTAAAAGAGGTAACACGTACAATTTATGGGATAATAATACACATGAAAAAATTTCTCAATTCTGATTGGCTGAGAGCAGTGCAGAAAAAAGGAAATCAAGTGCAGAAAAAAGGAAATCAAGTGCAGAAAAAAGGAAATCAAATTGTTTTCATGTGTATTATTAATTGGAAATCATATGGTTTTTCTCGTGCAATTTTGGAATAAATTTGAACTCACTCGTTCAAATTTATTCCAAATTGCACTCGAAACCATATGATTTCCAGTACAAAATACAATATACAAGTGTAAAACTAACTGTAGAAAGAGTTTCAGGAAGCTCTCAAATAATTTCTGCATTCAAAATTGCATTAAATAATGAAATACTTATCAATCAAGGTCTACCCTCTTATCAATCATGTTTAGCTATAGTGTACATACAATGCAAAGGGCATTCAAATCATGCATTCTACAACCTGTGGCTTGACAAACTTTTTTACTTCACCAAAGTTGGTGTCCTTCTGGGGAAAAAATAGACACTTGCAGTCAATATCATTCCTTAAATAATGATGAATTACAATTGACTTATAAAATGATGGCCTCTTGGCTTTCCACATACAGGTAATAGATAATCCTTCAATCAAATCACATCATACAAACTCTATATATTTATATATAGCTGGCCGTGTAACTGAAACTATATACATTTTAGATTCTGTACAAGGTGCACAAATTCCATCATAAGTGTTAATATAATGCTTTGTATCTAACTTGGCTAGTTGTAGGAAAATTTAAATTTGATACTATGATGCAACTTTAGAAAAAAAAAATTGAAATAAGTTCAAAGCAAAAAAAAAACTAAATATTTAGCACTGCTGCCTAAAATGTAAATGTATATCAAGACTCAGGGTCTAGCACTCAACATACATTTACCTCGATCACAGATTAGAACAACACACACACATTAACAACATCTAAAATGTAAACCAAGCAATGCATACTGGACATGAGATACCAAGACTTAGGGTCTCGCACTCAACATGCATTTACCTCGATCACAGATTAGAACACACATTACATTAACAACAATGCCTAAAATGCGACCAAGCAATGCATACTGGAGATGAGATGATGCATTTACCTCTATCACAGATTAGAACACACATTACATTAACAACAATGCCTAAAATGCGACCAAGCAATTGCAATGCATACTAGACATGTGATACCAAAACTCAAGGTCTCGCACTCAAGATGCAATCATAGCACCTGCACTAAGGTGCTATTAGTGTGGTGCAAAAGAGATGGAGTTCATTGTAAGTTTTTGTTTACAAAGTGATGTTCAACATAATTTTCGAATAATTTATAACTTTTGAGATAAAATACAAGACTAGTTTGTATAAATTTAGCCTCTAACAAAACACAGGAGAACTTTGCGGAACTAAAAAAACAATTTTCCGTTGCTTCTTTGAGAGTAGTTTAGTATTTTAACCATTTTGCAACGAAGAAATAGCTAAGCTTATAACTGTTAGTTCAGTTAGCATTATTTAGGCGCGCTTTTAAATTTAGTAAGCTTAAAAATAACTTTATGTAAGCTTACTCAGTAAAGAAAAATGCAGTAAATTTCATTAAGGCAAAACAACTTCACTTACATTTACAGTTTCATGGCCCTGAGGTGTCCATTAAGGGGTAAATAACCTAGAAGCAGAGGATTCTCGAGACTGCATGTCCTCTGGTGGAGAGTCGCTCGAAAGTGTATTGCTGGACATAGAAGGCTGAAACATAAAAACAAAAGATAAAAAGAAGGTTACAAAACATATATGCAATATAACAACACACAAAAGAATAATTTGAAAGCCTAAAAAACGATTAATTCAGAAATATTCCTTCAGGCTATCATCAACCCCCTCAACCGTTGTTCGAATTTGGGAACTACTGGGACTGGGAACTACCTGGGAACTACCACAGGAAGACCAAGCTTGGTTTAAAATATGTGTTAGAATAAATCGAATTTTTTTCAAGATGTTTTAGGAAATTCGAGAGTTTTTGTCCATGGACCGAGATATAGCGCAATTTAAGCCTTTTTAAGGGAAAGGTATAATACTATCCTTACCATTTTCATTAAATTTAGGCAGATAGTGCCTCGTTTTGCCTTCATCCTTATACAAGTCCACTGTCAAAAAATCACCAATTCTTTTTGTTGTCTTGGGTGTGAACAAAAGGATTTTGCTTCTGAAGAAGAGAAATTTTTACGGAACTCCATAATCCTTTATCTACTTCAGTAATTCAACGAGAGGCGCGTGTTCAATTTTCCTTTGATTCGAAGATATGACGAATTTCACAAGCGCAATTCAATCAAATTCGTTCCCAACTCAGTCATATCATCTCTACCATGAAGTGTCATTTTACCCCTATACAAGACTGAAATGGTCCTTTTGTATGCAGGGCTGAAACGGCCCACTAAGTCGAAACAGTAATGACTGGAGTCGAAATGGATTAGATGAACGCATAGAAATAAGAATGTACTACAGATGAATTGGATGAATGCTTAGGAATAAGAATGTACATGAGATGGATTGGATGAAAGCATAGGAATAAGAATGTACATGAGATGGATTGGATGAAAGCATAGGAATAAGAATGTTATTGTACAACAGATGTATTAGATGAACGCTTAGGAATAAGTATGTACATGCGATGGATTGGATGAAGCAAAACAGTGATTTTATCAGAAAAAAATAATTTTATTAGCAAAAAAAAGTCATTTTATCAACAACAAATACATTTTATCAGGAAGAAAGTCGTTTTATCAGCAAAAAGTAATTTTGTTAGCAAAAAGTAATTGTATCAGCAAATAAGTACTTTCATCAGCAAAGGACCTAGGACCTCTATGAAAACCACTGTAGTGATAGAGTTTCCTGATTAAATATTGTTATTATTATTACAAAGCATGTTATCAGTACAAAAAGTCATTTAATAAGCAACAAATATCACTTAATAAGCAAAAAAGTCATTTTATCAGTAAAAAGTCAGATTATTAGCAAAAAAAACAATTTATAAGTAAAACAAGTCATATTATCAGCAAAAAATCATCTTATTAGGAAACAGTCATTTTACCAGCAAAAAAGTCTTTTTATAAGTAGAAAAATTATATCAGCAAAAAAAAGTCATTTTTTTACCAAAAAAAGTCATTTAATAGGTATAAAAGTACTTTTATCACCCAAAATGTCATCTTATTGCGAAAAAAGTCATTTTATCAGGAAAAAAGTCTTTTTATTAGAAAAAAATGTACTTTATCAGCAAAAATGTAATTTAATCACCAAAACGTCATTTAATAAGCAACAAATAACATTTCATAAGCAAACAAGTCATCTTATCAGCATAAACTCATATTATTAGCTAAAAACATCAGTTTTTTCACCAAAAAAGTCATTTTATTAGCAAAAAAGCATTTTATTAGAAAAAAGCCATTTTATAAGTAAAAAAGTAGTTTTATCAGCAAAAAAGTCATTTTATTAGCAAAAATGTCCTTTTATCAACAAAAAGTCAATTAATAAGCAATAAAAAAAGCCTTTAATCAGAAAAAAAGTCATCTTATTACCAAAAGTACATACTATCAGCAAAAAAAATTATTTTAAAAGTAAAAAAAGTCATTTTATTAGCAAAAATTTCCTTTTATCAACAAAAAAGTGGTTTTATAAGAAAAAAATTATTTTTATTAGCAAAACAATTATTTTACAAGCAAAAAAACTACTTTTATCACCAAAAAGTCATATTATTAGCACAAAAAAAGCAATTTATAAGTAAAAAAGTCTTGTTATTAACAAAAAGTTATTTGATCATGAAAAAAAGCATGTTATAAGTACAAAAACTCATTTAATAAGCAACAAATAAAACTTAATCAGCAAAAAAGTCATTTTATCAGTAAAAAGTCAGATTATTAGCAAAAAAAAACAATTTATAAGTAAAACAAGTCATATTATCAGCAAAAAAATCATCTTATTAGGAAACTGTCATTTTACCAGCAAAAAAGTCTTTTTATAAGTAGGAAAAATTATATCAGCCAAAAAAAGTCATTTTTTTACCAAAAAAAGTCATTTTATTAGCAAAAATGTCCTTTAATCAACAAAAAGTGGTTTTATCAGTAAAAAGTATTTTTATTAGCAAAAACATTATTTTAAAAGCAAAAAAAGTACTTTTATCACCAAAAAGTCATATTATTAGCAAAAAAAAACAATTTATCAGTAAAAAAGTCTTTTTATTAACAAAAAGTTATTTGATCATGAAACAAAGCATGTTATAAGTACAAAAAGTCATTTAATAAGCAACAAATATCACTTAATAAGCAAAAAAGTCATTTTATCAGTAAAAAGTCAGATTATTAGCAAAAAATACAATTTATAGGTAAAACAAGTCATATTATCAGCAAAAAAATCATCTTATTAGGAAACAGTCATTTTACCAGCAAAAAAGTCTTTTTATAAGTAGAAAAATTATATCAGCAAAAAAAAGTCATTTTATTACCAAAAAAAGTCATTTAATAGGTATAAAAGTACTTTTATCACCCAAAATGTCATCTTATTGCGAAAAGTCATTTTATCAGGAAAAAAGTCATGTTATTAGCAAAAAGTTATTTTATCATGAAAAAAAGTCATGTTATAAGTAGAAAAAGTCATTTAATAAGCAACAAATAACATTTAATAAGCAAAAAAGTCATTTTATCAGTAAAAAGTCAGATTATTAGCAAAAAAAACAATTTATAAGTAAAACAAGTCATATTATCAGCAAAAAAATCATCTCATTAGGAAACTGTCATTTTACCAGCAAAAAAGTCTTTTTATAAGTAGGAAAAATTATATCAGCCAAAAAAAGTCATTTTTTTACCAAAAAAAGTCATTTTATTAGCAAAAATGTCCTTTAATCAACAAAAAGTGGTTTTATCAGTAAAAAGTATTTTTATTAGCAAAAACATTATTTTAAAAGCAAAAAAAGTACTTTTATCACCAAAAAGTCATATTATTAGCAAAAAAAAACAATTTATCAGTAAAAAAGTCTTTTTATTAACAAAAAGTTATTTGATCATGAAACAAAGCATGTTATAAGTACAAAAAGTCATTTAATAAGCAACAAATATCACTTAATAAGCAAAAAAGTCATTTTATCAGTAAAAAGTCAGATTATTAGCAAAAAATACAATTTATAGGTAAAACAAGTCATATTATCAGCAAAAAAAATCATCTTATTAGGAAACTGTCATTTTACCAGCAAAAAAGTCTTTTTATAAGTAGAAAAATTATATCAGCAAAAAAAAGTCATTTTATTACCAAAAAAAGTCATTTAATAGGTATAAAAGTACTTTTATCACCCAAAATGTCATCTTATTGCGAAAAGTCATTTTATCAGGAAAAAAGTCATGTTATTAGCAAAAAGTTATTTTATCATGAAAAAAAGTCATGTTATAAGTAGAAAAAGTCATTTAATAAGCAACAAATAACATTTAATAAGCAAAAAAGTCATTTTATCAGTAAAAAGTCAGATTATTAGCAAAAAAAACAATTTATAAGTAAAACAAGTCATATTATCAGCAAAAAAATCATCTCATTAGGAAACTGTCATTTTACCAGCAAAAAAGTCTTTTTATAAGTAGGAAAAATTATATCAGCCAAAAAAAGTCATTTTTTTACCAAAAAAAGTCATTTTATTAGCAAAAATGTCCTTTAATCAACAAAAAGTGGTTTTATCAGTAAAAAGTATTTTTATTAGCAAAAACATTATTTTAAAAGCAAAAAAAGTACTTTTATCACCAAAAAGTCATATTATTAGCAAAAAAAAACAATTTATCAGTAAAAAAGTCTTTTTATTAACAAAAAGTTATTTGATCATGAAACAAAGCATGTTATAAGTACAAAAAGTCATTTAATAAGCAACAAATATCACTTAATAAGCAAAAAAGTCATTTTATCAGTAAAAAGTCAGATTATTAGCAAAAAATACAATTTATAGGTAAAACAAGTCATATTATCAGCAAAAAAATCATCTTATTAGGAAACAGTCATTTTACCAGCAAAAAAGTCTTTTTATAAGTAGAAAAATTATATCAGCAAAAAAAAGTCATTTTATTACCAAAAAAAGTCATTTAATAGGTATAAAAGTACTTTTATCACCCAAAATGTCATCTTATTGCGAAAAGTCATTTTATCAGGAAAAAAGTCATGTTATTAGCAAAAAGTTATTTTATCATGAAAAAAAGTCATGTTATAAGTAGAAAAAGTCATTTAATAAGCAACAAATAACATTTAATAAGCAAAAAAGTCATTTTATCAGTAAAAAGTCAGATTATTAGCAAAAAAAACAATTTATAAGTAAAACAAGTCATATTATCAGCAAAAAAATCATCTCATTAGGAAACTGTCATTTTACCAGCAAAAAAGTCTTTTTATAAGTAGGAAAAATTATATCAGCCAAAAAAAGTCATTTTTTTACCAAAAAAAGTCATTTTATTAGCAAAAATGTCCTTTAATCAACAAAAAGTGGTTTTATCAGTAAAAAGTATTTTTATTAGCAAAAACATTATTTTAAAAGCAAAAAAAGTACTTTTATCACCAAAAAGTCATATTATTAGCAAAAAAAAACAATTTATCAGTAAAAAAGTCTTTTTATTAACAAAAAGTTATTTGATCATGAAACAAAGCATGTTATAAGTACAAAAAGTCATTTAATAAGCAACAAATATCACTTAATAAGCAAAAAAGTCATTTTATCAGTAAAAAGTCAGATTATTAGCAAAAAATACAATTTATAGGTAAAACAAGTCATATTATCAGCAAAAAAATCATCTTATTAGGAAACAGTCATTTTACCAGCAAAAAAGTCTTTTTATAAGTAGAAAAATTATATCAGCAAAAAAAAGTCATTTTATTACCAAAAAAAGTCATTTAATAGGTATAAAAGTACTTTTATCACCCAAAATGTCATCTTATTGCGAAAAGTCATTTTATCAGGAAAAAAGTCATGTTATTAGCAAAAAGTTATTTTATCATGAAAAAAAGTCATGTTATAAGTAGAAAAAGTCATTTAATAAGCAACAAATAACATTTAATAAGCAAAAAAGTCATTTTATCAGTAAAAAGTCAGATTATTAGCAAAAAAAACAATTTATAAGTAAAACAAGTCATATTATCAGCAAAAAAATCATCTCATTAGGAAACTGTCATTTTACCAGCAAAAAAGTCTTTTTATAAGTAGGAAAAATTATATCAGCCAAAAAAAGTCATTTTTTTACCAAAAAAAGTCATTTTATTAGCAAAAATGTCCTTTAATCAACAAAAAGTGGTTTTATCAGTAAAAAGTATTTTTATTAGCAAAAACATTATTTTAAAAGCAAAAAAAGTACTTTTATTACCAAAAAGTCATATTATTAGCAAAAAAAAACAATTTATCAGTAAAAAAGTCTTTTTATTAACAAAAAGTTATTTGATCATGAAACAAAGCATGTTATAAGTACAAAAAGTCATTTAATAAGCAACAAATATCACTTAATAAGCAAAAAAGTCATTTTATCAGTAAAAAGTCAGATTATTAGCAAAAAATACAATTTATAGGTAAAACAAGTCATATTATCAGCAAAAAAATCATCTTATTAGGAAACAGTCATTTTACCAGCAAAAAAGTCTTTTTATAAGTAGAAAAATTATATCAGCAAAAAAAAGTCATTTTATTACCAAAAAAAGTCATTTAATAGGTATAAAAGTACTTTTATCACCCAAAATGTCATCTTATTGCGAAAAGTCATTTTATCAGGAAAAAAGTCATGTTATTAGCAAAAAGTTATTTTATCATGAAAAAAAGTCATGTTATAAGTAGAAAAAGTCATTTAATAAGCAACAAATAACATTTAATAAGCAAAAAAGTCATTTTATCAGTAAAAAGTCAGATTATTAGCAAAAAAAACAATTTATAAGTAAAACAAGTCATATTATCAGCAAAAAAATCATCTCATTAGGAAACTGTCATTTTACCAGCAAAAAAGTCTTTTTATAAGTAGGAAAAATTATATCAGCCAAAAAAAGTCATTTTTTTACCAAAAAAAGTCATTTTATTAGCAAAAATGTCCTTTAATCAACAAAAAGTGGTTTTATCAGTAAAAAGTATTTTTATTAGCAAAAACATTATTTTAAAAGCAAAAAAAGTACTTTTATCACCAAAAAGTCATATTATTAGCAAAAAAAAACAATTTATCAGTAAAAAAGTCTTTTCATTAACAAAAAGTTATTTGATCATGAAACAAAGCATGTTATAAGTACAAAAAGTCATTTAATAAGCAACAAATATCACTTAATAAGCAAAAAAGTCATTTTATCAGTAAAAAGTCAGATTATTAGCAAAAAATACAATTTATAGGTAAAACAAGTCATATTATCAGCAAAAAAATCATCTTATTAGGAAACAGTCATTTTACCAGCAAAAAAGTCTTTTTATAAGTAGAAAAATTATATCAGCAAAAAAAAGTCATTTTATTACCAAAAAAAGTCATTTAATAGGTATAAAAGTACTTTTATCACCCAAAATGTCATCTTATTGCGAAAAGTCATTTTATCAGGAAAAAAGTCATGTTATTAGCAAAAAGTTATTTTATCATGAAAAAAAGTCATGTTATAAGTAGAAAAAGTCATTTAATAAGCAACAAATAACATTTAATAAGCAAAAAAGTCATTTTATCAGTAAAAAGTCAGATTATTAGCAAAAAAAACAATTTATAAGTAAAACAAGTCATATTATCAGCAAAAAAATCATCTCATTAGGAAACTGTCATTTTACCAGCAAAAAAGTCTTTTTATAAGTAGGAAAAATTATATCAGCCAAAAAAAGTCATTTTTTTACCAAAAAAAGTCATTTTATTAGCAAAAATGTCCTTTAATCAACAAAAAGTGGTTTTATCAGTAAAAAGTATTTTTATTAGCAAAAACATTATTTTAAAAGCAAAAAAAGTACTTTTATCACCAAAAAGTCATATTATTAGCAAAAAAAAACAATTTATCAGTAAAAAAGTCTTTTTATTAACAAAAAGTTATTTGATCATGAAACAAAGCATGTTATAAGTACAAAAAGTCATTTAATAAGCAACAAATATCACTTAATAAGCAAAAAAGTCATTTTATCAGTAAAAAGTCAGATTATTAGCAAAAAATACAATTTATAGGTAAAACAAGTCATATTATCAGCAAAAAAATCATCTTATTAGGAAACAGTCATTTTACCAGCAAAAAAGTCTTTTTATAAGTAGAAAAATTATATCAGCAAAAAAAAGTCATTTTATTACCAAAAAAAGTCATTTAATAGGTATAAAAGTACTTTTATCACCCAAAATGTCATCTTATTGCGAAAAGTCATTTTATCAGGAAAAAAGTCATGTTATTAGCAAAAAGTTATTTTATCATGAAAAAAAGTCATGTTATAAGTAGAAAAAGTCATTTAATAAGCAACAAATAACATTTAATAAGCAAAAAAGTCATTTTATCAGTAAAAAGTCAGATTATTAGCAAAAAAAACAATTTATAAGTAAAACAAGTCATATTATCAGCAAAAAAATCATCTCATTAGGAAACTGTCATTTTACCAGCAAAAAAGTCTTTTTATAAGTAGGAAAAATTATATCAGCCAAAAAAAGTCATTTTTTTACCAAAAAAAGTCATTTTATTAGCAAAAATGTCCTTTAATCAACAAAAAGTGGTTTTATCAGTAAAAAGTATTTTTATTAGCAAAAACATTATTTTAAAAGCAAAAAAAGTACTTTTATCACCAAAAAGTCATATTATTAGCAAAAAAAAACAATTTATCAGTAAAAAAGTCTTTTTATTAACAAAAAGTTATTTGATCATGAAACAAAGCATGTTATAAGTACAAAAAGTCATTTAATAAGCAACAAATATCACTTAATAAGCAAAAAAGTCATTTTATCAGTAAAAAGTCAGATTATTAGCAAAAAATACAATTTATAGGTAAAACAAGTCATATTATCAGCAAAAAAATCATCTTATTAGGAAACAGTCATTTTACCAGCAAAAAAGTCTTTTTATAAGTAGAAAAATTATATCAGCAAAAAAAAGTCATTTTATTACCAAAAAAAGTCATTTAATAGGTATAAAAGTACTTTTATCACCCAAAATGTCATCTTATTGCGAAAAGTCATTTTATCAGGAAAAAAGTCATGTTATTAGCAAAAAGTTATTTTATCATGAAAAAAAGTCATGTTATAAGTAGAAAAAGTCATTTAATAAGCAACAAATAACATTTAATAAGCAAAAAAGTCATTTTATCAGTAAAAAGTCAGATTATTAGCAAAAAAAACAATTTGTAAGTAAAACAAGTCATATTATCAGCAAAAAAATCATCTCATTAGGAAACTATCATTTTACCAGCAAAAAAGTCTTTTTATAAGTAGGAAAAATTATATCAGCCAAAAAAAGTCATTTTTTTACCAAAAAAAGTCATTTTATTAGCAAAAATGTCCTTTAATCAACAAAAAGTGGTTTTATCAGTAAAAAGTATTTTTATTAGCAAAAACATTATTTTAAAAGCAAAAAAAGTACTTTTATTACCAAAAAGTCATATTATTAGCAAAAAAAAACAATTTATCAGTAAAAAAGTCTTTTTATTAACAAAAAGTTATTTGATCATGAAACAAAGCATGTTATAAGTACAAAAAGTCATTTAATAAGCAACAAATATCACTTAATAAGCAAAAAAGTCATTTTATCAGTAAAAAGTCAGATTATTAGCAAAAAATACAATTTATAGGTAAAACAAGTCATATTATCAGCAAAAAAATCATCTTATTAGGAAACAGTCATTTTACCAGCAAAAAAGTCTTTTTATAAGTAGAAAAATTATATCAGCAAAAAAAAGTCATTTTATTACCAAAAAAAGTCATTTAATAGGTATAAAAGTACTTTTATCACCCAAAATGTCATCTTATTGCGAAAAGTCATTTTATCAGGAAAAAAGTCATGTTATTAGCAAAAAGTTATTTTATCATGAAAAAAAGTCATGTTATAAGTAGAAAAAGTCATTTAATAAGCAACAAATAACATTTAATAAGCAAAAAAGTCATTTTATCAGTAAAAAGTCAGATTATTAGCAAAAAAAACAATTTATAAGTAAAACAAGTCATATTATCAGCAAAAAAATCATCTCATTAGGAAACTGTCATTTTACCAGCAAAAAAGTCTTTTTATAAGTAGGAAAAATTATATCAGCCAAAAAAAGTCATTTTTTTACCAAAAAAAGTCATTTTATTAGCAAAAATGTCCTTTAATCAACAAAAAGTGGTTTTATCAGTAAAAAGTATTTTTATTAGCAAAAACATTATTTTAAAAGCAAAAAAAGTACTTTTATCACCAAAAAGTCATATTATTAGCAAAAAAAAACAATTTATCAGTAAAAAAGTCTTTTTATTAACAAAAAGTTATTTGATCATGAAACAAAGCATGTTATAAGTACAAAAAGTCATTTAATAAGCAACAAATATCACTTAATAAGCAAAAAAGTCATTTTATCAGTAAAAAGTCAGATTATTAGCAAAAAATACAATTTATAGGTAAAACAAGTCATATTATCAGCAAAAAAATCATCTTATTAGGAAACAGTCATTTTACCAGCAAAAAAGTCTTTTTATAAGTAGAAAAATTATATCAGCAAAAAAAAGTCATTTTATTACCAAAAAAAGTCATTTAATAGGTATAAAAGTACTTTTATCACCCAAAATGTCATCTTATTGCGAAAAGTCATTTTATCAGGAAAAAAGTCATGTTATTAGCAAAAAGTTATTTTATCATGAAAAAAAGTCATGTTATAAGTAGAAAAAGTCATTTAATAAGCAACAAATAACATTTAATAAGCAAAAAAGTCATTTTATCAGTAAAAAGTCAGATTATTAGCAAAAAAAACAATTTATAAGTAAAACAAGTCATATTATCAGCAAAAAAATCATCTCATTAGGAAACTGTCATTTTACCAGCAAAAAAGTCTTTTTATAAGTAGGAAAAATTATATCAGCCAAAAAAAGTCATTTTTTTACCAAAAAAAGTCATTTTATTAGCAAAAATGTCCTTTAATCAACAAAAAGTGGTTTTATCAGTAAAAAGTATTTTTATTAGCAAAAACATTATTTTAAAAGCAAAAAAAGTACTTTTATCACCAAAAAGTCATATTATTAGCAAAAAAAAACAATTTATCAGTAAAAAAGTCTTTTTATTAACAAAAAGTTATTTGATCATGAAACAAAGCATGTTATAAGTACAAAAAGTCATTTAATAAGCAACAAATATCACTTAATAAGCAAAAAAGTCATTTTATCAGTAAAAAGTCAGATTATTAGCAAAAAATACAATTTATAGGTAAAACAAGTCATATTATCAGCAAAAAAATCATCTTATTAGGAAACAGTCATTTTACCAGCAAAAAAGTCTTTTTATAAGTAGAAAAATTATATCAGCAAAAAAAAGTCATTTTATTACCAAAAAAAGTCATTTAATAGGTATAAAAGTACTTTTATCACCCAAAATGTCATCTTATTGCGAAAAGTCATTTTATCAGGAAAAAAGTCATGTTATTAGCAAAAAGTTATTTTATCATGAAAAAAAGTCATGTTATAAGTAGAAAAAGTCATTTAATAAGCAACAAATAACATTTAATAAGCAAAAAAGTCATTTTATCAGTAAAAAGTCAGATTATTAGCAAAAAAAACAATTTGTAAGTAAAACAAGTCATATTATCAGCAAAAAAATCATCTCATTAGGAAACTATCATTTTACCAGCAAAAAAGTCTTTTTATAAGTAGGAAAAATTATATCAGCCAAAAAAAGTCATTTTTTTACCAAAAAAAGTCATTTTATTAGCAAAAATGTCCTTTAATCAACAAAAAGTGGTTTTATCAGTAAAAAGTATTTTTATTAGCAAAAACATTATTTTAAAAGCAAAAAAAGTACTTTTATCACCAAAAAGTCATATTATTAGCAAAAAAAAACAATTTATCAGTAAAAAAGTCTTTTTATTAACAAAAAGTTATTTGATCATGAAACAAAGCATGTTATAAGTACAAAAAGTCATTTAATAAGCAACAAATATCACTTAATAAGCAAAAAAGTCATTTTATCAGTAAAAAGTCAGATTATTAGCAAAAAATACAATTTATAGGTAAAACAAGTCATATTATCAGCAAAAAAATCATCTTATTAGGAAACAGTCATTTTACCAGCAAAAAAGTCTTTTTATAAGTAGAAAAATTATATCAGCAAAAAAAAGTCATTTTATTACCAAAAAAAGTCATTTAATAGGTATAAAAGTACTTTTATCACCCAAAATGTCATCTTATTGCGAAAAGTCATTTTATCAGGAAAAAAGTCATGTTATTAGCAAAAAGTTATTTTATCATGAAAAAAAGTCATGTTATAAGTAGAAAAAGTCATTTAATAAGCAACAAATAACATTTAATAAGCAAAAAAGTCATTTTATCAGTAAAAAGTCAGATTATTAGCAAAAAAAACAATTTATAAGTAAAACAAGTCATATTATCAGCAAAAAAATCATCTCATTAGGAAACTGTCATTTTACCAGCAAAAAAGTCTTTTTATAAGTAGGAAAAATTATATCAGCCAAAAAAAGTCATTTTTTTACCAAAAAAAGTCATTTTATTAGCAAAAATGTCCTTTAATCAACAAAAAGTGGTTTTATCAGTAAAAAGTATTTTTATTAGCAAAAACATTATTTTAAAAGCAAAAAAAGTACTTTTATCACCAAAAAGTCATATTATTAGCAAAAAAAAACAATTTATCAGTAAAAAAGTCTTTTTATTAACAAAAAGTTATTTGATCATGAAACAAAGCATGTTATAAGTACAAAAAGTCATTTAATAAGCAACAAATATCACTTAATAAGCAAAAAAGTCATTTTATCAGTAAAAAGTCAGATTATTAGCAAAAAATACAATTTATAGGTAAAACAAGTCATATTATCAGCAAAAAAATCATCTTATTAGGAAACAGTCATTTTACCAGCAAAAAAGTCTTTTTATAAGTAGAAAAATTATATCAGCAAAAAAAAGTCATTTTATTACCAAAAAAAGTCATTTAATAGGTATAAAAGTACTTTTATCACCCAAAATGTCATCTTATTGCGAAAAGTCATTTTATCAGGAAAAAAGTCATGTTATTAGCAAAAAGTTATTTTATCATGAAAAAAAGTCATGTTATAAGTAGAAAAAGTCATTTAATAAGCAACAAATAACATTTAATAAGCAAAAAAGTCATTTTATCAGTAAAAAGTCAGATTATTAGCAAAAAAAACAATTTATAAGTAAAACAAGTCATATTATCAGCAAAAAAATCATCTCATTAGGAAACTGTCATTTTACCAGCAAAAAAGTCTTTTTATAAGTAGGAAAAATTATATCAGCCAAAAAAAGTCATTTTTTTACCAAAAAAAGTCATTTTATTAGCAAAAATGTCCTTTAATCAACAAAAAGTGGTTTTATCAGTAAAAAGTATTTTTATTAGCAAAAACATTATTTTAAAAGCAAAAAAAGTACTTTTATCACCAAAAAGTCATATTATTAGCAAAAAAAAACAATTTATCAGTAAAAAAGTCTTTTTATTAACAAAAAGTTATTTGATCATGAAACAAAGCATGTTATAAGTACAAAAAGTCATTTAATAAGCAACAAATATCACTTAATAAGCAAAAAAGTCATTTTATCAGTAAAAAGTCAGATTATTAGCAAAAAATACAATTTATAGGTAAAACAAGTCATATTATCAGCAAAAAAATCATCTTATTAGGAAACAGTCATTTTACCAGCAAAAAAGTCTTTTTATAAGTAGAAAAATTATATCAGCAAAAAAAAGTCATTTTATTACCAAAAAAAGTCATTTAATAGGTATAAAAGTACTTTTATCACCCAAAATGTCATCTTATTGCGAAAAGTCATTTTATCAGGAAAAAAGTCATGTTATTAGCAAAAAGTTATTTTATCATGAAAAAAAGTCATGTTATAAGTAGAAAAAGTCATTTAATAAGCAACAAATAACATTTAATAAGCAAAAAAGTCATTTTATCAGTAAAAAGTCAGATTATTAGCAAAAAAAACAATTTGTAAGTAAAACAAGTCATATTATCAGCAAAAAAATCATCTCATTAGGAAACTATCATTTTACCAGCAAAAAAGTCTTTTTATAAGTAGGAAAAATTATATCAGCCAAAAAAAGTCATTTTTTTACCAAAAAAAGTCATTTTATTAGCAAAAATGTCCTTTAATCAACAAAAAGTGGTTTTATCAGTAAAAAGTATTTTTATTAGCAAAAACATTATTTTAAAAGCAAAAAAAGTACTTTTATCACCAAAAAGTCATATTATTAGCAAAAAAAAACAATTTATCAGTAAAAAAGTCTTTTTATTAACAAAAAGTTATTTGATCATGAAACAAAGCATGTTATAAGTACAAAAAGTCATTTAATAAGCAACAAATATCACTTAATAAGCAAAAAAGTCATTTTATCAGTAAAAAGTCAGATTATTAGCAAAAAATACAATTTATAGGTAAAACAAGTCATATTATCAGCAAAAAAATCATCTTATTAGGAAACAGTCATTTTACCAGCAAAAAAGTCTTTTTATAAGTAGAAAAATTATATCAGCAAAAAAAAGTCATTTTATTACCAAAAAAAGTCATTTAATAGGTATAAAAGTACTTTTATCACCCAAAATGTCATCTTATTGCGAAAAGTCATTTTATCAGGAAAAAAGTCATGTTATTAGCAAAAAGTTATTTTATCATGAAAAAAAGTCATGTTATAAGTAGAAAAAGTCATTTAATAAGCAACAAATAACATTTAATAAGCAAAAAAGTCATTTTATCAGTAAAAAGTCAGATTATTAGCAAAAAAAACAATTTGTAAGTAAAACAAGTCATATTATCAGCAAAAAAATCATCTCATTAGGAAACTGTCATTTTACCAGCAAAAAAGTCTTTTTATAAGTAGGAAAAATTATATCAGCCAAAAAAAGTCATTTTTTTACCAAAAAAAGTCATTTTATTAGCAAAAATGTCCTTTAATCAACAAAAAGTGGTTTTATCAGTAAAAAGTATTTTTATTAGCAAAAACATTATTTTAAAAGCAAAAAAAGTACTTTTATCACCAAAAAGTCATATTATTAGCAAAAAAAAACAATTTATCAGTAAAAAAGTCTTTTTATTAACAAAAAGTTATTTGATCATGAAACAAAGCATGTTATAAGTACAAAAAGTCATTTAATAAGCAACAAATATCACTTAATAAGCAAAAAAGTCATTTTATCAGTAAAAAGTCAGATTATTAGCAAAAAATACAATTTATAGGTAAAACAAGTCATATTATCAGCAAAAAAATCATCTTATTAGGAAACAGTCATTTTACCAGCAAAAAAGTCTTTTTATAAGTAGAAAAATTATATCAGCAAAAAAAAGTCATTTTATTACCAAAAAAAGTCATTTAATAGGTATAAAAGTACTTTTATCACCCAAAATGTCATCTTATTGCGAAAAGTCATTTTATCAGGAAAAAAGTCATGTTATTAGCAAAAAGTTATTTTATCATGAAAAAAAGTCATGTTATAAGTAGAAAAAGTCATTTAATAAGCAACAAATAACATTTAATAAGCAAAAAAGTCATTTTATCAGTAAAAAGTCAGATTATTAGCAAAAAAAACAATTTGTAAGTAAAACAAGTCATATTATCAGCAAAAAAATCATCTCATTAGGAAACTATCATTTTACCAGCAAAAAAGTCTTTTTATAAGTAGGAAAAATTATATCAGCCAAAAAAAGTCATTTTTTTACCAAAAAAAGTCATTTTATTAGCAAAAATGTCCTTTAATCAACAAAAAGTGGTTTTATCAGTAAAAAGTATTTTTATTAGCAAAAACATTATTTTAAAAGCAAAAAAAGTACTTTTATTACCAAAAAGTCATATTATTAGCAAAAAAAAACAATTTATCAGTAAAAAAGTCTTTTTATTAACAAAAAGTTATTTGATCATGAAACAAAGCATGTTATAAGTACAAAAAGTCATTTAATAAGCAACAAATATCACTTAATAAGCAAAAAAGTCATTTTATCAGTAAAAAGTCAGATTATTAGCAAAAAATACAATTTATAGGTAAAACAAGTCATATTATCAGCAAAAAAATCATCTTATTAGGAAACAGTCATTTTACCAGCAAAAAAGTCTTTTTATAAGTAGAAAAATTATATCAGCAAAAAAAAGTCATTTTATTACCAAAAAAAGTCATTTAATAGGTATAAAAGTACTTTTATCACCCAAAATGTCATCTTATTGCGAAAAGTCATTTTATCAGGAAAAAAGTCATGTTATTAGCAAAAAGTTATTTTATCATGAAAAAAAGTCATGTTATAAGTAGAAAAAGTCATTTAATAAGCAACAAATAACATTTAATAAGCAAAAAAGTCATTTTATCAGTAAAAAGTCAGATTATTAGCAAAAAAAACAATTTATAAGTAAAACAAGTCATATTATCAGCAAAAAAATCATCTCATTAGGAAACTGTCATTTTACCAGCAAAAAAGTCTTTTTATAAGTAGGAAAAATTATATCAGCCAAAAAAAGTCATTTTTTTACCAAAAAAAGTCATTTTATTAGCAAAAATGTCCTTTAATCAACAAAAAGTGGTTTTATCAGTAAAAAGTATTTTTATTAGCAAAAACATTATTTTAAAAGCAAAAAAAGTACTTTTATCACCAAAAAGTCATATTATTAGCAAAAAAAAACAATTTATCAGTAAAAAAGTCTTTTTATTAACAAAAAGTTATTTGATCATGAAACAAAGCATGTTATAAGTACAAAAAGTCATTTAATAAGCAACAAATATCACTTAATAAGCAAAAAAGTCATTTTATCAGTAAAAAGTCAGATTATTAGCAAAAAAAACAATTTATAGGTAAAACAAGTCATATTATCAGCAAAAAAATCATCTTATTAGGAAACAGTCATTTTACCAGCAAAAAAGTCTTTTTATAAGTAGAAAAATTATATCAGCAAAAAAAAGTCATTTTATTACCAAAAAAAGTCATTTAATAGGTATAAAAGTACTTTTATCACCCAAAATGTCATCTTATTGCGAAAAGTCATTTTATCAGGAAAAAAGTCATGTTATTAGCAAAAAGTTATTTTATCATGAAAAAAAGTCATGTTATAAGTAGAAAAAGTCATTTAATAAGCAACAAATAACATTTAATAAGCAAAAAAGTCATTTTATCAGTAAAAAGTCAGATTATTAGCAAAAAAAACAATTTGTAAGTAAAACAAGTCATATTATCAGCAAAAAAATCATCTCATTAGGAAACTATCATTTTACCAGCAAAAAAGTCTTTTTATAAGTAGGAAAAATTATATCAGCCAAAAAAAGTCATTTTTTTACCAAAAAAAGTCATTTTATTAGCAAAAATGTCCTTTAATCAACAAAAAGTGGTTTTATCAGTAAAAAGTATTTTTATTAGCAAAAACATTATTTTAAAAGCAAAAAAAGTACTTTTATCACCAAAAAGTCATATTATTAGCAAAAAAAAACAATTTATCAGTAAAAAAGTCTTTTTATTAACAAAAAGTTATTTGATCATGAAACAAAGCATGTTATAAGTACAAAAAGTCATTTAATAAGCAACAAATATCACTTAATAAGCAAAAAAGTCATTTTATCAGTAAAAAGTCAGATTATTAGCAAAAAATACAATTTATAGGTAAAACAAGTCATATTATCAGCAAAAAAATCATCTTATTAGGAAACAGTCATTTTACCAGCAAAAAAGTCTTTTTATAAGTAGAAAAATTATATCAGCAAAAAAAAGTCATTTTATTACCAAAAAAAGTCATTTAATAGGTATAAAAGTACTTTTATCACCCAAAATGTCATCTTATTGCGAAAAGTCATTTTATCAGGAAAAAAGTCATGTTATTAGCAAAAAGTTATTTTATCATGAAAAAAAGTCATGTTATAAGTAGAAAAAGTCATTTAATAAGCAACAAATAACATTTAATAAGCAAAAAAGTCATTTTATCAGTAAAACGTCAGATTATTAGCAAAAAAAACAATTTGTAAGTAAAACAAGTCATATTATCAGCAAAAAAATCATCTCATTAGGAAACTATCATTTTACCAGCAAAAAAGTCTTTTTATAAGTAGGAAAAATTATATCAGCCAAAAAAAGTCATTTTTTTACCAAAAAAAGTCATTTTATTAGCAAAAATGTCCTTTAATCAACAAAAAGTGGTTTTATCAGTAAAAAGTATTTTTATTAGCAAAAACATTATTTTAAAAGCAAAAAAAGTACTTTTATCACCAAAAAGTCATATTATTAGCAAAAAAAAACAATTTATCAGTAAAAAAGTCTTTTTATTAACAAAAAGTTATTTGATCATGAAACAAAGCATGTTATAAGTACAAAAAGTCATTTAATAAGCAACAAATATCACTTAATAAGCAAAAAAGTCATTTTATCAGTAAAAAGTCAGATTATTAGCAAAAAATACAATTTATAGGTAAAACAAGTCATATTATCAGCAAAAAAATCATCTTATTAGGAAACAGTCATTTTACCAGCAAAAAAGTCTTTTTATAAGTAGAAAAATTATATCAGCAAAAAAAAGTCATTTTATTACCAAAAAAAGTCATTTAATAGGTATAAAAGTACTTTTATCACCCAAAATGTCATCTTATTGCGAAAAGTCATTTTATCAGGAAAAAAGTCATGTTATTAGCAAAAAGTTATTTTATCATGAAAAAAAGTCATGTTATAAGTAGAAAAAGTCATTTAATAAGCAACAAATAACATTTAATAAGCAAAAAAGTCATTTTATCAGTAAAAAGTCAGATTATTAGCAAAAAAAACAATTTATAAGTAAAACAAGTCATATTATCAGCAAAAAAATCATCTCATTAGGAAACTGTCATTTTACCAGCAAAAAAGTCTTTTTATAAGTAGGAAAAATTATATCAGCCAAAAAAAGTCATTTTTTTACCAAAAAAAGTCATTTTATTAGCAAAAATGTCCTTTAATCAACAAAAAGTGGTTTTATCAGTAAAAAGTATTTTTATTAGCAAAAACATTATTTTAAAAGCAAAAAAAGTACTTTTATCACCAAAAAGTCATATTATTAGCAAAAAAAAACAATTTATCAGTAAAAAAGTCTTTTTATTAACAAAAAGTTATTTGATCATGAAACAAAGCATGTTATAAGTACAAAAAGTCATTTAATAAGCAACAAATATCACTTAATAAGCAAAAAAGTCATTTTATCAGTAAAAAGTCAGATTATTAGCAAAAAATACAATTTATAGGTAAAACAAGTCATATTATCAGCAAAAAAATCATCTTATTAGGAAACAGTCATTTTACCAGCAAAAAAGTCTTTTTATAAGTAGAAAAATTATATCAGCAAAAAAAAGTCATTTTATTACCAAAAAAAGTCATTTAATAGGTATAAAAGTACTTTTATCACCCAAAATGTCATCTTATTGCGAAAAGTCATTTTATCAGGAAAAAAGTCATGTTATTAGCAAAAAGTTATTTTATCATGAAAAAAAGTCATGTTATAAGTAGAAAAAGTCATTTAATAAGCAACAAATAACATTTAATAAGCAAAAAAGTCATTTTATCAGTAAAAAGTCAGATTATTAGCAAAAAAAACAATTTATAAGTAAAACAAGTCATATTATCAGCAAAAAAATCATCTCATTAGGAAACTGTCATTTTACCAGCAAAAAAGTCTTTTTATAAGTAGGAAAAATTATATCAGCCAAAAAAAGTCATTTTTTTACCAAAAAAAGTCATTTTATTAGCAAAAATGTCCTTTAATCAACAAAAAGTGGTTTTATCAGTAAAAAGTATTTTTATTAGCAAAAACATTATTTTAAAAGCAAAAAAAGTACTTTTATCACCAAAAAGTCATATTATTAGCAAAAAAAAACAATTTATCAGTAAAAAAGTCTTTTTATTAACAAAAAGTTATTTGATCATGAAACAAAGCATGTTATAAGTACAAAAAGTCATTTAATAAGCAACAAATATCACTTAATAAGCAAAAAAGTCATTTTATCAGTAAAAAGTCAGATTATTAGCAAAAAAAACAATTTATAGGTAAAACAAGTCATATTATCAGCAAAAAAATCATCTTATTAGGAAACAGTCATTTTACCAGCAAAAAAGTCTTTTTATAAGTAGAAAAATTATATCAGCAAAAAAAAGTCATTTTATTACCAAAAAAAGTCATTTAATAGGTATAAAAGTACTTTTATCACCCAAAATGTCATCTTATTGCGAAAAGTCATTTTATCAGGAAAAAAGTCATGTTATTAGCAAAAAGTTATTTTATCATGAAAAAAAGTCATGTTATAAGTAGAAAAAGTCATTTAATAAGCAACAAATAACATTTAATAAGCAAAAAAGTCATTTTATCAGTAAAAAGTCAGATTATTAGCAAAAAAAACAATTTGTAAGTAAAACAAGTCATATTATCAGCAAAAAAATCATCTCATTAGGAAACTATCATTTTACCAGCAAAAAAGTCTTTTTATAAGTAGGAAAAATTATATCAGCCAAAAAAAGTCATTTTTTTACCAAAAAAAGTCATTTTATTAGCAAAAATGTCCTTTAATCAACAAAAAGTGGTTTTATCAGTAAAAAGTATTTTTATTAGCAAAAACATTATTTTAAAAGCAAAAAAAGTACTTTTATCACCAAAAAGTCATATTATTAGCAAAAAAAAACAATTTATCAGTAAAAAAGTCTTTTTATTAACAAAAAGTTATTTGATCATGAAACAAAGCATGTTATAAGTACAAAAAGTCATTTAATAAGCAACAAATATCACTTAATAAGCAAAAAAGTCATTTTATCAGTAAAAAGTCAGATTATTAGCAAAAAATACAATTTATAGGTAAAACAAGTCATATTATCAGCAAAAAAATCATCTTATTAGGAAACAGTCATTTTACCAGCAAAAAAGTCTTTTTATAAGTAGAAAAATTATATCAGCAAAAAAAAGTCATTTTATTACCAAAAAAAGTCATTTAATAGGTATAAAAGTACTTTTATCACCCAAAATGTCATCTTATTGCGAAAAGTCATTTTATCAGGAAAAAAGTCATGTTATTAGCAAAAAGTTATTTTATCATGAAAAAAAGTCATGTTATAAGTAGAAAAAGTCATTTAATAAGCAACAAATAACATTTAATAAGCAAAAAAGTCATTTTATCAGTAAAAAGTCAGATTATTAGCAAAAAAAAACAATTTGTAAGTAAAACAAGTCATATTATCAGCAAAAAAATCATCTCATTAGGAAACTATCATTTTACCAGCAAAAAGTCTTTTTATAAGTAGGAAAAATTATATCAGCCAAAAAAAGTCATTTTTTTACCAAAAAAAGTCATTTTATTAGCAAAAATGTCCTTTAATCAACAAAAAGTGGTTTTATCAGTAAAAAGTATTTTTATTAGCAAAAACATTATTTTAAAAGCAAAAAAAGTACTTTTATCACCAAAAAGTCATATTATTAGCAAAAAAAAACAATTTATCAGTAAAAAAGTCTTTTTATTAACAAAAAGTTATTTGATCATGAAACAAAGCATGTTATAAGTACAAAAAGTCATTTAATAAGCAACAAATATCACTTAATAAGCAAAAAAGTCATTTTATCAGTAAAAAGTCAGATTATTAGCAAAAAATACAATTTATAGGTAAAACAAGTCATATTATCAGCAAAAAAATCATCTTATTAGGAAACAGTCATTTTACCAGCAAAAAAGTCTTTTTATAAGTAGAAAAATTATATCAGCAAAAAAAAGTCATTTTATTACCAAAAAAAGTCATTTAATAGGTATAAAAGTACTTTTATCACCCAAAATGTCATCTTATTGCGAAAAGTCATTTTATCAGGAAAAAAGTCATGTTATTAGCAAAAAGTTATTTTATCATGAAAAAAAGTCATGTTATAAGTAGAAAAAGTCATTTAATAAGCAACAAATAACATTTAATAAGCAAAAAAGTCATTTTATCAGTAAAAAGTCAGATTATTAGCAAAAAAAACAATTTGTAAGTAAAACAAGTCATATTATCAGCAAAAAAATCATCTCATTAGGAAACTATCATTTTACCAGCAAAAAAGTCTTTTTATAAGTAGGAAAAATTATATCAGCCAAAAAAAGTCATTTTTTTACCAAAAAAAGTCATTTTATTAGCAAAAATGTCCTTTAATCAACAAAAAGTGGTTTTATCAGTAAAAAGTATTTTTATTAGCAAAAACATTATTTTAAAAGCAAAAAAAGTACTTTTATCACCAAAAAGTCATATTATTAGCAAAAAAAAACAATTTATCAGTAAAAAAGTCTTTTTATTAACAAAAAGTTATTTGATCATGAAACAAAGCATGTTATAAGTACAAAAAGTCATTTAATAAGCAACAAATATCACTTAATAAGCAAAAAAGTCATTTTATCAGTAAAAAGTCAGATTATTAGCAAAAAATACAATTTATAGGTAAAACAAGTCATATTATCAGCAAAAAAATCATCTTATTAGGAAACAGTCATTTTACCAGCAAAAAAGTCTTTTTATAAGTAGAAAAATTATATCAGCAAAAAAAAGTCATTTTATTACCAAAAAAAGTCATTTAATAGGTATAAAAGTACTTTTATCACCCAAAATGTCATCTTATTGCGAAAAGTCATTTTATCAGGAAAAAAGTCATGTTATTAGCAAAAAGTTATTTTATCATGAAAAAAAGTCATGTTATAAGTAGAAAAAGTCATTTAATAAGCAACAAATAACATTTAATAAGCAAAAAAGTCATTTTATCAGTAAAAAGTCAGATTATTAGCAAAAAAAACAATTTATAAGTAAAACAAGTCATATTATCAGCAAAAAAATCATCTCATTAGGAAACTGTCATTTTACCAGCAAAAAAGTCTTTTTATAAGTAGGAAAAATTATATCAGCCAAAAAAAGTCATTTTTTTTACCAAAAAAAAAGGCATTTAATAGGCATAAAAGTACTTTTATCACCCAAAATGTCATCTTAATGCGAAAAAAGTCATTTTATCAGGAAAAAAGTCTTTTTATTAGAAAAAAATGTACTTTTATCAGCAAAAATGTAATTTAATCACCAAAACGTCATTTAATAAGCAACAAATAACATTTCATAAGCAAACAAGTCATCTTATCAGCACAAACTCATATTATTAGCTAAAAACATCAGTTTTTTCACCAAAAAAGTCATTTTATTAGCAAAAAAGCATTTTATTAGAAAAAAGCCATTTTATAAATAAAAAAGTAGTTTTATCAGCAAAAAAGTCATTTTATTAGCAAAAATGTCCTCTTATCAACAAAAAGTCAATTAATAAGCAATAAAAAAGGCTTTAATCAGCAAAAAAGTCATCGTATTACCAAAAAGTCATATTATCAGCAAAAAAAATCATTTTAACAGTAAAAAAAGTCCTTTTTTCAGCAAAAAAGTCATTTTATTAGCAAAAATGTCGTTTAATCAACAAAAAGTGGTTTTATCAGTAAAAAGTATTTTTATTAGCAAAGACAATATTTTAAAACCAAAAAAAGTACTTTTATCACCAAAAAATCATCTTATTAGGAAACAGTCATTTTACCAGCAAAAAAGTCTTTTTATAAGTAGAAAAATTATATCAGCAAAAAAAAGTCATTTTATTACCAAAAAAAGTCATTTAATAGGTATAAAAGTACTTTTATCACCCAAAATGTCATCTTATTGCGAAAAGTCATTTTATCAGGAAAAAAGTCATGTTATTAGCAAAAAGTTATTTTATCATGAAAAAAAGTCATGTTATAAGTAGAAAAAGTCATTTAATAAGCAACAAATAACATTTAATAAGCAAAAAAGTCATTTTATCAGTAAAAAGTCAGATTATTAGCAAAAAAAACAATTTATAAGTAAAACAAGTCATATTATCAGCAAAAAAATCATCTCATTAGGAAACTGTCATTTTACCAGCAAAAAAGTCTTTTTATAAGTAGGAAAAATTATATCAGCCAAAAAAAGTCATTTTTTTACCAAAAAAAGTCATTTTATTAGCAAAAATGTCCTTTAATCAACAAAAAGTGGTTTTATCAGTAAAAAGTATTTTTATTAGCAAAAACATTATTTTAAAAGCAAAAAAAGTACTTTTATCACCAAAAAGTCATATTATTAGCAAAAAAAAACAATTTATCAGTAAAAAAGTCTTTTTATTAACAAAAAGTTATTTGATCATGAAACAAAGCATGTTATAAGTACAAAAAGTCATTTAATAAGCAACAAATATCACTTAATAAGCAAAAAAGTCATTTTATCAGTAAAAAGTCAGATTATTAGCAAAAAATACAATTTATAGGTAAAACAAGTCATATTATCAGCAAAAAAATCATCTTATTAGGAAACAGTCATTTTACCAGCAAAAAAGTCTTTTTATAAGTAGAAAAATTATATCAGCAAAAAAAAGTCATTTTATTACCAAAAAAAGTCATTTAATAGGTATAAAAGTACTTTTATCACCCAAAATGTCATCTTATTGCGAAAAGTCATTTTATCAGGAAAAAAGTCATGTTATTAGCAAAAAGTTATTTTATCATGAAAAAAAGTCATGTTATAAGTAGAAAAAGTCATTTAATAAGCAACAAATAACATTTAATAAGCAAAAAAGTCATTTTATCAGTAAAAAGTCAGATTATTAGCAAAAAAAACAATTTATAAGTAAAACAAGTCATATTATCAGCAAAAAAATCATCTCATTAGGAAACTGTCATTTTACCAGCAAAAAAGTCTTTTTATAAGTAGGAAAAATTATATCAGCCAAAAAAAGTCATTTTTTTTACCAAAAAAAAAGGCATTTAATAGGCATAAAAGTACTTTTATCACCCAAAATGTCATCTTAATGCGAAAAAAGTCATTTTATCAGGAAAAAAGTCTTTTTATTAGAAAAAAATGTACTTTTATCAGCAAAAATGTAATTTAATCACCAAAACGTCATTTAATAAGCAACAAATAACATTTCATAAGCAAACAAGTCATCTTATCAGCACAAACTCATATTATTAGCTAAAAACATCAGTTTTTTCACCAAAAAAGTCATTTTATTAGCAAAAAAGCATTTTATTAGAAAAAAGCCATTTTATAAGTAAAAAAGTAGTTTTATCAGCAAAAAAGTCATTTTATTAGCAAAAATGTCCTCTTATCAACAAAAAGTCAATTAATAAGCAATAAAAAAGGCTTTAATCAGCAAAAAAGTCATCGTATTACCAAAAAGTCATATTATCAGCAAAAAAAATCATTTTAACAGTAAAAAAAGTCCTTTTTTCAGCAAAAAAGTCATTTTATTAGCAAAAATGTCGTTTAATCAACAAAAAGTGGTTTTATCAGTAAAAAGTATTTTTATTAGCAAAGACAATATTTTAAAACCAAAAAAAGTACTTTTATCACCAAAAAATCATCTTATTAGGAAACAGTCATTTTACCAGCAAAAAAGTCTTTTTATAAGTAGAAAAATTATATCAGCAAAAAAAAGTCATTTTATTACCAAAAAAAGTCATTTAATAGGTATAAAAGTACTTTTATCACCCAAAATGTCATCTTATTGCGAAAAGTCATTTTATCAGGAAAAAAGTCATGTTATTAGCAAAAAGTTATTTTATCATGAAAAAAAGTCATGTTATAAGTAGAAAAAGTCATTTAATAAGCAACAAATAACATTTAATAAGCAAAAAAGTCATTTTATCAGTAAAAAGTCAGATTATTAGCAAAAAAAACAATTTATAAGTAAAACAAGTCATATTATCAGCAAAAAAATCATCTCATTAGGAAACTGTCATTTTACCAGCAAAAAAGTCTTTTTATAAGTAGGAAAAATTATATCAGCCAAAAAAAGTCATTTTTTTTACCAAAAAAAAAGGCATTTAATAGGCATAAAAGTACTTTTATCACCCAAAATGTCATCTTAATGCGAAAAAAGTCATTTTATCAGGAAAAAAGTCTTTTTATTAGAAAAAAATGTACTTTTATCAGCAAAAATGTAATTTAATCACCAAAACGTCATTTAATAAGCAACAAATAACATTTCATAAGCAAACAAGTCATCTTATCAGCACAAACTCATATTATTAGCTAAAAACATCAGTTTTTTCACCAAAAAAGTCATTTTATTAGCAAAAAAGCATTTTATTAGAAAAAAGCCATTTTATAAGTAAAAAAGTAGTTTTATCAGCAAAAAAGTCATTTTATTAGCAAAAATGTCCTCTTATCAACAAAAAGTCAATTAATAAGCAATAAAAAAGCCTTTAATCAGCAAAAAAGTCATCGTATTACCAAAAAGTCATATTATCAGCAAAAAAAATCATTTTAACAGTAAAAAAAGTCCTTTTTTCAGCAAAAAAGTCATTTTATTAGCAAAAATGTCGTTTAATCAACAAAAAGTGGTTTTATCAGTAAAAAGTATTTTTATTAGCAAAGACAATAATAATAAGCAAAAAAGTCATTTTATCAGTAAAAAGTCAGATTATTAGCAAAAAAAAACAATATATAAGTAAAACAAGTCTTTTTATTAACAAAAAAATCATCTCATTAGGAAACTGTCATTTTACCAGCAAAAAAGTCTTTTTATAAGTAGGAAAAATTATATCAGCCAAAAAAAGTCATTTTTTTACCAAAAAAAGTCATTTTATTAGCAAAAATGTCCTTTAATCAACAAAAAGTGGTTTTATCAGTAAAAAGTATTTTTATTAGCAAAAAAGTCTTTTTATTAGAAAAAAGTCAGATTATTAGCAAAAAAAAACAATTTATAAGTAAAACAAGTCTTTTTATTAACAAAAAGTTATTTGATCATGAAAAAAAGTCATGTTATAAGTAGAAAAAGTCATTTAATAAGCAACAAATAACATTTAATAAGCAAAAAAGTCATTTTATCAGTAAAAATTCAGATTATTAGCAAAAAAAACAATTTATAAGTAAAACAAGTCATATTATCAGCAAAAAAATCATCTTATTAGGAAACAGTAATTTTACAAGCAAAAAAGTCTTTTTATAAGTAGAAAAATTATATCAGCAAAAAAAAGTCATTTAATAGGTATAAAAGTACTTTTATCACCCAAAATGTCATCTTATTGCGAAAAAAGTCACTTTATCAGGAAAAAAGTCATGTTATTAACAAAAAGTTATTTTATCATGAAAAAAAGTCATGTTATAAGTACAAAAAGTCATTTAATAAGCAACAAATAACATTTAATAAGCAAAAAAGTCATTTTATCAGTAAAAAGTCAGATTATTAGCAAAAAAACAATTTATAAGTAAAACAAGTCATATTATCAGCAAAAAAATCATCTTATTAGGAAACTGTCATTTTACCAGCAAAAAAGTCTTCTTATAAGTAGGAAAAATTATATCAGCCAAAAAAAGTCATTTTTTTTACCAAAAAAAGGCATTTAATAGAAATAAAAGTACTTTTATCATACAAAATGTCATCTTAATGCGAAAAAAGTCATTTTATCAGGAAAAAAGTCTTTTTATTAGAAAAAAATGTACTTTTATCAGCAAAAATGTAATTTAATCACCAAAACGTCATTTAATAAGCAACAAATAACATTTCATAAGCAAACAAGTCATCTTATCAGCACAAACTCATATTATTAGCTAAAAACATCAGTTTTTTCACCAAAAAAGTCATTTTATTAGCAAAAATGTCCTTTTATAAACAAAAAGTCAATTAATAAGCAATAAGAAAGCCTTTAATCAGCAAAAAAGTCATCGTATTACCAAAAAGTCATATTGTCAGCAAAAAAAAACATTTTAAAAGTAAAAAAAGTCATTTTATTAGCAAAAATGTCCTTTAATCAACAAAAAGTGGTTTTATCAGTAAAAAGTATTTTTATTAGCAAAGACATTATTTTAAAAGCAAAAAAAGTACTTTTATCACCAAAAAGTCATATTATTAGCAAAAAAAAACAATTTATCAGTAAAAAAGTCTTTTTATTAACAAAGAGTTATTTGATCATGAAAAAAAGTCATGTTATAAGTACAAAAAGTCATTTAATAAGCAACAAATAACATTTAATAAGCAAAAAAGTCATTTTATCAGTAAAAAGTCAGATTATTAGCAAAAAAAACAATTTATAAGTAAAAGAAGTCAGATTATCAGGAAAAAAAATCATCTTATTAGGAAACTGTCATTTTACCAGCAAAAAAGTCTTTTTTTAAGTAGAAAAATTATATCAGCCAAAAAAAGTCATTTTTTTACCAAAAAAAGTCATTTAATAGGTATAAAAGTACTTTTATCACCCAAAATGTCATCTTATTGCGAAAAAAGTCATTTTATCAGGAAAAAAGTCTTTTTATTAGAAAAAAATGTACTTTTATCAGCAAAAATGTAATTTAATCACCAAAACGTCATTTAATAAGCAACAAATAACATTTTATAAGCAAACAAGTCATCTTATCAGCACAAACTCATATTATTAGCTAAAAACATCAGTTTTTTCACCAAAAAGGTCATTTTATTAGCAAAAAAGCATTTTATTAGAAAAAAGCCATTTTATAAGTAAAAAAGTAGTTTTATCAGCAAAAAAGTCATTTTATTAGCAAAAATGTCCTCTTATCAACAAAAAGTCAATTAGTAAGCAATAAAAAAGCCTTTAATCAGCAAAAAAGTCATCGTAGTACCAAAAAGTCATATTATCAGCAAAAAAAATCATTTTAAAAGTAAAAAAAGTCATTTTATTAGCAAAAATGTCGTTTAATCAACAAAAAGTGGTTTAATCAGTAAAAAGGATTTTTATTAGCAAAGACATTATTTTAAAAGCAAAAAAAGTACTTTTATCACCAAAAAGTCATATTATTAGCAAAAAAAAACAATTTATCAGTAAAAAAGTCTTTTTATTAACAAAAAGTTATTTGATCATGAAACAAAGCATGTTATAAGTACAAAAAGTCATTTAATAAGCAACAAATAACACTTAATAAGCAAAAAAGTCATTTTATCAGTAAAAAGTCAGATTATTAGCAAAAAAAACAATTTATAAGTAAAACAAGTCATATTATCAGCAAAAAAATCATCTTATTAGGAAACAGTCATTTTACCAGCAAAAAAGTCTTTTTATAAGTAGAAAAATTATATCAGCAAAAAAAAGTCATTTTTTTACCAAAAAAAGTCATTTAATAGGTATAAAAGTACTTTTATCACCCAAAATGTCATCTTATCGCCAAAAAAAGTCATTTTATCAGGAACAACAGTCTTTTTATTAGAAACAAATCTACTTTTATGAGTAAAAATGTAATTTTTTTACCAAAAACTCAATTAATAAGCAACAAATAACATTTAATAAGCAAACAAGTCATCTTATCAGTACAAAGTCATATTATTAGCAAAAAAACATCATTTTTATAAGTAAAAAACATCAGAAAAAGTCATTTTATTAGGAAAAAAGTCAACTTATTAGAAAAAAGTCAATTTATAAGTAAAAAACAGTTTTATCAGCAAAAAGGCTTTTTTTAAGCAGAAAAAGTAATTTAATTTGCAAAAAAGTAGTTTTGTCAGCAAAAGAGTCGTTATATTAGCAAAAAAAGTCGTTTT
The DNA here is from genome assembly GCA_964019055.1 of Anthopleura xanthogrammica. Classification (NCBI taxonomy): domain Eukaryota; kingdom Metazoa; phylum Cnidaria; class Anthozoa; order Actiniaria; family Actiniidae; genus Anthopleura; species Anthopleura xanthogrammica. Next base: position 8,965,663 of record OZ025210.1, read on the forward strand.
ATTAGGGAAAAAGATATTTTGTTAGCAAAAAAGTCATTTTTACGCAAAAAATTCATATAATCAGCAAAAAAGTCATTTTTTAAGCAAAAAAGGCATTCAACCAGCAAAAAAGTGATTTTATAAGCAAAAAAGTTGTTGTATTTGCAAAACAAAAGTCGTTTTATCGGCAAAAAAGACACTTTATCAGCAAAAAAGAAATTTTATCACTAAAATGTCATTTTGTCAGGGGAAAAAACATCATTTTATAAGTAAAAAAGTCATTTTACCAGCAAAAAAGTCATTTTATTAGCAAGAAGTCATTTTATAAGTAGAAAAGTAGTTAGTTTTATCACCAAAAAAGTCTATTTATCATCAGAAAAATTAATTTTATCAGATATCTTATCTTTTTGTCTTTGTATTAGAAAAAAATGTATTTTTTTGGCAAAATTGTAATTTTATCACCAAAAAGTCATTTAATAAGCGACAAAATAATTTATCAGCACATCTTATCATATTATCATATTAATAGCAAACAAATATTATTTTTAAAAGTAAACAAGTCATTTTATTAGGAAAAAAGTCAACTTATTAGAAAAAAGTCATTTTATAAGTAAAAAAGTAGTTTTATCACCAAAAAAGTATTTTTTAAACAAACAAAATCGTGATATTAGGAAAAAAGGCATTTTATCAGCTAAAAGATCATTTTTTTAATCAAAAAGTCATTTGATCAGCAAAAAAGTCATTTTATCAGCAAAAAAAATATTTTCTAAGCAAAAAAAGGCATTCAACCAGCAAAAAAGTTGTTTTATTAGAAAAAAAGGCATTTTTTCAGCAAAAAAATCATTTTTTTAATCAAAAAGTCATTTAATCAGCAAAAAAGTCATTTTAACAGCAAAAAAAGATTTTCTAAGCAAAAAAAGGCATTCAACCAGCAAAAAAGTTGTTTTATTAGAAAAAAAGTCATTTTTTAAGCAAAAAATCATTTAATCAGCAAAAAAGTCATTTTTTAAGCAAAAAATGGTATTCAACCGGCAAAAAAGTGTATTTTTCTGCATAAAAAGTCATTTTACCAGCAAAAAAAGTCATCTTATTAGCAGGAAGTCATTTTATAAGTGAAAAAGTAGTTTTATCACCAGAAAAGTCAATTTCTCATCAAAAAAAGTAATATTAACAGCACAAAAGTAGTTTTATCAGCAAAAAAGTTATTTTAAAAGCAAAAAAGTCTTTTTATGACCAAAAAACTCTTTTTATTAGAAACAAATGTATTTTTTTAGGAAAATTGTAATTTTATCACCAAAACAAATAAAATAAAATAAAACAAATAACGTTTAATAAGCGAAAAAGTTTTTTATCAGCACATATTATCATATTATCATATTATTAGCAAAAACATAATATTTTTATGAGTAAAAAAAACATTTTATTAGCAAAAAAAGTCAACTTATTAGAACAAAGTCATTTTATAAGTAAAAAAGTAGTTTTATCAGCAAAAAAGTCTTTTTTAAGCAAAAAAAGTTACTTATTTAGCAAAAAAGTGGTTTTATCAGCAAACGAGTCGTTATATTAGCAAAAAAAGTCGTTTTATGAGCCAAAAAGTTATTTTAAGAGCAGAAAAATCTTTGTATTAGAAACAAATGTATTTTTTTTGGCAAAATTGTAATTTTATCACCAAAAAGTCATTTAATAAGCAACAAAAAACGTTTAATAAGCGACAAAATAATTTATAAGGACATATCATCATATTATCATATTATAAGCAAACAAATATTATTTTTAAAAGTAAAAAAAGTCATTTTATTAGCAAAAAAGTCAACTTATTAGAAAAAAGTCATTTTATAAGTAAAAAAGCAGTTTTATCACCAAAAAAGTATTTTTTAAGCAAAAAAAGGCATTTAATCAGCAAAAAAGTAGTTTTATCAGCAAAAGAGTCGTCATATTAGCAAAAAAATCGTTTTATTAGGAAAAAAGGCATTTTATCAGCAAAAAAATCATTTTTTTAATCAAAAAGTCATTTAATCAGCAAAAAAGTCATTTTAACAGCAAAAAAAAATTTTCTAAGCAAAAAAAGGCATTCAACCAGCAAAAAAGTTGTTTTATTAGAAAAAAAAAGGCATTTTTTCCGCAAAAAAAGTCATTTTTTAAGCAAAAAATCATTTAATCAGCAAAAAAGTCATTTTTTAAGCGAAAAAATGGTATTCAACCGGCAAAAAAGTGTATTTTTCTGCAAAAAAAGTCATTATACCAGCAAGAAAAGTCATCTTATTAGCAGGAAGTCATTTTATAAGTGAAAAAGTAGTTTTATCACCAGAAAAGTCAATTTCTCATCAAAAAAAGTAATATTAACAGCACAAAAGTAGTTTTATCAGCAAAAAAGTTATTTTAAAAGCAAAAAAGTCTTTTTATGACCAAAAAACTCTTTTTATTAGAAACAAATGTATTTTTTTAGGAAAATTGTAATTTTATCACCAAAACAAATAAAATAAAATAAAACAAATAACGTTTAATAAGCGAAAAAGTTTTTTATCAGCACATATTATCATATTATCATATTATTAGCAAAAACATAATATTTTTATGAGTAAAAAAAACATTTTATTAGCAAAAAAAGTCAACTTATTAGAACAAAGTCATTTTATAAGTAAAAAAGTAGTTTTATCAGCAAAAAAGTCTTTTTTAAGCAAAAAAAGTTACTTATTTAGCAAAAAAGTGGTTTTATCAGCAAACGAGTCGTTATATTAGCAAAAAAAGTCGTTTTATGAGCCAAAAAGTTATTTTAAGAGCAGAAAAATCTTTGTATTAGAAACAAATGTATTTTTTTTGGCAAAATTGTAATTTTATCACCAAAAAGTCATTTAATAAGCAACAAAAAACGTTTAATAAGCGACAAAATAATTTATAAGGACATATCATCATATTATCATATTATAAGCAAACAAATATTATTTTTAAAAGTAAAAAAAGTCATTTTATTAGCAAAAAAGTCAACTTATTAGAAAAAAGTCATTTTATAAGTAAAAAAGCAGTTTTATCACCAAAAAAGTATTTTTTAAGCAAAAAAAGGCATTTAATCAGCAAAAAAGTAGTTTTATCAGCAAAAGAGTCGTCATATTAGCAAAAAAATCGTTTTATTAGGAAAAAAGGCATTTTATCAGCAAAAAAATCATTTTTTTAATCAAAAAGTCATTTAATCAGCAAAAAAGTCATTTTAACAGCAAAAAAAAATTTTCTAAGCAAAAAAAGGCATTCAACCAGCAAAAAAGTTGTTTTATTAGAAAAAAAAGGCATTTTTTCCGCAAAAAAAGTCATTTTTTAAGCAAAAAATCATTTAATCAGCAAAAAAGTCATTTTTTAAGCGAAAAAATGGTATTCAACCGGCAAAAAAGTGTATTTTTCTGCAAAAAAAGTCATTATACCAGCAAGAAAAGTCATCTTATTAGCAGGAAGTCATTTTATAAGTGAAAAAGTAGTTTTATCACCAGAAAAGTCAATTTCTCATCAAAAAAAGTAATATTAACAGCACAAAAGTAGTTTTATCAGGAAAAAAGTTATTTTAAAAGCAAAAAAGTCTTTTTATCACCAAAAAACTCTTTTTATTAGAAACAAATGTATTTTTTTTAGGAAAATTGTAATTTTATCACCAAAACGTCATTTAATAATAAACAAATAACGTTTAATAAGCGAAAAAGTTTTTTATCAGCACATATTATCATATTATCATATTATTAGCAAAAACATAATATTTTTATAAGTAAAAAAAACATTTTATTAGCAAAAAAAAGTCAACTTATTAGAACAAAGTCATTTTATAAGTAAAAAAGTAGTTTTATCAGCAAAAAAGTCTTTTTTAAGCAAAAACAGTTACTTATTTAGCAAAAAAGTGGTTTTATCAGCAAACGAGTCGTTATATTAGCAAAAAAAGTCGTTTTATTAGCCAAAAAGTTATTTTAAGAGCAAAAAAATCTTTGTATTAGAAAAAAATGTATTTTTTTGGCAAAATTGTAAATTTATCACCAAAAAGTCATTTAATAAGCAACAAATAACGTTTAATAAGCGACAAATAAATTTATCAGCACATATCATCATATTATCATATTATTAGCAAACAAATATTATTTTTAAAAGTAAAAAAAAAACATTTTATTAGCAAAAAAGTCAACTTATTAGAAAAAAGTCATTTTATAAGTAAAAAAGTAGTTTTATCAGCAAAAAAGTCTTTTTTAAGCAAAAAAAGTTATTTATTTAGCAAAAAAGTGGTTTTATCAGAAAAAGAGTCGTTATATTAGCAAACAAAGTCGTTTTATTAGCAAAAAGGGAAATTTATCAGCTAAAAATTCATTTTTTTAATCAAAAAGTCTTTTAATCAGTAAAAACGTGATTTTATCAGCAAAAAAGTGATTTTTTTCATCAAAAAAGGCTTTCAACTAGCAAAAACGTTGTGCTGTAAGGAAAAAAAGTCGTTTTATTAGCAAAAAAGGCATTTTATCAGAAAAAAAGTCATTTATAAGCAAAAACATTCATTTAATCAGCAAAAAGTCACTTTATCAGCAAAAAAGACAATTTTTAAGCAAAACAAAGGCAATCAACAAGCAAAAAAGTGGTTTTATTAATTAAAAAGGCGTTATGTTAGGAAAAAAGTCAATTTATTACCAAAAAAGTCATTTTATCAGCAAAAAAATCATTTTTTAAGCAAAAACATTCATTTAATCAGCAAAAAGTCACTTTATCAGCAAACAAGACAATTTTTAAGCAAAACAAAGGCAATCAACAAGCAAAAAAGTGGTTTTATTAGTTAAAAAGGCATTATGTTAGGAAAAAAGTCAATTTATTACCAGAAAAGTCATTTTATCAGCAAAAAAATCATTTTTTAAGCAAAAACATTCATTTAATCAGCAAAAAGTCACTTTATCAGCAAAAAAGACAATTTTTAAGCAAAACAAAGGCAATCAACAAGCAAAAAAGTGGTTTTATTAATTAAAAAGGCGTTATGTTAGGAAAAAAGTCAATTTATTACCAAAAAAGTCATTTTATCAGCAAAAAAAACATTTTTTAATCAAAAACATTCATTTAATCAGCAAAAAGTCACTTTATCAGCAAAAAAGACAATTTTTAAGCAAAACAAAGGCAATCAACAAGCAAAAAAGTTGTTTTATTAGCCAAAAAGGCGTTATGTTAAGAAAAAAGGTCAATTTATTACCAAAAAAGTCATTTAATCAGCAAAAAGATCATTTTTTTAGCATAAAAATCATTTAATCAGCAAAAAAATCATTTTCTAACCAAACAAAGGCATACAACCAGCAAAAAAGTGGTTTGATCAGCAAAAATATCGTTATATTAGCAAAAAAAAAGTCATTTTTCAAGGGAAAAAATTATTTAATCAGCAAAAAAGTCATTTTATCAGCAAAAAAGAAATTTTCTAAGAAAAGAAAAGTCATTTTATTAGAAAAGTCATTTTTTGTAGAAAAATGTCATTTTATTAGGATAATTCTTAAGATAAATACGTAATTTTTCCTAATTTCCAAAATGTTTCCTAATTTCCATAATTTTTCAAAATGTAGATAATGTTACGAAATTTACATAAATTTTCCTAAGTTACATAAATTTTCTAATTTACATAAATTTTCCTAATTTACATAAATTTTTCTAAGTTACATAAATTTTCCTAAGCTACATAAATTTTCCTAATTTACATAAATTTTCCTAATTTACATAAATTTTCCTAATTTACATAAATTTTCCTAATTTACATAAATTTTCCTAAGTTACATAAATTTTCCTAAGTTACATAAATTTTCCTAATTTACATAAATTTTCCTAATTTACATAAATTTTCCTAATTTTACATAAATTTTTCTAATTTACATAAATTTTCCTAATTTACATAAATTTTCCTAATTTACATAAATTTTCCTAATTTACATAAATTTTCCTAATTTACATAAATTTTCCTAATTTACATAAATTTTCCTAATTTTACATAAATTTTTCTAATTTACATAAATTTTTCTAATTTACATAAATTTTCCTAATTTTACATAAATTTTCCTAATTTACATAAATTTTCCTAATTAACATAAATTTTCCTAATTTACATAAATTTTCCTAATTTACATAAATCTTCCTAATTTTACATAAATTTTCCTAATTTACATAAATTTTCCTAATTTACATAAATTTTCCTAATTTACATAAATTTTCCTAATTTACATAAATTTTCCTAATTAGCATAATTTTCCCGATTTCCATATTTTTCAAATTTCCATAATTTTTGAAAGTGAAATATTTCAAAATTTCCACAATGTTTTAAAATAAGCATAATTTTTCCGAATTTTTATAATTGTTCCAAATTTTGCATAATTTTCCCAAATTTCCATAATTTTTCCAAATTTACATACATTTTCAAAATTAACATTATTTATTCTAATTGACATGTTTCCAAAGTTACATGTTCTTTTCGTTTTGCTGAAAATGAATCTTTCTACCAATACCGGAGAGGTTTTGGGAAACATAATTTTTATTCGCTTTAAACGGGCCGATTTACCTTTTAAAAGAATAATTTGCTGATAGTGGTTTTTTAAATTTATTTTGCTTAAAACGTATCTTTCTAGCAATATCGGACGTCTTTGGTGAGAACGGGACCTTTTGGGGCAAATAAATTTTTTTTTGCTTTAAACGGGCCAATTTCCGTTTTAAAAGAATATTTTGCTAATAGTGGTTTTTTAAATTTATTTTGCTTAAAACGTATCTTTCTAGCAATATCGTACGTCTTTCGTGATAACGGGACCTTCTGGGCAAAATAATTTTTTTTTTTGCTTTAAACGGGCCAATTTGCATTTTAAAAGAATATTTTGCTGATAGTGGTTTTTTAAATTTATTTTGCTTAAAACGTATCTTTCTAGCAATATCGGACGTCTTTCGTGATAACGGGACCTTTTGGGCAAAATAATTTTTTTTTTTGCTTTAAACGGGCCAATTTGCGTTTTCAAAGAATATTTTGCTGATAGTGGTTTTTTAAATTTATTTTGCTTAAAACGTATCTTTCTAGCAATATCGGACGTCTTTCGTGATAACGGGACCTTTTGGGCAAAATAATTTCTTTTTTTGCTTTAAACGGGCCAATTTGCATTTTAAAAGAATATTTTGCTGATAGTGGTTTTTTAAATTTATTTTGCTTAAAACGTATCTTTCTAGCAATATCGGACGTCTTTCGTGATAACGGGACCTTTTGGGCGAAATAATTTTTTTTTTTTGCTATAAACGGGCCAATTTGCGTTTTCAAAGAATATTTTGCTGATAGTGGTTTTTTAAATTTATTTTGCTTAAAACGTATCTTTCTAGCAATATCGGACGTCTTTCGTGATAACGGGACCTTCTGGGCAAAATAATTTTTTTTTTGCTTTAAACGGGCCAATTTGCGTTTTCAAAGAATATTTTGCTGATAGTGGTTTTTTAAATTTATTTTGCTTAAAACGTATCTTTCTAGCAATATCGGACGTCTTTCGTGATAACGGGACCTTCTGGGCAAAATAATTTTTTTTTTTGCTTTAAACGGGCCAATTTGCATTTTAAAAGAATATTTTGCTGATAGTGGTTTTTTAAATTTATTTTGCTTAAAACGTATCTTTCTAGCAATATCGGACGTCTTTCGTGATAACGGGACCTTCTGGGCAAAATAATTTTTTTTTTTGCTTTAAACGGGCCAATTTGCATTTTAAAAGAATATTTTGCTGATAGTGGTTTTTTAAATTTATTTTGCTTAAAACGTATCTTTCTAGCAATATCGTACGTCTTTCGTGATAACGGGACCTTCTGGGCAAAATAATTTTTTTTTTTGCTTTAAACGGGCCAATTTGCATTTTAAAAGAATATTTTGCTGATAGTGGTTTTTTAAATTTATTTTGCTTAAAACGTATCTTTCTAGCAATATCGGACGTCTTTCGTGATAACGGGACCTTTTGGGCAAAATAATTTTTTTTTTTGCTTTAAACGGGCCAATTTGCGTTTTCAAAGAATATTTTGCTGATAGTGGTTTTTTAAATTTATTTTGCTTAAAACGTATCTTTCTAGCAATATCGGACGTCTTTCGTGATAACGGGACCTTTTGGGCAAAATAATTTTTTTTTTTGCTTTAAACGGGCCAATTTGCGTTTTCAAAGAATATTTTGCTGATAGTGGTTTTTTAAATTTATTTTGCTTAAAACGTATCTTTCTAGCAATATCGGACGTCTTTCGTGATAACGGGACCTTTTGGGCAAAATAATTTTTTTTTTTGCTTTAAACGGGACAATTTGCGTTTTCAAAGAATATTTTGCTGATAGTGGTTTTTTAAATTTATTTTGCTTAAAACGTATCTTTCTAGCAATATCGGACGTCTTTCGTGATAACGGGACCTTTTGGGCAAAATAATTTTTTTTTTGCTTTAAACGGGCCAATTTGCGTTTTCAAAGAATATTTTGCTGATAGTGGTTTTTTAAATTTATTTTGCTTAAAACGTATCTTTCTAGCAATATCGGACGTCTTTCGTGATAACGGGACCTTTTGGGCAAAATAATTTTTTTTTTTGCTTTAAACGGGCCAATTTGCATTTTAAAAGAATATTTTGCTGATAGTGGTTTTTTAAATTTATTTTGCTTAAAACGTATCTTTCTAGCAATATCGGACGTCTTTCGTGATAACGGGACCTTTTGGGCAAAATAATTTTTTTTTTTTTGCTTTAAACGGGCCAATTTGCATTTTAAAAGAATATTTTGCTGATTGTGATTTATTTGATCTGTGTTTTCTAAAAACGTATCTTTTTAGGTATAACGGACAGGTTTTGTGATAACAAGGCCTTTTGGACAACATAAAAATTTTTTTCCTTTAAACGTGCCCATTTGCTTTTAAAAACAATATTTTGGTGATTGTGATTTATTTGATCTGTTTTTCTAAAAACGTATCTTTTAGCTTATAATGGACACGTTTCGTGATAACCGTACCTTTTTGGAGAACACAAATGAATTTTTCTTTAAGCCGGCCCATTTGCCTTTTAAAAGAATATTTGCTAATAATGGTTTTTAGATTTATTTTGCTTAAAACGTATCTTTCAACGCATAATGGACGTCTTTGGGGATAACGGGACCTTCTTGGGTAACATAAAATTTTTTTCCTCCAAACCGGCCCATTTGCCTTTTAAATGAATGTTTTTGTGATAGTTGTTTTATTGATTGATTTTGCTTAAACGTATCTTTCTACGTTTAATGGACGTCTTTGGGGATAACGGCACCTTTTTGGGAAACGTAACATTTTTTTACTCCAAACGGGCCTATTTTGCCTTTTAAATGAATGTTTTTGTAATAGTTGTTTTTAAAATTTATTTTGCCTGAAACGTATCTTTTTACCAATAACGGACGTTTTTGGCATTAACGAGACTTTTTTGGGGAACATAAAATAATTGTGCTTTAAAACCTGCCCATTTGCCTTTGAAAAGAATATTTTGCTGATAAAGGTTTTTTAAATTGATTTTGCTTAAAACGTATCTTTTTACCCATAACGGACGTCTTTGGGGATAACGGGACCTTCTTGGGAAATATAAATGTTTTTCCCTCCAAACCGGCCCATTTGCCTTTTAACTGAATGTTTTTGTGATAGTTGTTTTATTGATTGATTTTGCTTAAAATGTATCTTTCTACTTATAACGGACATCTTTGGTGAATACGGCACCTTTTTGGGAAACGTAAAATTTTTTCCCTCCAAACCGGCCCATTTGCCTTTTAAATGAATGTTTTGGTGATAGTTGTTTTTGGATTTATTTTGCCTGAAACGTATCTCTTTATCCATAACGGACGTTTTTGGAAATAACGAGACCTTTTTGAGGAACACAAAACATTTTTGCTTTAAACCGGCCTATTTGCCTTTTAAAAGAATATTTTGCTGATAGTGGTTTTTTTACATTGATTTTGCTTAAAACGTATCTTTCTACGCAGAACGGACGTCTTTGGTGATAACGGGACCTTTTTGGAAAACATTTTTTTTCCCCTTTAAACTGGCCCGTTTCCCTTTTAAATGAATGTTTTGGTAATAGTTGTTTCTTGGATTTCATTTGCTTGAAACGTCTCTTTCTAACAATAACGGACGTTTTTGGAAATAACGAGTCCTTTTTGAGGAACACAAAACATCTATGTAAATTAGGAAAAATTATGTAAATTAGGAAACATTATATAAATTGGGAAAATGTATGTAAATTAGGAAAAATTATGTAAATTAGGAAAATTAATGTCAATTAGGAAAATTTATGTCAATTAGGAAAATTTATGTAAATTAGGAGAATTTATGTACATTAGGAAAATTTATGTAAATTAAGAAAATTTATGTAAATTAGAAAAATTTATGTAAATTAGGAAAAATTATGTAAATTAGGAAAAATTATGTAAATTAGGAAAAATTATGTAAATTAGGAAAGATTATGTAAATTAGAAAAAGATTATGTAAATTAGGAAAAATTATGTAAATTAGGAAAAATTATGTAAATTAGGAAAAATTATGTAAATTAGGAAAATTTATGTAAACTAGGAAAATTTATGTTAATTAGGAAAATTTATGTAAATTATGTAAATTAGGAAAAATTATGTAAATTAGGAAAAATTATGTAAATTAGGAAAATTTATGTAAACTAGGAAAATTTATGTTAATTAGGAAAATTTATGAAAATTATGTAAATTAGGAAAAATTATGTAAATTAGGAAAATGTTAATTAGGAAAAATTATGTTAATTAGGAAAAATTATGTAAATTAGGAAAATTTATGAAAATTAGGAAAAATTATGTAAATTAGGAAAATTTATGAAAATTATGTAAATTAGAAAAAATTATGTAAATTAGAAAAATTATGTAAATTAGAAAAAATTATGTAAATTAGGAAAATTATGTAAATTAGAAAAAATTATGTAAATTAGGAAAATTATGTAAATTAGGAAAATTTATGTACATTAGGAAAATTTATGTAAATTTAGAAAAATTATGTAAATTAGGAAAATTTATGTAAATAAGGAAAATTTATGTAAATAAGGAAAACTTATGTAAATAAGGAAAATTTATGTAAATAAGGAAAACTTATGTAAATTAGGAAAATTTATGTAAATTAGAAAAATTTATGAAAATTAAAGAAATTTATGTAAATTAGGAAAAATTATGTAAATTAGGAAAATTTATGTACATTAGGAAAATTTAAATTTAGAAAAATTATGTAAATTGCTAACAAAATTCATTTTTTGCTGATAAAACGACTTTTTTTTCTAATAGAACGACTTTTTTCCTGCTAAATCTACTTTTTTGCCGATTGAATGCCTTTTTTTCTGAAGAAAGCTCTTTTTTCGCCAATAAAATGCATTTTTTGCTGATTAAATGCCGTTTTTCCTGATAAAACGACTTTTTTTCCTTATTAAATGACTTTTTATACTTAAAAAATTACTTTTGTCGTGATAAAATGATTTTTTTGCTGATAAAACCATTTTTTGCCGACTAATGACTTTTTTTGCTTAAAAAATTACTTTTTTCTAATAAAATTACTTTTTGCTGATAAAATGACTTTTTTTCTGATTAAATGACTTTTTATGCTTAACTAATTACTTTTTTCGTGATAAAATGATTTTGTTGCTGATAAAATTACTTTTTTGCTATAAAATTACTTGTTTGCTGATAAAACCACTTTTTTTGCCGATAAATGCCTTTTTACGCTAAACAAAATGACTTTTTTGCTGATAAAATGACTTTTTGGTGATAAAATGACTTTTTTCCTGATTAAATGACTTTTTATACTTAAAACATTACTTTTTTCCTGATAAAATGATTTTTTTTGCTAATAAAACTACTTTTTTACTTATAAAATGACTTTTTGCTAATAAGATGACTTTTTTGCTAATAAAATGACTTTTATGCTGAAACAAATGACTGTTTTTACTTATAAAATGATTTTTTTGCTGATAATATGACTTTTTGCTAATAAAATGTTTTTTTTCCGGATAAAACTACTTTTTTTTCAATAAATAACTTTTTTTTTGCTTAAAAAATGACTTTTTTGCTAATAAAATGTCTTTTTTGCTGAAAAAATGAATTTGTTACATATAAAATAACTTTTTCGCTTAATAAATGTTAATTGTTGCTTACTAAGTGACTTTTTGGTGATAAAATTACAATTTCTAGTAAAAAAATACATATTGTTGTAATAAAAAGAATTTATTGGTGAAAAAATGACTTTTTTCCAAATAAGATGACATTTTGGCTGATAAAAAGACTTATTTTGCTCTTAAAATAACTTTTTTGCTGCTAAAACTACTTTTTTGCTAATACAATTACTTTTTTTGATGATAAATTGACTTTTTTCCTGATAAAACTACTTTTTTACTTATAAAATGACTTTTTGCTAATAAGATGACTTTTTTCCTAGTCAAATGAGTTTGATGCTGAAAAAAATGACTGTTTTTACTTATAAAATGATTTTTTTGCTGATAATATGACTTTTTGCTAATAAAATGTTTTTTTTCCTGATAAAACCACTTTTTGTTCAATAAATAACTTTGTTTTCCTTAAAAAATGACTTTTTTGCTAATAAAATGTCTTTTTTGCTGAAAAAATGAATTTGTTACATATAAAATAACTTTTTCGCTTAATAAATGTTAATTGTTGCTTACTAAGTGACTTTTTGGTGATAAAATTACAATTTCTAGTAAAAAAATACATATTGTTGTAATAAAAAGAATTTATTGGTGAAAAAATGACTTTTTTCCAAATAAGATGACATTTTGGCTGATAAAAAGACTTATTTTGCTCTTAAAATAACTTTTTTGCTGCTAAAACTACTTTTTTGCTAATACAATTACTTTTTTTGATGATAAATTGACTTTTTTCCTGATAAAACTACTTTTTTACTTATAAAATGACTTTTTGCTGATAAGATGACTTTTTTCCTAGTCAAATGAGTTTTATGCTGAAAAAAATGACTGTTTTTACTTATAAAATGATTTTTTTGCTAATAATATGACTTTTTGCTAATAAAATTACTTTTTTCCTGATTAAACCACTTTTTTTGCTGATAAATGACTTTTTTTGCTTAAAAAAATGCCTTTTTTGCTGATAAAATGACTTTTTTGCTAAAAACATGACTTTTTTCCTGATTAAATGACTTTTTATGCTTAAAAATTACTTTGTTATTGATAAAATGATTTGTTTTGCTGACAAAACTACTTTTTTTACTAATAAAAAGACTTTTTGCTAATCAAATGACCTTTTTGCTAATAAAATGACTTTTTTTGCAGAAAAAATGACTTTCGTTATTTATAAAATGATTTCTCTGCTGATAATATGACGTTTTGCTAATAAAATGACGTTTTTCCTGATAAAACCACTTTTTTTCTGATTAAATGCCTTTTTTTGCTTAAAAAATGACTTTTTTCCAGATAAAATTACTTTTTTGCTGATTCAATGACTTTTTTGCTGATAAAATACCTTTTTTTGCTCCTTAAATGATTTTTTCCTTTAAAAATTTTTTTTTTTGCTGACAAAACTATTTTTTTACTGATAAAATGATTTCTTGCTAATAAAATGACTTTTTTCCTTATTAAATGTTATTTGTTTCTTATTAAATGATTTTTTTCTACTTATAACATGACGTTTTGCTAATAACTTGACTTTTTTGCTGATAAAATGAATTTTTTTGCCTGATAAAAATATGTTTTTACTTATAAAATGACTTTTCGCTAATAATATGACTTTGTGCTGATAACATGACCTGTTTGCTTATTAAATGTTATTTGTTGCTTATTAAATGACTTTTTGCTAATAAGATGACTTTTTTGCTTATTAAATGTTATTTGCTGCTTATTAAATGACTTTTTGGTGATAAAAGTACATTTTTGCTGATAAAAGTACATTTTTTCTAATAAAAACAGTTTTCTCCTGATAAAATTACTTTTTTCGCGATAAGATGACATTTTGGGTGATACAATGACTTGTTTTACTTATAAATTGTTTTTTTGTGTCCTAATAATAGGACTTTTTGCTTATAAAATGACTTTCTTACTTATTAAATGTTATTTATTGCTTATTAAATGACTTTTTCGTGATAAAATTAAATTTTTGCTGATAAAAGTTCATTTTTTCTAATAAAAAAACTTTATTCCTGATAATATGACTTTTTTCGCGATAAGATGACAATTTGGCTGAAAAAATGAATTTTTTTACTTATCTATATACATATTTCTTGCTAATAATATGACTTTTTCCTGATAAAATGACTTTTTTACTTATTAAATGTTATTTGTTGCTTATTAAATGACTTTTTGGTCATAAAATTACATTTTTGCTGATAAGAGTACGTTTTTTTCAAATACAAAGACTTTTTTCCTGATAAAATGACTCTTTTCGCGATAAGATGACATTTTGGCTGATAAAATGACTTGTTTTACTTATAAATTGTTTTTTTTGCTAATAATAGGACTCTTTGCTGATAAAATGACTTTTTTACTGATTAAATATTATTTGTTGCTTATTAAATGACTTTTTGGTAATAAAATTACTTTTTTGCAGACAAACTTACATTTTTTTTCTAATAAAAAGACTTTTTTGGTGAAAAAATGACTTTTTTACTTTTAAAAATATTGTTTTGCTAATAATATGACTTTGTGCTGATAAGATGACTTTTTTGCTTCTTGAATGTTATTTGTTGCTTATTAAATGACTTTTTGGTAATAAAATTACATTTTTGCAGATAAGAGTACGTTTTTTTCAAATAAAAACACTTTTCTCCTGATAAAATGACTCTTTTCGCGATAAGATGACATTTTGGCTGATAAAATTACTTATTTAGTTATTAAATGTTATTTGTTGCTTATTAAATGACTTTTTGGTAATAAAATTACTTTTTTGCTGATAAAAGTACATTTTTTTCTAATAAAAAGACTTTTTTCCTGATAAAATGACTTTTTTCCCAATAAGATGACATTTTGGCTGAAAAAATGAATTTTTTTACTTATATATATATATATTTCTTGCTAATAATATGACTTTTTCCTGATAAAATGACTTTTTTACTTATTAAATGTTTTTTGTTGCTTCTTAAATGACTTTTTGGTGATAAAAGTACATTTTTGCTGATAAAAGTACATTTTTTCTAATAAAAACCCTTTTCTCCTGATAAAATGACTTTTTTCGCGATAAGATGACATTTTGTGTGAGACAAGACTTGTTTTACTTATAAATGGTTTTTTTTCTGTGCTAATAATAGGACCTTTTGCTGAGAAAATGACTTTCTTACTTATTAAGTGTTATTTGTTGCTTATTAAATGACTTTTTGGTAATAAAATTACATTTTTGCTGATAAAATTACATTTTGTTCTTATAAAAAGACTTTTTTGGTGAAAAAATGACTTTTTTACTTATAGAAATGTTTTCTTTGTGCTAATAATATGACTTTGTGCTGATAAGATGACTTGTTTGCTTATTAAATGTTATTTGTTGCTTATAAAATGACTTTTTGCTAAAAAGATGACTTTTTTGCTTATTAAATGTTATTTGTTGCTTATTAAATGACTTTTTGGTGATAAAAGTACATTTTTGCTGATAAAAGTACGTTTTTTCTAATAAAAACACTTTTCTCCTGATAAAATGACTTTTTTCGCGATAAGATGACATTTTGGGTTATACAATGACTTGTTTTACTTATAAATTGTTTTTTTTGCTAATAATAGGACTTTGTGCAGATAAGATGACTTTCTTAGTTATTAAGTGTTATTTGTTGCTTATTAAATGACTTTTTTGTGATAAAATTACATTTTTGCTGATAAGAGTACGTTTTTTTCAAATAAAAAGACTTTTGTCCTGCTAAAATGACTCTTTTCGCGATAAGATGACATTTTGGCTGATAAAATGACTTTTTTACTGATTAAATGTTATTTGTTGCTTATTAAATGACTTTTTGATAATAAAATTACATTTTTGCTGATAAAATTACATTTTGTTCTTATAAAAAGACTTTTTTGGTGAAAAAATGACTTTTTTACTTATAGAAATGTTTTTTTTGTGCTAATAATATGACTTTGTGCTGATAAGATGACTTGTTTGCTTATTAAATGTTATTTGTTGCTTATAAAATGACTTTTTGCTAAAAAGATGACTTTTTTGCTTATTAAATGTTATTTGTTGCTTATTAAATGACTTTTTGGTGATAAAAGTACATTTTTGCTGATAAAAGTACGTTTTTTCTAATAAAAACACTTTTCTCCTGATAAAATGACTTTTTTCGCGATAAGATGACATTTTGGGTTATACAATGACTTGTTTTACTTATAAATTGTTTTTTTTGCTAATAATAGGACTTTGTGCAGATAAGATGACTTTCTTAGTTATTAAGTGTTATTTGTTGCTTATTAAATGACTTTTTTGTGATAAAATTACATTTTTGCTGATAAGAGTACGTTTTTTTCAAATAAAAAGACTTTTGTCCTGCTAAAATGACTCTTTTCGCGATAAGATGACATTTTGGCTGATAAAATGACTTTTTTACTGATTAAATGTTATTTGTTGCTTATTAAATGACTTTTTGATAATAAAATTACATTTTTGCTGATAAAATTACATTTTGTTCTTATAAAAAGACTTTTTTGGTGAAAAAATGACTTTTTTACTTATAGAAATGTTTTTTTTGTGCTAATAATATGACTTTGTGCTGATAAGATGACTTGTTTGCTTATTAAATGTTATTTGTTGCTTATAAAATGACTTTTTGCTAAAAAGATGACTTTTTTGCTTATTAAATGTTATTTGTTGCTTATTAAATGACTTTTTGGTGATAAAAGTACATTTTTGCTGATAAAAGTACGTTTTTTCTAATAAAAACACTTTTCTCCTGATAAAATGACTTTTTTCGCGATAAGATGACATTTTGGGTTATACAATGACTTGTTTTACTTATAAATTGTTTTTTTTGCTAATAATAGGACTTTGTGCAGATAAGATGACTTTCTTAGTTATTAAGTGTTATTTGTTGCTTATTAAATGACTTTTTTGTGATAAAATTACATTTTTGCTGATAAGAGTACGTTTTTTTCAAATAAAAAGACTTTTGTCCTGCTAAAATGACTCTTTTCGCGATAAGATGACATTTTGGCTGATAAAATGACTTTTTTACTGATTAAATGTTATTTGTTGCTTATTAAATGACTTTTTGATAATAAAATTACATTTTTGCTGATAAAATTACATTTTGTTCTTATAAAAAGACTTTTTTGGTGAAAAAATGACTTTTTTACTTATAGAAATGTTTTTTTTGTGCTAATAATATGACTTTGTGCTGATAAGATGACTTGTTTGCTTATTAAATGTTATTTGTTGCTTATAAAATGACTTTTTGCTAAAAAGATGACTTTTTTGCTTATTAAATGTTATTTGTTGCTTATTAAATGACTTTTTGGTGATAAAAGTACATTTTTGCTGATAAAAGTACGTTTTTTCTAATAAAAACACTTTTCTCCTGATAAAATGACTTTTTTCGCGATAAGATGACATTTTGGGTTATACAATGACTTGTTTTACTTATAAATTGTTTTTTTTGTGTGCTTATAATAGGACTTTGTGCAGATAAGATGACTTTCTTAGTTATTAAGTGTTATTTGTAGCTTATTAAATGACTTTTTTGTGATAAAATTACATTTTTGCTGATAAGAGTACGTTTTTTTCAAATAAAAAGACTTTTGTCCTGCTAAAATGACTCTTTTCGCGATAAGATGACATTTTGGCTGATAAAATGACTTTTTTACTGATTAAATGTTATTTGTTGCTTATTAAATGACTTTTTGGTAATAAAATTACTTTTTTGCAGATAAACTTACATTTTTTTTCTAATAAAAAGACTTTTTTGGTGAAAAAATGACTTTTTTACTTATAAAAATGTTTTTTTGCTAATAATATGACTTTGTGCTGATAAAATGACTTTTTTACTTATTAAATGTTATTTGTTGCTTCTTAAATGACTTTTTGGTAATAAAATTACATTTTTCCAGATAAGAAAACGTTTTTTTCAAATAAAAACACTTTTCTCCTGATAAAATGACTCTTTTCGCGATAAGATGACATTTTGGCTGATAAAATGACGTTTTTAGTTATTAAATGTTATTTGTTGCTTATTAAATGACTTTTTGGTAATAAAATTACTTTTTTGCAGATAAACTTACATTTTGTTCTAATAAAAAGACTTTTTTGGTGAAAAAATGACTTTTTTACTTTTAAAAATGTTTTTTTGCTAATAATATGACTTTGTGCTGATAAAATGACTTTTTTATTTATTAAATGTTATTTGTTGCTTATTAAATGACTTTTAGGTAATAAAATTACTTTTTTGCTGATAAAATTACATTTTGTTCTTATAAAAAGACTTTTTTGGTTAAAAAATGACCTTTTTACTAATAGAAATGTTTTTTATTTGCTAATAATATGACATTGTGCTGATAAGATGACTTGTTTACTTATTAAATGTTACTTGTTGCTTATTAAATGACTTTTTGGTAATAAAATTACATTTTTGCTGATAAGAGTACGTTTTTTTCAAATACAAAGACTTTTTTCCTGATAAAATGACTCTTTTCGCGATAAGATGACATTTTGGCTGATAAAATGACTTGTTTTACTTATAAATTGTTTTTTTTGCTAATAATAGGACTCTTTGCTGATAAAATGACTTTTTTACTTATTAAATGTTATTTGTTGCTTATTAAATGACTTTTTGGTAATAAAATTACTTTTTTGCTGATAAAATTACATTTTGTTCTTATAAAAAGACTTTTTTGGTGAAAAAATGACTTTTTTACTTATAGAAATGTTTTTTTTGGTGCTAATAATATGACTTTGTGCTGATAAGATGACTTGTTTGCTTATTAAATGTTATTTGTTGCTTATAAAATGACTTTTTGCTAAAAAGATGACTTTTTTGCTTATTAAATGTTATTTGTTGCTTATTAAATGACTTTTTGGTGATAAAAGTACATTTTTGCTGATAAAAGTACGTTTTTACTAATAAAAACACTTTTCTCCTGATAAAATGACTTTTTTCGCGATAAGATGACATTTTGGGTTATACAATGACTTGTTTTACTTATAAATTGTTTTTTTTGCTAATAATAGGACTTTGTGCAGATAAGATGACTTTCTTAGTTATTAAGTGTTATTTGTTGCTTATTAAATGACTTTTTTGTGATAAAATTACATTTTTGCTGATAAGAGTACGTTTTTTTCAAATAAAAAGACTTTTGTCCTGCTAAAATGACTCTTTTCGCGATAAGATGACATTTTGGCTGATAAAATGACTTTTTTACTGATTAAATGTTATTTGTTGCTTATTAAATGACTTTTTGATAATAAAATTACATTTTTGCTGATAAAATTACATTTTGTTCTTATAAAAAGACTTTTTTGGTGAAAAAATGACTTTTTTACTTATAGAAATGTTTTTTTTGTGCTAATAATATGACTTTGTGCTGATAAGATGACTTGTTTGCTTATTAAATGTTATTTGTTGCTTATAAAATGACTTTTTGCTAAAAAGATGACTTTTTTGCTTATTAAATGTTATTTGTTGCTTATTAAATGACTTTTTGGTGATAAAAGTACATTTTTGCTGATAAAAGTACGTTTTTTCTAATAAAAACACTTTTCTCCTGATAAAATGACTTTTTTCGCGATAAGATGACATTTTGGGTTATACAATGACTTGTTTTACTTATAAATTGTTTTTTTTGTGTGCTTATAATAGGACTTTGTGCAGATAAGATGACTTTCTTAGTTATTAAGTGTTATTTGTTGCTTATTAAATGACTTTTTTGTGATAAAATTACATTTTTGCTGATAAGAGTACGTTTTTTTCAAATAAAAAGACTTTTGTCCTGCTAAAATGACTCTTTTCGCGATAAGATGACATTTTGGCAAATAAAATGACTTTTTTACTGATTAAATGTTATTTGTTGCTTATTAAATGACTTTTTGATAATAAAATTACTTTTTTGCAGATAAACTTACATTTTTTTCTAATAAAAAGACTTTTTTGGTGAAAAAATGACTTTTTTACTTATAAAAATGTTTTTTTGCTAATAATATGACTTTGTGCTGATAAAATGACTTTTTTACTTATTAAATGTTATTTGTTGCTTCTTAAATGACTTTTTGGTAATAAAATTACATTTTTCCAGATAAGAAAACGTTTTTTTCAAATAAAAACACTTTTCTCCTGATAAAATGACTCTTTTCGCGATAAGATGACATTTTGGCTGATAAAATGACGTTTTTAGTTATTAAATGTTATTTGTTGCTTATTAAATGACTTTTTGGTAATAAAATTACTTTTTTGCAGATAAACTTACATTTTGTTCTAATAAAAAGACTTTTTTGGTGAAAAAATGACTTTTTTACTTTTAAAAATGTTTTTTTGCTAATAATATGACTTTGTGCTGATAAAATGACTTTTTTACTTATTAAATGTTATTTGTTGCTTATTAAATGACTTTTAGGTAATAAAATTACTTTTTTGCTGATAAAATTACATTTTGTTCTTATAAAAAGACTTTTTTGGTTAAAAAATGACCTTTTTACTAATAGAAATGTTTTTTATTTGCTAATAATATGACATTGTGCTGATAAGATGACTTGTTTACTTATTAAATGTTACTTGTTGCTTATTAAATGACTTTTTGGTAATAAAATTACATTTTTGCTGATAAGAGTACGTTTTTTTCAAATACAAAGACTTTTTTCCTGATAAAATGACTCTTTTCGCGATAAGATGACATTTTGGCTGATAAAATGACTTGTTTTACTTATAAATTGTTTTTTTTGCTAATAATAGGACTCTTTGCTGATAAAATGACTTTTTTACTTATTAAATGTTATTTGTTGCTTATTAAATGACTTTTTGGTAATAAAATTACTTTTTTGCTGATAAAATTACATTTTGTTCTTATAAAAAGACTTTTTTGGTGAAAAAATGACTTTTTTACTTATAGAAATGTTTTTTTTGGTGCTAATAATATGACTTTGTGCTGATAAGATGACTTGTTTGCTTATTAAATGTTATTTGTTGCTTATAAAATGACTTTTTGCTAAAAAGATGACTTTTTTGCTTATTAAATGTTATTTGTTGCTTATTAAATGACTTTTTGGTGATAAAAGTACATTTTTGCTGATAAAAGTACGTTTTTACTAATAAAAACACTTTTCTCCTGATAAAATGACTTTTTTCGCGATAAGATGACATTTTGGGTTATACAATGACTTGTTTTATTTATAAATTGTTTTTTTGTGTCCTTATAATAGGACTTTGTGCAGATAAGATGACTTTCTTAGTTATTAAATGTTTTTTGTTGCTTATTAAATGACTTTTTGGTAATAAAATTACATTTTTGCTGATAAGAGTACGTTTTTTTCAAATACAAAGACTTTTTTCCTGATAAAATGACTCTTTTCGCGATAAGATGACATTTTGGCTGATAAAATGACTTGTTTTACTTATAAATTGTTTTTTTTGCTAATAATAGGACTCTTTGCTGATAAAATGACTTTTTTACTTATTAAATGTTATTTGTTGCTTATTAAATGACTTTTTGGTAATAAAATTACTTTTTTGCTGATAAAATTACATTTTGTTCTTATAAAAAGACTTTTTTGGTGAAAAAATGACTTTTTTACTTATAGAAATGTTTTTTTTGGTGCTAATAATATGACTTTGTGCTGATAAGATGACTTGTTTGCTTATTAAATGTTATTTGTTGCTTATAAAATGACTTTTTGCTAAAAAGATGACTTTTTTGCTTATTAAATGTTATTTGTTGCTTATTAAATGACTTTTTGGTGATAAAAGTACATTTTTGCTGATAAAAGTACGTTTTTACTAATAAAAACACTTTTCTCCTGATAAAATGACTTTTTTCGCGATAAGATGACATTTTGGGTTATACAATGACTTGTTTTATTTATAAATTGTTTTTTTGTGTCCTTATAATAGGACTTTGTGCAGATAAGATGACTTTCTTAGTTATTAAATGTTTTTTGTTGCTTCTTAAATGACTTTTTTGTGATAAAAGTACATTTTTGCTGATAAAAGTACATTTTTTCTAATAAAAAGACTTTTTTCCTGATAAAATGACTCTTTTCGCGATAAGATGACATTTTGGCTGATAAAATGACTTGTTTTACTTATAAATTGTTTTTTTTGCTAATAATAGGACTCTTTGCTGATAAAATGACTTTTTTACTTATTAAATGTTATTTGTTGCTTATTAAATGACTTTTTGGTAATAAAATTACTTTTTTGCTGATAAAATTACATTTTGTTCTTATAAAAAGACTTTTTTGGTGAAAAAATGACTTTTTTACTTATAGAAATGTTTTTTTTGGTGCTAATAATATGACTTTGTGCTGATAAGATGACTTGTTTGCTTATTAAATGTTATTTGTTGCTTATAAAATGACTTTTTGCTAAAAAGATGACTTTTTTGCTTATTAAATGTTATTTGTTGCTTATTAAATGACTTTTTGGTGATAAAAGTACATTTTTGCTGATAAAAGTACGTTTTTACTAATAAAAACACTTTTCTCCTGATAAAATGACTTTTTTCGCGATAAGATGACATTTTGGGTTATACAATGACTTGTTTTATTTATAAATTGTTTTTTTGTGTCCTTATAATAGGACTTTGTGCAGATAAGATGACTTTCTTAGTTATTAAATGTTTTTTGTTGCTTCTTAAATGACTTTTTTGTGATAAAAGTACATTTTTGCTGATAAAAGTACATTTTTTCTAATAAAAAGACTTTTTTCCTGATAAAATGACTCTTTTCGCGATAAGATGACATTTTGGCTGATAAAATGACTTGTTTTACTTATAAATTGTTTTTTTTGCTAATAATAGGACTCTTTGCTGATAAAATGACTTTTTTACTTATTAAATGTTATTTGTTGCTTATTAAATGACTTTTTGGTAATAAAATTACTTTTTTGCTGATAAAATTACATTTTGTTCTTATAAAAAGACTTTTTTGGTGAAAAAATGACTTTTTTACTTATAGAAATGTTTTTTTTGGTGCTAATAATATGACTTTGTGCTGATAAGATGACTTGTTTGCTTATTAAATGTTATTTGTTGCTTATAAAATGACTTTTTGCTAAAAAGATGACTTTTTTGCTTATTAAATGTTATTTGTTGCTTATTAAATGACTTTTTGGTGATAAAAGTACATTTTTGCTGATAAAAGTACGTTTTTACTAATAAAAACACTTTTCTCCTGATAAAATGACTTTTTTCGCGATAAGATGACATTTTGGGTTATACAATGACTTGTTTTATTTATAAATTGTTTTTTTGTGTGCTTATAATAGGACTTTGTGCAGATAAGATGACTTTCTTAGTTATTAAGTGTTATTTGTTGCTTATTAAATGACTTTTTTTTGATAAAATTACATTTTTGCTGATAAGAGTACGTTTTTTTCAAATAAAAAGACTTTTGTGCTGATAAAATGACTCTTTTCGCGATAAGATGACATTTTGGCTGATAAAATGACTTTTTTAATTATTAATTGTTATTTGTTGCTTATTAAATGACTTTTTGGTAATAAAATTACTTTTTTGCAGATAAACTTACATTTTTTTTCTAATAAAAAGACTTTTTTGGTGACAAAATGACTTTTTTACTTATTAAGTGTTATTTGTTGCTTATTAAATGACTTTTTGGTGATAAAATTAAATTTTTGCTGATAAAATTACATTTTGTTCTAATAAAAAGACTTTTTTGGTGAAAAAATCACTTTTTTACTTATGAAAATGTTTTTTTGCTAATAATATGATTTTGCGCTGATAAGATGACTTGTTTCCTTCTTAAAGGTTATTTATTTCTTATAAAATGACTTTTTGCTAATAAGATGCCTTTTTTGCTTATTAAATGTTATTTGTTGCTTATTAAATGACGTTTTGGTGATAAAAATACATTTTTGCTTATAAAAGTACGTTTTTTCTAATAAAAACACTTTTCTCCTGATAAAATGACTTTTTTCGCGATAAGATGACATTTTGGGTTATACAATGACTTGTTTTACTTATTAAATATTATTTATTGCTTATTAAATGACTTTTTGATGATAAAATTAAATTTTTGCTGATAAAAGTACATTTTTTTCTAATAAAAAGACTTTTTTCCTGATAAAATGACTTTTTTCGCGATAAGATGACATTTTGGCTGAAAAAATGAATTTTTTTACTTATATATATATATATTTCTTGCTAATAATATGACTTTTTGCTGATAAAATGACTTTTTTACTTATTAAATGTTTTTTGTTGCTTCTTAAATGACTTTTTTGTGATAAAAGTACATTTTTGCTGATAAAAGTACATTTTTTCTAATAAAAAGACTTTTGTGCTGATAAAATGACTCTTTTCGCGATAAGATGACATTTTGGCTGATAAAATGACTTGTTTTACTTATAAATTGTTTTTTTTGCTAATAATAGGACTCTTTGCTGATAAAATGACTTTTTTACTTATTAAATGTTATTTGTTGCTTATTAAATGACTTTTTGGTAATAAAATTACTTTTTTGCTGATAAAATTACATTTTGTTCTTATAAAAAGACTTTTTTGGTGAAAAAATGACTTTTTTACTTATAGAAATGTTTTTTTTGGTGCTAATAATATGACTTTGTGCTGATAAGATGACTTGTTTGCTTATTAAATGTTATTTGTTGCTTATAAAATGACTTTTTGCTAAAAAGATGACTTTTTTGCTTATTAAATGTTATTTGTTGCTTATTAAATGACTTTTTGGTGATAAAAGTACATTTTTGCTGATAAAAGTACGTTTTTACTAATAAAAACACTTTTCTCCTGATAAAATGACTTTTTTCGCGATAAGATGACATTTTGGGTTATACAATGACTTGTTTTATTTATAAATTGTTTTTTTGTGTCCTTATAATAGGACTTTGTGCAGATAAGATGACTTTCTTAGTTATTAAATGTTTTTTGTTGCTTCTTAAATGACTTTTTTGTGATAAAAGTACATTTTTGCTGATAAAAGTACATTTTTTCTAATAAAAAGACTTTTTTCCTGATAAAATGACTCTTTTCGCGATAAGATGACATTTTGGCTGATAAAATGACTTGTTTTACTTATAAATTGTTTTTTTTGCTAATAATAGGACTCTTTGCTGATAAAATGACTTTTTTACTTATTAAATGTTATTTGTTGCTTATTAAATGACTTTTTGGTAATAAAATTACTTTTTTGCTGATAAAATTACATTTTGTTCTTATAAAAAGACTTTTTTGGTGAAAAAATGACTTTTTTACTTATAGAAATGTTTTTTTTGGTGCTAATAATATGACTTTGTGCTGATAAGATGACTTGTTTGCTTATTAAATGTTATTTGTTGCTTATAAAATGACTTTTTGCTAAAAAGATGACTTTTTTGCTTATTAAATGTTATTTGTTGCTTATTAAATGACTTTTTGGTGATAAAAGTACATTTTTGCTGATAAAAGTACGTTTTTACTAATAAAAACACTTTTCTCCTGATAAAATGACTTTTTTCGCGATAAGATGACATTTTGGGTTATACAATGACTTGTTTTATTTATAAATTGTTTTTTTGTGTGCTTATAATAGGACTTTGTGCAGATAAGATGACTTTCTTAGTTATTAAGTGTTATTTGTTGCTTATTAAATGACTTTTTTTTGATAAAATTACATTTTTGCTGATAAGAGTACGTTTTTTTCAAATAAAAAGACTTTTGTGCTGATAAAATGACTCTTTTCGCGATAAGATGACATTTTGGCTGATAAAATGACTTTTTTAATTATTAATTGTTATTTGTTGCTTATTAAATGACTTTTTGGTAATAAAATTACTTTTTTGCAGATAAACTTACATTTTTTTTCTAATAAAAAGACTTTTTTGGTGACAAAATGACTTTTTTACTTATTAAGTGTTATTTGTTGCTTATTAAATGACTTTTTGGTGATAAAATTAAATTTTTGCTGATAAAATTACATTTTGTTCTAATAAAAAGACTTTTTTGGTGAAAAAATCACTTTTTTACTTATGAAAATGTTTTTTTGCTAATAATATGATTTTGCGCTGATAAGATGACTTGTTTCCTTCTTAAAGGTTATTTATTTCTTATAAAATGACTTTTTGCTAATAAGATGCCTTTTTTGCTTATTAAATGTTATTTGTTGCTTATTAAATGACGTTTTGGTGATAAAAATACATTTTTGCTTATAAAAGTACGTTTTTTCTAATAAAAACACTTTTCTCCTGATAAAATGACTTTTTTCGCGATAAGATGACATTTTGGGTTATACAATGACTTGTTTTACTTATTAAATATTATTTATTGCTTATTAAATGACTTTTTGATGATAAAATTAAATTTTTGCTGATAAAAGTACATTTTTTTCTAATAAAAAGACTTTTTTCCTGATAAAATGACTTTTTTCGCGATAAGATGACATTTTGGCTGAAAAAATGAATTTTTTTACTTATATATATATATATTTCTTGCTAATAATATGACTTTTTGCTGATAAAATGACTTTTTTACTTATTAAATGTTTTTTGTTGCTTCTTAAATGACTTTTTTGTGATAAAAGTACATTTTTGCTGATAAAAGTACATTTTTTCTAATAAAAAGACTTTTGTGCTGATAAAATGACTCTTTTCGCGATAAGATGACATTTTGGCTGATAAAATGAATTTTTTTACTCATATATATATATTTCTTGCTAATAATATGACTTTTTGGTGATAAAATTACTTTTTTACTTATTAAATGTTATTTGCTGCTTATTAAATGACTTTTTGGTGATAAAAGTACATTTTTGCTGATAAAAGTACATTTTTTCTAATAAAAACACTTTTCTCCTGATAAAATGACTTTTTTCGCGATAAGATGACATTTTGGGTGAAAGAAGACTTGTTTTACTTATAAATGGTTTTTTTTGTGTGCTAATAATAGGACCTTTTGCTGAGAAAATGACTTTCTTACTTATTAAGTGTTATTTGTTGCTTATTAAATGACTTTTTGGTAATAAAATTACATTTTTGCTGATAAAATTACATTTTTTTGTTATAAAAAGACTTTTTTGGTGAAAAAATGACTTTTTTACTTATAGAAATGTTTTTTTTGTGCTAATAATATGACTTTTTTGTGATAAAATTACTTTTTTGCTCATTAAATGTTATTTGCTGCTTATTAAATGACTTTTTGGTGATAAAAGTAAATTTTTGCTGATAAAAGTACATTTTTTCTAATAAAAACACTTTTCTCCTGATAAAATGACTTTTTTCGCGATAAGATGACATTTTGGGTGATAAAATGACTTGTTTTACTTATAAATGGTTTTTTTTGTGTGCTAATAATAGGACCTTTTGCCGAGAAAATGACTTTCTTACTTATTAAGTGTTAGTTGTTGCTTATTAAATGACTTTTTGGTAATAAAATTACATTTTTGCTGATAAAATTACATTTTGTTCTTATAAAAAGACTTTTTTGGTGAAAAAATGACTTTTTTACTTATAGAAATGTTTTTTTTGGTGCTAATAATATGACTTTGTGCTGATAAGATGACTTGTTTGCTTATTTAATGTTATTTGTTGCTTATAAAATGACTTTTTGCTAAAAAGATGACTTTTTTGCTTATTAAATGTTATTTGTTGCTTATTAAATGACTTTTTGGTGATAAAAGTACATTTTTGCTAATAAAAGTACGTTTTTACTAATAAAAACACTTTTCTCCTGATAAAATGACTTTTTTCGCGATAAGATGACATTTTGGGTTATACAATGACTTGTTTTATTTATAAATTGTTTTTTTTGTGTGCTTATAATAGGACTTTTTGCAGATAAGATGACTTTCTTAGTTATTAAGTGTTATTTGTTGCTTATTAAATGACTTTTTTTTGATAAAATTACGTTTTTGCTGATAAGAGTACGTTTTTTTCAAATAAAAAGACTTTTGTGCTGATAAAATGACTCTTTTCGCGATAAGATGACATTTTGGCTGATAAAATGACTTTTTTAATTATTAAATGTTATTTGTTGCTTATTAAATGACTTTTTGGTAATAAAATTACTTTTTTGCAGATAAACTTACATTTTTTTTCTAATAAAAAGATTTTTTTGGTGAAAAAATGACTTTTTTACTTATAAAAATGTTTTTTTGCTAATAATATGACTTTGTGCTGATAAGATGACTTTTTTGCTTCTTAAATGTTTTTTGTTTCTTATTAAATGACTTTTTGGTAATAAAATTACATTTTTGCAGATAAGAGTACGTTTTTTTCAAATAAAAACACTTTTCTCCTGATAAAATGACTTTTTTCGCGATAAGATGACATTTTGGGTCATACAATGACTTGTTTTATTTATAAATTGTTTTTTGTGTGCTAATAATAGGACTTTGTGCAGATAAGATGACTTTCTTAGTTATTAAGTGTTATTTGTAGCTTATTAAATGACTTTTTTGTGATAAAATTACATTTTTGCTGAAAAGAGTACGTTTTTTTCAAATAAAAAGACTTTTGTCCTGATAAAATGACTCTTTTCGCGATAAGATGACATTTTGGCTGATAAAATGACTTTTTTACTGATTAAATGTTATTTGTTGCTTATTAAATGACTTTTTGGTAATAAAATTACTTTTTTGCAGATAAACTTACATTTGTTTTCTAATAAAAAGACTTTTTTGGTGAAAAAACGACTTTTTTACTTATAAAAATGTTTTTTTGCTAATAATATGACTTTGTGCTGATAAGATGACTTTTTTGCTTCTTAAATGTTTTTTGTTTCTTATTAAATGACTTTTTGGTGATAAAATTACATTTTTGCAGATAAGAGTACGTTTTTTTCAAATAAAAACACTTTTCTCCTGATAAAATGACTTTTTTCGCGATAAGATGACATTTTGGGTAATACAATGACTTGTTTTATTTATAAATTGTTTTTTGTGTGCTAATAATAGGACTTTGTGCAGTTAAGATGACTTTCTTAGTTATTAAGTGTTATTTGTAGCTTATTAAATGACTTTTTTGTGATAAAATTACATTTTTGCTGATAAGAGTACGTTTTTTTCAAATAAAAAGACTTTTGTCCTGATAAAATGACTCTTTTCGCGATAAGATGACATTTTGGCTGATAAAATGACTTTTTTACTGATTAAATGTTATTTGTTGCTTATTAAATGACTTTTTGGTAATAAAATTACTTTTTTGCAGATAAACTTACATTTGTTTTCTAATAAAAAGACTTTTTTACTTATAAAAATGTTTTTTTGCTAATAATATGACTTTGTGCTGATAAAATGACTTTTTTACTTATTAAATGTTATTTGTAGCTTATTAAATGACTTTTTTGTGATAAAATTACATTTTTGCTGATAAGAGTACGTTTTTTTCAAATAAAAAGACTTTTGTCCTGATAAAATGACTCTTTTCGCGATAAGATGACATTTTGGCTGATAAAATGACTTTTTTACTGATTAAATGTTATTTGTTGCTTATTAAATGACTTTTTGGTAATAAAATTTTTTTTTTGCAGATAAACTTACATTTGTTTTCTAATAAAAAGACTTTTTTACTTATAAAAATGTTTTTTTGCTAATAATATGACTTTGTGCTGATAAAATGACTTTTTTACTTATTAAATGTTATTTGTTGCTTATCAAATGACTTTTAGGTAATAAAATTACTTTTTTGCTAATAAAATTACATTTTGTTCTTATAAAAAGATTTTTTTGGTGAAAAAATGACTTTTTTACTAATAGAAATGTTTTTTATTTGCTAATAATATGACATTGTGCTGATAAGATGACTTGTTTGCTTATTAAATGTTATTTGTTGCTTATAAAATGACTTTTTCCTAAAAAGATGACTTTTTTGCTTATTAAATGTTATTTGCTGCTTATTAAATGACTTTTTGGTGATAAAAGTACATTTTTGCTGATAAAAGTACGTTTTTACTAATAAAAACACTTTTCTCCTGATAAAATGACTTTTTTCGCGATAAGATGACATTTTGGGTGATACAATGACTTGTTTTATTTATAAATTGTTTTTTGTGTGCTAATAATAGGACTTTGTGCAGATAAGATGACTTTCTTAGTTATTAAGTGTTATTTGTAGCTTATTAAATGACTTTTTTGTGATAAAATTACATTTTTGCAGATAAACTTACATTTGTTTTCTAATAAAAAGACTTTTTTGGAGAAAAAATGACTTTTTTACTTATAAAAATGTTTTTTTGCTAATAATATGACTTTGTGCTGATAAAATGACTTTTTTACTTATTAAATGTTATTTATTGCTTATTAAATGACTTTTAGGTAAAAAGATGACTTTTTTGCTTATTAAATGTTATTTGCTGCTTATTAAATGACGTTTTGGTGATAAAAGTACATTTTTGCTGATAAAAGTACGTTTTTACTAATAAAAACACTTTTCTCCTGATAAAATGACTTTTTTCGCGATAAGATGACATTTTGGGTGATACAATGACTTGTTTTATTTATAAATTGTTTTTTGTGTGCTAATAATAGGACTTTTTGCAGATAAGATGACTTTCTTAGTTATTAAGTGTTATTTGTTGCTTATTAAATGACTTTTTTTTGATAAAATTACGTTTTTGCTGATAAGAGTACGTTTTTTTCAAATAAAAAGACTTTTGTGCTGATAAAATGACTCTTTTCGCGATAAGATGACATTTTGGCTGATAAAATGACTTTTTTAATTATTAATTGTTATTTGTTGCTTATTAAATGACTTTTTGGTAATAAAATTACTTTTTTGCAGATAAACTTACATTTTTTTTCTAATAAAAAGATTTTTTTGGTGAAAAAATGACTTTTTTACTTATAAAAATGTTTTTTTGCTAATAATATGACTTTGTGCTGATAAGATGACTTTTTTGCTTCTTAAATGTTTTTTGTTTCTTATTAAATGACTTTTTGGTAATAAAATTACATTTTTGCAGATAAGAGTACGTTTTTTTCAAATAAAAACACTTTTCTCCTGATAAAATGACTTTTTTCGCGATAAGATGACATTTTGGGTCATACAATGACTTGTTTTATTTATAAATTGTTTTTTGTGTGCTAATAATAGGACTTTGTGCAGATAAGATGACTTTCTTAGTTATTAAGTGTTATTTGTAGCTTATTAAATGACTTTTTTGTGATAAAATTACATTTTTGCTGAAAAGAGTACGTTTTTTTCAAATAAAAAGACTTTTGTCCTGATAAAATGACTCTTTTCGCGATAAGATGACATTTTGGCTGATAAAATGACTTTTTTACTGATTAAATGTTATTTGTTGCTTATTAAATGACTTTTTGGTAATAAAATTACTTTTTTGCAGATAAACTTACATTTGTTTTCTAATAAAAAGACTTTTTTGGTGAAAAAACGACTTTTTTACTTATAAAAATGTTTTTTTGCTAATAATATGACTTTGTGCTGATAAGATGACTTTTTTGCTTCTTAAATGTTTTTTGTTTCTTATTAAATGACTTTTTGGTGATAAAATTACATTTTTGCAGATAAGAGTACGTTTTTTTCAAATAAAAACACTTTTCTCCTGATAAAATGACTTTTTTCGCGATAAGATGACATTTTGGGTAATACAATGACTTGTTTTATTTATAAATTGTTTTTTGTGTGCTAATAATAGGACTTTGTGCAGTTAAGATGACTTTCTTAGTTATTAAGTGTTATTTGTAGCTTATTAAATGACTTTTTTGTGATAAAATTACATTTTTGCTGATAAGAGTACGTTTTTTTCAAATAAAAAGACTTTTGTCCTGATAAAATGACTCTTTTCGCGATAAGATGACATTTTGGCTGATAAAATGACTTTTTTACTGATTAAATGTTATTTGTTGCTTATTAAATGACTTTTTGGTAATAAAATTACTTTTTTGCAGATAAACTTACATTTGTTTTCTAATAAAAAGACTTTTTTACTTATAAAAATGTTTTTTTGCTAATAATATGACTTTGTGCTGATAAAATGACTTTTTTACTTATTAAATGTTATTTGTAGCTTATTAAATGACTTTTTTGTGATAAAATTACATTTTTGCTGATAAGAGTACGTTTTTTTCAAATAAAAAGACTTTTGTCCTGATAAAATGACTCTTTTCGCGATAAGATGACATTTTGGCTGATAAAATGACTTTTTTACTGATTAAATGTTATTTGTTGCTTATTAAATGACTTTTTGGTAATAAAATTTTTTTTTTGCAGATAAACTTACATTTGTTTTCTAATAAAAAGACTTTTTTACTTATAAAAATGTTTTTTTGCTAATAATATGACTTTGTGCTGATAAAATGACTTTTTTACTTATTAAATGTTATTTGTTGCTTATCAAATGACTTTTAGGTAATAAAATTACTTTTTTGCTAATAAAATTACATTTTGTTCTTATAAAAAGATTTTTTTGGTGAAAAAATGACTTTTTTACTAATAGAAATGTTTTTTATTTGCTAATAATATGACATTGTGCTGATAAGATGACTTGTTTGCTTATTAAATGTTATTTGTTGCTTATAAAATGACTTTTTCCTAAAAAGATGACTTTTTTGCTTATTAAATGTTATTTGCTGCTTATTAAATGACTTTTTGGTGATAAAAGTACATTTTTGCTGATAAAAGTACGTTTTTCTAATAAAAACACTTTTCTCCTGATAAAATGACTTTTTTCGCGATAAGATGACATTTTGGGTGATACAATGACTTGTTTTATTTATAAATTGTTTTTTGTGTGCTAATAATAGGACTTTGTGCAGATAAGATGACTTTCTTAGTTATTAAGTGTTATTTGTAGCTTATTAAATGACTTTTTTGTGATAAAATTACATTTTTGCAGATAAACTTACATTTGTTTTCTAATAAAAAGACTTTTTTGGAGAAAAAATGACTTTTTTACTTATAAAAATGTTTTTTTGCTAATAATATGACTTTGTGCTGATAAAATGACTTTTTTACTTATTAAATGTTATTTATTGCTTATTAAATGACTTTTAGGTAAAAAGATGACTTTTTTGCTTATTAAATGTTATTTGCTGCTTATTAAATGACGTTTTGGTGATAAAAGTACATTTTTGCTGATAAAAGTACGTTTTTACTAATAAAAACACTTTTCTCCTGATAAAATGACTTTTTTCGCGATAAGATGACATTTTGGGTGAAACAATGACTTGTTTTATTTATAAATTGTTTTTTGTGTGCTAATAATAGGACTTTGTGCAGATAAGATGACTTTCTTAGTTATTAAGTGTTATTTGTAGCTTATTAAATGACTTTTTTGTGATAAAATTACATTTTTGCTGAAAAGAGTACGTTTTTTTCAAATAAAAAGACTTTTGTCCTGATAAAATGACTCTTTTCGCGATAAGATGACATTTTGGCTGATAAAATGACTTTTTTACTGATTAAATGTTATTTGTTGCTTATTAAATGACTTTTTGGTAATAAAATTACTTTTTTGCAGATAAACTTACATTTGTTTTCTAATAAAAAGACTTTTTTGGTGAAAAAACGACTTTTTTACTTATAAAAATGTTTTTTTGCTAATAATATGACTTTGTGCTGATAAGATGACTTTTTTGCTTCTTAAATGTTTTTTGTTTCTTATTAAATGACTTTTTGGTGATAAAATTACATTTTTGCAGATAAGAGTACGTTTTTTTCAAATAAAAACACTTTTCTCCTGATAAAATGACTTTTTTCGCGATAAGATGACATTTTGGGTAATACAATGACTTGTTTTATTTATAAATTGTTTTTTGTGTGCTAATAATAGGACTTTGTGCAGTTAAGATGACTTTCTTAGTTATTAAGTGTTATTTGTAGCTTATTAAATGACTTTTTTGTGATAAAATTACATTTTTGCTGATAAGAGTACGTTTTTTTCAAATAAAAAGACTTTTGTCCTGATAAAATGACTCTTTTCGCGATAAGATGACATTTTGGCTGATAAAATGACTTTTTTACTGATTAAATGTTATTTGTTGCTTATTAAATGACTTTTTGGTAATAAAATTACTTTTTTGCAGATAAATTTACATTTGTTTTCTAATAAAAAGACTTTTTTACTTATAAAAATGTTTTTTTGCTAATAATATGACTTTGTGCTGATAAAATGACTTTTTTACTTATTAAATGTTATTTGTTGCTTATTAAATGACTTTTAGGTAATAAAATTATTTTTTTGCTGATAAAATTACATTTTGTTCTTATAAAAAGACTTTTTTGGTTAAAAAAAAAATGACTTTTTTACTAATAGAAATGTTTTTTATTTGCTAATAATATGACATTGTGCTGAAAAGATGACTTGTTTGCCTATTAAATGTTATTTGTTGCTTATCAAATGACTTTTTGCTAAAAAGATGACTTTTTTGCATATTAAATGTTATTTGCTGCTTATTAAATGACTTTTTGGTGATAAAAGTACATTTTTTTCTAATAAAAACACTTTTCTCCTGATAAAATGACTTTTTTCGCGATAAGATGACATTTTGGGTGATCCATGACTTGTTTTATTTATAAATTGTTTTTTGTGTACTAATAATAGGACTTTGTGCAGATAAGATGACTTTCTTAGTTATTAAGTGTTATTTATAGCTTATTAAATGACTTTTTTGTGATAAAATTACATTTTTGCTGATAAGAGTACGTTTTTTTCAAATAAAAAGACTTTTGTCCTGATAAAATGACTCTTTTCGCGATAAGATGACATTTTGGCTGATAAAATGACTTTTTTACTGATTAAATGTTATTTGTTGTTTATTAAATGGCTTTTTGGTAATAAAATTACTTTTTTGCAGATAAACTTACATTTGTTTTCTAATAAAAAGACTTTTTTGGTGAAAAAATGACTTTTTTACTTATAAAAATGTTTTTTTGCTAATAATATGACTTTGTGCTGATAAGATGACTTTTTTGCTTCTTAAATGTTATTTGTTTCTTATTAAATGACTTTTTGGTAATAAAATTACATTTCTCCAGATAAGAGTACGTTTTTTTCAAATAAAAACACTTTTCTCCTGATAAAATGACTCTTTTCGCGATAAGATGACATTTTGGCATATAAAATGACGTTTTTAGTTATTAAATGTTATTTGTTGCTTATGAAATGACGTTTTGGTAATAAAATGACTTTTTTGCAGATAAACTTACATTTTTGTTCTAATAAAAAGACTTTTTTGGTGAAAAAATGACTTTTTTACTTTAAAAAAATTTTTTTTGCTAATAATATGAGTTTGTGCTGATAAAATGACTTTTTTACTTATTAAATGTTATTTGTTGCTTATTAAATGACTTTTAGGTAATAAAATTACTTTTTTGCTGATAAAATTACATTTTGTTCTTATAAAAAGACTTTTTTGGTGAAAAAATGACTTTTTACTTATAGAAATGTTTTTTTTTGCTAATAATATGACTTTGTGCTGATAAGATGACTTGTTTGCTTATTAAATGTTATTTGCTGCTTATAAAATGACTTTTTGCTAAAAAGATGACTTTTTTGCTTATTAAATGTTATTTGCTACTTATTAAATGACTTTTTGTTGATAAAAATACATTTTTGCTGATAAAAGTACGTTTTTTCTAATAAAAACACTTTTCTCCTGATAAAATGACTTTTTTCGCGATAAGATGACATTTTGGGTGATACAATGACTTGTTTTATTTATAAATTGTTTTTTGTGTGCTAATAATAGGACTTTGTGCAGATAAGATGACTTTCTTAGTTATTAAGTGTTATTTGTAGCTTATTAAATGACTTTTTTGTGATAAAATTACATTTTTGCTGAAAAGAGTACGTTTTTTTCAAATAAAAAGACTTTTGTCCTGATAAAATGACTCTTTTCGCGATAAGATGACATTTTGGCTGATAAAATGACTTTTTTACTGATTAAATGTTATTTGTTGCTTATTAAATGACTTTTTGGTAATAAAATTACTTTTTTGCAGATAAACTTACATTTGTTTTCTAATAAAAAGACTTTTTTGGTGAAAAAACGACTTTTTTACTTATAAAAATGTTTTTTTGCTAATAATATGACTTTGTGCTGATAAGATGACTTTTTTGCTTCTTAAATGTTTTTTGTTTCTTATTAAATGACTTTTTGGTGATAAAATTACATTTTTGCAGATAAGAGTACGTTTTTTTCAAATAAAAACACTTTTCTCCTGATAAAATGACTTTTTTCGCGATAAGATGACATTTTGGGTAATACAATGACTTGTTTTATTTATAAATTGTTTTTTGTGTGCTAATAATAGGACTTTGTGCAGTTAAGATGACTTTCTTAGTTATTAAGTGTTATTTGTAGCTTATTAAATGACTTTTTTGTGATAAAATTACATTTTTGCTGATAAGAGTACGTTTTTTTCAAATAAAAAGACTTTTGTCCTGATAAAATGACTCTTTTCGCGATAAGATGACATTTTGGCTGATAAAATGACTTTTTTACTGATTAAATGTTATTTGTTGCTTATTAAATGACTTTTTGGTAATAAAATTACTTTTTTGCAGATAAACTTACATTTGTTTTCTAATAAAAAGACTTTTTTACTTATAAAAATGTTTTTTTGCTAATAATATGACTTTGTGCTGATAAAATGACTTTTTTACTTATTAAATGTTATTTGTAGCTTATTAAATGACTTTTTTGTGATAAAATTACATTTTTGCTGATAAGAGTACGTTTTTTTCAAATAAAAAGACTTTTGTCCTGATAAAATGACTCTTTTCGCGATAAGATGACATTTTGGCTGATAAAATGACTTTTTTACTGATTAAATGTTATTTGTTGCTTATTAAATGACTTTTTGGTAATAAAATTTTTTTTTTGCAGATAAACTTACATTTGTTTTCTAATAAAAAGACTTTTTTACTTATAAAAATGTTTTTTTGCTAATAATATGACTTTGTGCTGATAAAATGACTTTTTTACTTATTAAATGTTATTTGTTGCTTATCAAATGACTTTTAGGTAATAAAATTACTTTTTTGCTAATAAAATTACATTTTGTTCTTATAAAAAGATTTTTTTGGTGAAAAAATGACTTTTTTACTAATAGAAATGTTTTTTATTTGCTAATAATATGACATTGTGCTGATAAGATGACTTGTTTGCTTATTAAATGTTATTTGTTGCTTATAAAATGACTTTTTCCTAAAAAGATGACTTTTTTGCTTATTAAATGTTATTTGCTGCTTATTAAATGACTTTTTGGTGATAAAAGTACATTTTTGCTGATAAAAGTACGTTTTTCTAATAAAAACACTTTTCTCCTGATAAAATGACTTTTTTCGCGATAAGATGACATTTTGGGTGATACAATGACTTGTTTTATTTATAAATTGTTTTTTGTGTGCTAATAATAGGACTTTGTGCAGATAAGATGACTTTCTTAGTTATTAAGTGTTATTTGTAGCTTATTAAATGACTTTTTTGTGATAAAATTACATTTTTGCAGATAAACTTACATTTGTTTTCTAATAAAAAGACTTTTTTGGAGAAAAAATGACTTTTTTACTTATAAAAATGTTTTTTTGCTAATAATATGACTTTGTGCTGATAAAATGACTTTTTTACTTATTAAATGTTATTTATTGCTTATTAAATGACTTTTAGGTAAAAAGATGACTTTTTTGCTTATTAAATGTTATTTGCTGCTTATTAAATGACGTTTTGGTGATAAAAGTACATTTTTGCTGATAAAAGTACGTTTTTACTAATAAAAACACTTTTCTCCTGATAAAATGACTTTTTTCGCGATAAGATGACATTTTGGGTGATACAATGACTTGTTTTATTTATAAATTGTTTTTTGTGTGCTAATAATAGGACTTTGTGCAGATAAGATGACTTTCTTAGTTATTAAGTGTTATTTGTAGCTTATTAAATGACTTTTTTGTGATAAAATTACATTTTTGCTGAAAAGAGTACGTTTTTTTCAAATAAAAAGACTTTTGTCCTGATAAAATGACTCTTTTCGCGATAAGATGACATTTTGGCTGATAAAATGACTTTTTTACTGATTAAATGTTATTTGTTGCTTATTAAATGACTTTTTGGTAATAAAATTACTTTTTTGCAGATAAACTTACATTTGTTTTCTAATAAAAAGACTTTTTTGGTGAAAAAACGACTTTTTTACTTATAAAAATGTTTTTTTGCTAATAATATGACTTTGTGCTGATAAGATGACTTTTTTGCTTCTTAAATGTTTTTTGTTTCTTATTAAATGACTTTTTGGTGATAAAATTACATTTTTGCAGATAAGAGTACGTTTTTTTCAAATAAAAACACTTTTCTCCTGATAAAATGACTTTTTTCGCGATAAGATGACATTTTGGGTAATACAATGACTTGTTTTATTTATAAATTGTTTTTTGTGTGCTAATAATAGGACTTTGTGCAGTTAAGATGACTTTCTTAGTTATTAAGTGTTATTTGTAGCTTATTAAATGACTTTTTTGTGATAAAATTACATTTTTGCTGATAAGAGTACGTTTTTTTCAAATAAAAAGACTTTTGTCCTGATAAAATGACTCTTTTCGCGATAAGATGACATTTTGGCTGATAAAATGACTTTTTTACTGATTAAATGTTATTTGTTGCTTATTAAATGACTTTTTGGTAATAAAATTACTTTTTTGCAGATAAATTTACATTTGTTTTCTAATAAAAAGACTTTTTTACTTATAAAAATGTTTTTTTGCTAATAATATGACTTTGTGCTGATAAAATGACTTTTTTACTTATTAAATGTTATTTGTTGCTTATTAAATGACTTTTAGGTAATAAAATTATTTTTTTGCTGATAAAATTACATTTTGTTCTTATAAAAAGACTTTTTTGGTTAAAAAAAAAATGACTTTTTTACTAATAGAAATGTTTTTTATTTGCTAATAATATGACATTGTGCTGAAAAGATGACTTGTTTGCCTATTAAATGTTATTTGTTGCTTATCAAATGACTTTTTGCTAAAAAGATGACTTTTTTGCATATTAAATGTTATTTGCTGCTTATTAAATGACTTTTTGGTGATAAAAGTACATTTTTTTCTAATAAAAACACTTTTCTCCTGATAAAATGACTTTTTTCGCGATAAGATGACATTTTGGGTGATCCATGACTTGTTTTATTTATAAATTGTTTTTTGTGTACTAATAATAGGACTTTGTGCAGATAAGATGACTTTCTTAGTTATTAAGTGTTATTTATAGCTTATTAAATGACTTTTTTGTGATAAAATTACATTTTTGCTGATAAGAGTACGTTTTTTTCAAATAAAAAGACTTTTGTCCTGATAAAATGACTCTTTTCGCGATAAGATGACATTTTGGCTGATAAAATGACTTTTTTACTGATTAAATGTTATTTGTTGTTTATTAAATGGCTTTTTGGTAATAAAATTACTTTTTTGCAGATAAACTTACATTTGTTTTCTAATAAAAAGACTTTTTTGGTGAAAAAATGACTTTTTTACTTATAAAAATGTTTTTTTGCTAATAATATGACTTTGTGCTGATAAGATGACTTTTTTGCTTCTTAAATGTTATTTGTTTCTTATTAAATGACTTTTTGGTAATAAAATTACATTTCTCCAGATAAGAGTACGTTTTTTTCAAATAAAAACACTTTTCTCCTGATAAAATGACTCTTTTCGCGATAAGATGACATTTTGGCATATAAAATGACGTTTTTAGTTATTAAATGTTATTTGTTGCTTATGAAATGACGTTTTGGTAATAAAATGACTTTTTTGCAGATAAACTTACATTTTTGTTCTAATAAAAAGACTTTTTTGGTGAAAAAATGACTTTTTTACTTTAAAAAAATTTTTTTTGCTAATAATATGAGTTTGTGCTGATAAAATGACTTTTTTACTTATTAAATGTTATTTGTTGCTTATTAAATGACTTTTAGGTAATAAAATTACTTTTTTGCTGATAAAATTACATTTTGTTCTTATAAAAAGACTTTTTTGGTGAAAAAATGACTTTTTACTTATAGAAATGTTTTTTTTTGCTAATAATATGACTTTGTGCTGATAAGATGACTTGTTTGCTTATTAAATGTTATTTGCTGCTTATAAAATGACTTTTTGCTAAAAAGATGACTTTTTTGCTTATTAAATGTTATTTGCTACTTATTAAATGACTTTTTGTTGATAAAAATACATTTTTGCTGATAAAAGTACGTTTTTTCTAATAAAAACACTTTTCTCCTGATAAAATGACTTTTTTCGCGATAAGATGACATTTTGGGTGTTACAATGACTTGTTTTATTTATAAATTGTTTTTTGTGTGCTAATAATAGGACTCTGTGCAGATAAGATGACTTTCTTAGTTATTAAGTGTTATTTGTTGCTTATTAAATGACTTTTTTGTGATAAAATTACATTTTTGCTGATAAGAGTACGTTTTTTTCAAATAAAAGACTTTTGTCCTGATAAAATGACTCTTTTCGCGATAAGATGACATTTTGGCTGATAAAATGACATTTTTCCTTATTAAATGTTATTTGTTGCTTATAAAATGACTTTTTGGTAATAAAATTAAATTTTTGCTGATAAAATTACATTTTGTTCTAATAAACAGACTTTTTTGGTGAAAAAATGACTTTTTTACTTATAAAAATGTTTTTTTGCTAATAATATGACTTTGTGCTGATAAGATGACTTTTTTGCTTCTTAAATGTTATTTGTTTCTTATTAAATGACTTTTTGGTAATAAAATTACATTTTTCCAGATAAGAGTACGTTTTTTTCAAATAAAAACACTTTTCTCCTGATAAAATGACTCTTTTCGCGATAAGATGACATTTTGGCTGATAAAATGACTTTTTTAGTTATTAAATGTTATTTGTTGCTTATTAAATGACTTTTTGGTAATAAAATTACTTTTTTGTAGATAAACTTACATTTTTTTTCTAATAAAAAGACTTTTTTGGTGAAAAAATGACTTTTTTACTTATAAAAATGTTTTTTTGCTAATAATATGACTTTGTGCTGATAAGATGACTTGTTTCCTTATTAAATGTTATTTGTTGCTTATTAAATGACTTTTTGGTGATAAAAGTACATTTTTGCTGATAAAAGTGCGTTTTTACTAATAAAAACACTTTTCTCCTGATAAAATGACTTTTTTCGCGATAAGATGACATTTTGGGTGATACAATGACTTGTTTTATTTATAAATTGTTTTTTGTGTGCTAATAATAGGACTTTGTGCAGATAAGATGACTTTCTTAGTTATTAAGTGTTATTTGTTGCTTATTAAATGACTTTTTTGTGATAAAATTACATTTTTGCTGATAAGAGTACGTTTTTTTCAAATAAAAAGACTTTTTTGGTGAAAAAATGACTTTTTTACTTATAGAAATGTTTGTTTGCTAATCATATGACTTTGCGCTGATAAGATGACTTGTTTGCTTATTAAATGTTATTTGTTGCTTATAAAATCACTTTTTGCTAAAAAGATGACTTTTTTGCTTATTAAATGTTATTTGCTGCTTATTAAATGACTTTTTGGTGATAAAAGTACATTTTTGCTGATAAAAGTACGTTTTTACTAATAAAAACACTTTTCTCCTGATAAAATGACTTTTTTCGCGATAAGATGACATTTTGGGTGATACAATGACTTGTTTTATTTATAAATTGTTTTTTGTGTGCTAATAATAGGACCTTGTGCAGATAAGATGACTTTCTTAGTTATTAAGTGTTATTTGTAGCTTATTAAATGACGTTTTTGTGATAAAATTACATTTTTGCTGATAAGAGTACGTTTTTTTCAAATAAAAAGACTTTTGTCCTGATAAAATGACTCTTTTCGCGATAAGATGACATTTTGGCTGATAAAATGACTTTTTTACTGATTAAATGTTGTTTGTTGCTTATTAAATGACTTTTTGGTAATAAAATTACTTTTTTGCTGATAAACTTACATTTTTTTTCTAATAAAAAGACTATTTTGGTGAAAAAATGACTTTTTTCCTTATAAAAATGTTGTTTTTTTGCTAATAATATGACTTTGTGCTGATAAGATGACTTGTTTGCTTATTAAATGTTATTTGCTGCTTATAAAATGACTTTTTGCTAAAAAGATGACTTTTTTGCTTATTAAATGTTATTTGCTACTTATTAAATGACTTTTTGTTGATAAAAATACATTTTTGCTGATAAAAGTACGTTTTTTCTAATAAAAACACTTTTCTCCTGATAAAATGACTTTTTTCGCGATAAGATGACATTTTGGGTGTTACAATGACTTGTTTTATTTATAAATTGTTTTTTGTGTGCTAATAATAGGACTTTGTGCAGATAAGAGGACTTTCTTAGTTATTAAGTGTTATTTGTTGCTTATTAAATGACTTTTTTGTGATAAAATTACATTTTTGCTGATAAGAGTACGTTTTTTTCAAATAAAAGACTTTTGTCCTGATAAAATGACTCTTTTCGCGATAAGATGACATTTTGGCTGATAAAATGACATTTTTCCTTATTAAATGTTATTTGTTGCTTATAAAATGACTTTTTGGTAATAAAATTAAATTTTTGCTGATAAAATTACATTTTGTTCTAATAAACAGACTTTTTTGGTGAAAAAATGACTTTTTTACTTATAAAAATGTTTTTTTGCTAATAATATGACTTTGTGCTGATAAGATGACTTTTTTGCTTCTTAATTGTTATTTGTTTCTTATTAAATGACTTTTTGGTAATAAAATTACATTTTTCCAGATAAGAGTACGTTTTTTTCAAATAAAAACACTTTTCTCCTGATAAAATGACTCTTTTCGCGATAAGATGACATTTTGGCTGATAAAATGACGTTTTTAGTTATTAAATGTTATTTGTTGCTTATTAAATGACTTTTTGGTAATAAAATTACTTTTTTGCAGATAAACTTACATTTTGTTGTAATAAAAAGACTTTTTTGGTGAAAAAATGACTTTTTTACTTTTAAAAATGTTTTTTTGCTAATAATATGACTTTGTGCTGATAAAATGACTTTTTTACTTATTAAATGTTATTTGTTGCTTATAAAATGACTTTTTGGTAATCAAATTACATTTTTGCTGATAAAATTACATTTTGTTCTAATAAAAAGACTATTTTGGTGAAAAAATGACTTTTTTCCTTATAAAAATGTTGTTTTTTTGCTAATAATATGAGTTTGTGCAGATAAGATGACTTTTTTGCTTATTAAATGTTATTTGTTGCTTATTAAATGGCTTTTTGGTGATAAAAGTACATTTTTGCTGATAAAAGTTCATTTTGTTCTAATAAAAAGACTTTTTTCCAAATAAAATGACTCCTTTTGCGATAAGATGACATTTTGGGTAATAAAAGTACTTTTTTTGCTTTTAAAATAACTTTTTTGCTAATAGAAATACTTTTTTCTTCATAAAACCACTTTTTTGCTAATAAAAATACTTTTTTTGGTGACAAAATGACTTTTTCCTAATAAGATGACTTTTTTCCTGATAATATGACTTGTTTTACTTATAAATTATTTTTTATGCTAATAAACTGCCTTTTTGCTGATTAAATGTTATTTGTTGGTTATTAAATGATTTTTTTCTACTGATAACATGATTTTTATTTATAATAAAATAATTTTTTGCTAATAACATGACTTTTTTGCTGAGAAAATGAATTTTTTTTGCTGATAAAAATATTTGTTTTACTGATAAAATGTCTTTTTGCTAATAAGATGACTTTTTTGATTATTAAATGTTATTTGCTGCTTATTAAATGACTTTTTGGTTATAAAATTACATTTTTGCTGATAAAAGTACAATTGTACGAATAAAAAGACTTTTTTCCTGATAAAATGACTTTTTTCGCGATAAGATGACATTTTGGGTGATGAAAGTACTCTTTTGCTGATTTAATGACTGTTTTTTCTTAAAAAATGACTTCTTTGGCTGATATTATTTTTTCTACTTATATAAAAACTTTTTTCCTGAGAAAATGACTGTTTCCTAATAATATGCCTTTTTTCTGATAATATGACTTGTTTTACTTATAAATTGGTTTTTTTTGCTAATAATCCTTCTTTTTGCTGATAAAATTACTTTGCTTATTAAATGT
Source organism: Anthopleura xanthogrammica (assembly GCA_964019055.1). Taxonomy (NCBI): domain Eukaryota; kingdom Metazoa; phylum Cnidaria; class Anthozoa; order Actiniaria; family Actiniidae; genus Anthopleura; species Anthopleura xanthogrammica. Next base: position 9,009,822 of record OZ025210.1, read on the forward strand.
TATTTGTTGCTTATTGAATGATTTTTTCCTACTTATAACATGACTTTTTTTCATGATAAAATGACTCTTTTCGCGATAAGATGACATTTTTGGTGATAAAAGTAATTTTTTTACTTTTAAATAACTTTTTTCCTAATAAAAATACTTTTTTGCTGATAAAATGACTTTTTCCTAATAAGATGTCTTTTTTGCTGATAAAATGAGTTGTTTTACTTATAAATTTTTTGGTGTGCTAATAATATGACTTTTTGCAGTAAAAAGGACTTTTTTTGCTTATTAAATTTTAGTTGTTGCTTATTAAATGACATTTGGTGATAAAATTAAATTTTTGCTGATAAAAATAAATTTTTTCTAAGAAAATGACTTTTCATGCATATAACACGACTTTTTACCTGATCAAACGACTTTTGTGCTGATAAAAATACTGTTTTGTTGATAAAATTACTTTTTTTGATGATAAATTGACTTTTTTTGCAGATAAAACTACTTTTTTACTTATAAAATGAATTTTTGCTAATCAGATGACTTTCTTGCAAGTAAAATATTTTTTTTTTACTGATTAAATTTTGTTTTTTTTTAAATATGACTTTGTGCTGATAAAATGACTTTTTCGCTTATTAAGAGTGGTTTTCTGCAACCATGGAGAATCGCTTGGCAGCGGAACCTCATGGATTTCCCTAATATTTTGTGTGGTAATAAGTATTGGGTCACTGATAACTAAAATCTGATTCTTTGCTAATCAGATGACTTTCTTGCAAATAAAATTTTTTTTTTACTGATAAAATGATGTTTTTTTTTAAATATGACTTTGTGCTGATAAAATGACTTTTTCGCTTATTAAGAGTGGTTTTCTGCAACCATGGAGAATCGCTTGGCAGCGGAACCTCATGGATTTCCCTAATATTTTGTGTGGTAATAGGTATTGGGTCACTGATAACTAAAACCGATTTAGTTTTCTTATTTACTTTTTTTTTTTTTTTTAGCGACATTTTTAATAAGGTGACTCGTCACACTGATTTGAGAGAGGATTTTGGGGGAACATTAAGGAAGCTAAAAATACTTTCGTTTGGTTATTAATCAAAATATTTTTCAAGAAATAGTAAAATACATCTTTAGTCGTCAACCAGGACTAATTATTAACTCATTTTATTTCATCTTGGAATTTTACAGTCCTTCCCCTACGAGCTATTTTGTCCAATTTTCAAAAAGTCAAAATTAGAGGTTTTCAAAAAATCGTAACTTCACTGCCATACATCAAAATCAATCGATTTTTTGGGTACAATGCATTCATTTACCATACTTTCAAATAAAGTATTAAAACGTTTTGGCAAAATTATTCTAATGCTGGATATTGCAATTATCAAAGCAATGTTACGACAAACCAGAAATATTGCCTTGAAATCGTTTCAAAAAACTCCCTTTAATCTGCACAATTTCGAACACATAATCATAGCTAGAGTATTATAAGTATATTAGTTAAGTATATTTTCAATTTTCATTGTCAGAATTTTGCGAATGACGAGATATAAGTACGTTTTTGAAGTCCAGTTATGGGTAAAGTTTGCCAAGATTATCCATCGAGCTCAAATACGCAAACCTCGGACTTTTCATTTCCTTTCGTTTCATTTCCGGTCTAATTTGCATTTGAGCTGAAACAATGATGACTTTATCTACAGTTCTAGGTTATAAATGATCCCAAAAGAAATTTTGTTCAACAGTTAAACGAATTTTGACAGCTTTTACACAGCAACAGGTTTCATGTACAAGACCTATAGCTATCGATAAATTACTCAACACTTATTAAATGTTTTTGTATTACTTATTAAATGACTTTTTGTTGATAAAATGACTTTTTGTTAATAAAATGACTTTTTTGCTGATAAAACTACTTTTCTACTTATAAAATGACTTTTTTGCTTATTACATGACTTTTTAGGAAGCACGGGTGGCGTAGCGGTTAGAGCGCTTCCCTCTCACCAAGGCGACACGAGTTCGAGCCCCGCTGGGCTCGGTGTCGTATGTGAGTACAGTTGTTTGTTGGTTCTCTCCTGTGCTTCGAATGTTTTTCTGGTTTCTCTGGTTTTTCCTCCCTCCTCAAAAATCAACTTCTAAATTCCAATTGGAAAGCAGTGGAGGAATAGCCACTTTGTGGATTCCACTGTTAGTCGCATTGACTTATTTATTATTATTGTTTATTTTGCTGATAATATGACTTTTTTGCTGAAAAAATGTCTTTTTAACTGATAAAATGATTTTTTTGCTGATAATATAACTTTTTCCTAATAAAATGACCTTTTTGCTGATTAAATGACTTTTTGGGAAGCACAGGTGGCGTAGCGGTGAGAGCGCTTCCCTCTCACGAGCGTTTCGCTTCCAATTTACACTATTTACTATATGCCCGCGGTAAAAGCGATGCGCGGTAATTGCCATTAGTAGCTTTGTAATGGCGCCGCCTCACTGCGAGCTACCATGTTGATGTAGAGGCGTTAGTGTTTTCATTGGAGGAATTTCAGGTTTACAAGTGAATTATTGCTAAAAAAAAGGAAGCGATCTCCCCTAAATGGATGCATGCGTATTCTACGGACAACTCTTGAAATGTTGACTTAGTATTTGTGGCAATTTAAAGCTGTAGAGCTGCCCTTGGGATTTTCATTTTACACGCGAAGGAAGCAACATGGCGACCGACTTGTACTCAGAGTTTACAAGGCAGAATTATGATACTTCTAGAGTTCGCCTCATTTCGAAATTGCCTTTTTTCTAAAGGATGTCAAACTGTTAATATAAAAAACACAAAAGATGATATGGAGCTGATGTTCCAAGGCTTGAGATTTTGCATTGATTCTGTGCCTTCGATATTACCTGATGTACGATACATCATTCTCTATGACTTCTTTATTAATTTTCAATGGGACATTCTACTTCAAGAACTCCAGGAAAGTCATTCTAACTGTACTAGGTAGCCGTTGGCGTAAGGAAAAGTTATTATTTGCTGTATTATTATTTTTGGGAACGAATTTAATTGAATTGCGCTTGTGAAATTCGTCATATCTTCGAATCAAAGGAAAATTGAACACGCGCCTCTCGTTGAATTACTGAAGTCGATAAAGGATTATGGAGTTCCGCAAAAATTTCTCTTCTTCAGAAGCAAAATCCTTTTGTTCACACCCAAGACAACAAAAAGAATTGGTGATTTTTTGACCTTTTGACTTCAGTGTACTGATTTTGTACTAATTTTGTACTAATCTTGTACGGGACTTCTAATTCTTTCAGATGCTGATCGCCCTGATGGCGAGGACGTAATGAGAGTGTATCAGTGGACTTGTATAAGGATGAAGGCAAAATGAGGCACTATCTGCCTAAATTTAATGAAAATAGTGAGGAAAGTATTATACCTTTTCCTTAAAAGGCTTAAATTGCGCTATATCTCGGTCCATGAACAAATACTCCTCGAATTTCCTAAAACATCTTGAAAAAAATGCGATTTATTCTAACACATATTTTAAACCAAGCTTGGGCTTCCTGTGGTAGTTCCTAGTCCCAGTAGTTCCCAAATTCGAACAACGGTTGAGGGGGTTGATCATGGCCTTAAGGAATATTTCTGAATTAATCGTTTTTTAGGCTTTGAAATTATTCTTTTGTGTGTTGTTATATTGCATATATGTTTTTTAACCTTCTTTTTATCTTTTGTTTTTATGTTTCAGCCTTCTATGTCCAGCAATACACTTTCGAGCGACTCTCCACCAGAGGACATGCAGTCTCGAGAATCCTCTGCTTCTAGATTATTTACCCCTTAATGGACACCTCAAAGCCATGAAACTGTAAATGTAAGTGAAGTTGTTTTGCCTTAATGAAATTTACTGCATTTTTCTTTACTGAGTAAGCTTACATAAAGTTATATTTAAGCTTACTAAATTTAAAAGCGCGCCTAAATAATGCTAACTGAACTAACAGTTATAAGCTTAGCTATTTCTTCGTTGCAAAATGGTTAAAATACTAAACTACTCTCAAAGAAGCAACGGAAAATTGTTTTTTTAATTCCACAAAGTTCTCCTGTGTTTTGTTAGAGGCTAAATTTGTACAAACTAGTCTTGTATTTTATCTCAAAAGTTATAAATTATTCGAAAATTATGTTGAACATCACTTTGTAAACAAAAACTTAAAATGAACTACATCTCTTTTGCACCACACTAATAGCACCTTAGTGCAGGTGCTATGATTGCATCTTGAGTGCGAGACCTTGAGTTTTGGTATCACATGTCTAGTATGCGTTGCAATTGCTTGGTCGCATTTTAGGCATTGTTGTTAATGTAATGTGTGTTCTAATCTGTGATGGAGGTAAATACATGTTGAGTGCGAGACCCTAAGTCTTGGTATCTCATGTCCAGTATGCATTGCTTGGTTTACATTTTAGATGTTATTAATGTGTGTGTGTTGTTCTAATCTGTGATCGAGGTAAATGTATGTTGAGTGCTAGACCCTGAGTCTTGATATACATTTACATTTTAGGCAGTAGTGCTAAATATTTAGTTTTTTTTTTGCTTTGAACTTATTTCAATATTTTTTCTCTAAAGTTGCATCATAGTATCAAATTTAAATTTTCCTACAACTAGCCAAGTTAGGTACAAAGCATTATATTAATACTTATGATGGAATTTGTGCACCTTGTACAGAATCTAAAATGTATATAGTTTCAGTTACACGGCCAGCTATATATAAATATATAGAGTTTGTATGATGTGATTTGATTGAAGGATTATCTATTACCTGTATGTGGAAAGCCAAGAGGCCATCATTTTATAAGTCAATTGTAATTCATTATTATTTAAGGAATAATATTGACTGCAAATGTCTATTTTTTCCCCAGAAGGACACCAACTTTGGTGAAGTAAAAAAGTTTGTTAAGCCACAGGTTGTAGAATGCATGATTTGAATACCCTTTGCATTGTATGTACACTATAGCTATACATGATTGATAAGAGGGTAGACCTTGATTGATAAGTATTTCATTATTTAATGCAATTTTGAATGCAGAAATTATTTGAGAGCTTCCTGAAAATCTTTCTACAGTTAGTTTTACACTTGTATATTGTATTTTGTACAGGAAATCATATGGTTTTGAGTGCAATTTGGAATAAATTTGAACGAGTGAGTTCAAATTTATCCCAAAATTGCACGAGAAAAACCATATGATTTCCAAATAATAATACACATGAAAAAAATTTTATTTCCTTTTTTCTGCACTTGATTTCCTTTTTTCTGCACCTGATTTCCGTTTTTCTGCACTTGATTTCCTTTTTTCTGCACTGCTCTCAGCCAATCAGAATCGAGAAATTTTTTCATGTGTATTATTATCCCATAAATTGTACGTTACCTCTTTTACACTAATGTTTGATATTGTAATTTTATGAGATTGAATTTTCAAAAAATATAATGGTGTCATCATTGTTAATTACATATATAATCTACAATAGATGGGTTACGATATTGTTGCATCATGTTGTCAACATCTAACCAAAACAGTTTATTTTTACACAGAATGGCAAAACCAGACCTTGTGTTGCAAATTGGTTCCATTTGGACTGACGCAGCTTTTAAAAGACTCTTATGAGCCTGTCATAGCCAAAACAACACTACTTTTCGTAACGTTTCAGCTCTATAAAAATTTAATTCATCTCCTACAAATTCCAAATCAGCACCTTCATTATCCAAAACAGATTTGCATCGGTTCGTTTTAGCACCTCCTCTGAGGGTCAATTTAGCTCTTAAGAGCTGGTCTCTGTAAGAATCAAGCAAAGTTGGAAATAAAAAATGTTGGCCCACCTTGAAACTTTGTGTGCAGGTAGGCCACCCAGGGGGGTGCACAAAAACACCTAGTGTTGGGGTCCTCAAATACATTGTTGCCATGGAAACGGCCATCGCTCTTTTCAGTCCTAGTACTCAAAATTCCACCTTAAGCACCCTCGACAATAGGGAAAATTCATAAGGCTGGTTGTCCGGCGCATTTAAAGCAATCGAATTTAAATTTCCTGAAATTGTAAACCAACTTTTGAACTTTTGAAAAATGCAAAAGACGATAATTTTCGTCAACGATAACCTCAAAAAGTTGATACATAGTCAAGGGCCATGTTGGCCATTTTCATAAAAAGCAAAAACAGGGTAAACTATTCGGCTCATATCTCCCAAAGTAGCGCCTTCTGAGAAGCCTAATCTTTGTCACAGTTTCTACAAATATTGATCTCTTGGATCGTGGAAAAAAGTCTGCGGGCTGTCCTTTAGTTTTACTCTGGGGCTTCGTAACATTTGAGCTAAATTTGCAAAACATTGAAAATCAGTCATGTTGTAACCCTATCAACCCCTCTAAAAATTCCTCCAACTTAGCAAATATGGCCATAAACCAGTTCTATATTATCTATTGCTACCATTCAACTTGAATTATAAAACTTTGAAGCAACCGTATCCGAGAAATTCAAATTCACAAAAGGCTTTTTCCATGCCGGGTCGATGGAAGTATGTTTTCCTTTTACTCGGTCATATGATGTAAAAATGTTATCAGAACTGAAAGAGTTCATGATGTACGACTTAGGAACATCCACATCAAAGAATCTTTTGATTTACTCGTCCGCACAGCCAGCAGCAAAGGGGTATTTATAAGATCAGAGATCCAGTCAAAACTGATGTTGACGATCACAACAATCGATACATTTACACCAAATTCAGTCAAAACAATAGCCCTGTAGAAAAAAAGCCAAATCAACTAATAAGGCCTCTTGTTTTCTTTTTGTTTCAAGGTCTTGTTAGTATTCACTATATAGGGAATACTAATTGAATAAACCTGTATTTTCCCTGAGCTTCAAGGCTTCTTCCATTTTGACACCACAGTATAGTTACTCTATTGGATATACAGAAATTATTCAATGTCTCCCTTACCAAAATATTTAAGTCCTAGAGTTTTAGCGGAGCTCCCGCGCGGGCACCATACATACACCATAAAAAAAATGGTAATCCATCGAGTTGATTTTTCATGGATTGATTCGTCCATACATATGTCCGTCCGTGTACCACTATGCACAGGGTTCTGTCTTAAAGTGAACAAAAACAATTTTTCGACTTTAGCGAGTTGCTAAGGAAGATTTAGCGAGGGAAGATTCTTAATCTTACGATGAAGTTTCGTGACTGAAACTTCAGTGAGAGAAAAAGTAGCCTGTAGACCAGAAAAACCTGATTATACTGAAAGAAAAATATTTCAGTTCCGTAGAAAACACTTCATAGAAGGTAAATTCATTAATGTTAACTAATATTTCGTAAAAAAATCGACAAAAAATATGTAAACTAGCTGGAGAAACTCTCAGACAAGCCAAGGACGTTGCTTCGGCAAACATTGTCAAAAAAATGTATAGTTTGTCGTTTTTACTGCATTTTAGATTTTTATCATCTTTTTTTTCAATACTTGTGAACCAAAAAAGCGATATTTGAAGCTTTGAATTTTTGTTTTTGATCCCATTTCAAAAATAAAGGCTAATACTAGTAAGACTTAGTAAAAAGACTTCGTTCTTCGAAAAAATATATTTGACGGCCAGCGAGCCTCACGCGAGGAATTCTGATGTCAAAACAAGATTCCATATTTCATAATCATATGGAAATTTTGACATTTTTATAGATAATATATTTTATTTTAGTCGTAGAATTTGCAAGCATACAGTGAGTTTCTGATTGTTATAATGCCACGGTGAAATAAGTTTCATGATTCCGCTCTCAAATAAAGCTTTAGACTTAGGCTTTTTTCATCCACAACGTTAATTGAATTAGCTATATATTATAACACAAATATATTATTTCAAAAAATAATCTTAACAGGCAGTAGCTTAATATATGTTTCTTTGGCACTTGTACTAAATTTGCAAGTCAACAGAAGCGAACAGATTTTTTTTTATACAAGAAACGAATTGCTTTGTGTCTTTTCCCGAAAAATCGAAATATCAAATTCTGGAAGCATTTCTGTGATTTTTTTGAATCGATTCTAGACCACGTCTTGCCAATACTCAGCTTCCAAACGGCAACTTATTTGCGTTCTTTGACGTATTACTAATTTAGATAAGTTTTGGTTTCTTACCGGCGTATTCGCATGGCATTGGAGTAGTATTTTTGACTGTTATGGATATACTACGGTCTTTTACATTCGCTCTGACATCTAGTAGAACTGTAATTCGAAATAAATATAATATTAACATTTTGTCAGACATCTCTTATGAGACAATTTTTAACATGTGATAAAACTCAAAAAGCGTGTTTTTTTCTTCTTCAAAACTTGTACTTACAATTAGTCTTGAAATTATATTGAAACTTGTCGACAGAAACCTTGGCCGCTGACGTCTCTTCACGTTACAGGTACAACTGACTATATAAATTCTCGATTACAGCGCGACGCTCAAAAGTATGACCACATTTAATGTATTCGCATACTTCTATGCACGGGATTTTTTACTTTAAACCGACACAATTGATGCAACGTTGTCTGGTTTTACCAAATAAGGCGTGTAAAAGCTCGTTTGGAGCAAAAAGCCCGTGCATTGAAGTATGCGAATACATTAAAAGTGGTCATACTTTAGCGCGTCGCGCTGTGAAATTCTTACAGCGCGACGCGCAAAAGTAGGACCACATTTAATGTATTCGCATACTTCTATGCACGAGATTTTGTACTTTAAACAGACACATTTGATGCTAAGCTGTCTGGTTTTTACCAAATAAGGAAGTAAAAACTCGTTTGGCAGCAAAAAACCTGTGCATAGAAGTATGCGAATATATCAAAAGTGGTCATACTTTTGCGCGTTGTGCTGTAAGTCTCGGGGGACAGACCGACACGCGTGAAAAACGTCTGCGCATGCTCCAAGTCCGTATGCAAAGCAGTCAAAAGCGTCTTCTTGCTATTGTAAAAGTATGCAAATTTGACTTTCACACTTGCCTGAAGAATAGTCTTTACAAAATGCCAAAACTTAGAGTCAGTCATTAAAACTTAAGGCTTATTCTTTCATATTTTCTTTATTAATATAGTATCTTGGTCCCATAAAAATATACCCACGAATTTTTTTGTATACTCGGAGAAAACGAAAAGCATTTTTCTCACTAATACTCTTGTAAATTCTTAGAAAGCGTGCGGAAAGGCACGCATGCGCAAACGTTTTTCTCTAGTGTCGGACAGACCATCAAACACATGTTCCTAATGAACAGAACATTTTATTGTATTTCTGTTATTTCAAAGCTAAAAAAATATGTCGTATATTACTTTTATTCAAAGATTAATTTTCTTCATTCATACAAACAATGATCTCGTGAGTATGTCTTTATATTCTAAATCGGTTAGAGAATAAACCCTCATGCTTGATGGGATTAAAATCTCCTTGCAATGATAGGAAGCCAATTGGGCTTCGCCCTCGTGGCTTTCTATCAATGCTCGGAGCTCTAAATCCCATAAAGCACTCGCGTTTATTCTTTAACCCTTACATATAGTTTTGTGTTATCATGTACGACAAAGTAGAATTGAGTCCAGTCTTGGGTGCTCCTGAGAGGCTGTCTTTCATCTTTCTCGAGTTTCTGTGTGAATATCGAGTCGTACAAAAAAATATCCAAAATTGTTGTTTGATGACCATACATTCCCTTTTAATTCGCTTTGCGGATGCGAGAAAGCTAAGCTGAAGAAAATCTCAAATATCTCTGGCTATACGTAAGCTAGAAGCCAGTCGTGTACATTCTTATTCCTATGCGTTTCTCCAATCCATCTCATGTACATTCTTATTCCTAAACGTTCATCTAATCCATCTCTTGTACATTCTTATTCCTATGCGTTTCTCCAATCCATCTCATGTACATTCTTATTCCTGTGCTTTCATCCAATCCATCTCATGTACATTCTTATTCCTAAGCGTTCATCCAATTCATCTCTATACATTCTTATTCCTATGCGTTTATCCAATCCTTCTCGTGCACATTGTTGTTTCTATGATTACCGGCATCCAATCATCTCATGTACAATCTTATTCCTAAGTATTCATCGAATCCATCTTGTGTACATTCTTTTTCCCATGCGTTCATCGAATCCATCTCGTGTACATTCTTTTTCCCATGGGTTCATCCAATCCATCTCATGTACATCCTTATTGCTATGCGTTCATCCAATCCATCTTGTGTACATTGTTATTTCTATGCTTTCATCCAATCTATCTCGTGTACATTCTTATTTCTATGCGTTCATCCAATCCATCTCGTGTACATTGCTATTCCTATGCTTTCGTCCAATCCATCTCGTTACATTGTTATTCCTATGCATTCATCCAATCCATCTCGTGTACATTGTTATTCCTATGCATTCATGCAATCCATCTTGTGTACATTATTATCCAATCTAGTGAGAGTTCTGCTTTGACTTTGGTATTTGTGTTTCTGTTTTTGGTCTTTTGTATCCTGTTGACCAATTGGTTCCTATAATACGTTCAGCGCAAGCAGAAAACGTTTGAATAATGATCAAGTATTTCAGGGATATTTCGAATAACGAATAACGAGTAGGAGCATCCCTTCACCAGAGCAAAGAGTTTCCCTTCAACTGAACCAATAGTATTCTTTTCACTGAACTAGGATTATTCCTCTACCCTAACTAGGGTCCTTTGTCTCCTCTTAACCATGCTGTTCTGGTAATAAGCTCAACGCAAACAGGAATCCTTTAAATATTCATTGTTTCATTATTTCAGTCCTTGCACTTCATAAAGAAAATGGGACACTATTTGTCGGAAAAAGGTCACCCATCCAAGTACTGACCCAGCTCAAAACGAGCTTGACTGAGTCTGATTGAAACCCACGTTTTTCCCACTAGGCCACGGTTTTACGTAATTTGCACAACAATAGCCGTGATAACAATGCACTAGATAGACTAGGTTATTTTCCACTTGAATTCAACGTGCGTTGAAGATAGTGCAATGGATTAGCTGTAGGTATGGTCTGGGGGCCGGCTGGTCTCTCCCCGAATGCCTCGGCTAGAACATTTTTCTGCGTAATCCGTACACCCAAGGACAGAAGGATTTAATTGCCGTCAGGTCCGAAGTCCATACGACGGCCCAGCTCTGCGGATGTCTCGGGGTATGGCACCGTGATATAAATTTTTGAATTTGTCTCTGTGGACGTAGGTTCGAATCCCGTCGTATCCTGATAAGATAATTTTTCAATTGTTTTTCTTTTTTCTCTTTTCTTACTTGAATACATGCTATCAGCATCATGATTTCAGCTCTCTCGATTTGAAAAGTAAACTATGATTCCTGCTTTGAAATATTTTCTGCCTGAAGAAGCTAACATGCAAACAAAAAATCTATGCAAAGTCACTGAATATGTATATTCCGGTTGAAGGAATGTTATTTATAACACTTATCACAAAGGAATGTCCCTTGGCGGCAAAATAGGCAGTTCCTGATTGGTTGTGGGGTTATATAAAGTAAAAGGACGCCTTTGGATGTATTACTTCGACAAGAAATCAGTTAGCGGTCCGGGAAGAGATCGTGCCCACCCTCCCACCCGGTTCAGCCGGGGTGCAGGGGTAGCCTTAGTTTATCCGCCACTTCGTGCCGGAGGTGACTCGGGTCGGAGTTGGTTGTCCATTCCTTATTAATAACAATGACTGAAAGAGAATATTACACTATGATTGTATGAATGTAGTGCAACTACTTCATACGAACTTAACCAAGTTTTCTGTAATTGCTGTGTTGCTGTCTATACTACTGGGGCCGGTTGTACGAAACCAGGATAAAGTTATCTACATTATAATAGTTATCCAGTGTATAAGCCAGTTCAAAGTTTAAGCGAAATCGTTTTCAGTGCGCATGCGCTCTTCTCCCGAATTTCTCACCTTCTTTTGTTTAAACCTTATGTTTTGTAACTAAACAGAAGAAGGTGAGAAATTCAGGATAAAATCGCATTCGCACTGAAAATGATTCTTAAACTTTGAATTGGTGTATAGGTTTTATCCACTGGTTGTTATTCAGGCTTCGTACAAGCGGCTCTTGCAGTATCTATAAATGACAGCGTTAAAAAGTCCCCGTGCGACAAAAAAAAAATGATCAATTAGTTTAACAATCTATCCATCTCGTGTACATTTTTATTCCTATGCGTTCATCCAATCCATCTCGTGTTTAACAAATAGAAAACGTTTGCTGGTTTACATAGCCTGATATAAACACGAGGGACGTTTGGGAGAAGTCGAGAGCTGTTGTGTAAAACCGAGCCGCAGGCGAGGTTTACACAGAGCTCAAGACTTCTCCGGCAAACTTTCATTATATCCGTGAAACAGTACTATATTCTCCGGGGGTCTTCGTTTTTCCTGAGTCTTCGTTTACATTCTTATTTTGATACGACCATCCAAGCCATCTCGTGTACATTCTTATTTTGATACGACCATCCAAGCCATCTCGTGTACATTCTTATTTTGATACGACCATTCAAGCCATCTCGCGTACATTCTTATTTTGATACGACCATTCAAGCCATCTCGTGTACATTCTTATTTTGATATGACCATTCAAGCCATCTCGTGTACATTCTTATTCTGATACACCCGTCCAATCAATCTCGTGTACAGTCTTATTTTGATACGACCATCACTATTATAGAAGCACGTGCTTTCCAAACGGTATTTGAACTTTTTAACAAACAATGTATTACCTTCTTCTACCAAAAGTCGGCTTTTCGCGTCGGCGGAAACGTAGTCTTTAAAGGTTTTAGGCAATTTGGTATACTTCTCCTTACGCTCTGCCATCTCTGCAAGGACTGCAAAACAGTTCGTTCACCGAATCGATCATGGCGCGCGAAAAAGTCATGTGACCGATAGAACCACAGGGAGCCCAATTAACTTTAAAAGCGAAAAGGACTGATAAAATTAAGTTTCCTTATTTTTCCTTCAAGCTGAAGAAGAAATAGGGAGCTGGTATCTTTTTCTTTACATAATAAGTAGCAAAAGTCGATTTTTCTCTTTTTTTTCAGATTTTATTTTTACTTTTGCTTTCATCTAAATTGGGCTCCGGGTAATGGACAACCAAATGTCACGTGCCTGCACAGGACTGCACCGTCTTCCGCGGTCTCACTGAAAATGAATATGGCGGATCCTCCAAGGAAGAGGTATAAGTTATATTTGTCGCAAAAATCTCCTTTGGAATCCGTTCCAAGGAGTTCACGCCATGCTTTACAAAACAGACTGATGAAAAATTTCTCTCAAAGAAATCTCGGACTTACTTTTGATATCAACGAATCAACAGTATCCAATGACGAGTTGATCAAAAGCTTAAGCTCAAGTAAGCTTATATTAAATGACTGTGACGACGAACAAGTCCAAAACGAACATTTCTTTGATGTCGAAAACGAGGAAAATATTGAAGGGGAAGAGGTAGAAGAGGATGTATTAGTGGCAGTTCAACAAATTAAAGACCAAAGTACTGGCAACCAACGCGGACATTTTGCTGAAGATCAGCCTCTGTATGACGGAGCACATATTGCAATGGGGTCAAGCATGCTTCTGTTAATGACTTTTGTTATGAAGCATTCTTTAAGCGGCGCAGCATTATCAGACCTCCTTGACTTGATATCAGCACATTGCAAGATCCCCAACCATTGTGCAAGATCTGTGTATCAATACAAAGGTTTTTTTCGTGATCTAAAAACACCACTACGTATTCATTACTACTGTAACTTTTGCAACGGATTACTTGAAGGACCTGTAGTTGTTTGTCCTTATTGTAAGAAAGCACTAGCTACCAAGGGATGAGATCCTAAAGAAATCGCACTTCATAGAAGTTCCCATTGAGCTGCAGTTGCAGGAATTTTTTCAAAGTAAGTATATAAGATTGTTGCAATGCAAATATGCTGCTAGCTACTACTATGAGTTTTTACAGCAATGTGGAATATCCCTCATTAGATACAAATTAGGTACTGTCTAGCTGGGAAAACTACTTAATTAATTCCTCAGCATTAAAAAAAATTGAACTCTTAAATATAAAATTTTCTTTGTCCAGAGCTTTTTAACTTTTGGTTTTGGCTGCTTTTTTTTCTTTTAAAATGTTGTATTTCACATGTTTTTACTCAAAATTTGATATCTAGAAAACTAGCATGAAACTTTCCATTTTTTTTCATTTGTAATTTAAACATTCATATAAAATCTTTAAAAATCTTTTAGGGAAAGGATTCTTTGATTACCTAGGATACTGATTCACACGTAAAAAGAAAAACTTAAACAATATTGAAGATGTCCAAGATGGTTCTGAGTATTGTCGTGAAGCTAGGGGAGACGCTGGATGGAGCTGGTACTGGATCGTTTATTGACGCTTCAAGTCCTAGTTACAAGACTGTTCTACGTCTAACTCACGACTGTATATCTGACTAACTAAACTATCTGAACTGACCTATATTTATATGAATTCTTAGCATAAATTATGAAAACCGGTTTATGACAAGTTTCCAGTAAAAGTTCTGTGATGTAAGAATATGAGCAATATTTACTCAAAGACTAAAAACTTAATGAACTCTTTGGAAAGGTAATTCCTGTACATAGCGTCGATGACTGTCGCTTGTACTTTTAAGTTAAAACAAACTGTGTTGTAGAAAACGATAACTTATCTTAAAGTGAAGGATGGATTCTTGACTGGAAAATCTAGAGTAAACAACTTATAACAAAGGATGCTAAAACCTAAGTATATGTTGAATAAGTTCTTCTGCGCAAGTCCAAATAAACTGGTTCTTTGAAGCACCTGTACTTCAAGGTTGTTCTAAAGCAGCTGAAATCATAAAGTATATATTTCGGAACTGTTCATAATTAGAGAAGAACTTTCTTGTTTACAAGAACTGAGAAATCCAATTAAGATCTATTGACAGAGAAGTGTTTTACAAGGTCAACATAAATGTTCTTTTGTTCTGCTAAATGGTCTTTTGTTCTTCTATTAAGTAGTTGTCATAGAAATCTAAACTAAGTCAGATTTCCAACAAGATAGGAAATGGACGATTTTTGTCCTTCTCACAGTATCAACAATATTTTAAGGCAGGGGGTCTACTACAGCAGCAGTCAAATGTTGCCCTACAATTCAATACAGATGGAGTCGCAATTTTTAAATCATCTGCATTCAAGATATGGCCTATGTACATCGAAATTCTGGACTTGCCTCCAAATAAAAGGTAATTTGTAGGAGTTGCAAATATTTATTGGGCACAACTATAGAATACCCCACACAGGAAAGTATTACTTGTAGGCCAGCCTACGTGCCTATGCCGTGAGTTGTTGAGAGAGTAGTGCCAACAATGCCAAAAACACGTTTTTAGGAAGTCTCCCCACCTGGTCATCTCCCTAGTTCCTTGGGGTTAGGTTTAGGGTTAGTATTAGGTTAGATTATGTATAGCAATACATAATGGGATCAGTCGAGTAGTTGTGTATGCACATAGGCTTGTAATCTTGTAAGGTTGCAGGCATGTAGGTGCGTAGGCTTGTAATCTTGTAAGCTTGTAGGCGCGTAGGTAAGGGACATATGACGTTTATACGTAGGCTCGTAGGCAGTCTACTTTAATAGCTATGTTGTGCAGGGTATTCTATAGTTATTCCATTTATTGTATCAGCTTTCAAGTGACTTGGAATGTAGGTACACTTGTTATGTGTCATTTGTCACATCCAATGTTTTCCTCTTTTAACTCTTATTGCAATTTTTTTGAAAGCCGCTTGGCACTAAGTGAAGGATAGAACTGAAATAAGTAAATTGAAGTGCATGGTTGCGCACCCTACAAGAGCAGAAAAAAAATCTCTGACTCAAGTGAGACTCGAACTCATGACCCCTAGTTTAAGTCTCACTTGAGTCAGAGATTTTTTTCTCTGCTCTTGAGGGTGCGCAACAACTTCAATTTACTTATTTCATTTCTATGGATCATAATATATTGATTTGTTTTTATTGTTGTCAGGACCTTGAAGGAAAATCTATTATTTGCAGGTACCTGGTTTGGTGTTAAATCTCCAGCAATGAAGACATTTCTCAAACCAAATACCAAGTCACTTCTTGACCTTGAAGAAAAGGGTAAGGCCAAGCCTCTATACTCCTTTTTACAGTTCCATTCAGTAACCACAAATAATAGTTACTTTAACTGGATCATGTTAACTTTTCTATTCATATATGTACAGATTATACAACTTTTAATTGAATTGACTTCCAATATCTTATCTGGCCTTATAGCCCTGGCAAGCGTTCTCACAACCTCTGCAGTCTTGCTGTCTTTCTTTACTCTGTATGCACATTTATCACCACACATTTCAAAATTTCGTACTAATATGGCAATTTTCACAAATCAAGCACTTATTACATATGAAATGTATTTGACAGGCATTCATGTGACTCTTTCTGACAGAAGGCAATTGACATGCAAAGCCATTCTATTAAATGGAAGCTTTGATTTACCAGCATGGTGTATGGTGTGCAATATGATGCAGTATAATGGTCTCTGTGGTTGTGGTACATGTGAAGAACCAGGTGAAACTTTCAAAGTTGGTAAAGGTCATTCTCATATCTACCCAATGTCACATGAAATGGCAAAAAGTCCAGATGGTCATGCTGTGTTAGGAACAAAGGAGAACACAAAGATGTATGCAGAGGAAGCACTTAGTTCTGAATCACTGGTAATACATTGAAAGTCATGAAAAAAAACTAGCACTTAATTTCCTGTTTTTTTCCCCCAGGGGATTCCAGTGTATCTTGAAAATGCTCCATGCATTGTTACCGTAAGCTAACTGACTTTCACATGCATACAATAATTCAATCCAATATAATTATCAAAAGTTCATTTTGGTGTTTACAATGTATTCCTGGAATTGACTCAGGTCAATGTGATGTCATGGAAACAGTTGAAGTGCTCAACTATTCAATTTTGTTTTAATTAATTTTAGTGCATTAAGGTGTGAACAAAATATGCAGACATCAGAGACTAAACACCAATGTTATCCTCAAGCAAATTTCGGAATAATTGTGACCACCAGGTGAATTTCCCGAATTTGTATTATCTCGAATTTAAAAAAAACTTCTATCGATTGTTTCCTGTAATTTTCCAGTATGGGGTAGAACAACATTCTAACATAACTGCTGCCAAGTTTCATTGTCTTTGTTGCACTAGGACAAGGTTTTGTTGCAAAAAGACGCAATTGAAATTCATGCCCGTGAAACAAATCAATAGGTGCGGGCCACCTTAACTTATCAATCATATATTTGTTTTCTCAGTCGATCTTATCTGTACGCACTCCTTTAATTCCAAATCCAGGTTACAGGTATCAAGGGCCCATCAATGCTTTCCTACCTGCCAAACTTTGACATAATAAAAGGAGTTCCAATTGATTGCATGCATGGGGTTTTGCTTGGTGTGACAAAGAATCTCTTAAACTATTGGTTCAACCCTAAATACAATCAGGAAGATTGGTATTGTGGCAACAAGATAACAGATGTTGACAAGATGCTAGCTAGCATAAGACCTCCTGATGAAATAACAAGACTTCCAAGAAGTATTGAACACCACAAGAAATATTGGAAAGGTAATGTTGGCAATAAATACTCATAATTGCCAAAACTTATCTCAGATGAACTGATTTTTTTTTCTTTCTAGCCTCTAAGTTACGTTCATGGCTATTCCATTATGCAGTACCCATAATGTATGTGGTATTGAAGGCCCCCTACCTGCATCATTTTATGCTGCTTGTCAAAGGTGTTTACAACCTCTGCAAAGACTCAATTTCACCACAAGACCTCCAAGAATCTTCTATTCTGCTGAAGACATTTGTATACTATATGGATAAGCTATATGGAAAGAGTTCCTCTAAAAATTATAACTTAAGGTGTCTCGATCGAAATAAACAGTGCGTGTAAGGTGCAATGTGAAACTCTCCCAATTGTCAATTCTCATGCAATCACCCTAAACCTTTCAATGATTAGGAGTAATTTATTGGAAATGATAAATTATGTAGGAATTTTGTGCAAATTAGACACAAAATAACAAAAACTAGGCACCACTTTTTTTTCCACAAAATTGCAATTTATACAAAAAGGTGTCTCAATTGAAATAAACAGTGTGTGTAAGGCGCAATGTGAAACTCTCCCAATTGTCAATTCTCATGCAATCACCCTAAAACTTTCAATGATTACGAGTAATTTATTGGAAATGATAAATTTTGTAGGAATTTTGTGCAAATTAGACACAAAATAACAAAAACTAGGCACCACTTTTTTGCACAAAATTGCAATTTATACAACATTTAGGGTTAAGTTTTGAACCAAATTTTTAGAATCATGAAACAACCACCTGCAGTGAGCTAAGTGGAAGAATTCCAAGACAATTACAAAATAAAGAAGATTTCTTTTAAATATTTAACTAAGCAACACAAGCATAAGCACCACAACTTACAGCATGCCACTGAGATAGCACCTCATCATTGACTTTAAAATGTTTTGTTCTACTCAAAAAGAATGGTTTTATCACAAAGATAACTGTGAAAGAATACATCTGTGCTGCTTGTGTATGTTGCTATGCTTATGCTTGTGTTGCTACTGTAGCTAAAGCCAGGCTTCAAATATGCTGCTTTTCTCACCTAGGGAAATAGACAAGCACTGCTAAAGTACACAATCTCCTTCATTTGGTTCGATGTGTCATTTGGAATGGTCCTCTCTGGACTTTTTCCTGTTTTTCTTATGAAGATGCAAATGGAAAACTGAAGAAGTTATTTCATGGAACCCAGCATATACAGCTACAAGTAAATAAAAGGGAGAGAGACAGAGAGTCGAGAGAGGAGAGAAACTCAGCAATATAATTTGTGATTTATATTTCTTTCAGATAATTGCTGCTGTTTCACTAAAAATAAAATTCCCTGCTCTGGTCTACAAAATCCCTGTTGGATCACAGGCATTTCTTTATATGAGAAAATGACAAATTCTTCGTCATTATCAATGTAAGACTTACGTACTTGGATCTGTTTCAATTAAACATCAAATTTTCCATGAGCCAAATGAAATAAAAACAATGCCAAGGCAGTTGGTTCAGTTCATGCAGTTCTTGGGAAGTTTAACATTTGAAACAGGCCTTATTCAATGATTATATAATTCATGTACTGTTTAATAAGTGGGAAGCCATTTTGAATTGTGTGGCGCACGCAGCTCCATCTATGATGACGTCAATCGTCCAATAATTTTTTATTTATTCGACGGTATGACGTCATACTGTCGAATGAGTAAATTTTTTGGACGAATGACGTTTTATCCTTGCCATGACAAATTAACTGAGGGCTATTGGCCAATCAGCAACGAGGAAATATTTTGAAAAAATGATGTTCATTATTATCCTTTATATAAACAAATATGGCCAGATTGTAACATTTCCACTCTCTTTACAGGAAGACATGGGAGTTTGTCAGTAACGGATGCTATATGATAGGCGTGCCCAAATCAAGGATGGTAACAGGTCCTGTTGCATTAGCATTAAGAAATGCTCTTGATTTACCCATTTCAATTGGCTATTTCTACCAAAGAGCTATGATTTCCAGCAAAGTGTTCCATTCCAAGAGCTACGAGCGAGTCCAGAAGTGAAACAGTTTTACTGTGATGTTTTTGAAAGATAGAAAATTATTTGGTTATGGTCATATTGAGAGTTTTGTGAAAGTAAAAAGCAATCACTGCCAATGTGATCAGCCAATAAAATGTTCATGCAAGTCTTGGATGTACCTGGCAATTATAAACCAGCTAATCTTGCCTGAATGTCACAGCTTTGAAGAAAGTGATGGGGTTGTGGATGTGAAGATAGACCACATAACCAAGGCACACCACAAATTGTAAGTTTGGAAGTTTGTCCAAAATTATATTGGCTTGCATTGTTCCCTTTACATTTATCTATGTTGCCTTTTTTTTTTAGGGCAGAGAAAAGAAGAGAAAGAAGGACCATAGTGCTTTGTGAGCTTTGATGCACATTGCCTATTATACTTCATAAAAAAAAAAAGCCCGATCTCACACGATTACCACCTCGGCCCTAATGCGATCAAACGTACACAAGAGGAAAGAGATCTTGGAGTCATCTTCACCAGCAACCTCACATGGGAGAAACATATTCAAACCATCTCAGCAAAAGCCAACAAACTACTTGGCCTACTGAAGAGAACGTGCCCACAACTCACTGACGTAAAATGTAGAAGAACACTCTACTTGGCGCACGTTAAATCACACCTCGTGTCTGCCTCAGAAGTATGGTCACCCAGCCATTCAAAGCTAAAAGAATTACTCGAGAGAATTCAAAGGCGAGCCACTAGATGGGTACTAAGAACTAATATCGGAGAGACATCTTATAAAGAAAGATTAAAGGCTCTAGATTTACTTCCTCTCTGTTATGACAGAGAAATCAAGGACTTGACATTTTTCTACAAGTCATTGTATGGACAAACATATCTTAATGTTCATAATTTTGTTAAGTTCTCAAACCATGGACGTACTCGTCTGACTCAAAACCCTTCCCTTGTTCTTGAGACACCTTTATGTAAGACCAGCACATTTAAAGCGTCTTACTTTAATCGTATAATATGTCTCTGGAATACTATTTGTAAACAAGCATCTCCTAGCACTTTCTCTAGCCTTTCTAAGTTTAAATCATACCTAAGACTTAAGTACTCTTTACTTCTTAATGACATATTTGATGTAGATTTAACATGCACATGGTCTCTAGTACGCCAGTGTCCTTGTCACAGAGGATGTTAGTATTCTTTCTTAAGTTAGAATTCTTCCAGTTTAGTTTTAGTGTTATTTAGATTTGTACTATCAGTTTCAGATTTTATCCTACATTTCCTATCCCTTTTCATTGTTATTTCAAAGGGAAGCGCCTAGCATGGGACTTAGAGTTCCGTTCGCACTTTCCCCATTGGGTAGCATAGATAGTTTTTGTATTATTTTATTCTTATATGCCCAATAAATATGTTAAAAAAAAAAAATAAAAAAAAAAGTCATAATTCTGACTCAACAGATGTGTTCTTTATTTTCAGTGATGACACTGCCAGTCGATAGAGTATTGGAAAAAGTGGTGTGCATGGATATGCCTGGACACAAATTCACCTAATTTAGCAGATTTCCAAATTTATTTGAAAGGCATGCAACATGAGGCATGTAGCGAAATGAGCTCAAAACAATGTCTCTTTTAAGGAGGAACCCACAAAAGCCTAGCTAAAACAGGAGTGACAGGGATCAAGATAATAAACAAATGTGATATAACATTTTAAATTGTATGCAGTTTCCCAGTCTGTCATATATTTCAATTGTGCAAGACATGCAATGTAATATTAATGTTATGTTGAGCTGATGAGATATTATGTCATTTTTATACCTGTCAATTTCACATTCTCAGTTCAATGTGAAATAATATTATTTTTCACATTTATTTCAAATGTAACTAGCTGATATTGGTGATATATGTGTTATTTCTACACCTGTATTTCACATGTTCAGCTGACGTGTAATCTATGTGTTATTTCTACACCTGTATTTCACATGTTCAGCTGATATGTGTAATATATGTGTTGTTTTTACACCTGTATTTCACATGCCTAGCACACATGGGTTACACATGTGTACTTCAGTTTTCAAACTGAGAAAATTTCTATCACATGAATTACACATGACTAGCATATATTCGTCAAGTCATGTGTAACATGTGTGTCACACGGGGTTACCTCTTTTACACTAATGTTTGGTATTGTGATTTTATGAGATTAAATTTTCAAAAAATATAATGAATGGTGTCATCATTGTTAATTACATATATAATCTACAATAAAGAATTAAGAGAAAAATATCATATTCCCTTGGCAGGACTCGAACCCACGGTTTCGGTATACTAATCCGACGTGTTAACCACTACACTACAAGGACCAACCACGCTGGTTACGCAGCCAGGCAATGTTGCATTGTATATGTGGCAACTGTGGGGGTCCTTGTAGTGTAGTGGTTAACACGTCGGACTAGTATACCGAAACCATGGGTTCGAGTCCTGCCAAGGGCATATGATATTTTTCTCTTAATTCTTTATTCTATTATTCACACCGAACGCATTTCATTTCACTTATATAATCTACAATAGATGGGTTACGATATTGTTGCATCATGTTGTCAACATCTAACCAAAACAGTTTATTTTTACACAGAATGGCAAAACCAGAACTTGTGTTGCAAATTGGTTCCATTTGGACTGAAGCAGCTTTTAAAAGACTCTTATGAACCTGTCCTAGCCAAAACAACACTACTTTTTGTACTTTAGAGTGATTCTAGGAGATGGTAAGATATTAGTGACGTATTAGAGTTTTCCTATTTACAGGATTTGGATTTGGTACTAATAGTGCCAAGTACTAATTTGCATATGTGCACTGATGCATGATCAGCATATCATGTGCGATACGATGTGACCGATGCTTTGATTTATTTACGACAACTACATTTTTGATAATTTTTTCGAGAGATATTTCCGAGATAAAAAGCAGCCAGGTACCAAAACTGGCGAGGGTCTACTTCAAGTAATGTCTAAACATCGCGATCAACATTTCTGTCTGGCACAGGATTAGGAAAAAATCTTGTAAACAAAGGCTGGTTTTCTAGCAGAACAGAAATTGTCATCAGAATGATAATAGTTTGATTCAATAGCACTGGTACGTGGAGGAGGGGAGGCATTACTAAATTATCACTGCAGAACATTAACAAGAACCAGTGATAAATCGCAAGAAAAGTTCGAAATTGCCGACGAACAAAGTAAAACTTAACTTAAATAATACTAATAACCTCTGAGTTTAGCCTTCTCGGTACGAATTCTCACGTGCCTGAGAGGAGCGATTTTGTAAACTTTAGGAACGATTGATAAATAATAATGATCTCACAACGGTTTCATATTCATAATTCGTTTTCCTGCTTTGGAGTATCAGCGACAATTGTAATTTTAGAACTGAGTTTGTACAAAACGATATTTCTTATAAAATGATAAGAGTATAATAAAAATTTCATCGGTGTCTGTCGCCTGGTTCCTTGCTGAAAACATTTTGCCAGACACACAAGTTCTATAATTGCAAATTCAATCATCATATTAGCTAGCCCGATCTGATATCTTATTCATAACATTAAGTGTATAATGGACGGAATGATATTCATATCCCATCAGTAGGCTTCGGTTTTTATCCAAGCAATATAACACTCTTTGGCAGTGAGTGTCTATGGTGAAATTTTTCGCTTTTCTCCAACATTTTGAATAAGGGTCATAAATATATATTATGACATAATATGTTATTTATACAGTATATATACTGTAACATTTTAAGCCGTTTTCTCAGTATGTAATATTATATTACTTCTAAAATTCGGCCATAATGTATCATAATTTATTACCGACGGCCAAAATCGGCCGTTAACTAACGGCCTAAAATGTCACAGCATATAATGATTGAGGGAAGGTCAAAATCGGCCCTTAACTAACGGCCTAAGATGTCACAGTATATAATCATTGAGGGAAGGTCAAAATCTGCGGTTAACTAACGGCCTAAAATGTCACAGTATATAATCAATAAGGGAAGGTCAAAATCGGTCGTTATTTGATTTCTTAGCAACTAGCCGACTACCCAAGCTGCTGTTTGCTGGGATCGGGCCCAGGGGGGGAGGTATGGTACTTGGTCCGGCTGGAGTCCGATAGGGGTGTCTCACCCAAGCCTCAAAACCCTGACCCTATTTAGACAGCAAAATCTTGGAAATCCATACCCTATTCAATACAAATAGGGAAAAACATGAACCCTATTCAAGACTGAAGGGGAAATTGTGTACCCTTTATTCACTCGGCAAGCCGGCAAGCGCTTTTTATTTTCATTTCCACGTATGTCAAATATCGCTACCCTAGCTGTATGAGACAAAGTATATGCAAAACGTAATTTCTGTTTAAGACAGCTTGAGCGAAATTGTATACCCTGTCGCAAATATATGGGAGTACCCCCCCCCCCCCCACCCAGGGGGTTGCTGGGTAGCGTTGGCTACGTTTTGTTCGGACTGTCAGACTCGCTGCTGGCAAGTGACGTGAAGTTGAACAATTTATCAAATGATGACAGATGGAAAAGCAGAACAATTTTCTTAACTTTGGGTATAATTAACACGCCACGGACGATGTTTGATCATTGAATCGAGATAAAAGCAAATAGGTATGTAAAATATAATGACACTAGCTCCGAGAGACTCGTAAAAGAAGACTACACGAGAAATATATCTGAATAACAAGACTACTATTTTTCCCCCCTGTTTTAAAAATAACTGGTTGATAGTTGTTAATCAGCATCATCGAAACGCTTAGGAAATAAAAAAGAAAAGTTTATAACCTCACAAGCTTCTCCTCCCTGTGCTGCTCGCTAGTTCTAGATAACAGTAAAATAGAATAAAAAAAGATAAATAAAAAAATGTACATCCCGCGTTAGAGCTTTGAGTCTTTCTTCTAGACAACGTAACGTGTCTGACTTTAGTTTACTTTAGTCCGTATCGCCTTATATCTTATCTAGTATCACTCTATATAATTAAATCTCTTGACATGTCTTGAGCAACTTTCTTTCTCGCGCTGTCTTTATCGAGAACATGTGCACATGACACCGATGTGCACATGTGCAGCACTGTCGATATTTTTAAAATTTCATACCTGGGATTCTCTCTATGAAAATGGAAAATCGATTTTTGACATTGTTTGTCCGTGGTACTTCCTGGGATGGCATTCCATTCACAGGGGAGTAAACCTCTGAACAGAAAATCACACCCAGGACACGGGAGGGGGGGGGGGGGGGGGTAAACCCCTGCACTAAAAATCAGGGGTTAGTTAACGGCCGATTTTGACCGTCTCTTATTGACCCGAGGGGGGGGGGGGGGGGGACTCCCTTATATCGTAGGGCGGGGGTGCTCGTCGTATCTTTTAGGGGTCAAAATCAGGGGTTTGGTATCGTTTAGGGTGTCTAAAAGCTTTTCGGGCCACCGAAGTCAAAGCTGGTATCTTTTAGGGTATTTTTAAAGATAATAAGATATTAGATAAGAATAATAGCAGCAAAGACAATTTTAAGTGACTTTAATCGTATAATTATGTCCAATTATAAACGTGTAACTCACTCACAAAATAACTATAAATTTGTCCAATTTTAGCTGGTATCTCTTAGGGGTAAAAATATCTTGTTGCCACGCCCACCTTTGTAGGACTCATGTATCTTTTAGGGGTCATTTTTTAAATTTCCGACGAGCACCCCCGCCCTTTTCCGGCCGGAGTCCCCCCCCCCCGGGCTTATTGATTATATACTGTGACATTTTAGGCCGTTAGTTAACGGCCGATTTTGACCTTCCCTTATTGATTATATACTGTGACATTTTAGGCCGTTAGTTAACGGCCGATTTTGACCTTCCCTTATTGATTATATACTGTGACATTTTAGGCCGTTAGTTAACCGCAGATTTTGACCTTCCCTCAATGATTATATACTGTGACATTTTAGGCCGTTAGTTAACGTAGTTAACGGCATAAAATGTTCCAGTATATGATATTGGTAATATGTTTTTAAGTATAATACTATAATATACTGTACACCGACAAGAAATGTCGGCTTAAAATATCACAGTATATATACTGAGTAAATCACATAATAAGTCAAAATATAACAACCGATCCGAAAGAGCTACAATGTTTTTAAAACGATATTTTGGTCACTCAAAAACTGCGGAGAAAGCCAATAACTTTTTTAGTGTCGCGAAACAGAAAATTCCATATTGATTTTGAAAAACTACGTTTATTTAGCTTTCAGAAAATGTATACTTTTATATAATAATATTGAAAAGGCAGCGAGAAATTTGGCTCGCGCGTAAAGTATTCTCGAAGGCCTCAAACGTATCAGGATACCTTAATACATATTTCTTTGGCACTTGTACTAACTTTGCAAATCAACAGAAGCGAACAGATTTTTACGATATTTGGCCCAACTATACAAGAAACGAATTGATTTGTGTCTTTTCCCGAAAAATCGAAATATCAAATTCTGGAAGCATTTCTGTGATTTTTTTGAATCGATTCTAGACCACGTCTTGCCAATATTCAGCTTCCAAACGGCAACTTATTTGCGTTCTTTGACGTATTAATAATTTAGATAAGTTTTGGTTTCTTACCGGCGTATGCACAAGGCATTGGAGTAGTATTTTTGACTGTTATGGACATACTACGGTCTTTTACATTCGCTCTGACATCTAGTCAAACTGTAATTCGAAATAAATATAATATTAACATTTTGTCAGACATGTCTTATGAGACAATTTTTAACAATTTATGTGATAAAACTCAAAAAGCGTGTTTTTTTCTTCTTCAAAACTTGTACTTACAATTTGTCTTGAAATTATATTGAAACTTGTCGACAGAAACTTTGTATATATATAATTGGCCGCTTACGTCTCTTCACGTTACTGTTACAACTATGTAAATTCTCGATTAAAATTCTTAAGTCTCGGGGGACAGACCATCAAATTCGTGTTCTTAATGAACAGAACATTTCATTGTATTTCTGTTATTTCAAAGCTAACAAAGTATGTCGTATATATATATATTCTAAATCGGTTAGAGAATAAACGCGAGTGCTTTATGGGATTTAAAGCTCCTCGCAATGATAGGAAGCCAATCGGGCTTCGCCCTCGTGGCTTTCTATCAATGCTCGGAGCTCTAAATCCCATAAAGCACTCGCGTTTATTCTCTAACCCTTACATATAATTTTGTGATATCATGTACGACAAAGTAGAATTGAGTCCAGTCTTGGGTGCTCCTGAGAGGCTGTCTTTCATCTTTCTTGTAGCGCTGGACACAGGAAGACCCATCAGAGGGTCATTGAAAAATCCAATTTCCCTGTTTTGCACCTCAAAATCACTTGTTCGAAATCAATATAGTATCAAAAATGATCAAGAAAATCGAGTTTCTGTGTGAACATCGAGTCGTAGAAAGAATGCTCAAAATTGTTGTTTGATGACCATACATTCCCTTCTGCCGGTCAGTGCCTTCAAAAGACTACATGCCCGGCAGAAATTTTGTTTTTAAAATTCAGTAGAACGACTAAGTTTCGCTACATCAAACCACTATCTTTTTGTAGGCGGCCAAAGTGTTTAACATAATATAAGATTTATCTATCGATGGTCGCATCGCAATAAGAATGTACACGAGATGGATTAGATGGTCGTATCAAAATAAGTATGTTTACGCGAGATAGATTGGATGGGTGTATCAGAATAAGAATCTACGCGAGATATATATTGGATGGTCGTATCACATAAGAATGTACACGAGATGGATTAGATGGTCGTATCAAATAAGACTGTACACGAGATTGATTGGACGGGTGTATCAGAATAAGAATGTACACGAGATGGCTTGAATGGTCGTATCAAAATAAGAATGTACACGAGATGGCTTGGATGGTCGTATCAAAATAAGAATGTACACGAAATGGAGAGGACTAGCTAAATTCTTTTTTAATTCGATTAGTGTCGATTCTCGTTACGCTCGCATCGGTTATTAGACAGACAATCAAAGCCAACTTTTTTTATTGTAACATTTAAGCGTCTTTATGCACTTGTTATAATTTTAACAGCTTGTCAATATTTATTCTGGTATTTTTTAGTGTACAATACGTTCCCATTCTACAACACCAATGACTTGAACTGGTAACTTGACTTTTGAACCCTGCCATAGACTTGAGAATAACTTTTATCAAATATAAATCTTTTTATATCAACGTTAAACTAAAACACACTGAGGTATACGCATAAATATACAATGGGCCAAGTCAAGCTAAAAGGAACTTGAACATTTTCCAACAATAAGTAGTCTTGTCCTAAGAGCGAGCAAAACTGATGAACTGTAAAATACTTGTACAGGAACAGGTTTGAGTCTGTCTGTCATGAAATTTCAGAACTTAAGTCAGATATCAGCATTTTTCCTGCTATCACAATGGTAATAAAATCATCCAGACAGACAGAGAAGCTCATCTCTACTCCGTGCATACCACATTCAGTGTAGCAAGTAAGAACAATAGACAGCTTCCATAGCTGCAGTCAGCCAACACATGGAGTTTGTCCTCTGGGTATTGGCAGTTTGGAACATAGCTAGCTGTTCATGCCTCAAGAAAGATGGAAAGAGCGCTGGCCTTCGTGAGCTGCTACTCTAAGTTTTTCTTCCATGATCTGCTTGGTAGAGTAGTCAGGGAGCTTGAGGTAGTTGACGCATGTCATTACAGATGGTAAGTAGTTGTCTGCGCTTAGCGGAGGTTCGAATGTCTTCCTCACAATGGTTAAAGGTGGGTTTAGACTTCGGAACCCTACAATAAATTAATAAATACATCCATCATATTTTACGTCATCATAACGACGTAACGACATAACAACATACAAACATAGATATTACACTGCCATACCTCCTACAGGGAGTCTAGGGCTTCCAGTAACAAACTGAAGGAATAATCGCTGTTGGTTCGGATCGTACAAGCTCAGAAGCTCGAACAAATTCTTGATGGCACGACTGCAAAAAGATAGAAAGGTGCATGATAAGAAACTACACAGTTAAATACGATTGATTACCTTGACTGATTCTCGTTGTACACTTGTCTATAGGTCACAACAGACAGACAGATGATTTCTTACCTGTCATGATTATAGCCATGGTCAGGTCTGCAGCAGTCGACAAGATCTGTAAAGAAAATCATCTTAGTAAATAAAAGATGCTTCTATCTGTCTAGTCCAGCAACATGGAAAATACTCTATTATAAATTAATATGCAAACTTCGTACGCTGACCAAAATTCAAGCAGTTTATTGGCTAAAATCGATCACTTGATATCGTTGTATTTGAGGACAACGGGCTTGTCGTGATTTTATACAGTTTAGTGCACGCTCCAAGTGCATTATACAAATCGAAGGAAAAAATGATAGATTTGAGGAACTTAACGACCAGGAAATTGAAGTTTTGATAGTTGAGGCGATTTTAGCGACAAACGCAATGAGGAATTTCTGTCTTTTAAGATAAAACCAAACGACTGTACATTTGTAATTCAAAACAAAGCAAACAAACAACAACAAAAAAAAGCTTTGTCAATAGTTCTAGATTGCTGAATGAAAATTATCTTGTTTAAAGTGTTAACGTAAAGATAACAGTTTTATTTTGTTTTTCAATGCAAAATGGCTTACTAAAAGTATAAATTATGGAAACTTAGGGAAAGAAATCCTCGCGGAAAGGCTGTGAAAAATTCTATCAAGAAAAACACTACAGTCCCTCAGCTCACTTTTGCATTTACAGAGAAGGTGTCAACCGCTACCTAACTTTTTTTAACAAGTTGGAAAGAGGTTTTATACTGAATAGCTTTCCCGTTTTCAAGTCACTATTATTGAATGCTAAATTAATTGTAGAGAATCAAAGAGAAAGGCACTAGCAAGTGTAAAGTTCAATTACGAGTAATAAAAAAAAGTGACAAGCGAATAAAGATTTGAGTCAGAATTATTGAATTATTTTCGTATTTTGAGTTTGGAATTATTTATTCATCTTTACTTTTGTATTACTTTCTGTATTCATTAAAATAGTAATGGCTGTTTGAAAATTAAAATACTTTTTGATTCAACTTCTCAATTTTACAATACTCGTAATTCGTAAATGACAAATTTAAACATGTCTCGCCGTCTGCTCTGCACAGCGTACTCAGTTGGGGTGTTGGAAAAGCGAAGACCCGGAAAACGAAGACTGAAGACCCAGGAAAAACGAAGACCCCCGGAAAAACGAAGACCCTCTATAAGTAATAAACTAAATAACGTAGCTTTTTTTAAGATTCCATGAAATCTCCCATACTTTATAGCTGGCTAATACTTATTGCTCTGCTTTTTTGTTGCTGTCGTAAGCCCGGGCGCCTCGCTTGCTAACTCTTTAGTTCTAGAAAATCGAAGACCCAGGAAAAATGAAGACCCAGGAAAAACGAAGACCCCCGGAAAATATACTCCAATGATTGTCTTTTCACGTTATTGATTGTTCATTTGCAGCGAGTGATTGTACGAAGATGCAATTGTTCATCTCTATGTAAATTGCGTTAATGAATTTCTGTTATTTAGGATAACGATGCTAATGAATGTCCGTTGTATGCCATTGAAAGTCAATATATATGTAAATGACATACTTGAATGTTCTTTCGCATTAATGAAGTTCATGTTCGTATTAATGAACGTATATTGGCCTTATTGTTTCAACCCTTAGCGTAAATGAATTTATATTTCGCCTAAATGAACAGCAAAAGGTGTAATGTTTGCACTTTATTTGTTTACATTTCATGAGTTTCTCTGCTACCGGAAGTTCCTAAAAAGTACCATACAACAAAGTCAAGTTTTTTCCCGTAATTTCGACTTAAAAATCGCCAAAAAAGCAGATGAACTCCTTAAATATACAAAGCAATACCAAGTGCTTCACATAAAAATGATCTTTTTGTTATAACTTTGCTGAAAAGCGAGCTATTTCTGCCGCTAGCTAGTTTCAAAGCTGTGTGTTTACAAATGTGGAAACCCATTTACAGTCGTGATTCGCCTTTGACGAGCTGTTTGATTGGTCAACAAGCTGTCAAAACTGACAGCAGGTGATTGACGTTGCACTTATTCTCAAAGCAAGCCCCGAAAAATATAGTAAACTTTTCTCGCAATATTTGGAATATATTTCTCTGGAATCTATGCCTTTTATGCTGCACAAAGAGATTAATTTTTAACAGGTAAAACCCTGGAGTCTCACTTATCTTTTCAACAAAAAAAAACTTGATTATGATCATTCTTCACATATTAAAGAAAGAAAGACCTAGAAGAGTGATGCAGCGAGGCGCCCGTGCTGACGACAGCGACAACAAAAAGCAGAGCAATAAGTATTTAATAGTCAGCTAAGTATAGTAAAACGCGTTATAAAAAAAGCTTCGTTATTTAGTTTATTACTTAAAGGGGGTCTTCGCCTCCGCCTCGTGCAGTATTAAAATTTCTCATTCATTATACAGTCAGCGCGTGCATTTATTCTCCAACAAAACACTCACATCAGTCTCTATTTAAACCCCTAAGTTGCAAAAAAATATGAGTGCAGTAAAATCTGGTTTTCAATAGCGAAGCAACATACACAAGTGCAGATAGTCTTTTAAGGTTACTTAACCCCTTTATATTTGGGTATTATTTTCAGTCAACCTACTACGGATTTTACCGAAGTGTGGCACCCGCTAAAAAAAAAGTCTGCGGACGTGTCTGACTCGGCATGTTGTAAAACCTGGACTTGTAAAACCTGGACTTGTAAAACCTGGACTGATACCAATAAGATATCGTTATTCTACATTGCCTCTCCTTGATTCGTTGGTTTTCACTCAATTTCAAAAAATCGTTGCCACAAATATAAACATAACCAGTGTCACACAATCTACTTTGTATAGATTATTCATTCTTGAGTTTTATCTATCTCTATTATTTGTTGAATAAGAAAATGTTTTGCAGTACATGAATATTCCATAAGTTAACTTGTTTGTCGGCTTTACTCTTGTTTCACGGACGAGATGGTATAAAAAGCAGTGGAGTATCAATCAAGGTGTTGACGGATCATTTCCTTTTTTAAATTAAAATTCTTCTTATATTTTTAGCGACGGCGAATAAATAATAATCATAATAACAATGACGATGCTTTAAAACAATATTTGAATTTTATAATTTTGAGGTTTTGTCAGTCCAGGTTTTACAAGTCCAGGTTTTACAAGTCCAGGTTTTACAAGTCCAGGTTTTACAAGTCCAGGTTTTACAAGTCCAGGTTTTACAAGTCCAGGTTTTACAAATCCAGGTTTTCTCAGTCCAGTCCAGTCCAGTCCAGTCCAGTCCAGGTTTTACAACATGCCGTGTGACTCCGCCGACAAACATCAACGTTTTAGTCTGCATTCCTTTCTTCAAGGGATCGGTATCTTTTTGATAATTTTCTTCTCTACAACTCATCAAAAGGATACCGACCCTTGGAGAAAGGAATGCAGACTAAAACGTTGATGTTTGTCGGGGTATTCGTAGACGTCTGCCAGACAAATACGCAGACGATTATTTTTAGCGTGTGACACACTTCGTTGAAATCCGTAGTATTAAAGTGCTAACTTCTCTGCGCTTGCGTATGTCAATAGGTTATGCTTTATTGCTAGTGAAAAACAGTCTTAAGACAAGCAGCAATGTCCGTATTCTGTTGCATGTTGCAGAGCAAATTGTTGATTGTATTGTGACCTCCGTACGACAAGCATTTCTTGTTCCACTGAGGAAATTCATCGTTTCATAGTCGTAATACGAACAACATTCGCTAGCTTGCAACGCAACAATGTTCTTGGTTTTATGAGAACCACAAGAGTAATAATCGGTTTTGTTTTACTAACGTTTGATGTCCCATTTTTCTCCGCCACTACCACAAAGAAGCAAATCCATCTGTGAAACAAAATTAGCCATCAGTATACACTAGCCTCCTTCGCAGACGTTCTTAGGGTCGTCACGCTGTCACGCAACGTTTCTCTCTCTTCGTGGGGAGGGAAGCATTGCGTGACGACCCTAAGAGCGTCTGCGAAGGAGGCTATCAGTACACATGCTCAAAGATATATTTGTGTTGCGACCCTGCAACTGCTCACTGGCAAAAGAAGAAACAAGTAGATTGAAGAAGATTATTTACCTCGTGTGGAGAAAACCCATTGAGATTCGCCAGCGAGAACACAGAATCAAATCCCTCTTGGAATGCTTGGAACTGCTTCTCGACTCCGTCAACAAACGTCCAGTGAACAACCAACTATAAAAAAAACAAAAGAATCAAAGAGGAGACATGGAGTAAAAAGCGAATAAGGTTCTTTGAATGATTAAAAGCGCGTGCAGACCACGCCTCGAATAAATTTGCGGTTTTTTGTTGTTGACATTTTATTATGAGCACAAATTTACAGTTACATAAATCATTAAAAAAAACTTGCTTGCTACAAAGTTCATACTAAACTATCCAGCTGAGGTCTCTTATCAAGAAAGACTTTCAACCTTGAACTTGCTGCCCCTTAAATATTGTAAGGAGATAAACGACGCAATACTGCTTTACATATTCAAAACTGGCATTATGATATTGACTGTAAAAAAATACTTCTCTTCTGCCCTATCTCACGATAAAATTCGTAGTTCTGACTCTAATAACCCTACAAGACTCATACCTTGATGTACTCCTCTAGGTTGTGAATAGTTACTGGAATATTGCGACCATTTTTCTATTAAGAGAATAATACAAGTCTCTTGTTAATCAAATGGGAAGATAAAGACAGATACCACAAGTATTAATACCTTGAGTTCAATATTAGGATAGCCAGGCAAGATGAAGTCCAATCCCAAGTCTTCTACGCTCGCTCCATCCAGCGTCAAGTTCTCAATAGCTAGCTGCAGGCTTTCAGTTGCGAGACTTGCGTCTTCCTCTAAGCGTTTTTTCTGCCTAACCAAAGCTTGTAGCTGTCCCATGGACTTTGCTAGTGTAGGATCTACGTGCTGTAGGTCTCTGTAGCCGAAGGAATTTTCTACCCCTAGCATCCATTTATAGAAAGTTTCACTCAGGGGGATGTCGATCATACGGAAGTCTAAAACTGCTCGACCTAGGAATCGTCCAAGGAACCGGAACTTGGTGCGTAGCTTGGTGAGGGCAGTGGCTTTTGAATTCTTTGGAATGGGAGCTGTGAAGAGGATCAAAGTCAAGACACGGCTGACTCAAAGATTGAATTGGAATTTAGTGTGTTAGGTTTTTTGTATAGGGAGGAAACCCTATCAAGGGAGAGACCCACCTGGGAGAGACCTGACGAATTGGCCTTTCCGGAATTCACGAGGGGACTGGAAACGAGTCTAGAATTTTGTATCTAATCAAAACCAAACTCCATCACATGAAAGACCACACTAAAATTAATAAATTTACCAAGTTTTAGATTGTTTAGGCAAATACTGACTGATTTACAGGCTTTAAGCAAATCGTAAAAATAAGAGAGAATGTATGGTGTTTGGGGACGCTGTCCTCAAACCCCATACATTCTCTTATTTTTGCGACTTTTAAAAGCTTGCCACTCAGTAAGTATTCATCCAAACATGCTCAAACTCGGTAATAATACTAATATCAGTATGATCGTTTTCGTGAAGGGATCATTTCTTAATTAGATTAATATTTTCACTCGGCCCCAGTCCCCTCATGAATTCCGGAAAGGCCTATTTGCTCACATGTGATGCTGAGACTGGAAATCGAATCCAAGACCCCAGAGGCGAGTGCACTAACGCTACACTACCCGTGATTTGCTCATACCAAGGGAGAGTCAGACCCCCCTTCCTACTCCACACTACTAGAATCCAAACAATGTTAGGGATAATATAGCTGGTAAACGAAGTGATTATAACTGAGGTACAAACCTGGGAAGAGTCCACAGGGTGAATGTACATAGGTCACACCTTCCTCAGCACCTAAATAGACAAAAAATGAATCAATACACATAAAATACCTGTTATAAATAGTACAGCCACATTGCGCAACACCACAGCTCATCCAATCAAAATGCTGACATACCACATGACCAGCATGGCACGACACGGCACTTAAATGTAGATGTAAGAAATTCCCCTCATCATTTGAGAGACCAACTCAGAATCTATTCTTATCGTACACTGCTCTGTTTCTATTCCTTTTATTTACCTTCAGTAGGAGGAGGTGCTACAGTAGACCCACGCCACATCTCCATACTTGATTTCTGGAACTCCTTTGATGCTAGAGTATAAAACTCAAGGGTAGGACCAAGACCTGTACCGACCTAGAAAGAGGTTACAAATGATCCTTTTAGAATCGCCTAAGAATAGAAAGTCGTATATTTGAAGACAACGAAATTAACATCACACTAAATAAACATACCTCTCCCTCGTATTGTATTTCCAGTATGGACTGTGAGCTGCCCAGGTCCTGGATGATTTTCTCTGCCTGGGTGAGTAGGTCTTTCCTGGACACCATGTGCTGGGAAACAAGATGGTACCGTAAATCCTCTATTAAGCCTCCCTCTCTAATGAGCCCCCCTTTTTAAAGTAAGAAATTTATTAAGACCCCCTCTCTTTTACGCCCCCCTTCCCCCTCCCCCTTCACAACACAATAATGGTAAATCATAGTCGAGAGACTAACACCAGTGAATCAAATGTTGAAAATACCGTGTAATTTGAACAATGCATATACCATGTGATTAACATCTCTGTAGATTATGCGAGGCAGCCAATAGTAATACTTCCGTTTAATCCTGAGTTTACCGTGTTGTGTTGTGCGCTTTGGCTAAAAATCAATAAGCCCCCCTCTCTATTAAGTCCCCCCTCTCCAATAAGCCCCCCCCCCCCCCAAACGTGCCTGAAATAAATAAGCCCCTGGGGGGCTTAATAGAGGATTTACGGTATATGTCATGGTGTAATTTCTTTTAGCATTTTTCTGATGATATTCTGTACCTTTTTCCTGTCAAGGCGTGGAGCTACACGATCAGACATCTCGGTATTGATCAAATCAGGGATACTTTCCTGTGGCAAACATCAAACATATTATAGGGAGTTTATGAATACATATTTAACAGGAAATCAATATAATTGATAATGTGCCAAAGTTACCCTGGTACTAACCTGTAGTTTACTCATGGCTCTTTCCCTATCGAAAGCTGTACTGAAGAATAACTGTTGCCGACATTCGAACGGGAACAAGAAAGGACTGTAAAGAAACAAAAGTATGTTTGTTTATTGAATAAAAGGGTGATAGCAAAATAATGGATACTATAGCAATGGAGTGTACCATTTCTTGGGAAGATCTCCGATCCATGAAGGATAGTTACCAGTCATCACGGCAATTGGATCTAAATTATTAAAAAAGAAATTTTTGGCCTTACAAAGTTGTTATAATCTTGGATACCACCTCATCATCACCACTACCACCACCACCATCATCACCACTACTACCACCACCATCATCATCACCATCACTACCACCACCACCACCATCATCATCACCACTACCACCACCACCATCATCACTACTACCACCACCACCATTATTACCACCACCACCACCATCATCACCAACACTACCACCATCATCACCACCACATCCACCACCACCATCATCACCATTACCACCACCACCACCATCATCACCACCACTACCACCACTACCATCATCACCGCTACTACCACCACCATCATCACCACCACTACCACCACTATCACCATTACCACCACCACCACCACCACCATCACCATCATCGTCACCCTTCTTCATCATATCCACAACTGTAAGTTATTGCACATACCCTGTAGCTGTCTCAGAATTTTAGCTGAAAGTTTGGAGTTAATGAAGTCACCATTGGAAATCAGTGGGTTGTTTTCATTACTCTGCAAAATAAAGACACAATTAATATTAACATTAATATCAGAAGCAAGTTGATAAGCAGCTCCAATAATCTTACAAAAAGGACTGCGATATCATTACCTCAAACAGCAGTGGCCAGTTGTTGTTCAAAACATGCAGTGCTCTCATTAAACATATGACCTCTATTGAAGGGTCTGATATTCCTGCAGATAAAATACACGATTGTGTTATTTGACACTGAGAATTGATAAGGAGCTGAGGGCAGACAGATAGACTTACCCAAATCTGATGGGAAACAGTTTCTGAGTACTTGGCTGATTGATGATGGTCCTTTATCTGTAAATGAAATAATGAAATAATGAAATAATGAAATAACGAAATAACAAATGAATGAATGAATGATTGAATGGATGGATGGATGAATGAGAATGAATGAATAAATCAATCAATGGAAGGATGGATGGATGGATGGATGGTTGGATGGATGAAAAAAATGAATGAATGCCAAATGGATCGGCGGGTAAATAGGTGATGGATTGATATACTAATGAATGGATGAGTAGAAGGTGGATGGTGGAAAAACGGAAGATAAATGGATTAATGAGCAGATGAATGGAAACGTGGATAGATGGCTGGACAAATGGATATATGGATATATGGAAGAATTGGTGAATGGATTGATGGCCAGATGGATGGGGAACATAGTAGATGGAGTATGTGCATTTTTGAACGATAGAAGAGGGAGAGAATTACATGGAAATACTGTTATAAAACAGCAGTATACCTAAATCATCTTTAAGAGACCTCTTGAGTGAAGTCTTGGAGGAGCTTCTACTTGTACTAACCCCTCTTAGTTTACTATTACCAATGGGTGAATCACTTCCATGTGTCAGTGGACGGAACCTATACAACACACAAAAACCAACACAACCAAGGTAACTAAACACAAGGTGAGTGTAATGTAATGCAGGGCAGGGCAGGGCAGGGCAGGGCAGGGCAGGGCAGGGCAGGGCAGGGCAGGGCAGGGCAGGGCAGGGCAGGGCAGGGCAGGGCAGGGCAGGGCAGGGCAGGGCAGGGTAACGTAAGGTAAGGTAAGGTAAGGTAACGTAACGTAATGTAATGAGAGAAATGAGAGAATTAACAGTGTGAGTGAATTCCACAGAGCGGCTCTTCATCCACTGCATTCAAATTGAAATTTAGAGAAACCAGAGAAAAGTCCCCGAAGCACAGGAGAGAACCAACAAACAACTCTACTCACATACGACACCGAGTCAGGGGGGGGGGGGGGGGGACTCTGATGTTAAAGAAGCAGTTTTGGGTTAATTTTCATTATTTGGTTCATTTTAGGGTGTTCAAATGAAAAACTAATTAAAATGCTGTAGGTAGTACAGGGACTGTAGCCAGAAAGCATAAGATAATGGTTCTTTGGGTTGGATCAAGATACACCTCTTGTTATATAGCCTGGATTATGATGATATAGCATAGAAAACACTAGACTGATTCCATAAGTCGGTCCCAGTTCGCTCTTTGTCAGTTTTTTTTACTGCTCGCTAGTTGAGCAGCCTCCACCTACAAATAAGGGAAAACTCCAACTTATGGAATCAGTCTAAGAAAACACTAGACAAATTAAAATACTATAAAAAGGTAAGCAAAGTGATAATAACTCACCAAATCGTATGCTGTCCAACCCAGATGCTTGGTCTTCCAAGAACACCTTGATCTTCCTCCGTATCTCGGTCTTCATCTGCCTGTAATGTGACAAGTAAATAAGGCAACCTTGCAAAAAAGTTTGAAACTGTACACTGAGGTATCAGGCATTAGTCATTTGTTGGTGCAAAAAAACAACATGTTTTGGACTGTTGGTCAGTACACTAATTTGTCTATTTGTCCACCCATCTATATATCTATGTCTGGCTGTCAGTCAGTCAGCCAAACAGATATTTTCCTAGATTATCCCTTACCTGTCCATATTGCTTGATAGCCTGATATACTGTCATGTTATAAGGAAGTACTCTGTCACCAATCATTATCTCTAGATGATGCCTACAATAAAACAGCATAGTGTTGAGGTTACAGTCTAGGTTTGCAGGTGCCTCTTGGTTAAAGAATCAAGACTACGACCAATACAGGATATATTTTCTCCCAACTAAACCTCAATATAAACCCGTATTGGCGACTCAAAGCTGCAATAAGTTATAATTAAAGCTAAATAAAAATTGAGCACTAAAATGTTCTCAAACTCCATACGAAACAAGAGACAACGTTTCGGTGTTGCATAACATCATTATCAAGTCAAAAATGTAAGCGAAAAACGAAGCATAAATAGACTGGGTATATAAATGAGTTCCAATGCATGTGTGAGCCTAAACTCTAGGGGGAAAACGATGTGTTAGTTTCGCACGAATCGAGTCTGATTATGTATTTAAAGTTGGTTTGATGTCTTTTATAAATAACATCTCATACACCAGACAATCACGCTTGGTGGAACATTTCTTGAGTAATTTGAAGAAGTTGTCAATATGAGAGTTTCTGTCCAAACCATGCTCAGATACTAGATGCTTGGTAATTGTGGAATGCTTGTATATTCGACCACACGTTGACGAGGGGTCGAGCCGTGTACCTTCGCACAAACCACAGTCAAAGAGATATACTTGTTTCAATAAAGATTGACACCTGAAAATCTACAAATCTGAGACTGGCAAGGATTATGGGTACTTTACATGTTTCGACTGCTTGATAACTGTTGATGGACTTGAGATCTTTCACTTACTAGATTTTTTGACTTGATAATGATGTTTGCATCGTCGAAACGTCGTCTCTTTATATATTTTAGAAGTTTCTTATGGGTTTTAAGAACATTTCAGCATTCAATTTTTGTTTTAAAGTTTATTCTAAGTCTCTTCTTATAAAGCTAAATAACCAGAGAATATGCCTGTGTGGGAGTTTTTTAATCAAAAATTGTTAATATATGTAATGACTGTGATAGCTGCAAACTGAAAATAGGGTGTCTGTCTTGGAAAGAGATATGGAGCAAAATGTTTCAATGTTTAGTCAACATTTCTGCAAAATGTCAATCAGCTGATACCTGCCTACTAAAGTGTGTGTGACTGTAAGCTTAACTAATAATAGAATTCAGCCCAGGCAGCAGTAAACATATCCAGGAAATAAATTATATATCCATGCATTACATTACACTGTACCTTGGCATACTCTCTCCTTGAAGTTCCAAAGCCTGTGATAAAGATAAAAAATATTATGTTATGAGGTCACAGTTACAATACATGTCAACGTAGGTATTTCACTGTACTAACCAGAGATTCATCAATTTCATCATCAGATCTGAAAATATACAAAAACATAATCAATACAAAGAGATATTACCTGCCATGGATAGATATTATGAAGATTAATATAAATAATGGTATATCTTACCCATCATCTTCACTTCCATCTAAATCATCAATAGCCTTTAAGGTAAACAATATTGATAAATCAATTGGAAAGGTGCAATTATGCAAATTAAAGTTCTGGTTCACATAATTACACTTTGAGGCTTATGTGGACATCATCAAAATCATCATCATCGTCATCATTATCGTCAACGTCATCATCATCATCATCAACGGTCAAGTAGAACTGGAACATACTAGATTCAAATATTCAAAGGCTTGGCGGCCATAAAAACGGACAACAAAGGCTAAATAAAAGCTAAATTGAAGGTCAAATAGACTGAATGGTGCTTCATTCCAAGTAAAGAACAACAGATAAGTATAATAACATGTAACATTATCCTATCCTTTGTTCTAGTGCCCTTGGGCTATTAATTTATAATTGTATAGACTAAGTGTGAATAAAAGGATTGTTGTTGTTATCTGTATATGAAGTGTACATCAAATTTACCTCCTTCAGTTTTCCATATCCCCTAACCACAAGATACCGTTCTACAGCCTGTTGAGGAAAAACAAGAACAGCATTTAGTTTATTTATTAATCAGTATTATGTGTCACATGACAAGATATAAACCAGACAAAGCCTGCTTGTATTATCAAAATCATTATCACCACTGCCTACACACTCAATTCCCATCTGTGAGTTTGTTGTGTCCTGATTTAGATCATCCTCGAGAAGTTGTTGCTTCATGGTTTGATTTGTGAGCATTAGATTAGGCCAGAGGCTGTTTCAGGGTTTGATCTGTGAGTTAGCCATACCCTGTATTAGATCAGCCCAGAGGTTGTTTCAGGGTTTGATCTGTAAATTAGCCATACCCTGTATTAGATCAGCCCAGAGGTTGTTTCAGGGTTTGATCTGTAAACTAGCCATACCCTGTGTTAGATCACCCCAGAGGTTGTTTCAGGGTTTGATCTGTAAATTAGCCATGCCTTGACTTAGATCAGACTAGAGGTTGTTACAGGGTTGGATCCTGTATATTAGCTATATATGCAGGGCTCGACACTAACATACATCAACTAGTCTCCGACTAGTAAAGGTTTGCTGTGGACTGGTGGGAAAAAGACCTTGGGACTAGTGATTATCCACAGTGACTAGCCCAACGATTAGTACCTAAAAAAGTTAGTGTTGAGGCCTGTAATATGCCCTGACTAAATAGATCAGCCCAGAGTTTGTTTGTGGGTTCATCTGTGAATTAGCCATGCACTTACTTAGTTAAACTGGGTAAGACGAAATTGTTGTTTAATTCATATGTGATGATACTTTCTATTGTACTATTGATAACTATTAAACTATTATTATTAGTAATACCTGTACTAAAGCCAAAGGGTCTATCTTGACAGGTCCTCCTTTCCACTGTTTGAGGGTCTTACAGTCTGGATGCCGCTGGAGATGACACTGGAGATAGATATTAGATAAATGTAATGATGACTGTACATGTAACCAGTCATAAAGATGTGGATATAGTAAAGTAATTACCTTAATTTGATGAGTGCTGAAGAACCTCAAGGCCTGCGATCCCCTGAAACAATGAACAATAAAACATAAAATAATGAAGGGCTTAATGTGAAAGTGGCCTAAGTGAAAACTTGAGACCATTTTTAAAATTTGCTTAAACCAAACAAAAATACCACCAACCAGCCTCTTTTGACCTAAATATGAATGTTCCGTATTTATTTTGTGATTATGGCAGAAAAAGCAGAAAAACGCTCCCTAGTTACGCTTTGGTTTTGCTTGACAACCGGTCATTCGTCCATAAACTAGTAGTAATTTGCATATCAATTTATGTCTTGAGTGAATTGTATTAACAGTCTGCTGCGTGTCCAAGTCATTTAATGACCTAAAAACCAAGTAGGATTAATGTCAGTTATGTAATGTAATATGAATAGAATAGATTTATTGATCACTTTGTAAATTCGTGTGAATTCAAAAAACATGATTTTACAACACATTATAAGAGATAATATTGAAGGATAAGTTGGATGCTGAAAAACTACTATATACAAGTTGTAAATATAAGACATTAATCTATTGCAGTTTATCCCAGATACTAACGCATTTAGGAATGAAACTGTTCTTGTAACGTTCAGTCCTGCATTTATACCACAGGTAGCCCAAGCTATGGTTCTGAATATATATAGAGAGAATGTATGGCAGATCAAAAAATTTCTTTAAAATAAAATAAATTTCATATTTTATTGTTTCTTTACCGCTATATCAATGTTTTATTGAGAGGAGATAAAATTTCCTAAAATCGCCTTAAAATGCAACCAAACCGTCAGGAAACCACAAAACATGCAATAGAACATTGATATACCGGTAAAGAAACAATAAAATATGAAATTTATTTTATTTTAAAGAAATTTTTTGATCTGCCATACATTCTCTCTATATATATTCAGAACCATAGCTTGGGCTACCTGTGTTTATACAATGGGAATTTTCGTGGATTTCTTAGACTGTAGATGTGGGGTGTGACCATTGGAAGAAGTTTTCCAATCTTGTTATCTGGGTGTTGGTGAGATTTTTTTATAAAGGATTAGGCACTGATCTTCTCTTCATTGGTACAGTGTAGGGAGGTCAACGTGCTTCAGTGTAGCAGCATATGATGTCTGAGGAAAGGCAATCTTTAATGCACGTTTTTGAATGTGCTCGATTTGGTCAGAGAGAGTTTGTGAAAGAGAGAAGTGCCATACGGGACAAGCGTATTCTAAGATAGGGCGAATAAATGAACAGAAAACAGTTATCAAATCTTTGGCTGGGGCACCAGACCGCTTGAGAATTCTCAGAGCGTACAGCCGTTTACTTGCTTTTAGTACACATGTAGTTAACGTGTGCGTTCCAGGTGAGGTTTGATGAGATTACTACTCCCAAGAGTTTAAAATCTTCTACAATCTCAATGTCGGCACTAGTGGAAGAAAGGTTGTCAAA
The DNA here is from genome assembly GCA_964019055.1 of Anthopleura xanthogrammica. Taxonomy (NCBI): domain Eukaryota; kingdom Metazoa; phylum Cnidaria; class Anthozoa; order Actiniaria; family Actiniidae; genus Anthopleura; species Anthopleura xanthogrammica. The sequence continues at coordinate 9,052,679 of OZ025210.1, forward strand.
TGCCAGGGGGTCTTTAAGGAAGGATACACGTAATTCTTTAGTTTTAGAAACATTCAAACGCATGTTATTGCGGTCAGTCTAGCTGGTAATAGAGTCAATGTTAGCTTGAAGCGTTGAGTTCGGAGAAGATCTTGAAACGATTTCATAAACCATACAGTCGTCGACATATTGTATAATGGAAGATTAGTTTCCAAGTCGTTGATCATCACAAGAAAGAAAAGGGGGCCAAGTTTTGTACCTGTGGGACACCAACGTTGATTGATCGCCAAGATGATTTATTCTGGCCAAGCTTAACATGTAAATACCGGTCATGTAAGAAATCAGCACACCTGTTCAACAAAATAGGAGGAGTATCAAGCATTTGTAATTTCTGAAGTAGAATGTTATGGTCAATGCAATCAAAGGCTTTGGAAAAATCAATCATGCAGCATCGTCCAGGGTCGTCCAATGCTGCTAGCCATTGATGGATCAGATGGATAAGAGAATGTGTAGTAGAACAATTCTTGATATTTCCAAACTGGAAAGGGTCGATTGATGATTTGATGTAGTTAAAAAGCCAACGGAAAACAAAACCTTCTAGTAGTTTGCTCAGAACAGGTGTGAGAGAGATAGGTCTGAGGTCACTGTCAACAGATTTTGGATTAGATATCTTCGGTAGAGGGAGAATATCAGCAGATTTCCAGAGTACTGGAACACGGCTTTGTGCAATGCTAGCGTTAAAGATCGAACATATTGGACCAGCAATCAGAGGCGCAGATGTCTTCATTACCCAGTTAGGATGTCATCGGGACTGGTTGCTTTCTGAAGATTAATTTTTTCCAATTCCAATTCAACTTGACGAGGTGATATTATATATTCATCGGGAACAGAAGTGATGGGAAGCTTGTTGAACTGAAGTGGAGGCAAGCTGTTCGAGACGTTGCAAAAGGATTCTGCAATCAGATCAGCAAGTTCAGAACCTCTTTTGAACTCACCATTATGGAAGATGCTTGAAAGAGGTTCCGATTTGGACATTCCAGAAATAGACTTGATGTTGTTCCACCATTTTTTTGGGTTTGGTTCTTGGGTATTGAGGATTTTTTCACCGGAAAAGGGCTTGCAGACAGATTTACATAATTATCTTACTTTGTTGCGGTAGAAGTTGTACTTAAGAGTATTACCAGTCGACCAAGCCTTTTGTCTTTTAGAGATAATATTCTTGATATCTGCAGTAATCCAGGGTTTGTCTTTAGGATGGAACTTTATCGTGCGCAGGGGAAGATGGTTGTCAATAGCAGAGGATGTTATATTTGAGAAGAGAGCGAACTGGTCCTCTACTGCAGCTGTGTGGTAAAGGGGAGTCCAGTTGACTTTGGACAAAGCGGTAGATAGAGCTTGTATATGACGTTGGTGCTTGAGGTATATGAACAGTAATATTTGAACTACTTTTGGGAAGTGCACTCGGACTGTCTGATTTATTTATTTATTTACAATATGATATTTTAACAGGATGATCCTTCACTTTTATTAGTGATTTTCAAGAAGGTCCTGTAAGACTAATTTTTATGAATCAAAATGGAGTTGAGAAAAAGTTTAAGGCAAATTATTGAAACAAAATGATACCTTGATCCAGTCACTCCAGTGGAACCACTTGGTGCATCATGGACCTTGACAGGAAACTACAAACAAATAAAATATATTACACTATTTAGCAAATTGAGCTCCCTTTTCCATGGTCTGTACTCTTGTCGAACATAGAATGGCATCAGCAAAAAATTAATGATCCAAAGTCAAGTTGGATGCTGACCATATTGTATGTTCACTTAGAGTACAGACCACAGAAAAGTGACCTCAATTTACCACAAAAATGGGCATAACATGTATTTTTTGACATTGTTTACTTTCAAACTGAATTTCGTGACAAATTTCTCATCTATGGCTTGTGTTTCTCTTCACACTTCTTTCATGATGCTAATGTAACTTCTTGTGTGGTTTATTATTGAACAGAGTATAGAAAACGAAAAAAAAGCTGTTCTATTTCACATGTTAATAAATTCACTCAACTTGATTGACATTGTGCTGCAAGGGGAGTATAGCATTTTTTTAAATTTATATTGCTTATTTTTATAATTGTAGCTTTTTATTGGTTTTTATAGTTGGTGATGTCACATAACTTTGCCAACTTAATAAAATGTAGATGTAGATTAAAGTTTCAAGTTTTCTAGCAGAGCACACAGTGGCAGATCCAGGGGGCTACAGGATTCTGGACCCCCTGTCATATTTAGTTTTGCTGTACATGTACAATAATGGTAAGAGTCTATAGAGTCTACATTTACTTTCCCTACCAGTATGTTCCCTACCATGCAATCATAATAATTATATACTTTGGCTACCATGTTTGGACCCTCCCCCCCCCTCCTCCCTCTCAAGTATTCCACTAATCAGGGACAATTAAATGTGTTGGTGAGACATGCAAGGAATGTCTAAGGTCTCCTACCTGTTCTACTTGGTTGACACAACAATGTAGCTTGGCAACAAGAGATGCTAAGGGTGGTTTCTGTTGATCATTCTATAAAAAAGAAGTCGGAAATTATTCAAGAGTTGCACAAAAATAATATGTAGGGGGTTATCTCGCACTTACCAGAGGAATAGCTATGACATCATCACTTTCCTGCAAATAAATGATCAAAAAAGAGATATAAATTTTTCTTCAAGCTCAATTATTTTAAATATCCATTTTCAAATTTTGTATTCATTAAGAGCCATGTACAAGTCAACAGATGTCATACTCACAGGTAAATCCATGAATGCTTGTAGGAATCTTTTTAATCTTAATTCTAATGGCTGGTGATAGTCTGGTGTCTGTGACGTGAGATACCTAGAGCAAAACATGGCATGCGATTAGTCATGCAATAAGAAATAGTAAAAAAAGGCAAAGCAATTTTTTTAGAGGGAGAATCGACATCCATGACTGATAATTCGTTGACTTCTGAGACTGCCATTTAACCTGGTCACCTAAACCACAATCATTATGAAGGTCTAACTCGCAGATATTTTTTAAAGCAAAGTCATTATAATCACTTTCTAATGGCCAGCCAATGGACCAGTATTAGATGATAATCAGTTTTATTCATGCTATACACTCATAATACCTTAACAGCTGTGGAACCAAACCACTGTGTAGAATCTCAAATGGACTGGCTCCTTCTTCTGAGTCAGATAAAACACATCTTATAACCTAAGGTAAATGACAGAATAATAGTCCATTATTTTGTAGGCTTAAAAAATTTCATCCTCTATTGTGTGTATATGTGCTACTATTATTCAATCCTGACAGACCAACCATCATAATTATATATATGTAAAATGTACAATTATAGTCTCAATTTGTTAAATAAAGAGTCACGTAAATAGTTTAGCTCGCACAGAGTGACTCTTTATTTAACTAATTGACTATTGTATCATTTAACCGTATCCTGCATATTTATACACGCTTTACTTATTTAATTCACTTGATAATAACATCAGACGATGTCGAAAACCTAGTAATCTCTTTGCGTTTTTGTTTTTCTGATAAATTTTAGATGAAAGTCTAGATAACATCAATAATGATAATAATAATTATAATAATACTCTACATGTATATGACCAGAAAATCAACAACAATTTTTGAAGCCTGATCCACTACTAAGTTGGTTCTTGCTACCCTCATAAAACAAGCCAGGGCAATTTGTTTCCAACAACTAAAGTACTCTACAAATACACTGTAACTAACCTTCAAGATTTCTGTATCCTCTTTAACCTGTAAATTATGATAAATAAAGTTAGTATTAAATTTCATGAAAAATGCTTACCGTTACATGGATAACATTGTTGGTCTAGGACCCCATAAAAACTGCTCAGGAAAACAATATTAACATACATTTGTTGCAAGATTTTCTGTAGCGTTGCTGAGTTTTTGGAGCACATCCAATGCAGGGTGTGACTTTCCTTGCTCCTCATCAAAGTATGTAGCACAAAATTTGATGGCTGTAAAAAGATAATAGATACTAAAACAGGGAAAGGTTTCAAAATGCTAAAAATAGTGAAGTAGATTGTAGATAAAACCATACCTTGTTCCTTGATCCATATACGTATCTTTTCTTTATTATCTGACATACGTGATGTACTGAGAGCATGTAGTGTGGTGTTTAGACTATTAACATCAACCTAACACATGGTAATGATAAAAATATGAATAAGCAAAGTAAACAAAAAAGTGCTGGACCTTATCATCACTAGCCCTTGATCTAATATTGCTGAGAAGTTACTAGTTGAGATGGCCCATTGGCTAGTGGTTCTCAAGTTTCACTAGCCCAGGGTCAATTTGTACTACTTAAGGTTATGAATTAGTGGACTACAACTATTGACTAAGGTCAAGCACTGAAACAAACAAATGAAATAAACACATGAATGCTTGAAATACTGCCTGCTGACTTTCAGCCAGCCAGGGTGGATTTGAAATCTTATAAAAATGGATTTTTGGAAAACAGATCTAGATGCCATTGTTTTTCAATCAGAAGTAAACTGGATAATTATATAGTCAGTCAAGGTACATAATTATTCAACATACCCTGGGCAATCCATCTGATGACGATGATAGTGATGATGTTGATGCCTTAGCATTCCATCTTGTTGACGTCAGTGACGAGAAGAAAGATGGTTTGCTGTGGTGTGTTAGAGAAGAGGTGGTAGGGAGGTTCACTGATTTGGTCAGATGTGTTACTTCAGTCTGTTTCTTTAGGTCTGGTTCCATCACACTCTGGCATTTCTCTTTACTTCTTGGGTTCCTTTTGGATCTTCGTTTACCTCTAAGCACTTCACCAAGCCTACAAAAAATTTGGTTCAGTAGAAAACCATTAATCAAAAATTGGAGGGTATGCCAATAATTCTTCATAAACCAATTATTGCCTCATGGTGAATAAAGTGAATTCAATAATTAATTAGATTTATCATGACTATTTTTTCATTAATGAAGGGGGGAAATGAAAAGATGCCTTGCAAAGGAAACTTGTGTTGACAAGGACTGTCAAAATAGAGTTAAATGTTAAAAAAATGCATGGGACATGACCAGACACTGAGCATTTCCAAAACCTGGACTGATTAAACTCATCACCAGTAGTTGAGATTTGGCCATGGTCCTTGGTTGGCGGGAGGTGTGTAGCATCATTAGGTACTATGACAACCATGGCAACCCTGTCACAATTCAACCACATGGCAAGCTAGACCTACCAAGTACCTGTTTCACTGACAAGTCAGTGGAATACTTACTGTCCCAATACTTAAGAGTGACCATCATGAGTGGCCTCTTACAAGAAAATATATAACGGTAAATAATAAATTAAAAAATTAAGAAATTCTATTATTCTCAGTCACTTTCTTGTTCTCATCCTTCTATTTGTTTTTTATGAATTCTGTGTTTTAGGATTTAGCTCTATTTTCTGCCATTCCGCATTTTAGAATGTTCAATCATGGTTGTTACACATTTTAGAATTTTCTGCCACTCTGCTGTTAATGATTCCATGGAATGTAGGGTCGCCTTACCTTAGGGAGGGAGGGGAGGAAACCTCAATTGCATTAGCATCAACATTAGTAAGCAATCAAGCATGGATTGCAATATACCAGGCAGCGAGACCTGTACTACTGTAGGTACAATATTGTTTACCATCGGACAGAACTCAACTAGTGTTTACATAAGACTGGCATGTGAGGGGAAATATCCCTCATGGTGGGGTTGAGCACATACATATTTAGTGAATGACTGCTGGCCAGCAACTCCAGGAAAACAAGTAAAGGCTCAAGAGGAGATCTAGTAGCTTCTAACTGACTAAAGGCTAACTTTGCCTAAATCAATTTTTTTAATGTGGTTAAATCCATATCTAAAAACCTAGCTCAATCCCTGTTGAGGTATAGCATTCATTTATAAAATTTTCCACCAGGAAAAATATATTACCTTGAAGGTGGGGATGGTGGTTTCTCAAAGACTTGTATAGGATGAGAGCAATGGGATGAATAAGGTTCCCCAGCCACAACAGGAGCTGCTGCAGAACACCTCTTTACTTCTTTCCCTTGTGATGAAGAGTTCTCCAGGAAAGAACCACTTGCTAGTGACCTAGCCTTGTGCATGACACCCTCTCGGCGGAACGAGATATGGAATATATCAGGTAACTTTTGCATCAAGATTTCAGCCAATTGCAGAGCATTAACAAGTGTCCTTATGTCATGTGACTGCAGCATTCCACCAATAATACTTGAAATTGGATGTCTTTTGAGAATAACCTGCAGTAGTTCTGCCGGTGCGTAGTATATCATCCTAAGAATGGCATTAACACATCTGTTCCTAATAGCAATACCAACAGAAGAATTCAATATGCTATAAAGACAAGAGAAAAGTTTGTATGTGTAGGAATCTTCCAGCAAGCTGTCTTCTTCTAGGATAGCTATTCTACTGTCTACTTTGACAGATTCTGCTTTGCTTGATAAAGTTGAGCTGGATTCTCCTGATCCATTGCACCTTTGAACTGGTCTAGTGGTCCCTGTATCCTCATTGATCTACAAACCAAAACAACAAAAACCCTAAATTAACCTCTTAGATGTCATCATTTATAACAAGGCTAAGTAACTCAAGGGTTAGGTTATGACTGTCTGTCTGTCCACCCACCTGCTGCATGGCATTCAAATCAATAGTATATGTGCGTCCCATGGTAGCAAGGCTCAGCTCATCTTCACCACTATGGTAGGCTGCTTCAATTATTTTACTGTCAATCCAGGAATAAGAGTGCCAGACCCCCCTGTCATCACGCCACTGCCATAAACCATGCTCTGATCTTTGCTGACTTTTGTTGAGCAGGGCATCAACAGAAAATACACCTAAAAAGAGTAAAGTATGAGATAATGAGGCTATACAATCTGAAACAACTTCTGGGCTGATTAAAGTCAGGGTACAACTAACTCAAAGATCATAATGGAATTTAGTGTGATAGGTTTTGTGGCAGGAAACCCAACTCTGCTCACATGTAAATTGAACCCAAAACCCCATAGACCCATTCGAAAAATGGCCACTTCTAATTTACTAAATTTAATGAATCAAGAGGAACAAAACATGTCAATGGAAAGAAGATAATATGAATCAGAATTCCGTGAAAAATCTGAGACATTAAAGTGATTCTTTTAGGAGTTACTGCAGTGTAAAGTGTGCAAATGACACCAAAGTGAGGCTAGTCAGTATTGATCAGCAAAATCTCAAAGTTATATTTTAAACTCAGTCAATCAAAAAAAATTATTAGTATATCACTTGTACCTGACAGAGCCTTCAAAAATATGTGAACACGGAAAGTTTCAATGCAGTGGCATTTTTTCTTTTAAGTTATTATGGAATGAATTTACAGAAATTTCTTAACTACGGTTAAGTCCATCTGTAAAACAACGCCAGAAAGCTTGTTCCGAACCCCAGCGAACTAGCAAGGATATATGAAGCAATTTCTGATTGACTGTTACTGATTCGAATTCTAACAATTGGTATACACTGAAAAATCAAGGATTTTACATATCCTGTGGGCAGATTGACGAACAAATTCCTCTCCTTAAAGAAGGCTTTGATGCTATCTTTTTGTTCGGGAAGAAGGCTTTCGATAGTGTTAGAATTCGAATTGGTAACAGCCAATCAGAAATCGCTTCATATATCCTTGCTAGTTCGCTGGGGGTCGGAACAAGCTTTCTGGCGTTGTTTCACAGACGGACTTAACTGTAGTTTATCCGGATGTGACGCAGGCTACCATTTTTAGAATTGGTGTATAGATGAGAGGCCAAAGCACTAACACTACAGCATCTAATTTACTACTTCTATGATCAAGGTCCCAGCTGCAGCCATGGTTGCAGGTTGCAGCCCATGGTAGGGGAGCAAACACATATAAATAAATGATAATGATAAGGGTGCAAGTCATGTTGCAGGAGTAAGTATGTGTGTGGATATGGTTTACATCATGCATGTGCAATATACTAACCAGTTTGTTGAAGTTTAGGGAACAGCTCACTGAAAAATAATTAAAAGTATCTTGTACTAGTCTGTGACAAATGTTTTATTTTATTTTATTTTACAACTTTATTGGGCAATAGCTGTTAATATAATACATGAAAATAGTTTAAAGGAAAAGTAGATAAATAAAACTACCCAAAAGGAAAAGCGTGAAAGGGACTCGGTCACTAGCGGGAAGTCCCATGCTAGGCACTTCCCTTGAGGACAGACATATAAATGAATGTAAGATAATACAGTTTTTTACAGATGGGGGTAATGGCTAGGTACAATTTGCAGGCAATGAGCTGGAAGCTTGACACAGTTAGCATGTGATCTACTCGACATGATATGATTTTTTTTAGCTAGAATCACAACTTAAAAAACTGTAAAATTGTATCATGATTTTTTCAAATTATTAAGTGAATTTCATTTCCCATTTTAAAGTTAAAAGGAATAAAGCAAATACAACAAAATACTAAATAATCATCATATTAAGTTTAATGAAAATGTAAACAGCCAAGACAAATATTTTTGCCATTTGTGAAGAATCACAGTCAAGTTTTTGTCTGTGCTTGTCTTCTAAAGAAACAAGACAACTTCATATTTTATTAATAACCTATAAATCCATAAACTTAACCTCCATATGGCTTATGTAAGGAATACTAGCATTGTTTTAGTTTTGAATAACACATCTATTTAAAAGTATATAAAATACTCATTTTTGATTGGCTGATTGGTTGTGATTTTTTTCTTAATTCCTTGCAATTAATCCAAGTGACGAGATAAGTTCATTGATCAAAGCTGTTTATTACTGGGTTGCCTGTGTCAAACCAGTCTAAAACTTTTTTTTTTTTTCCTGTCGCAAAATGGAAAAATTGCACAACACTACACAGTTATGTTGAGGTAAAATCTCACAAGCCATGTTCTGGTCAATTCAATACTAATTCAATGCTTTAAAGAACCCAAAAGGCCAAAAATGAATGCTATATTAAATGACAATGAAAAACATATTAAAGTGCATAATATAAGGTTCGCCAGTTTGTGTTTAATATGAAAGTTCTGACCCTAAAAATCACATAATCAATAAAAATTTTTTGATTCTGTTGCGATTTCATTATTTTTTTGACGGTCAAAGTTGGTAAAACGAAGTAAAAAACCAAGCGATCTTGGGGTCCTGGGACTAGTTGTTGGTGACGTCATTTAAGGGACTCGTTCATTGAAAACACTTGAAATCTATATAGAAGATCACTAGCTTCCCTTCGATTTTCGATTTCCACTATTTTAGATAGCTTTTTTGTAAGACTACGCTCGATTCCACTTGGAAATACCCTTGAACTCTTCAGCAAATCCAATGAATGAGGTCACACGAGCTAGGTACCATTCTCCTCTAACTGCTCCGAAATGTTTCTAAAGATTGCCCAAAACATGCATTTTTACAAACTTTGACCGTCAAAGAAATAATGAAATCGCAACAGAATCAAAAAAAAATTATTGATTAATGTGATTTTTAGGGTCAGAACTTTCATATTAAGGTGACTGACTACTTTTGAACGTTCAATTTGAGCCCACGATGTGCGTGCGCACAAAAATTGCTCAAAACCGCATAACAACCTTCAAAATTTTATTGAGGAACCATACACGTTATGAACTTCAACAGAGCAAAAACCCCCAATTTTGCACGGAACTATATTTTTCTTTGAATTTCCTAATACAAAAGGTAAAAATCAATCTTTTGAGAAAGTTTGAAAAAAACGTACTTATAAAAAAAGCGTTTCATGTGTTTTTGTTGTTGTAGTTTGAGTACGCTTTTCGGTGGATTGAGCTAACAAGAAGCTGAATTTTTAGCTTATTTTTAAAACTTTCTTCAATTTTTTTTAGTTAGTCTTCAAAAATAATTATTAAAGTAGATGTCCTGAGAAAATTGCTTCCAGAAATTCTTTAATATTTGAGTTGTGAATTTTTGTGTGCAAAGCTTGGGGGAGAAATCAAGGGGTCAGGCTTATATTTTTCAAAGAAAGGGGGTGGGTCAAAATGCAAGAATATATTCAAGCAAATGTAAATGTACAAGAATATATTCAAGCAAAAACAGGTATTCGGACCCAAGCTATGGAATGAGGGAGGGTTGTTGGGGAGGGGGAGATAGGTTGTTTAAGAGATGTGTAATTTTTTAACGACTGTATAATGAATGGTATGATATATACAGAATCGAGAAAAGATACCTCTGAAATGAATTCCATATGCGGTGGGTCAAAAATTAAATTAAATTCTTCAAGGGGTGGGTCAGGGAAAAATGTTTTAATGCAGACAAAAAAATCCCCCCCCCCCCTAACCCCCCACATAAATAATGACCAGTCCCTAAACACAAACTGGCGAACCCTTATGTGCACTTTATCAAATTCATTAATATTCATAAGGCCAAACACAATAGAAAATCACAACCATGACCGAGTTTTTAAATCGGCAAGAGATTCGTCCTGATTTGCATACAACTTTAACTAAGATTTAACTTAGGTCTCTAATGTACATATTCTCAGCTAGATTATATATAGAGGTTCGAATGTATTTATCACGAGTCTCAGGCTCACTGTACATATCGACATTAAATAAAATTATCTATCTATCTATATAACTTTGAAAATTTGTCAAAGAACAAAATAAATAACAATTTTGAAGAAATATTGGCTTGTCTCTTACTGAAATAATATTTGAGCATTTCATTAGCCTCTGGCGTCACTGAAGTCTACAGAGGTCAAGATTAGGAGTAACTTAACACAGGTAATGCAACTCTAATCTCTCCTGACAAAGTTTTGTCTGACTGTATTTCTATTGTTAAGGGGAAGAGATCTATCTAGACACTGTATTACAAGCTAAATATAAGCATTCTATTGTGGAAAATATGTTAAGGCATTATTAATATTCCTTTTCAGACTAACCTTATGAAACAGGTTAATTCAAAGAATTCCTGTGGACTTCTAGTGATGAGCTGGAAAACAAATATGGCTACATCAGAAAAAGATTATATTCATGATCGACAGGAAAAACAGTTCACATTTTTGAAGAGCAAAATGTCTGTCTCACTTATAAGTTATTAAAGACTTTATGTGTCTGACTGACATTGGTCATCAGATATCACAAATGTGACAATATGATCACCTCAGAGCTAAAATGATGGCATTTGATGAAAAAAGATAACTGTAATTATGCATTCAAGCCACACTGTATCATTGCTATCTTATTTTTAAGTTGGCCTGATGGGGGTTCTCTCAACACGCTACCTTTCAACTTCAAAACGAAATATGTGGACACAAACAATTCATTGGGGGGGGGGGGGGGGACTTTTAGACTGAGATACATCACAAGTTTCTTTAATTTACTGCTCAGCAGAGGCTCTTTGCTTACTTCCAAGTTATCATCTATGTCCTGACCAACACTGCCAAATAACAGAAACTGTAAAGTCTCCACAATATCTAGAAAAGATAAATATATAATATATATTACATCACATCATTTAATTTTCTTCACTTTTTCATCACTTTTTCCCCTTATACACAACCGTGGTGTGAAATCCACCACTCATTTGGCATTGTGATCAGGGAAGCACACGCATCCCATGATCACCCGAACGGAACGATTTGCTAACTTTGTTACTGTAAAGTACCAGCCGTAGCTTATGTGTCCCTTATGTGTCTGAGCAGCAGCAATTCAGTTTTCTCTAACTGCAAGTGGCCAAAATAAACCATATTATTTTTATTATTATTATTATTTAGGACGTTTAAGGCAAAAGCATAGGCCATGTTTTTCTTGTTCAAACATCCCATAGTGAAATAAGACCATCATTAATAGAAGTTCCCTGAGCAAATAAAAAATGGGGGTCACCATTCTCATTTAGGTGTGAGATGATATCAAGATGCAGCTTTTTTCTTGTCAATAATTGCTTGCATGCAATAGATAAGTAAGTCGAGCAGTAGTCAAAGAGTCATTTTTTTGTAGAAAAACTAGGAAACAACTTTCTAATAACCTCATACTAGATAAATATTATGTGTTCGTAAATATGGTCGTTCAATGTACATTGAAGTTTTCATCTAAATGTGTTTTTATTATGATTTTCCCATATTTTTTCTTTGAATTTGGAACATTAACAGCATAATAATCTAATTCTTCATAAAATACTAAAATAAAAAAATGGGGGTCACCATTGTTGATTTCGAGATATAGCCGATTAAAATTGTTTCCGTAACGAGTGTGACGAAGTTTGATCTTGAATGTGAACGTCCTTAAGGAAGGATGATATGGAAAGAAGGAATAGAGACTGTTAGTAATCAAAAACCAACAATGCATACTTACTGCTTTTGATAAGATCAACGGCAAGATCTGGGCAGTTGCCACAGAGTAATGATAGCATCCTCAAAACCATTACAAATGTACCAGTACTGATAATGGGTGGGAATACCATCAGCTGTATCATTAAAAACGTTATTGATTATAACTGCATTATTCATCAACTAAATTAATACTAAAATCATTTTTATAACAACTGTATTTTAAGCCATAATTTATTTAACTTGATAAATTTGGAGGGGCTAATCATCCTTACTGGCAGCTGAAGAGCTGAATTGCGAAGGACGCAGCTCAACGTGGTCGAGTCGAAGGCATACGAAGGCGCCTTCGGCAGCCGCCATACGACTCATGTCTGACCTCGGAGCACAGCTCAGATCGAATTAGGGTTGGTTTTTACGGAGGGAGGAAAACCGGAGAACCCGGGGAGAAAAACCCTCGAAACAAGGGAGAGAACCAACAAACTCAAATCACTTGAGGTGCCGAGCCCGGGGATTGAACCCGGGACCATAGCGGTGAGAGGCGAGAACTTACTCACTATGCCACCCTTGCTTCCCTTTGATCAATTTTTTTGTCCAATACATGTGATGGCTCAGTCTAGAGATGATGTTAAGCTTTAACTGTCAGACAGACATACTCACCAAACGTTGTATGTTGGTCAGTAGACCATGAGCTGAAAGATCTTTTAAGTGTTTCTGAAGAAGAATATATGTTGGTAATAAACAAGGTAATGTGCGTGAAGCATAAAGGTATCAGTGAAGATGAGTGGCAAATGGTTGGGGAGAAGATAGTACTAGGTAGTGTGGGGATACTTAGCACTTAATGACTGGTCCCGAGGGAAACAGTTAGTTTTGTTTCCCGAGAATCTCAATGTTTCCCGAGGCTCCGGCCGAGGGAAACATTGAGATTCGAGGGAAACGAAACTAACTGATTTCCTGAGGGATCAGTCATTAAGTGTTTTATTATATACTCTAGTCAAACGAAGAAAAATGTTCTCTCCATTTTGAAAGTTTTTTATTTACAAAAAAAATTTATTCCCCTCTCACGCTTTGATCAAGTGCATTTATTACCCGTGCGGGAGTTATTGAGATTTATTTCCCTCCACGTGATGTACTCTCGACCAATAAGAAAACGAGTTTGACTAGGATATATAATAAATTTATTTATTTACAAAACTATCCGCATGCGCAGTGGCAAGAAAAGGCCCAGAGAGCAAAAAATATAACTTTAATTCCCCAAACCCCATGCACAATGCTGTCAATATAACATATTTCTTACTAGAGAAATTTTCAATGGTCCATGGATCCAAACTTGTGGGCCAAATTGGAAACCAGCTCACTATATTTTGCTGTTATTTGATACCCAAGTTAAATAAAGATTTATTTATTTATTTAAACAGTTTTACCCGTAATACCAAAATTAGCATGATGTATGAAATGTATCATGCAACGCTATGAAATCAGTCTAGATAGAGATCCACAGAACTTAATATAACATTATGAAACCAATCCATATATTTCCAAAATGTAACAGTTTTGGACTTGCTTTCAAGATCTTAACTTTCTTTTGAAAAAAAATGTAAAAATCATGATGGAAAATATGAAAAATGTGCTCTTTTTTCAAAATGCCAAGAAATGATAATACCTTATCGATTTTTTGTTAAATATGTTAATTTGTATCAGAAAACCCATGAAACCTTAGGTGGGTGCAAAAAAATGCAAATTAAAACAGACGGAGTCTTTTTTCATTCAAACCAGTTAGAGCTGTGCTTCAGGGTCATATGGACTGATTGCTTCAGTTTGACCCCATTGACCTGCGCCAGTTGGGGAGATGTACTTGGGGGAATAATTAGCAATAAACTCAGGATTGGGTTACAAGTTCAACCTATAACATTAAAGATGATTAATTTTTACCTTATCATTCTGGAAGCTATCCACTAGTCTGGAAAATGCAAGACAGCAACTTTCTACACTTTTTTTATCCTGTATATCAGACAAATGCATCAAACAATCAACAAATCACGATATTTTGTGATAAGCAAGTTCAATTTTTTTTTATCATTCAAGTTATTTAAGGTGTTTTGGCTGATTTTGTTTCCTATCAAACATGCAAAGTCCTTTTCTGACAGGTCAGGGAAACCAGCATGTTCACAAATGCCACATTTTTGCACATGAGCAGACCATTATTTGCAGCAAAATGGCTTTACACCGTAATGTGCATGAGCAGACCATTATTTACACCTAGGCAGTTATTTGCAGTTCTTTCAGCCAATCAAAACGACAGAAAAAATAATTTGATTGATAACATATTCAATAATCATTCTGTTCTAAATATGAATCTATATACTAGACCCCATGCACGTGACGTCAGAGCAGCTCAATTTGGAGGGCAAAACAAAAGAATTTTAATCTCCTGAGAATTTGAGCCTATTGTTTTGCCCTCCAAATTGAGCTGCATTCTGACCTACATTATTTTATAATTTCACAGTGTTTCTTACTGGAAGCGCATGGCAAAACCCAAACAGGAAAAATCATTCTTATTATAGGTACTTCTTCTCCTTTCACACCCTGCACTTTTTTACCTGTATCTGCAGTCTTGTGCTTAAGATTTCAATAGCATTTGCAACATAATGAAAGTCATCTGGACCAACACTAGAACAGCAGTTGGAAGCAATCGCCAGAGCTGATCTCTGTAAGATAAACATGATACATTTATAGACAAGCATAATCTATTCCTTGAGACTGTTATATACATTACTGTAATTATAACTTATTGCGATTTTGAGCTACTAATATGGGTTTATATTGGCAGCTAGTTGGGAGAAAATATATTCCATATTGGCCGTAGCCGCAAAGCGACGAAGGCCAATATGGAATATATTTTCTTCCAACTCTGTCAATATAACCTGTATTGGCGGCTCAAAATCGCAATAAGTTTTGTATTGCAATTTTTCTATCGCGCAGTAATTCTCTCCCGATCAAACTTATTGGAGAATCGCGATACAATAAAATATTGCTGGACTATAAACAAACCTGTGCACTTATTGAGAAAAAGTCCAGGTAAAGAAGACAGGTTGACATACCACCCTAGCAAGGAACAGAAAAAACAACTCTATAAAGTTATGCAATACAAGAGAATGAATGAAAACATGGATGGTAAGGATGAATGGATGGAAAAATGGATGGGTGGATAGATGGAACACATTGATTAATAGATGGGATAGTCTGATTGGATTGATAGGTACAAGTGAATAGATGGATGGATGGATGGATGGATGGATGGATGGATGGATGGATGGATGGATGGATGGATGGATGGATGGATGGATGGATGGATGGATGGATGGATGGATGGATGGATGGATGGATGGATGGATGGATGGATGGATGGATGGATGGATGGATGGATGGATGGATGGATGGATGGATGGATGGATGGATGGATGGATGGATGGATGGATGGATGGATGGATGGATGGATGGATGGATGGATGGATGGATGGGAATTATGGATGGATGGATGGATGGATGGATGGATGGATGGATGGATGATTGGATGGATGGATGGGAATTATGGATGGTATAAACTGATTAAGAGTGAAGGGGAGGGAATGATTATAATGAATATATCTTATATGTGATACTTACAGCTTGAAGAATAGCTTTTCCATGTCTTTTAGAAAGCATATCCAGTGCTGTTAGAGACTGTTCTGCCACATCCATACACTCTATTGATTGAAGCTAAAAATTAAATAGAAGTTATTTTAAATCACTCTTGAACAAAATTCATTCTTGGATACAATACCTGTAGCCTATCTAAAGTCGAACCCTGCAGATTAGTCCTAAATTTTTTCATTGTTTTCTCTGATTGCCACAGATCATGATTATCTTTTTGGGTTGTTTCTAGCACATCTTTTCATAATATTATGTCATTCTGGCTAAATAGATACAGCGAGTAGTGTATTTTTTTGGCTAACCTTTTCCAAGAAGGCTGGTATTGCTTCTACAACAACCATTGTAGACCTTGGTAGACTCTCCATAAGATAAGTCAGTGCGCGACAGGCATGATTAACCTGAAATATTAAACATTGAATTAAGAATTAATTTTATTACTAGTTGCTTCAGTTCAACATAATCTAATCAACACAATAGGCCTTTTGCAACAAACTGTCATTTGACTGTTACTGGATGGCAAAAAAAAATTGGACTTCCTTTATTTCAAAAACTTTTGCGGGATTATCAATGTCATATCCAACGCCTTTCCAAAATAAGATTTTTTTCTCTTAAGATACTTTCGATTTCAAGATATGAATCAGTTTAAAGTTTGTTTGCCATCCAGCAGAGCCTTCCCCAAGGACCTTGGGCTGAAATGATTTGTTATCAGAGTGATATATCAGCACGTGACTGTTTGATACAAATGGCCTATTACTAACAGTTGTAAAAGATAACCATGATCTATACTTACCAACTCAAACTTCTGTTCCTTATTGAGTAAATTAATCTAAAAGTAGCCAAAAAAAATAGACAGTACATTTAGAACCAGCACAATGATTGAAAAGTCTGAAAAGAATTACTTACCAATGCTGGCACAGCTTGCTTGACAGGAAACCCAGCAAGACTCTCCTCATTACCCATCACAAGTAACTAAGGCCAAGAAACAAAACATATATGCATCACAGTTGAATGCATGAGTCATTGTTTAAGGGTTACCATATTTATTTGATAAACTGCCATGTCGCTCGTTAAATTTTTAGTGTTCCGGTTATGGAGCTTATTTGGGGGCAGCACTTATTTGAGGGCAGTGCCCTTTAAAATCATAACATTCGTAAATGATAAGAAGCAATGAAATATATTAGCGACTTTGAACTGAAAAGCATTAGACTGTAAACAGTCTTTCTTTTCCCTCAATCCTAACTCAGTTTAGTCAAGTAACTTGTTCATGCAGGGAGTGGGGGTGAGTTTGAATTGGCACGCAGGGAGTGGAAAAGTATCGACTGAGTTTGGATGGAAAAGAGGGACTTGTTACAGTCTAGAAATTTAACATTGTAATCCAGGAGAATAAAATTAATTTCCAAGGCTGGTTTAAATTAAGTTGTACCATACTTTTTAGTGTTTCACTCCTTGAACAAATTTATTGAGATTGATGATGCTTCTATTAAATGCTGCATTGCTGTGAATGAATGTGGCATTCATTCTAGGGTGGCACACTTTAGTATTTCTGCTCCGACTCATATGCATCACTTAATTCAATGCATCTGATAGAGTGCATTGGGGGGGGGAGAACGAAAATAGTGTGGAAAAGTGCGGAAATTTTAATTGGGAATAGTGAGGAAAAGTGTGCGCATCAAGTAGCATGTTTTAGAGCCTCAAATTTGTGAAAAAAGGAATGAAATCCATTTAAAATTGACGAATTTGGAAGTCAATTTCAGTTTAGAAAAAATATTTCTTGAATTTGGTGGTGAATTCTGGTCATTTTTTCAAAAATTGGGCGGAAAAAGACAAATAGACAGTGTGAAAAATGGAAAGTGGAAAAGTGGAAAACGATAAATAGTGTGATTTTTGGTCAATAGTGTGGAATTGCACACTCGCACTCTATCAGACACTCTGTTAACTGGGAGTGGCATTTAATTGGGGGCTGCGCTTAATTGGGGGCTGTGCTTAAATGAGTAAATGCGTTATTATATTTGCTATTCTTACCTGACACATCTCTATCACTGCTTGTAACTGCTGTCCTTCATCAGATGATTGGATCCCTTGAAGTAGTTGCTGTGCTTTGCTATCTGTAATTAAATTATGAGAATGTGATATATATTCAATATAGATGAGATTGAGATGATTCAAAAACACCTAATGATTGGATTGATTACAGTTGTTTTAAATTTGTTGTTGTGACAAATCAAAGGCCCCCTATGGCTAACTTATGGATATTGAGATTTGACATTGAATATGCATGTTCAGAGATTGAGTTCCCTGAGCCCTTCTCGCAAGTGTTGACATGCCGGAATGTGAGGAATTTATTTACCTTCAAAACAGTTCACACACTTTAAATTCTCAATCTAATTTGTAAGATAGGCTATCAACATTATGTTGTCCTTCCAAATTCTACTTTGTATAGTTCCTTATTATTTTGTTGAGTTTTCAAGTTAACCCTTATTAAATAAATTGATTGTTTGCAGTCTGTTCAAGTTGGCAATCAGAAAATTCTACCATCTAAATTCAGCATAATTCTCTAGTTTAGATGAAGCATCATTCAACAGCTCAAAAAACTCTCTGCTGGAAATTATAGTACAGACCAGGAATTTAGTAGCATTTATTTGAGGATTTTCAAATGGATGTGCTAACTATAACATGACTGAGTAAGTGAAAGAGTCACCAATTTGCATATCCAGATTGGTCCCCTCGCATTAACTCAAGGGGCAATCAAAGCATTTGTGTGACGTCAGAAAACACAAAGTTTTCATGTGTCACTCTATGCTATACACCGATTCTGAACATGGCGGACATACGCGGTTTTCCTGGATAGAGGAGGCGAAAACGAGGCTAGTCAGTCGTCTGTGATCTGTGGAAAGCTGGCTTTTCCCTTAGACTTCACTAAAAACGATTCTTAATGGATGTAAACACCATGTAAACACCATGTAACACCAGTAACAAAGATGAAGCTTACACACAGATAATGAATTACTGACTAGCCTCGTTTTCGCCCCCTCGATCCAGGCCGTCCGTTTGTGTCTGCCATGTTCGGAATCGGTGTATGGAATGTCATAGAAATACCTTGATTGATGATGATACCATGTGCTAATGAGAAGGACTATAATTGAGCAATTCTACCAGTCAGACTGATAACTAAAGATATTAATATCATTCTTACTAGAACTGTTACTGCTGGCTCTGTGCAGCAGTTGATGCATCCTTGGACCAAGAGAACCAAACAGGTGTGGTGGTACACCGCGTGCCTCTAACAGACCTGCAAATAATAACAACACTAGATTAATAATGTAATGTCACCTCCTTGACCTAATAAGGTTCTGATGTTGTCATGTGGCTTCCTCTAGATACCCTACGACATCCACAATCACTACAGTCAAAACGGCTCAAGCGTACCCCCTGGAAACATTAATGAATTCATTATTCGAATATTGAGTTCATTATTCACTCTGACTCCAAACTTGAAAATAGATTATCTACTTGAGTTTGATTCGATTCTTCAACAATTGCCATGCCAAGGTAGAAAAACTCCCCAGAAAGGCCAACCCTTAGAATTTTAGTTTTGAAATGAATGTGAAGTTTGGAGTCTTCGATTTATTAATGAAAATTCAAAGTGAATAATCAACTCAATATTCAAATAATGAAAGTAATAATGGAGCATAGGGGGGTACGCTTGAGTTGTTTTGATTGTAATTGTAAAATGAGATCCTTACTTTGTAGTCTGGACATGTCACTATCTTTCAATTCATTATCATCTGAATGAGAATTGGCACTTCCATCATTTCTCTCTGCTGCACCTAGAATAAAAAAATAATTCATTAAATAAAGAGTATCAAAGACAATGATGTGGGGAAAGCCTTTAAAGCTAATTTACGTCACGTGTCACCAGTAAATCCGAGAATTCAAAATAAAATGTAGTTTTCAAGTCTTCATAATTATTAACATTTCAAATCTCCGATCAACGGCTCCAATATTCAAAAAAAAAATCATTTAAAAATTAGGTTTTGGGCCCGCTATCATGAATGATTGTGAAATAATTACCAAAAGAATTCACTTGCCAACCACATCGCTAAGTATCAGCTTCAAAAAACTTATTTTTAAAATAAAATTATTATGAGTTGCCAGAGTTTTGATCATAGTTGGCGCCAAGATTTGGAGTTTCAAACGAAGCCACCGAAACTCCAATCAAAACATTCGGGTTACTGGTCATGCATGACATAAATATTAGCTGTAAGTTTTTCAATGGTTACAGCACCATACTTACTACTGGATGACTGGCCCGCTTCATTGAGGTGTGGTTGACCTAAAACAAAATGGGTCAACTGTCAATTGTATTCTTAGATTAGCAAATATATTGTCAGTAGCTGCAGATGAATTTCCTTTTGATGCACACAATCTCAACACAAAACCCTGGACCACCTGGGCAACTATCCAACAACATGGTTAATTGTAATGTTTAACATGTCTCTTAATTTTTAGACTATTCACATACCAGATGATGCTCCTTGTTCTGACAATCCACTGAGAAGGAAAAAATTGTAGAATATGTTAGAATGTGAAATGGTTTCAATTCTATCACAAGTAATCTATTTAAAGTATGACACATTGCAAGGTCATGATAACTAACAGGTGAACAATATAACACCAGTAGGATTTTAAATCAATTAGTTGACTCTGGTTTGTTTTAAAGTATGTTTTTTCAAGACGTTTCGATCTGGACAAACCAGAGTCAACTAATTGATTTAAAATTATGAATCCTGGTTGCAAATTCAACATTTTTACCAGTAGGATTATTATGAACCAATATCTGAAATATCAAGAGATTTACTTACTCCTCTGTTGACATGCTAGGTTGCTGTCGGCGGGTCCAGGTCCTCTTCTTTGTCTGTGAGCCACGCCGACTATTTATATTAAAAATATTGAGATCATCTAGCTGTCAAATTTATAAAAGTCTCATAGAACTGTATGATTGACATTCAACAACTCTGCTTATTCATTTAATTATCAAATTATTACAAATTTATTGTTGTCCTTATCATCATCATCACCGTCATGCACAATTACCATCATTCATTATCATCATCACCACCATCATTACCAACACCACTAACGTCATCATCATCACCACCACCACCATCATCCTCATCATCATTATCATCACCACCATCATTACCAACACAACTATCATCATCATCCCATGGTTAGAGCTGTCTTACCTGTTGCTAGCACAGGAACCCGTTGCTTCAGTAGTTCTTTGTGACCGCCTTGAGCCTTCTGGCTTAGGCTGGTCACTTCTATGACTTTGCGCAGTTGAATGAGAGCCCCTAGAGCCCTCGGAACTGGAGTGATTACCCAGATCTCTGCCTCGGTGAGCTCCTGAAGTGAGTGAAGCTCTCAGGAAACTAAGCTTGCTTGAAAGTCTTGAATCAGAAGCAGACTTATGAGTGGAATCTGTCTTGGGAACTTTGGATTTCAAAGTAAATGTTGTATCTGATGATGTTGATGTTAAGCTATAATATGGCAATGTAGATGCTGATGCTGCTGCCACTGGTGATGATGAATAACCAGTTAGTTTTGTTGCCTCACGTTGTGTCTTTTTCAAAAGTCTTGCCGACTTTTCAGGGCCTTTCTCTGCTCCTTTTGCTCCTAGTGAAGGGCTAGACAATGATTTCTTAGCAGGTAATGTCTTGGTGCTTTGGATTCTAGAAGAACTTTAAAAGCAAATTGATGGTCAAAGACAATTTAAGAGTATGGTGCCTAAAAATGATCTCTTTATTGTATTCCATGACTTAAGGATGTTCGTGGGCATTGTTTGTGCACATCTGTCCTGCGCATATGGCGTGACAGCATGCTCGCGTGACCTAAGTTTTTCAAGATCAAACTCTGTCAGGCTTGTTGCAAAAAGGATCTCAATCAGCTATAGCTTGAAAACAACAACAGTGATTCCCATTTTTTATTTTAGTATCTTATATAGAATTACATAAGCTGTCAGTGGGCTGACCATTAGCGTCCCAAAAGACTGTGTCGACTGTTTTTCAAACATTTGTCGACTGACTGTCAACTCCCAGTTGACCAACTGTCAATGACATGTCTACCAATTATCGATCAACAATTGGTCAACAGGTCTTTTAGTGTGCTAATGGTTACTATTACCCTGTTAGTGTTCCAAATTTGAAGAAAAATATGGGAAAATCATAATAAAAACATATATTTGGATGAAAACTTTAATCAACATTATGGCCAAAGCATCACTGAACGATGCAAACAGTTTCAAAAAATGTTTAGAAATCCATTTAGTTTTTTTCTACAAAAAAAAGAACTTTACTGCTCGACTTGTATGTGCCACAGGTGCAAGCAATTTTCGACAAGAAAAAGGCTGCACTTTGATATCATCTCAATCCTAAACGATAACAAAGACCCCCATTTTTTTTTGCTCATGGAACTGCTATGCTGGGCTCAAAATAACTGCCAGTCATAAACCGGTCAAGATGTATGGCGTAATGATATTTTATTTTAATATATATTTTTTAAATATAACTGGTCAATGTCCATTCAAAACCATATTTGACCGGGCAAGTACCAAATTTGGGCAGACATTGACCATTGACCGGCCATTATTTTGAGCCCTGCTATGATGGTCTATTTCACCATGCCAAGTTTGAAGTTTTTTTCCCGCGAACGTCCTTAAAGTGCCTATAACACATCTGACGATATTCTCAGTATAGATTCTACATATAAGATGAGTGGTTCAATGAATTTTTTATATAGAACACTGGTCCATATAATTCCGACTAGTACATTTAAATCCGACCTTTGGGGTCAGGACCATAATCGTTGGGGCTTAACCGCTGATAGTACTAACCATTAGGTACTAAAGCGAGGATGTCCTAATGACTAGGTGATAGCGGGGATTGTTATCATCGCTTCACCTAATGATTAGGAGAATGAACGGTAAAGACCTGACCATTGGGTATACGATCGCTAAATTCCTAACAAATAGGGTAATCAACAAATGAAATTCCGACTTGGTCTCTTTCATATAAATACCATGAAACAAACTAGTCCCAAAAAAAAATGATCACAGTAACTTTTAGGTAAAAAAAAGAAAACATGAGTGCAACTGTTGTTCTATTTTGCCATGAATACGAGGACATTTTTTACCTATGATTTACCGATCTTCGTGCGCTGATAGTCGGCTACCAAATTACGTTTCAACCTCAAGATCTAAAAGTTTTTTTCCTCTATTCTTCTTGCTCATGGTGAGATTAAGATGGCCTTCCCTCTGAAATTATTTTCTTGATATTTCGTACATGCTGCTAAACAGGATATAAAAGGCCGGTGAAGCGCGAAAATTATGTCGCACTGTTGTGGAGATGTTCGTCAACTTGAATCGATTCTATAAACCAGTATTACATACCTTTGCACAAAAAGCAAAGGTTAATTTTTGTCAAGCTGAAAAACATTGAGAAAGATTTCTTTAGCTTTTGCATAGTTTGCTTTGAGGCGCTTGAGAAACTTACAACTCATGTTCCCCTTCAAGCTTATCACAACTGTCAATCAGCAGACGTCCTGTTAACCATACTTATCAAAGTATCAAATTAGGTACAGTAGCCGCAAAATCAACATGTATATAAGTTTATTCTTGTCAATCCAGGATATGACTACATAAAAACGTGATGTTACATTGATTTAAAAGAATTCTATCTACGTACAGAGATATACACTAAAATCTATCTGAAATCTGAGTTTCAAATGCCGAACAGGCATGGGTAATGTTATTAGCGTAAGTTAGATTAGTCGACTTACAACATAAACAGATATCACCTTTATCATTCACGAGACTACGAAACGTCTATTGAACTGAGCCTATCTTACTATAGTGGAGCCCGTCTTTACATGTCGGTACATATAACTCTTGTTATACACTGATCCATTTGTAAAAATATATATCTATAAACTAGTAATAATACTGCCTACACACGCACTACTCGGCTGATAATGAGTGAAAAGCCCCGATCAAAAGGGCTTGAGGTGAAAAAGCCCTTATCAAAAGGACTGAGTAAGAGCAATGTTGAGGTCTGTTGAGCCAAGGTCTTGTGATCCATCAGAGATGCGTACGATCCCGTTAGTGGACAAGCCCTAGTCATTAGGGCTAGGATTGAAAAAGCCCTTATCAAAAGGACTGATGCGAACAGTCTTGAGCAGTCTTGACTGATAAGAGCAGTCTTGATTCATCAGAGATGCGGCCGGATATGTGACTCGGTTTACCATACTATCCCGTTAGTGGACAAGCCCTAATCATAAGGGCTAGGGTTGAAAAAGCCCTTATCAAAAGGACACGATGAGTATGTAGCAAAGCATCGTCAAATCCAGTAATCTAGATATATTATAATTTCATGTTCAGATTTCAGATAGATTTCAATGTATATCTAATCTCTGTACACAAGGTAGAACTCTTTTCATTACTCATAAACATAGTTGCGAGTCTAATGCACGAGCCTCGTTTTGCAAGCTGCTAGTCTAATGTTGAGAGCCGCTAGTCTAATGTTGAGAGCCTCGGGAAATTAATACCTTTTTTTTTTTTTTGCTTTCTTTTTGCCTTTTATTTATGATACTTTATATGCTTGCCTAGAAAATCATCATCGAGCAAAATTGCTTATGATTTATTTACCATTTTCATTTTGAAATCCACAAACTACAAGCTCCCAAGAATTCTACATTCCAGCGTGTAATTGCGCGTACGCGGTGCCGCCGTCTAATTACTTGGGAAATAAACATCATATTATTATGTGTATCGTGTGCATAAAACGTAAAATCTTGAACTTGGAGAACTGATGTTCTATTTTACTCCATCCATTGTTTCATAGCGGTAAAGCACTTGGTACGAATACCAGGCTGAAAGAAAAAACAGCTACAAACGGAAACTCAAAAACTAAAGCCAGCGACAAATCGAGATAATATTTGAAGACTAATATATAGGCTTAAAGTATATTAGTTTATTTTACTCTAGAGTCATACAATTTACTAGTCTTTTCTCACGTTTTTATGTAGTCATATCGTGAATTAAGAAGTTCATTTTGCGGCTAGAATACGTTTACAGGACGTCTGCTGATTGACAGTTGTGATAAGCTTGACCCCTTCAACATGAGTTGTAAGTTTCTCAAGCGCCTCAAAGCAAACTGTGCAAAAGCTAAAGGAGCTATCCATTCAAAAATGTTTTGAGAAATCTTTCTCAATGTTTTTCAGCTTGACAAAAATTAACCTTTGCTTTTTGTGCAAAGGTATGTAATACTGGTTTATAGAATGGATATTTCGTACATGCTGCTAAACAGGATATAAAAGGCCGGTGAAGCGCGAAAATTATGTCGCACTGTTGTGGAGATGTTCGTCAACTTGAATCAAGAAAATAATTTCAGAGGGAAGGCCATCTTAATCTCACCATGAGCAAGAAGAATAGAGGAAAAAAACTTTTAGATCTTGAGGTTGAAACGTAATTTGGTAGCCGACTATCA
Source organism: Anthopleura xanthogrammica (assembly GCA_964019055.1). Taxonomy (NCBI): domain Eukaryota; kingdom Metazoa; phylum Cnidaria; class Anthozoa; order Actiniaria; family Actiniidae; genus Anthopleura; species Anthopleura xanthogrammica. The sequence goes on from OZ025210.1 coordinate 9,078,262, forward strand.
GCGCACGAAGATCGGTAAATCATAGGTAAAAAATGTCCTCGTATTCATGGCAAAATAGAACAACAGTTGCACTCATGTTTTCTTTTTTTTACCTAAAAGTTACTGTGATCATTTTTTTTTGGGACTAGTTTGTTTCATGGTATTTATATGAAAGAGACCAAGTCGGAATTTCATTTGTTGATTACCCTATTTGTTAGGAATTTAGCGATCGTATACCCAATGGTCAGGTCTTTACCGTTCATTCTCCTAATCATTAGGTGAAGCGATGATAACAATCCCCGCTATCACCTAGTCATTAGGACATCCTCGCTTTAGTACCTAATGGTTAGTACTATCAGCGGTTAAGCCCCAACGATTATGGTCCTGACCCCAAAGGTCGGATTTAAATGTACTAGTCGGAATTATATGGACCAGTGTTATAGTTTGAATGATGCGTCTTGAAATTATACCATGCCATATGCTAATGACTGTGACGTCAGGGGAGCCATCATTTAATATACAAAATCTAACTGGTAAAAATAGTAATTCAATTTGGAAAGCATCACTGTTTTACCCATGGCTTTCATAAAAAAATTTGCAAATTATTTTCTGCAGAGTAGCCGGTGTTTTGAATTACGAGGAACAACAAATAAACCTTAAAGCCCTCCTTGACGTCATATCATTAGCATATGATGAGAATAAACCTTCATAACTTCAAGATGCATCACTCAAACTATGTAATTTTTTGGAGCCAGTCAACAGCTCAATTCATGTAGAATGTATTCTGAGAATATTGTCAGATGTGTCATAGGCACTTTAAGAATATTTCTTTCATATTTCATTTTTATTTACCTTTGAGTGGTTGTAACTGAAGTAGTGCTTGATGATGAACAAACTCTTGGTCTCAAACTATCATAAAACAATAGACATGCAAGATTAAAACTCAACTCATGAATCCTTCGACACCAGCAGAATATTTTATGTAGTACATTATTTATAAACATAATCCTAGTGCCTAGTGCTTTAAGGTGACTGACTACTTTTGAAAGTTCAATTTGAGCCCATGATGTGTACGCACACAAAAACTGTGCAAAACCGCATGAGTAACCTTTGGAATTTTATTGAGGAACCATACAGGTTTTGAAATTCAAAAGGCCAAAAACCCCAAATTCTGCATGGAACTCTACATTTTTCTTTGAATTTCCTAAAACAACAGGTAAAAATCAATCTTTTGAGAAAGTTTGAAAAAAGTATAATTATTACAGTGCTGGCACTCGAACCATGAACACTTTTTTTGATATCTTTCGAAAACTTGTCAAGATGGTCATTAAAAATTCATTATTTCGAAAACGAGCTTGAGACACCCCATTTTTCTTTTCATTTCTGGAATCAGTGTTAAATTCTGTATAAAATATCTTCCTAAGAACATTTTGTAATTACTCCTTGCTAAAGTAGTCAGTCACCTTAAACTAATCCAGAGTAAAATACACTTACTTGTAGTGCGAAGATGATGATGTAATGCTATGTGAACCAGCAGTGCTGGGAGCAGATTTTTTGGATCTACAGAAAAAGAAAATAATGATGAATGTTCTCTTGAAGAGAGTCCTGTGGACGCCTGGTCTGATTTTAGGGAAGAAGCTCTCATCCAAGTTCAGGAGAAGAGCAGCAATATAGCACATGAAAGGATTGTTGGATATCATTTTGGGAGGATGTCATTTTGGGAGTTCTCTTGAAGAGAGTCCCAATCAAGCATAATCAATCAATCAATCCCCACAGCGCTTCCCAATCACATACATGAAATCTTACAATTTGCTGTGTTTACGAAGTTGGTTTTGGTGGACATCAATCAAAGGTTTCCACAACATATTCCATTTGGCACATGCCTTGATAACTTTGTGTTTTCCAACAATGTCATGGAAACACTGATTGACATTCAGCAAAACGTCATTTTGTCACAATGGCAATTCATGCATGTGATTAGAAAGCGCTGTAAAAAAACTGTCTTCTTCTGTCCCAAATTCCATGCTACACCCCTATGCACTACTTGTAAGATCAGTGCTGGTCTTCCACTGAACTTCCTATGTCTTACTTTTTTTCCTCCACTTTGTAATCAGCAATTAAATTAGTCTGTGACTTTCTCTTTACTGGAATTTTGCTGAAAATATAAAGACACAGGGCACAAATTAACTTTTAAACCCACTAGTTAAACCTTCTAAACTTTTCAGCTATTCAATTTCTGGACTGTGGTCATACTCGCAAAACTTAGCTCGTTAAATGTTTTCTTACTCACTAAACACAAAAGTTCACTCTCATTTTGCAAGTTTGCAAGCATTAAATTTGTGCCTTGTCATATAGTTAAAGCTATCATATAACATACACTAATACAGAGCTGGCCCATCTTCAAGGACAACAAAATGGATTTACGCAATTGAGATAGACCTTAGAAACTTGCACAGAAAAACAAACAAACTTGTAAACGTCATGACAGCGCAAGCTAATTAGTCTGCTAAGTGCCAGAATTTTATCATGTTCTTAACAAAGTCTACTTGTTCAATAGATGAAAATAATGTTCTTGCAAGAACTATTTTTCTGCAGCCTTAAATAATGCATGTTCACAAGATGATTCACTTTCTAAGATCTGGGTATTGTCCCACGAGATGTTTTGCCCCTCTTTTGTTGCGTGCTCTGCTAAAGCAGAAGCCTGTTACTTGGCCAACCTAACACCTACTTGAATTTTGTAAATCCATAAATTTTCTAATCCCTGAAGATGGGTCCTGGGCCAAAAGTTTGGACATAAAAAACTAATTACGTGGAAAAATCCTATTTTACTCTTAAAAGGTAAATAATTGTTTAAATGTAATTTTAGACTTGAATATCAGTGAAAAGATGAAATTCAGGATAAAAATATTTTAACACCTTAGTAACTTTAATTCCACTCCGGCAAACTTCATATTCACCACTTTGTCAGTGAATATTGTCTCATAATCAATGGTCGCTCAACCAATTACTCTTTCCTATCATATTTGGCCATTGTATGACTAACACACAATGTAATGATGCCTGCTGAAACAGGATGCCAAATCGTCAGCCGATCTCGGCCTAAAAATAACCATTTTAAGATTCTTAAACTCCATGCAATATTCTGCCAATATACTTTAGAAAAATAGTCAATTTATTACTAGAGAAAGTTTCAAGTCCATCCGAGCATTTTTAAAGTGCAGGCACACTAACTGGGACCACTTGAAGAAAACTGACCAATCAGATAACACCTAAAAACAATGACATTCCAACAAAAACTGTCTGGGCCAATCAGCTTTAAGAAATTGCTACTGGTATTTTTACAAAGTTTTGGTCTAGAATTCACTATATTATTGTTTGAAATTTTGGATTCTTCAAAGACAGGCAGACAGAAAATATATCCTATATCAACTTGGGATAATTAGACCTTTTACAACTGTGTTTTCAACAGAAATTACACTCATTTTCAATGCTGTTTTGTGTTCTGCTGTTCATTAATTAATGCCTAATTAATGTGAAATGGTCATGAGAATGTGATGATCTGATTCTCTTTCTAGTGATCCTGGTTAGTGTGTCTGTACCGTAATAATCCCCAAAAAATCCTTTTTGAAGTAGTAGTTTGAGCTTTCTCTCCATTAGTCTGAGGCATGGAATGTCATCTCAATATTGAAAGACAGTAAATGGATGATCACCTTTTGGGTTAGTTTGTGTACAGCATATAGCAGTGAAGGTTTTTGATCGGATAATGTATGTAAAATTTTAGTTTTTGTTGATAATTCCTGGATCTTTATATAGCATTCCATATATTTTTTCTGGATTCCTGATTCCATACCTGATTCCGATTTCCAGGTTTTAGGCAAACCCATGGGTAGGCATCAGGGTACCTTCACCCAAATTTGGAACTTCATCTTGTGAAAAATTGTCTCCTTGATGTTTTATAATGATTGCTTCTTATTCTTTACGCCAAAACAGAACTCAAGCAATTCCACTTTAAGTATTAAGTGTTTTTGTAGCTTGGTACGTATATTAGAAGTTGTGATTACAACTTCTAATTCCACCATATCTTTGCCAAATGAACTTCTAAAGAAACATTTCTGATAGCCTATATTATACATTATATTCCTAAAAATATCTTTTTTTGTGTGTAATTCTATATAATATTTCAACTTCTATTTTCTCCAGAGATTGTTTTACAGTGCATGGTCATAACCTTCAGACCCACAAAAAAGAGTGGCATTTTGAGCTCTTTCTGTACTTCACTATTACAATAAACTTATTCAAAAGCCTTTTTTAGTGTTCCAAAACTTATTCAGGCATGTATGTAATTGAAAATAATTTTTTTCCACTAAATGCAAAATATTTTTTAAGTTTGGTGAAATGTTCGAACATATGGTTTTTCTAATTCCATACTTAATAGTGAAATAAATTAAGAAGGTTAATATGTTGAAAGTATAGACATGTCTGTTGGGCACAAAACATGAATTTTCTCATAGAAATGTTTAAGTTGTAAAATGGCGTCTATGAAGCACACAAGAATGCCTAAAAAATCAGAGATTTTTCGCTTATAAGATAAAAATACAAAGTTTAACCATATCAAACAACATCTATAAGTTTTTCTCATTTAATTGGGAGAAAATTCATTGCCTTTTTAAAAAGAAATTCGTCTTAAAAAGACCACGTTGGATCAAATAAAGCAGAGCCCATGTTAGTCAAGTTATCCAACCATGTTTTGACTTGAGATGGGATTTTTATACACAAAAATGGTAAAAAATGAGAATATATAAACCTAGAATAAGAATAGTCCCTCAATATTTATGGAAAGCCTGTGATATGAGAAAATAAGTCGAGGAAAGTAGATTTTGTATGAAGTAAAGTAGCGCAAACATGACGAGCTGTGACGCGACGAAAATGTTATCTCCTCTGTGAGCTCCATTTCACTTGCAGTCATTAGAGCGGCAATAGAAGGACGAACATTAAGCAGAAAGACAAAGAAATCATTCATTGATAACATATTTAGTTTGCTAAAAGATTTTGGAACGAAATATTGAACTGAAGAGACAACAATACAAACCTTTTTGAAAGAAAAACTGTCCCCCCTTGTTCCCCTTCCGTAGAGCTCTCGGCCATCAAAGCATCGCGACCCTGTCGTAAAAGGGGTCGCAATTTGTTTGAACGGACAGAGTTACCAAGGAAGATGGGAAGTAGTGTTTAATGGACGACGTTTTGTGTCGTGATGTAGGATTTTTTGTGTAAACGAGAAGAAAGTATGTTATTTACATGAAGACACGAGCCCTGCTGCCTGCCCTCAGCTTCCTGTGAAACAACAACCAATCAGCACGCTGCTTATACGACTGCGCACTTTAATACCACGACACTACCATCCCCCCTTAAAAACTCCCTGACCAACGTCAACCCACCCCCTATTATTATCATTAATTTGTCTTTTCAATTAGGATTGGATTAATAAAAAAATACAAAAAATATATTGTTGTTATCAAAAAGAAATGTTATTTTTCAAATAATAATTTCATCATTCATTGTATTTTTTTCATGATAATTTAAAGTTTGAAACTCTGTTTGTTAAATATATATTTTATATATTTAATATACAGCGATTTGCAAAAATTCTGCAAAAATTAAATATATCAATATATCGATGTATCGGGTGCATTATGGGTAATTTCTAAAAGAAAATTGCTTAGTAAGAGTTAATATTAAACTTTTTTGAAAGAATATTATAATAAAGTGCAGACTGATAATTGTTGCTTGGTATTTTGTTTAACATTCCAGCAGAAAAACAGCATTTTAGAAAGAAAGTTATTAGAGAATATGCAAATTTGTATATATCCATATATATTTGATTTTGCAGAAGTTTTGCAAACCGCTGTATATAAAAGTATATATTCCAAAACATTGCTGTGAAAACATTATCTTAGTCACAGTAAGACTTCCTCATCTTCTTGTGTCAACTCTTTATAGAGACTAGCTCCTGCAGTCCTGTTTTGTTTTATTGAAAAAATCTCAACCCCCCCCCCCCCAATACACATACATATACTACTGATGACAACCTACCTCAGTCTAGACATACCTACATGCTGTGGCCACAGATTGAGATATTCAAATGTGTGTGTGTGGGGGTGGGGGGGGAATTTACATAGCAACCATAAAAGCCGGCTTGGCTCTAGCGATGAATTTAACAAAAAAGTGGGGAGTGGGAGATTTTGTTTGGTCTCTTGGGCACTCTGTCTGTCTGTCTTTCTGTATTTCTGTCTGTCAGGTCACCCAAGGATTACGAGGGGGGCAAGCCACTGACCTAATCTATCTCATGAAGGACCTTTAGGCTGGTCACCTACCAGAATTATACTGATCTATCCAAAAAACTATCCAAAGCCCTTTTGACTCAAATTTCCAAAACCACACATAGCAAAAAATAAAGCCAAATTCATAGAACTGAAACATTCAACATTCATTTTTCCAATGCAAAACAATTATGCACACAAGCTTACAAAAAAAAAAAAAACTTTCCCATAGCCGAGTAGTGGGCCTTAATTAAATCAATTTTCCAAAACTTTCAAAGTCCTGGAAAAACCCATTATCAATTTCAGTCTAAAACTTTCCAAGACGTTTCCAGTGGCAGATACAAGGGGAGGTCATCTCCTTAATTTTGTCAACCCAGCCCCTACTCAAAATCCTAGCTATAGACTTTCGCAGAGGGAGGAAAGAAAGAGAATGCATGGAATCCAACAAACTGCCCTAGAGGGTCTGAGTTTTGACCGAATGCTTAACTACAGTGGTGATCGAGAGGCAGCACATAAGCAGCACACCACTAGTACTCCCTTGATATTCAACATTAAAAACTCATTGTCTAAACCAATATGTTTGGGGCCACATGCAGGGACCATGGCATGAGCCGGTCGTAGCTGACCAAGCCCTTGCATGGAGGTAACCATGGCAAACAGGCCACAGTTCACCACTTGGTAGCTAGCTGTCAAACTGACCCAGCCAGTGGAATACTCACCTTACTGAAGCCCTATTGATACTTAGGGCAGGCAGAACAAAAATCAATTCTTTAGTTCGACAGCACAAGAGAAACTTCCAAAACTGCCAAAGCTGCCAGTGATCCCTGCTATCACCCTGGGTCCACCCCTCCACCCTGTGGCACAACAACCTCAGATTTTAGATTTGTCTAATTTGCATTCAGTCCCATTTATTATCAATAGATTGGTGGGGGGAGATTTTGCCCACAGGCTGGTGCTGCACAATAGGACACAGGGTACCCTTCAAGGTACATTGCACCAATTTCCAACCCCTTAAAATTCCCATCCCCATCTCACAATCAACCCATTAAGAAATCATTAGTAAAGGCCAGAAACCAAGAGTGGTCTGCCAGGGTTTCTTTCCGTCCTCAGTAGTTCTTTTATGTACCTTCAATGCAGGGTTAGGTAGTATGGAGAGACAGGACCACCATTTTACAAACCAACGACCTCCCGCAGGAAAGTCCAGTGCTCAACCAACTGAGCCAACCGGAGGGCAGTATGTTTATACACTGCTGTATATTTCTTGGTTCTCATTATCTCTGGACCAGATTGAGAGATATTATCAACTGCAATCAGTCAGATATGTTTGCCACAGGAAGACAAGAAAACTAAAACATAATATTTCTAAAACCTTGTTTTTGCAGGTATTGTATATTTCGTCTGTTCAAAGAGTGGAATAAAATGTCAAATTGGCACGAGTGGAATAGAATGTCGAATTGGTTTAAGGGCCGGTTGGCCTTTAATAGCTGGACATTGTATCGAAAATTATTATAATTTTGGATTCAAAATAAATGAAAAAAAGTAAAACAACTTGCTTTATTTTATTTGTAAATCTCAAACCTGCTATCAAAATATATTACTGCAAATTTATACTCAAATATACTTTCAACACACTTGGATAATGAAATTACTGGCTAGAGCTAGTAAAAATCAGCTGATTATATTGCTTTATAAGCACTTATTCCCCACTAACACAGTTTTCTTTTTTTAAATCAGGTTGTATATCTGATAAAAACCCGATGAATATGTTGTTAGGTCTTTATCTACAGATAAAACCCTACTAGTAGCAGGTCTTTATCTAAATACAAACCTTGAATTTGTAATGAGAAATTTTTCCTCATTACAAACTCAACGTACAATGTGATGAGCAGAGTTGCAGAAGCCCGCCTTAATGGCATTGCTTATAGTGTTGCTTATCACAATATTTTCTCTTGGGATTTGCCCTGTTATGAAAACCTCATTAGGTATACAATAAAACAGATAAATATCTCAAATGTCTGCAATAGCTTATAAAGCCCTTGAGCTTTATATGGCATATTGCCTCCATAGTTTTTGGGTATCTATCTCTTACATACAAGCTTACTAACACATCTCGTTAGCTTTTAAGAAACTAACTTTCTGCAGACATCAAGATGAGCGTAACACTGTGGTAATGCCTTTTACATAATCAGTACACACTTAAGTCTTTGCAAGGTACTTTCACAACTTAAAATACTCTTATCATTCTAAATAATGAGCTGCAAGGGAATATTTTTTGGACATCCTAAAATACCACTTCATGACTTTACTACACAAGAGATGACAAATGATTATTCATTAATTATTTGTCTGAGTCAGAAATGCTGTTTCAGCTGGTTTGGCTGGTTCTCCTTGATGGGCAAGTTGTGCAGCTCTCTGCTTCAAGTCTGCACTGTTCTTTTCCTTCCTTCTTCTCACTTGAACTTGTAGTTGTAATTTATTTGTGAAAAAGGTTTTCTTCCAACCAACCTCTTGTGCTAATTCTTGGATCTCTTTCGTAACGGTGTCACAGTGTTTGCGATAGATTTTCTCCCACAGCTCGTCACTAGAGCAAACTTTCCTCAAAAACTTGCAAAGCGATCCCAATCTCGCTATGTCAACAAGGTCAAGATAGCTTGCTATTTGGACAACAATATTCTCTGGTAAACGAACAAGCCAGTCTCCACATACCAAACCATGAACTAGACGAAGAGTATCTTCACCAAACACCCTTGCTATGTCCAATTGGGCAATATCATCATAATCGAAATCTTCCCAGGGGATCTTTTTCTGTGAGGGAGGGATTGCTTTGAGGTCTTTTCGTATGGATATCTTCCATGTTCTCCAAATGACTTCATGAGCTTGCACAATCAGTTGGTGAAAATCTTTACTTGGGGATGGTGCTTGGCTAGTCTTCTCGAGATAAATGTGGTGCCCTCGGTTCATTTTGGTATATTTTAAGGTTCAAAACGCTTTACGAATCGTGAATATAAATCGTTAGCGACAGCATCAAAATTTGTGTACAACACTATCCGCCATGTTTATACTACCGTGAGAAGCCTGGGCTGAGGCGCGTTCTTTGACAAGCCTTTCAGGGTGGTGCACTCACAATTTTAAAACTTAATATTGTACATAAATCTAAAGTAACCTTTTTTTTAAACATAACGACGAAAATTAGACAATTAAAGTAAATTCAATTTTTTGTGTACCTTTTTGTATTTTTAAAATTGTTGTAGGGGCTGTGTTCTTTTAGGCAATGGTTAATTCAATATTTTTTTCTTAATTTTTTTAGGAATTTTGGAGAAAAAAAAATAATTTTACTACCCTGCTAGCTAGCAGAGGTTATTTTTCTTCCTCTCGGTAGGGCTGAGAAGGGCTGAGCGGCAGGAGGACTGAATTGATTTTTCCACAGGAAGCCCAAGCAAGGAATTTTGATACCTTAATTTCTGGGTTACCTGTGGTAGCCTAGTCATAAAATGCCTTTGTTTCTGATTCCGTGAGTTCGCGACAAATTTAGATACAATAGAAAAAGTGCAAAAACGCGCGCTTGATATAATATTTCCGGAGCATAAATATAAAGACGCTTTAATAGCTAGAACTGGGATCCCGCACTAGAAGAACGAAGAGTTGATCTCTCTCCTGTATAGTCTTTCATCGTTGGTTCTTTTTAGGACGGGGAGGAACCAACGAGGAACGCCTGCAATGCAGGCTAATCTCTGTACTAAGTTTATTCAAGAAGTTAAGGCTGGGAACCCTCTTTATAACATCATGAGGGGTAGGAAAGTTAAATCAGAAGGGTTTTCCTAAAACCCGGAAATCGGAACCCTGCATCGGAACGGAATCCGGAATCCGGAAAAAAATACACGGAATACTAAAACGCGGAATAACCAAAAATAAAATTTTTACATGCATTTTTTATATTATCCGTTCAAAAATCTTCTCTTATTTGCCCTATGCGGTCTGTTTACACTAAAACTAACCCGAGAGGTGATAATCAACTAAACTACTCCAACCTAAAACTTTAACATGAACTTTACAGACTGCGTAGGGCAAAGAATAGAAGATTTTTGAACGGATGATGTAGAAAATACATGTAAAATTTTTATTTTTGGTTATTCCGGGTTTTAGTATTCCGTGTATATTTTCCCGGATTCCGGATTCCGACTTCCTGGTTTAAGGGAAACCTCATAAATAGATCCCTTGCAGCACGTCGGATTGCAGCTCAATTTGGAGGGCAAAACAATAGGTTCCATATTCTCAGGAGATTAAAATTATTTTGTTTTTCCAAATTCAGCTGCTCTGACGTCACGTGACGTCACGTAAAACAAACCAACGGAAACCAAGCCCTCAGCCAATCCCTGATATCGTGTGAACTCGGCATGATAAATGTATTATCTGTAGGTTTTACCTACTTTTTTACCTACAGATAATAGTCATAATACATTTATCATGTCGAGTTCATTGAAATGGAATACGTTTGCTAGTTTTCGAAAGCAGAATTAAATCTTTATTCTTAGTTTACAAAATGTATAATAAAACAATTATTGAATTCGGTTTTCGCATGATATCGTAAATATCAAGACCTCGGCCGTTTTATCCGCCTCGGCCTACGGCTTCGGCAGGTAACACGGCCTTGTTCTTGATAATTTACGTTATTATATGAAATAGAGTGTGATATTGAGTATGACATCAAAATGATAAAATTGATATCCCCACTCTCATCAGTGACCAGTGGGGATACGATTTTTATCAACACTGGTGGTGTCAAATTTCGACTATTTGCTCAGCTTCTCAAATTCTCCATTATTTTTCATTGAAGATTTCATATAATAAACAGAACATTACATGGCCGCTTGGAGATACGAATTTTCGAAATTCGTATCTCCGCGCGACCATGCATCCTCTATTAATATATCATGCTCAACCTCATCCAATAATTGTTTAATATCTTCAAACCTTGTATCAAATCCTATTTCTATTTGTCGAACATATATCATATATGTTCTTCTTAAAAAGAAGCATTATCAGAAAGATAACTGGATTTAGGCAAGAACACATAAATGCAAAGAAAAAACGGATAAGCAAACTTCAGAAGTTACTGTGTCTCTATATTTTTTACGATATCTTGATTGGACTTCCTGTGGATAAAGATAAATTTTCTGTCAAATAAATAGATTTTTCTTAAAAATGACTAAACTTTAAAATATTCAATAAATCCTTGGCTAAAAGCCTTAGAAAAATTACTCTATGCAGTCTTTAAACAACATAAATAAAAGGTAGCTTGCACGGGTTTCCTGTGGTATATAATGCCCCCCCCGGATCTAGAGCCCTTCAGTTGCTAACGAGGCCCCCAGCACCGAGCAAAGCGAACGAATGTCAGTAGGAAGAAAGATTTCAACATGGCGTCCAGTGATGGAGACGACTCGCTTTATCCTATTGCAGTTCTCATTGATGAACTTCGAAATGAAGATGTACAAGTAAATAATATCAAATTTAAGTTACTAAGCTATATATCTTGAGTGAATTCAGCGTCGCCATCCGCGAATTAATGCGTTTTTCTCGCCTTTTTTCTATTATAGTTGAGGCTGAATTCAATCAAGAAACTGTCTACCATAGCTTTGGCTTTAGGTCTGGAGAGAACGAGAAGCGAATTAATCCCATTTCTTACAGGTAAACTTATTATTTATTGCTATAGTATAATTCTTAGTTACTTATAAGTTGTAAGTGCTAGATTTTAGTAGTAGTAGACGTAATAAGAGTGCTAAAGGAACGGAAAGGCAATTCAACCTTACAAATTATATAATGCATGATATTTTACTGCTATTGACTCGACTTTCGTTGTAAAGATTCCTAGGAATTCAATATAAAATGCTATCAATGTTGTCAGAATACTTTCTTTCATACTAGAATGGGCTGGTTTTATGTCATGCAAATGTAGTTTGATTATTTTTGACGCATTTTGCAGAGGAATTGTTACACCTTTGGGTATTTGTAAATGAGCTTGTGTCTAGCTATGTACAATAATTACTCAACAGTAATTTAAGAATGTAATTTCTGTATTATCAGAAACTTCTCTCAATAGACCCTTTTCGAATATGGCACCAATGACGACAAAAGAGGATTCACCATCTGATTATCTATTTTTTACATGGCCAGTGGTCGGGGGAACCTTTTTATCAATTAAAAACAGCAATCTACATGAAAAAATATATATATGCCAGTCTAAACGAACTCAAAAGAGTCAAAACAACAAGGTTTCATATTGTATTTACAACATTTCGGACAACCCAGGATTTATCCTCATTGACATCATCGGCACCATATTCAAAAAAGGGTCTATTTCTAGTCCTGTTTATTTTGAGAATATTAACAGTATTTCTTGGCCTAAAGCATATATTTTTCTAATTTCATTATATTTTTTAGTTATTTTAGGGGTGCATGCACATGTTACATTACTGGCCACCATGTTGGTTGACTATGCAAAGCATTCCTCATTAAAATTCTCTTGTTGTATCAACCAAGATGGTGGCTGTTTCATTGTTATTTATATCTCAAGGGATTTAGAGTAATGTGGTTGCACCCAAAGAATTGTAGGTAATTTAAGGATGACGCCTACTAATTTGAAATCAGCTTTATTTTGAAATAATTATATGAATTATCTTACACTATCAGAGGGCTTACAAAATCTGTGTTAAACGTTAGGGGTCACCAGGCATCTAAGATAGATAATTGGATGGGAATATCAGCACAAATTCATAAAAAAATGCTGTTACAGCCCTTTTCATAATTCTGCAATCTAACTGACTCCTGACATTTGGCTTTTTGGTTTCTGTCAATCAAATTACGATCAGCCAAGTTCATTCCTATCGAGAGATAAGGGAATTCCCATTACTAGACAGCCATTTTCAGGAATTTCTTTATCACTCTAGATCGGAAGGAACTCGGCCCGTTGTAGTTTGATTGACAGAAGCCAAAATGCCAAACAGCTGGAGTCAGTTAGGTTGCAGAATTATGACATCAACATATTAAATATGTACCAATTCGAAAATGACTAACTTCAAAAAGCTAAATGTCACTTGGATTTCAACAGATTTATCTGAAATTTGAAGGGTTTGAAAAATAACTTCTGATTCAAAAATGATTCTGATTTTTGATATTTAATTTCTTTCAAAAGTTATGGCCCTGTTTACTCTAAGCAGCACTAAAAAAGCAATCATAACCATTATTATAACCATTCATTATTTTTGTTTTACAGGAAGTTTAATCATGTTTTGCAATATGTCCCTGTATTGTTTTATAGATCTTTCGGCTTGGGCATAATGTTTTTTCCATTTCAGACCATGTGTCATTCTCTTTAGAATGATATTCTTTAATTGAGTGGATGGATGGAGTAACCATTAAACAAAGAAATTATACTCTAGATAAGGAATAACACCAGTGCTCAAAATATCAGCCAGTCATATGCCGTTCTTGATGTCAGACGTATGATGTCAGTTCAAAACTGTATTTGACCAGTCAAGTACCATATTTGGCCGGACATTGACCGTTGACCGGTCATTATTTTGAGCCCTGGACACATTGTCTAAAATGTGAAATCATCCCAAGCCAAAAGGGTCTGTTCAGTCTGATTCTTCTGGATCATAATTATTTTGTTTTCTTATCTTATCTCTAGACACAATATATGATGAAGATGAAGTGTTGTTAGCACTGGCAGAACAGGTAATAACAACATAGCATATAATCTCGAGAACTTTATCTTTTGTATGCAGTATTACATGCTGTAATATTGTATTTCAGGGTTCCTAGGGGTCAGGGAAAAGACAGTCAAGGAAAAGTCAGGGAGTTTTTTTTATTCAGTTAAGGAAATTTAGATTGTCACCGATAAGTCAGGGAAAAGTTGGGGAATGTTTTTCACAGCTATCTAATAATTTACTTGTAATATTTTTCTGTCCTACATCAAAGGTAGAGTATACAAGTCATGTAGTTGTTGTTGCGCAGGCTGCGCCCTATAATAAGATTGTGAGAATGTGATGATCTGATTGGCTAATGCGGGAATAACAACAGTATTCTTTCCTTTTTTCTCATTTTCAGCTTGGAAGCTTCATTCCATTAGTTGGTGGACCAGAACATGCACATTGCTTACTGGTATGCTAAAAGTAGTGCAATAATGCATGTAGAATACAAGAAGCATGAAATGTGTATATGATCCTACCATACTGTGAAATGTGCTCATAAAAAAATTCTGAGCCCCAGATGGGAATCGAACCCACAACCCTCCGTATGCTAGTTGGACGCTCTGCCACTGAGCTACAGGAGACCCTGATGGCGAGTAAGGTCAATAGTGTGGGTATTTTTTGTGACATTATATTATACAAGAAGCATATCAGTTACTCTTTACTTTACTTTACTTTAAGTACTGTTTAATAAACAGGTATAAAGTGTTTTATATTGTTTAAAACTACAAGGTGTATCCAAGTGGTTTTAGACCTTATAAAACACGATCTGCAAGTTTATTGAACAGCTTCAAAAACTCATGAATAATGCACAAACCTTTGGTCGAATTAGGGCAACCATACACGTCGCGAACATGGACTTTTATACATTGATAGAAGTTTGGTCATCACTGTCATGTGCAGTCTGCCCCAAAAAGATATTTTGAAGATAGCATGCCAGTCTATCTTTTCTAGAAATACCGGTATCTGGTATAAATTAATTTATATTTATATTGATTTTTAGCCACCCCTGGAAAATCTTGCAACTGTAGAAGAGACAGTAGTCAGAGATAAGGTAATAAATATCAAATGACAGAGTAAGGGTAAACACCTGGATTACCCTCTCAATGTATGACTTTCCTTTAAAGGGGTTATATGTGACAGCTTTTGCCAGTGACCCAGTGGTCGTCATAGAAATCAATGTTGCCCTCAAAATGTAGAACAATAGAGTACTCAAGTGACGATGTCATAAATATTAGCAGAGCTGGCCCGTGCGAGGGGAGCACCATACTTAAGAAAAAATGGTAATCCATCATGATGGTTTTTCAAGGCTTGATTGCGCCATTGCCTTGTCCATACGTACATACGTACGGAGTGCCCCACTACAGGGTTCCCTTGCACTTAATTTCAAAGCAAAACTCACAAATGCGAAGAAAACATCACTAATTATAACAACAGCAATAATGTATCCTTTTCCCGCTGTCAATAGTTAGTTGTTGTCTTATTATGATCATTGTATATTTTAGTTGTGGGCCAAATTGGAAACCACCTCAGTATATTTCTTGCTGTATTTGGTACCCACAGTAAATAAAGATTTATTATTATTTAGTCAACCATGCATCAAGAAAATTTTTATTTTTTGAAAAGCAAAAAGTATGTTTAATCTACGACTAAAAGCACAGAAGTTGTGCCTGTCTCAAAACAGGGCATCTGAAAAAGTGCTGGGGGAAAAACTTGGGAGAGTGCGGAAATTTTAGCAAATAGTGCGGAAAAGTGCGGAAATGCTAATTTGCATATTATTATTTATTATTAATATTATTTTGATTATAGTAATTATGATTAATTGTATAGTTCCCACTAAATTCTTTGTATTTTTATAGAGGCATGTAATTGGATGTTTTTTAGACCAATCAAAAGCATTTTACAGAATTAGAACTAGTTTCCAGGCCACTGAACTTACAGCGAGGAACGCCTGGTAGATTATTATCAAACGGCAAAAGAAAACAACATTTTACAGTCGATTTCCAGCCCAAAATGCGATGAATTTCGAGGAAAAACTTGCTTATTTGAAGAATTATTGTGTATTCAAGAACATTGTCAACAGGTTTGCAAGTTTTTCTGTATTTTTCTGGCAAAAAGTGTGGAAAATGTCGAAAAGTGCATTACACAGCAAGAATAATCTTTTATTTCCATAGAAAACACTTCATAGAAGGTACATTCATTAATTAAAAGTGCCTATGACACATCTGACAACCTTCTCACTTTAAGATTCTACATGAGATGAGCTGTTGTGTGGCCAAAAAAATTAATATAGTTTGATACCGACCAATGTGTAGACTGCAAAATCTGTCATCTTTAACCTATGAATGCATACCACTGATTTTATAATTTTTTTTATAATACCGTTGTTTACAACACAGTCGGAAGGCATGACGCTGCCGAATTTAACTGGGTTCGTTTATAAATGTAGTGTAGTTTTCAATTTACTCAGATACCAATATAAAAGCCATAGAAAACAAGACCCGAAAAACATAAATACCCAAACTAAAAGCTTTGGAATTTATTTGAACTGTTTGTGTTTTATTAAACGACTTGCTTCAGCCCAAGTGTGTGATTGTCCAAATCGATCAAACAAACAGCTTCAACCGGTTAAAAATCCAAACACGAAGATATAACAAAACAGAATCTTTGAGGAACAGCTTTTTGTGGAAGAAAAAACTTTAGTCAGGTTTTGCTCGCATATTGAACGCGAGCACACTGTGATCGCGAACAAATCGCGATCAAATTGCGATCAAATCGCGAACAATAGTAGTGAAAGGTGCGAACAAATTGCGAGCATTTGGTGCTCGCAGATCGCGATCTGCCCGCGTAACAAACGCGATAAATGTACCTATGTTTCTGGACTGCACTGTATGTAGGTCAATTTAGTATTGCTGTTATTGGGGTTGTTTCTGTATTGCAACAGATAACTAATGTAATATGTGTTATTGATATTTTCAGGCTGTAGATTCCCTAAGAGCAATAGCTGGTGATCTGACAACACAAGATTTGGAGAACCACTATTTTCCTTTAGTCAAAAGATTGGCTCAAGGTATGATAACGCTAAAGCCTAGACAGGGCTTGACACTAACATATGTCTACTAGTCTCAGACTAGTGAAGGTTTACTGTGGACTAGTGAGAAAAAGACCTTGGGACTAGTGATTATCCACAGTGACTAGCCCAAGGACTAGTACCTAAAAAAGTTAGTGTCAAGCCCTGCTAGATTTCATAACTGTAAAACAACATGCATGATATGGTCATGGTAATAGAATGCCAGATCACTACAGGGCTCAAAATAATGGCATCACAAGGCGGTCAAGATGCTTGGTGTATGAGATTTTTTATATCTATATATTTTTTTCAAATATGGCCGGTCAACATGTTCATTCAAAACCGTATTTGACAGGTCAAGTACCAAATTTGGCCAGACATTGACCATTGACCGGCCTTTATTATGAGCTTTGCACTAATAATCCAATGAGTTTGTAAATCATGTAAATTTGTATGGGTTAGAAATTTTGGCATGATTGTCCTGTGAGCTCAAAAATAGATGAACAGCCAGGACCTACTCTTGCATTTTATGGAATATTTGGCTTGTGGAGAATGCTCTGAAACTGATATTTGGGCAGTAGGACAGAGTGGCTTGGCACGGTAAAGAGTAAACAATACAACCCCCAATTTGGTGTCAGTGGGGTATCGGTAGGGTGACGTTAGGTTGTTGGCAGGATGTTGGTAGGTAGTTGGTAGGTTTTCGGTAGCATATTGGTAGGTTATCAGTAGGATGTCAGTAGGTTATCGGTAGGATGTCAATAGGTTGAGGGTTTGTTAATGGTTGGTTGTCAGTAAGAAAAGTAACAGCAGGTTGATGGTAGGTTGTGGGTAAGGTATTGGTAGCTTATTGGTAACTTTGGGCGTCATAGGAGTCAAAGGGTTAAGGATAAGCATTTAGTCTTATCTTTTTTTTTTAGGGGACTGGTTTACTCTCCGGACATCTGCATGTGGTTTGTTCGCAGTTTGTTACCCTCGTGTAAATTCTAACTTAAAGGCAGAACTGAGAGCGTAAGTCAAACATTAATAGACCAATATATAGTAACATAACTGTTAACATCTTTTTATAAATTTGTCGGGCATTTAATGGCCATTTGTCGGGCATTTTTTGGCCGTTTAACAGTTAAAAAGCTGTCTGAAGTTTGTCAGTCATGCATTGGTAAGGTGTGTGGCTGTTGATGGACTGTTGGCAGACTGCTAGTTGATTGTCAGCAGAATCATCTTATACTCCTCAAGGGCACTAGGTGCTCTTAGTTGGACATTATTTATCATTAAATTATGTCCCTTAAATTTCAATAGAGTAATCGATAGTTTTATGATATAAAGGTGAGAGGATCAGAGTATAGCGGGATGGCCCATTATCTTGCTGTGAAATCTAGACATTGTCCAGATGGCTTATTAGTTTTTAAAACATTCTAATGTGCAGATGCTATCTCTTCATTGCATGAACAATGGATGTCTTTTTTTGCAATGTTAATTCAAGCCTTTTTATTAACTGTAATTTGTCAGTTGTTTGACGGTAATTTCGGCTGTTTAAGGAGGCTGCCTACTATAGCAAAATGAAGCTACAGTACTGTGCACACTACTACGCAATCGCAATGACACCATGAAACAAGCATTATTGTGACACCATGATTTGCATGTGAACAAAAATTGCTGAATATATAACCTTGAAACTTTTATTGAGGAAGCATACACATTTCGAACTTTAACAGGGCAAAACCCTTAAATTTTGCATGGGACTAAAAAATTTTCCCGAATTTTCAAAAGAGTACATAAGAAAGAAACTTCTGACAAGTTAGTTTGTTGTTTAATGGTAATTTTTCACATGTTTAACGTATTGTCAGTTGGATAACCGCTATCAACTGGACGGTTTTCAGGCGCAGGTCAATGGGGGAGGGCTATTTTACATTGTCTTTTACCTGTCCTTTGTTTGCCCTTGGTTTTAGAATGTTTCGAAATCTGTGCAATGATGACACTCCTATGGTTCGACGGGCAGCTGCAGGAAAAATAGGGGCAAGTAGATAACTTATTTATAATACAATTGTAAGTAAGGCTGTGTGGAATACTGAAGAATAAGAAAGAAAGAAATAGTTGACACACATTATGTCTTTTTATAGGAGGCATTTGGCCAAACAAGTGCCATTTTTAGTCCAATAGTATTGTTAGTTGATTTTTTAAACCTGATGTATCTTATTTGTTTTGTATCAGGAATTTGCTAAAAGCATGGAGTTGGAATTCATCAAATCTGACTTAATGCCCATGTTCAATAACCTTGCATCTGATGAGCAGGATTCTGTCCGTATTCTTGCTGTTGAAAACTGTCCACTGATTGCTTTCACTCTCCCAAATGAAGATAAAGAAGCATTACTCATGCCTATTGTCAAAACATCAGCTTTTGTAAGTATACCAGCTGTGTTAGCCATTGAAGAAAATGTTTAAAAAATTTTAGCAGCTTCTGGTTATCAATATTTGATTGATGAAAGAAATGCTCTCAATATTTCTAAATTAAACCTTTGACTCCTGCGCCATTTTCACAGGGAAAATGGATTTTTTTTGTTTGAATGATTTACGTTTTCTTTTAGAAAGGTAACTTTGTTCTTTATGGGTCTCCTGTGGTTTTAGATCAGCTGGTCGGTTTACGGTTACATATTTCAACCAGTAAACAGATCTGATCCATACTGATCTGATCTGATCTGTTGTGGTTTTGCTCTTTATGGGTTGCCTGTGTGTTCGTTTGGATGTAACACACTTTGGTACTTTTTTTGACTGTTTACTAGAGAGTGCATTAGTTTATAATAATAATAATAATAATGGGAGTTCTTATATAGCGCATTTCACATCCTCTCAATGCGCTTTACAATTTTTAAACCAGTGGAGGACTTTACGGGCTGCATATTAAGGCGCTATTAGCAGCCGTGCAGCTTACAATCATGAGTGAATTGTTAGTAATTAGTGTTATGCCTCCAAATTGGGATAGGCTGTTGAACCGGGAGACAATCCCCTACTCTTACACGAATAATTCAACAGGTTCTTTTATGTCCCCCATTTACAGGTTAAGGAAGGGCTGGGAGACAGGGCCTACGGTTTAAAGTCCTTATCCGAGAAGACTTGAAAGTCTAACCGTTTGTAGATGTGATTACAAAGGCAGCACTTTCTCCTCAGTTATTTTAAGACCCTGAGTGTTGGTCCGGCCGGGACTCGAACCACGACCTCCCGCACAACAGACCGACGCTCTTACCAACTGAGCTAACCAGGTGGCGGTTATGGTAAACCCATAAGCCAATCTCAAACCACAGGAAACCCATAAAGAGTAAAGTTACCATAAATCATTCAAACAATAGAAAGCTGGGTTTCCTGTGCCATTTTGAGGTTTTTCAGTTTTTTTCTGGACCTAAACGTTCTGCAAGCCCTAGCCAAACCATATTACTTCGGAGTTTTGATTGAAAATGATTTGGAAAATGTTGAGAAATATACTTAATCAAAATTCATTTTTCATTTGTCTTGCTCTTGTAGATTTTTGACTAAAACAAAAGCAAAATTATGTACTGCTTTTGTATGAGTAAAACCCATGGATGTCATTTTTTCCTAATTTTCTCAAAAGTTTCTTAAAATAAAACACAAAAAATCCATGCCAAAAAAAATATGGAATTTCCCATGATGAATTGTGATGCAGACTTGTGAAAAATCAGTGACAAACTACCTGCAAGAAAATCCTAGGTCCAAACTTTACTGTATAATGGTATTTTTTGAATAGAAATAAAATTTGGAGGAAAAAATGATTCAATAAGTGAAAGAGTGATTTTTGCTGTTTGAAAATGATGTCAAAAATCAACATTTCTGGTTTTCCGAAAGGGTTTAAAAATTTTTTTGCTAGAATTTTGGCATGGTTCATTTCCCAGGTATTTGATTTCAAAAGTTTTTCCGTTTAGACTGGTATTCAGGCCAAAGAGCTCAAAATTGTTGAAGCTTGAATTTTTCTGTATGGTTTCAGGCGCCATAGGAGTCAAAGAGTTACAGCTAATTTACGTCATGCTTGACCATTAGTAAATCCGAGACTTCAAATGTAGTTTTCAAGACTTCATATTAACATTTCAAATCTCTGATCAACAGCTCTGACATTAAAAAAAAATTCAGTTAAAAATGTGATTTTGGACCTGTTATCATGAGTGATCGTGAAATATTTTTCAAGAGAAATCACTTGCCAACCACATCACTAAGACTTTAGTATCAGCTTCAAAATATTTATTTTAAAAATATAAATATTTTGAGTTGCCAGAGTTTTGATCATAATTGGCGCCGAGATTTGGAATTTCAAATGAAGCTGCCAAAACTCCAATCAAAACATTCGAGTTACTGGTCACGCGTGACATTTGTTCAATTATGAGATATATACATGTATGTACATGGAATTAAAATTGTCATTTACCAGACTGATTTTTTTCAGGATAAATCATGGAGGGTGCGTTATATGATAGCAGACAAGTTCACAGAAGTAAGTCTTAATCTATCTAAATGTCTTGTACCGAACTATAAATGTCTTATGCAGAACCTTAGATGTACTTGTCTAAGTAATTACTGGGTTGCCATGGTGGCAAACCAGTCTTAAAATGAGATCCGTTTTTCGGCGGTCAGGTACACCATAATTTCACACGTCATGATTGGTCAAGAACTTGTAAACAATGTCCAATGAAGTTGCCACACGACATCGAGGACGATGTATTTATAGTTTTTAGTGTTTTGTCGCCATTTATTCATTCGCTCATGGTTCGTGTAGTACTATTTTGTCTGTAGGCCTCTGTAGGCATGTTGCGTACTATTGTCTTTAGGTTTTTTAACACTACGCTTAAACTACTTACGAATACACACACACACCGTACACACGCCACACTAAAAGATGTTATTGAGTGATTTTGCAACGGGTTGGTCCACGTACTCAAAGAGAGAAGTGTTAGTATCTATGAGATATCTTTGAGAATCTATGAGCAAATATATCTATGAGGGAATAATTTTAGGAAAAAATGTGCAAGTTGTAGTTGGTCCATGACATAGTCTGTCCAATGAAGTTGTGTTATGTATTTGTGTACAAATATGATCGACAATTTTATAGAATTTGCCACATGATATCGAGCACGAGTGATTTATTGCTTTCGGTGTTTGGTGGCCATTAATTCTTTCGTTCAAGGTCGGTGGCCTACCATTGTCTTCAGCTTTTTTAACGGTATGCTTAAACTACTTACAAACACACGCGCCGTACGTGGTAGACACACACTAAAAGATGTTATTGAGCGATTTTGGAACGGGTTGGTCCACGTACTCAAAGAGAGAAGTCTGAGAATCTATGAGCTATCTTTGAGAATCTATGAGCAAACTACGGTATGAGAATCGTAGAACTAGACAAACTAGTCAAAATAGACTAAGAGAATCTATAAACTATCTAGCTATGATCAAACTAGATCTTACCAGATCTCAGATACAAAAAAATGTACTGAGACAAACTACAGAACGAGAGACAAACTACAAAACGAGTGACAAACAAAGCTTTGATGAAAGCTGACTCCAAGAACTTGTAGAAGTCAGACGAGCTGATAGTGATCTACAAGAAAGCAAACTGCCAAGACTCCTTGTTGAATATTTCCATTTATGAAAATACAGAAGAAGAAAAAAACTGAGGGAAAAACAAATTACCAGTTAAACACATTTTGGCTAAGAGTATTTACATTGATAAAACGTTTGTTTTGCAGTGAACAGTTTCGATACTGAAATAGATATGTTTATTTCATCAGCTAGTCTTGAAAGGTACGCTAGTAGGTCAAGAAGAAATCTAATACCCGTTGTCGAGTTAGTAACGCAACACTAATGCCTTACTAGAATTTAAAATGTTTTTAATAAATGGGGACTTTGAACCCAAAAGGAACACTTTGGTGTGAAATAATAAAGAGTATATAGGATTGGCGAGTGGGCGAGCTCTTGCACCGGCAACCCAGTGAACGCTCCAAGAGCGTCTAGTTGATATTTTGTGTGTGTGTGTGTGCGTGTGCGTGTGCGTGTGCGTGTGCATGCACCTATGGCATATTCGTGGATATGACTTGCTGGAATTAACTTTTATGCTTAACAAAAAAAAGCTGCAAATGTCTAACAGAACCATTTTTATGTAATTCTTAATACCATGTCTAGCTTAGGCCTCCTGTCTTTCTAGAGTAGAAAAATGAAATAAAAAATGAGGGGCACCAAATTTATTGAGAAAATATAATTTTTCAAAGATGGGGCTTGTGGCCATCTTGTTGAAGTAAGCAAACTGAATTCCCTTATTTTACAATTATGTCCTCAACATATTCGATATTTACCAAATTTAAGACTGAAAATGGTATATAAAGCAAAAGTCAGACTTCAATTTATTCTCCATGGAGAAAGGTTAGAAAGCCACAATAAGCAAAATAAGATAATTCTTAAGTGGTCAAAGTCGTCTTAAATCTTAAATAGAAGTTCAAACATCATTTTAAGCTTACAGAATAAACTCATTCACAGTTCCCTGCGCCATCTTGGAAGGTAGCCGGACCTTTAAATTTGCATTGAAATAAAACAAACAGTGACCTTGCAATGATAGAGACGTGAAAATTTTAAGGTGTTGAAAAAGGTCTCTAAAATCAAAAAGTAAATTTCGTATACCCTTTCTAAGCATAGAGAAGATAAAGTAACACAATTGATAATCAGTTCAATATCAATCTGCTAACATGTTAGTGAGTGAGTGCGTTGGCATATTCAGACCCTTCACAATAACTCATTTAACAAGTTAAAAAGCAATTAGACTAGAGATTACCCAGAATGATTTGGTGCTTGCATTCCAGTAATATGTTTAATGTTTTGTGTGTGTGTTTTTTAGTTACAAAAAGCAGTTGGACCAGAGATTACCCAGAATGATTTGGTGCTTGCATTCCAGTTATTACTGAAGGATTGTGAAGCTGAGGTCAGGGCTGCTGCAGCAGGGAAAGTTAAAGGTACTCATTATAAGCCATACTAATCTTCTCAGTTGAGCTTGGAACGACTGAAGTTTTGTCACAAACTTTTTTTGTTGAAAAGTGCATGTTGTTAGGGGCAACGTCAAAAGTATTCAATAGGAATCAAGCATGATACCGATGTCACCACGGTGGTAATTAAGCTCATGAATTTTCCCCACACTTTCCCACACTTTCCCACACTATGAGGTTCAATACTTTTGATGTTGCCCCTGACAAAATTTCAAAACTTCAATGACAAAACTTTGTGACAAAACTTCGGCCATTCCAAGCTCAACTGAGAAGCGTAGTACATTACAACCATGTTCACCATCATAAAACCTAAAAGTCATGAAATGCAACCATTTATGATTATTGTTTTACAACTTTTTAGATTTCTGTGAGAGTTTGTCAGCAGAGATCAGAGAAAATGTTCTGATGACCAATATTCTTCCATGTGTAAAGGTAAATGATATGAATAGAATAACTACCATGAAATCAAGGTATAAAATGCTCTCATTGGCTAGAGAGGGTTTTAAATCATGATATACCCGGTAAACATGGAATTTTGGATGCTCTGAAGCTTTCACTGAGAGTGTGGTCCATTAAGTACATGCGTTGTCCTAAATTGGGCTCCCTGTGATTTCTAATTTGACCTTATCTCAAAGCAAGTCAAGAAATGTCTTACAAAGAATGAAACCAAATAGGCTTTACCCTCCCCACTTTGTCTGACTGCTATATTTAACACATAAACAGCTATGGTATAAATTATCTTATTCATTCCAGGATTTAGTAGTTGATCCCAACCAACATGTTAAATCAGCATTAGCATCTGTCATCATGGGACTATCTCCACTCCTAGGAAAAGAAAAGTAAGTTACTTGTCATCATTAGCAATTGTGGTCTGTCAATATCTGTCAATTCAATGATTGACAATCTTTCTTTTGTTCTCTTTATTTAACAGTACTATAGAACATCTCCTTCCTCTCTTCTTAACCATGCTTAAAGATGAGGTAAGTCACTACCTTAACAACATGGGAATTAAGGATGGTGTAGTGGCAGTGTAACTTGCCTTTCATCTATGGGGTCTTGTGTTGGATTCTTGGACTTGACATCACATTTGAGTAGAGTATGTTGGGTCTCTTCCTTGATTCAAGAGTTATTTAACTCTGGGTTGTCTGGTTTTGCTCACAAATAGCCCAATTTAGATAAAAGTGAAAATAAAATCGGAACAAATCGACTTTGATTTTTTTTTTGATTCAAGGGCGAGATAGTGTCCCCCATAATGTAAACAAGCAAAATAATCCATAAAAAATGCATTACAATTTTTTTTTCGTGCATTCCTTTAATTTCATATTTAATAGACCCTTTTCTAATATGGCATCTATGATGTCAAATGGGGAGAATGAGAATGTCCCGGATGTCGAAACCCAATGATTTCCACAAGCAGCATCCAGGACTAGAATACCCCGGATTTCAAAACACAATCATTATCACTCATAACATCCAGGATGCCATATACATTTGAAAAGGGTCTATTCCCTAATGGTATTTAAATGTATAAATACTTTTACAAGGGATGAAAGTCCAACCCCCATCTTGAAAACACAACACACTTTTAACACCAGCCTGCCCGGCCAACATCATGGGACTTTTATCAATAGTTTTATAAGAGTGAGCGAGCAGGGCTGTACAGGTCATATCATAAAAAACTTACTAGTCCATTGCCTAGTATCTGAAAAAAGTTAGTGTAAAGCACTGTTATCATGCTATCAAGGCAATTGGCCTTTTCGGAATTCATGAGGGGACTGGGAAGGAGTCTAAAAATATTATTATTATTAAAAAACAAACTCCATCACATGAACGACCACACTAAAATTATTAAATTTACCAAGTTTTAGATTGTTTGGGCAAATACTAACTGATTTACAGGCTTTAAACACATTGTAAAAATAAGAGAGAATGTATGGTTTTTGGGGATGCTGTTCTCAAACCCCATACATTCTATCTTATTTTTGCGACTTTTAAAAGCTTGCCACTCAGTAAGTATTCATCCAAACATGCTCAAACTCGGTAATAATTCTAATATCAGTATGATCTTTTTTGTGAAGGGATCATTTCTTAATTAGATTAATATTTTCACTCGGGCCCAGTCCCCTCAAGAATTCTGGAAAGGCCTATAGAATGTAGCTGGTCAACAACAGGTTGAATGATATGTTTTCTGTTGTAGTTTCCTGAAGTTCGCCTCAATATCATTTCTAATTTGGATTGTGTAAATCAAGGTAAGAGCAGACGTGAGATAAATACATCATGAATCAGTATATTTATTAGATCTGTGCTTAAGTGAGACATTTTGCATGCTGGGACATCCAACTGTGCTTTATCTGTCCAACAATCCTGATTGGTTGATCAGAGATCTCTCTTTAATTCCTATTATTCATTCATTTACTAGTAATTGGAGTACACCAACTTTCACAGTCATTACTACCAGCCATTGTAGAACTAGCAGAGGACACTAAGTGGCGTGTCAGGCTTGCTATCATAGAATATATGCCACTACTTGCTGGTCAACTGGGTGTGGAATTCTTTGATGAGAAACTCAACAATCTGTGCATGACTTGGCTGGTTGACCATGTGTGTGCAATACGTGAAGCAGCTGCACTCAACTTAAAAAATCTTGTCGAAAAATTTGGAACAGAATGGGCTCAGGTATGATAAACCCAGAAATATTGATAGTGATAGACCCTTCTGTTTGTAAATGGTTACAGTGAGGACACTCAAACCATGAACACTTTGAGGTTTTTTCATACTTTTTTCCTCCTTTATCCCTTGTGTGAATTGATTGGAAATATGATTTATTTTGAACAATAAGATTATTTGAGTTCAGTGCTTCATTTTCAGAAGGTTTGAAGCAGTAGAAAGTTCATAAAATAAAAAATATAAAAACATCAAGTGTTCATGGTTCGAGTGTCCTCACTGTAATACATATCTTATGTGTAGAACTTTGTGCATTGATATTGAATTCCACTTGAATTGAATTCAACAGGCAAAAGTGATACCAAAAGTGCTTGCTATGGCTAGAGAACCCAACTATCTTCACCGCCTCACAACACTACATTCTGTCAGTGTAAGTAACATTGCTAACATCTTTCAGTCTTGTTTATCCATGCATTTCATTCATTCAATGAGAACAAAGGTGATGGTGATGCTGTTGATATAATGATATGCTGATAATAATAATATCTTTATTATCTGATAAAATACATATCATTTTGTTTCCAAGAACCTCATTACCAGTAAACCTGGTGATTTCGCCGAAGGAATTAGCCAATCAGCGAACATTTTATTTGTAGCTCGCTCAAAATCACGAAATTAAAGTGTCCAAAATCTCGAAACGGCGATGTTAGTGAACAGCATCCACCAACAATGAGTTTGGGCTACCTGTGAACAAGTTTGTTTTGTAGGCTTTTAGCGACAAAAATAGTGAAGATCATGCACTTTCAAGTACAAGCACCAAACTTGGCACTGATGTTTGTGGGGGCATGCTGTAAAGATTTAGGAATGGGTGCCAAAATATGGATTAATTTGTAAACTGACTGTCCAGACAATGACATCATCAGTTGCTGATTTCCATATTTGGAAAACTTTAGATGTCTCTGCAACAAAAAGAGATGTAAAAAAACTGTACTTTTTTAAACAGCACTTCCATGTTAGTGCTAAAACTTGAAGGAATTAGGTTTATCCATCTAGTCCAGAGTGCGGCGTGCCTCCCCCCAGCCACCTTTTTTTGGCACCCACCCCTAAATTTGTTTAGTATGCATATGCCTCAACAAACAATTGTGCCAAGTTTGGTGCTTGTACTCAAAAGTGCACGATCTTTTTGCTAACAGACCTCATTAGTAGTTCATTTGGTTAATGCGTGGCCTTCGTAACTAGAGGTTCGCAGTCGATCCTCAGGATGTCCACGTTTGTTTCGACTTCTCTCTAATCTGTGTAGCTTCAGCTTTGAATACTCTTATTGATAGTGATTCATGGTTATTTTGTATGATTGTCTCTGCAGGTTCTTGCAGAAGTTTGTGGTCCAGAGAATGCGGTTAATCTCATGTTACCAGTTGTCCTCAATCTATCCAAGGACACTGTTGCTAATGTTCGTTTCAATGTCGCTAAAACTCTACAGAAAATTGGCCCACTGATGGATGCATCGTAAGTGTATTGATTATCAGTCTCTGGGAACTCATTTATCATTCAAACCAGTTCAAATGTACCCTGCTTGGGGCAGAGGTTTCCTTATTTTGTTCCTCTAATGAGAAGGAAAGAAAACCTCTGCATGGATATGCTCAATATTCTGTCAAGCATGCGCCAAAATGCAACGTCATCAGAACGTCACTTCTGATAAAGTGGCGACTCAGACCCCTGACTCAGACCATGCCAGCAGATAAAGTAAACAGCCTCGTAAATAGTCAGTGGCTATTTTATATTGTGACATGCGTAATAATTCAAACTGCTTTTAACAGATTTAAAACTGGTTGTGACTGAGTTTATCTATTCCTCCAGAGTTTCTGATGGCTTCGAGCAGATATCCGTGCAGAGGTTTCTTTCCTTCTCATTAGAGGAGAGAACTTAGGAAACCTCTGCCAAGCAGGGTAGTTTGAATGCAACTCTAAATAATAACATGTTTATTAAAGACTGTTGTGCTTTATTTCAGGACTATTCAAGGACAGATCAAGCCATGTCTCGACAAACTGAATGCTGATTCCGATGTTGATGTCAAATATTTTGCTCAGGAAGCATTAACAGGTACTAAAATTGTCAACTGGTAGTACAGGCACAGGCACACACACACACACACACACACACACACACACACACACACACACACACACACACACACACACACACACACACACACACACACACACACACACACACACACACACACACACACACACACACATACATACACATTATTTCAAGATTACCTACTTTAGACCAAAATCATTTGGAATTTGAAAATCACACCATAGACTATATCACGAGTCCTGTCGCAGCAATGCATTCTGGGACTGTTAACTCAATCAAATAGTGCCAGTCCACAACGTAAGTTATGGATGAACCCCAGAATATTGGGGTGAATTTTTTCGATTTCCCCAGAGTCCTACCAGTGCCAGGCACTCCCCAAAAACAGACTGACACAGTCAAACAGACACACAAATAGAAGAAGATATAATTTTTGTACCAATTAAGTTGTCTTTTTTATAGCATTCTAGTTCAATTCAGCAATACTACAGAGAAGATTCCTTATGCAGTACTCCCATACAAGAACAAATCTGTTTGTCAGGGATGTGACTACTCAAGTTAGACAAGTCTTCAGATACAACAAACTTCATCAAGTATTCAGAAAATGAAGCTAAAGTCACTGTTGTTTATTGCCTGACAAACTTTAGTTAGAAAGTTCTTTTACTAAACAATGCTAGAGTAATAATTGTCCTCTCCCCTCTGTACACTGTGCAATTCTAACTCCCAATTTCTCCCATGGATAAATTTTTTCCAGTTTTGTTTCAACCCCATAGATCTATCTTGAAATTTTACTTTAGAGTTATTGCATTTGTGAAAATATGATATCAACATCCTGGTATAGAGTGAAAACACTTAACCCATGAAATAGATATTAGACAAATACACTTTAGTAGACCCTAATTCCATTGTTTTCTTTTGTGCCTATTTGACTATTACACTTTGACAAGCAATTTTTATTTCATGGGTTAAGTGACTTCACTCTAGTACAAACACTAAAAGTGTGCAATATGAATAGTAGTAAATGATGTTTTATGCTATTTCTATTGTTTTCTATTGTTTAATCAGTACTATTTAGTACTAAATAGTTATAATTTTTGCACGCTTTTATTGTTTCTTTAAATCAAAACTTTTCAATGCAAATGTGTATAAATTATTATATATGCTTTATTGGGTTGATGGATTTGTTTCTGTAATTTTGATGACTCATCTAGTAAATACTTGTATTCTCTTAAATCAAAGTATGTCATTTTATAGCCAGAGAAAACAACTGATTCTCATTGATTTCACTCCACCCCCACCCCACAGAGGTGTGTCTTAAAGGTGAGTGAAAGTGAGGAGAGGTGCTTTCTCATGCTATTTTCTCATTTTATGAAGCTACAATAAGTTCATATAAACATTGTGTTCAATTAACATAGTAGTTGTGGTTGGTGTATGGGGGGGGGGGGTGTTCAATTAACATAGTAGTTGTGGTTGATGTATGGGGGGGGTGTTCAATTAACATAGTAGTTGTGGTTGATGTATGGGGGGGGTGTTCAGTTAACATAGTAGTTGTGGTTGATGTATTGGGGGGGGGGGGGGGGGGCTTCTCCATCCTTTCCTTTCTTATTCTTGATTTATCAGTATTTTTACGAATTTCATTGTCCAGGCCAAACCAGGGTCTTATATAAGATCCAATCTGGAGGATCCAATCACATCCTGGAGCATCCAATCGTATTCTGGAGGATATGATTGGATTCTCCAGAATATGATTGGATCATCCAGGATATGATTGGATTCTCCAGAAGGGCAGTTTAATGGTTGGGATTATGCTACCATCCTTCAGACGGACCATATATAATATTTATGACTACGTGTTGGTCGAACAAATTGGCTGACCTGATGATATTAACAATACACTGTCAATATATATGGGGTGGTATCCCCACGTGCCCCCTCCGTACGCCAGTGTGTCTACCGCATTTGCAAATCCTGTATTTTTCTGACTGTATCATGCATGTTCGTAGAGTGATAAGCATTTTATTCTTCTACGTAGTATCAATCATTCTTTTTACTTTCACGTATAGTCCTTTTTCTGTTGAGTTGCACAGTTATAAAAATGCAAGAATATATTCAAGCAAATGTAAATGCACAAGAATATATTCAAGCAAAAACAGGTATTCGGACCCAAGCTAAGGAAGGAGGGAGGGTGGTTAGGGAGGGGGGGAGGGGTTGTTTAAGATATGTGTATTTTTTTACTGCATAATGAATGGTATGATGGCATGGCAAGTGTGTGTAAACCATCATCCCCATGGGGTTGAGAGGAGGGGATTTGGTTTGTTTGTTGTGTGGGACAGAATGGAAGAGACACGACATGGTCTGTGTGTGTGTAAACCATCATCTACATGGGTGGGGGGAGGGGCAAGGAGTTTGTTTGCTGTGTGGAACAAGAGAGAAGAGATGGCTAGTGTTTGTGTAAACCATCTTCTACATATAGGGTTGGAGGGGGGAAGGAGTTTGTTTGTTGTTTGGGGCAAGAGGGAAGAGCTAGAGATAAGAGATGTCTATGTGCGTGTAAACATGTTCACATATAGGTTCTGTCTGAGAGATGAAGGAGCAAGCGCGCGCTTCAAACGGCTTTTTCTTTCAAACTTTTTCTTCGTTTTTGGATCTTTTTTTTGACTTTGTTATGGTAAAAAACAAATTTCCGATAGTTTTGCGTGGTATGTTCTCTTATTTATAAAGTCAAAAGTTGGTGAAAATTAGTTATGTACCCACTCGGCTACGCCTCGTAAGTATATAACATTTTGACGTCATATCGTGGTAAATTAAATTTTCGATGGTTTAGAGTGCTAAGCAGTGCTCAGCTACATTAACTTTCGGTTGCTATGCGACCGAACCCAATGATCTGTTTAATATTTACGTTTGGAATACGACGCCATTACTGCGATTCTCAATATTCTGCGAACTCTGACATTTCAACGCATTGTTGTTAAATTCGTTTTTCGCTGCCGTCAATCAAAACTAATAAGTCGGTACCTTTGAAATTTATGACTGGCGGCAGTGAAAAACCAAAATTCCAACGGGCAACTCGCAACTACAGAGTTCGCAGAATATTGAGAATCGCAGTAACGCTCGACGGCATATCAAAACTGAAAGAGTATCGTATCGTGGGTGTTTTAAACTTTTTCAATACATAATTTAGACCGAATATGTTCTATGGGATTTATTTATGTAACCATAAACCAGGAACCACAAGCCTATAATAGAATTCGTCGACCAGTTAGATCGATCAGAGCTTCAATAATATTGTTATGGAATTCCCGTGGAGTTCTTACGATAAGTATACATGTTGGAAATCAAGGTAATTTATGAATATTTCCCGTCAAAAGTAAACTAAATCATAGTATTAAATTGAATTAATTTTACAGCGAGTTTTAATGCCTCCTTTTGCAAAAAACCAAAACACTTCACTTTCCGCTATTATAAATCAATCTTTTACATGTAATGTGTATTAGAATGATTACAATAAACCGGTGAAATATATAATGGTAATAGAACTGAGTGGAGTGCAATTTGGGCTGAAATCGCAAGAGTGATTACAAAATTGCACGACCGCGCAGCGGGAGTGCAATTTGTTAATCACGAGTGTGATTTCTGCCCAAAATTGCAAGACACTCAGTTCTATTACCTATTAATCATTTCCATTTTGAAACTTAATATATTCAAATACTCAACAGTTATATGTAGCTTCAAAAGTGATTGTTTGACAAAATGATGCAATTAATGATTCAAAATAGTGCAATTAATGCTTAAATCGCACACTTTGTAGCCAATCAGATTGCAGGATTTGCTAATGATTTCAAAATGGATATGATTAATAGTAAAATAGACCTTATACCATTTCATAGTGGACCTTATTCCATTGTTTTCTTTTGTCTATTAGACTAATCTATTATTTAATTTTATTTCACAGCCGGTTTGGAAGTGTCTTTATCATTACGATTTAATTCGTTTTCACTGTTTACGAACTGGTTATTAAAAAGCGTAGATACTTTCTAACTGAGAAAAAGCATTATCTCAAATATAACTATATTCAAAACCATCTGTGAAACCATGAGACGATGCATATCCCCCCAAAGTGTTCAGTTAATTTTTATTCTAATTATCTGCAAAAATGTCATCTTAGTGGGAGCAATGTGAGGGTAGAAGGATGTGTATTTTCTGGAAGGAGGAGCAGTTACTGAACAGGCTTTACCAAAGTCTATCAGATACCCTCTGTGATTTGATACAACAATGTTACACAATGAAGAAACCCTTTTTTGTGCATATAATGTAAGGCATCAGCTACATTATAGCGGAGCTCCCGCGCAGTCAAAGGCCCGCACGAGTGGAGCACCATACTTAAGAAAAAAGGTAACCCATCGAGTTGATTTTTCATGGCTTGATTACGTCATTCTATTGTCCATACATACATACATACATACATACATACATACATACATACATACATACATACATACATACATACATACATACATACATACATACATACATACATACATACATACATACATACATACATACATACATACATACATACATACATACATACATACATACATACATACATACATACATACATACATACATACATACATACATACATACATACATACATACATACATACATACATACATACATACATACATACATACATACATACATACATACATACATACATACATACATACATACATACATACATACATACATACATACATACATACATACATACATACATACATACATACATACATACATACATACATACATACATACATACATACATACATACATACATACATACATACATACATACATACATACATACATACATACATACATACATACATACATACATACATACATACATACATACATACATACATACATACATACATACATACATACATACATACATACATACATACATACATACATACATTACTCACAAATGCACAGAAAAAATTGCAATAATGTAGTCAAAGATGGATCAAGAAGTATTTTTTCTTATTTTTGCAATGCGAAAAATACGTTTAATCGAAGTCATGTTTGTCTTAAAGTGAACAAAAACAATTTTTCGACTTTAGCGACTTGCTAAAGAAGATTTAGCGAGGGAAGATTCTTAATCTTACGATGAATTTTCGTGACTGAAACTTCAGTGAGAGAAAAAGTGGCCTGTAGACCAGAAAAAAACTGATTATACTGCAAGAATAATTTTCAGTTCCGTAGAAAACACTTCATAGGAGGTAAATTAATTAATGTTAACTAATATGTCGTAAAAAAATCGACAAAAAAATGTGTAAACTAGCTGTAGAAAGTCTCGACAAGCCAAGGACGTTGATTTGGCAAACATTGTCAGAAAAACTAGGTTAGTTTGTCGTTTTTACTGCATTTTACATTTTTATCATCTTTTTTCCCATTACTTGTGAACCAGAAAAGCGATATTTGAAGCTTTGAAGTTTTGTTTTTGATCCCATTTCAAGAATAAAGGCTAAGACTTAGTAAAATTAAAGACTTTAGCTTACTTCTTTTGAAAAAATATATTTGACGGCCAGCGAGCCTCACGCGAAGAATTCTGATGTCAAAACAAGATTCCATATCAGTCATGATCATATCCCGGGGGGGGGGGGGACTCCCTTATAAAAGGGAGCGGGGGTCCTCGTCGGAAATTCTGAAAATGACCCCTAAAAGGGACCTGTATTTTGAGATGATGGGCGTGGCAGTGATGAAATTTCACCCCTAAGAGGGACCAATCAATAACGTATCATTTTGGTTCGGTTTCTCGATTTTATTTGTATTTTGATACTAGCATCAAACGCCATCTGCTCGTATGAGCTTATGACGACGTCTTTGAAAAGAAGCATTGTTGTTGGTCTTATACCCTAAGCGGGACCACAAAACTCAGCTGGTGGGCATTCTCGTCATTATCACCCTAAGCGGGACCAAAACACTGATTTCAAACCCTAAAAGGGAAGACGAGGACCCCCGCCCCCTTTTATAAGGTAGTCCCCCCCCCCCCCCCCCCCCCCGGGATCATATGGATATTTTGACATTTTTATAGATAAGTTATTTTAATGTTGAATGAAATATGAAAAAGGAATACATATTACACCAAATATTCGCTATTTATCGGGCTTTTCGAGCTATTATTATTACACAATCGCAAAAATGATGAGCTTGTTTTTTTTTTGTAAGATATTTCGCTCGATAATAAAGTTAAGAATAAATCTGAAAAAACTTTTCAAAGACCAATTACTAACAAAGAAAATTATTATCTTGCATTAATGAATATGTCTCTTGTTGCATGTGAAGTTCAAGTGAATGTAAGCTTAAGCTTATCAGTAATATTTTTCGACAAATTTCAGTGTAGTTCACTTTCCACCCAAAAAAATCTTATATCTTTACATTTGCTGAATAAAATCCTTTGTTCTATACATATATGTGTTCATATATTCTATAATCTATTATTTTTTTCCGAATTGAAACGTTTTCTAATGCTTTTGAAGGCTTAAAATAATGGTTTTTCTTTCAGTTTTTCCTTCTGGGTTCTGGTTCTGGGTTCTGGTTCTGGAAGTGGTCACGCTGTAACCGGCGTTATTCCGCGTCACATAATTGTCACGTTTTTAGCACTATATATACTATTTTTGGGAGCTCCGCTTTTAGGCAGTGCCTAAATCTATATATTATGATATTATGATCCACTTTTTTTCCCAAGTTTGTATACATTTTGTAGAAGTTTGTTTATAGTGAGTGAAGAACCTGCTTCTCCAACAAACTCCATAATTACTGAATAAGGTTTATTCTCTAGTTGCACCCCTAAAACTGTTGGACTATTTGGGTGGACAAGGGTCTGCATAATCTGTACTTCTTTTTTGAGGTCAGGAATATCTACACCAGCCGATCTGCTTCTCAACAACTTGAATGTCAAGTCTCTTATATGTTTTAGAAAACATTTGCCATAGGACCCTTCTCCAAGACAAATTGTATTCTCTATGGGAACAAGCTCATCTGTATTTATATTATTAGCTCCATATTCTGTTATGGGAGTCTTATTTGTTTGCTTTACCTGTAAATACATTGTAAACATTGTTAGACAAATTTTTATTCTTTTCATAGCCTGCAAATAATTAACATTATCATTCAAATTATTTTCTCCGTCATTTTGATTGGCCGAGAGAACTGCAAATAACTGCCTACAAATAACGGTCTGCTCATGCGCATTACGGTACAAAGCCATTTTGCTGCAAATAACGGTCTGCTCATGCGCAGTAACGTTGCATTTGACAATGGCTCGCTTCCCTGAAAAAATGAACTGACTTCTTTATACTTAAAGATTAAGTTATTTACATTTACAATTAACTATATCATTTTTGTATAAGATTATAATTTTACACCCCAGTGCTTTAACAATTGTGTTGCTGTTTTTTATTCCCTATAGTAAATTAGAAGAAAGACTGTCTTTCTTAATATCTTCTATGGTTGGGGACTTTAAGTTATTATTTACAAATTATTGCTGCTCCCACCTCTGTAAAATTTCTTTCAGGACTGTTTTTTTTTTGTAAAACTTTGCTTTGAACAGATGCCAAACAGTCCATATATTATCCAATATTTGTTTGCACGCAGACATGAAGTTAATATTTGACTATGTGTCTTCATATATTGTTCATGATTAGACTGAGTATGGGAATATTTTGCTTTTGTTTTCAGACGATCAAGCTTTTTTACTTCATCTATTGGTCCCAACACGGTAGCAACAGCAACTGCAAGACAGGTCATTAAGATTGGCTCAGATGGAACTTGTTCTTCAGGCTTGTCTTTGGGCTGATAACTGTTTCCTGGAGGTGATGACGAGTCTGTACAACTAGTACCTACTGAGAGGACTTCATTCATTTGGTAGTCAGCTTCCTCAATAATTTGAGTTACATCATCTTCATCCAAGCGAGCAACTTCTTCATCTCCTGAAATAGGTGTCATTTGGATAACAACCTCATCCTCACTCTCTTTGTCATCCCAACCATCATTATTGTCATCCTCAATATAAATAAGATCACTTGGGCTGGTATCTGGGTCATGCAAATCAGATACAGCGAGTTGGGGTACATCTTGACTGTCAGCATGGAGAAACCCTGTTGATACCTTGGTCACTTTGCTTGGGTCATCGGCATTCTCAGGAAGATATAGATATTGTGCAGGAATGTAAATATCTTCATCTAAGCACTTCAACCAACATGATTTCAGGTAGGCCTCTGTTTTTATATTACTGGACCTAAATTGATGTAGTAAGGGTCCTTCTATTCTGGAACTGGGCTGTGATTTTGAATCATGGAAAATAATATTCCTGCCATCAAACTCCCACCATTTCCCTTCAGAACCAGGACAGAGAAAATCTGAAATTCGTTCAAGATGAACTTGCCATTGTTTTGGGTACTTTAGTAAAATATAGGAAGGTATCAGAGTATCAAGGAATTGTGGAAGACTGGCTGCCATTCTTTGAATTTTGTCCTTTTCTTCTGAACTTCCACGTCATGGCATGGCCTCTCCTAATGAGATACCAGCCCATTTATCGAAAACAGGATTTAGTTCTTTAAATAGTTCTCTTGCAGCTGCTATTGCTAGTTTTTTTAATGGCTTCTTCATGCTTTTTGCTTTGCCAATATTTGAATTTAATTCAGCTGCTACTCTAAAAGGGTTTTCTTTTGCTTTGCTTTTCAGGGCCAGACTCTTTACTAGAAACAAAGCATGGATTGGAGCATAGTTTTGATAGCAGCCTTTGCAGTTTGCAAATGTGTGCTCGTTCTTCCTTGCCTCAAGTGAGTCCAAACCACCGCTCACACGAGAACTAAGTGAAGAATTTGGTCTTCTCTGCCTTTTTCTTCGGATTCCATTTCCTCACTACAGCCTCAAGAGCCAAGAACCGTTTGTTGAAGGTGTTAAAATCAATTTTAAAACCATCTTGGTGGTCAACAAAGACTTGACAAAAACCTTGGAACCTTGCTTCGACCTCTTGTGATTTTGGAGGGATCGTAATTCTCTTTCACAAAACATTTGCCTTTCTTTGCTGAATAGATAGCGGCAACTTTTGCAAAACCACAGGTAGTAGGAGAACAAAAGCCTCCTGACCTTTCAAATTGTATAAATTTTATGGAATACGGAATTGAGAACTATTATTACAGAGCTAGTACATGGCGCCTTTCGTGTAGAAATAATTTTGAAAATCGCGCCAAAATGGTCTTGTGACGTGTTTTATCTTCTAGTACGGTGGCCCATAAGTGCAAAACACAACACACGCATTGAAAACACAAAACACTTATCTGAAAACACAACACACACAGTGAAAACACAAAACACTTATGGTTGAGGATGGTTGAGGATGGTTGAGGATGGCTAAGGAGTGTTGAGGATGGCTGAGGATGGTTGAGGATGGTTTAGGATGGCTAAGGACCGTTAAGGAGCGTTGAGGACGAGTAATGATGGTTAATGACTGTGGAGGATGGTAGGGGAATATATGGCGGTCATAAGCATGGGAGACTATATGGTTGGTTAACATGAAGTATATACCAACAGAATGTATTGTGTTTTCACTGTGTGTGTGTGTGTTGTGTTTCCAAATGAGTGTTTTGTGGTTTCACTTTGTCTGTTGTGTTTTAAGATACGTAACTTGTGTGTTCGATGTGTGTGTTGTGTTTTCAGATAAGTGTTTTGTGTTTTCACTGTTTGTGTTGTGTTTTCAGATAAGTGTTTGGTGTTTTCAATGTGTGTGTTGTGTTTTGCACTTATGGGCCACCGTATTCTTATCTGTACTATGATTAGTAGCGGAGCAGGATGTCGAAATATGTTTTTTGGTGAAAATCTGTGGCACACGTACCAATAGTTAGGAACAACAACAACATCGTATTTTCTTCACTGACTTTATTCACATTCAAATCTAACATTATTGCGAGAGTAGCAGGATAAATACCTGACTTAAAGCTCACCCTTTCGGTTTGCTTGCTTTAAAGTAGTCCTTGTGCGTTAAAACTAGAGAAATGTTCCATCAACAGGTCAAAAACAGAAATTTAAACGAAAACAACTCATTCGTCCGCCATTTTGAAAAAGTGTTTTGAATCCATTAAAATAAACCATACATGAAGTAGCTGCCTATTTTTAACGGCAACCGCTGATCAAATCCACTACTATGTCGGCGCAACTTTCAACATGGCTCCAGTTATGTAAGGATTTGATATTTTGATCGCGCATTACACTTCAATGAAAATCGATCGAATTAATAATCAAATATGAGATACACTAGGGATATATCTATGCATTTGCAATGAGGATGGATGACAAACGTACGTATTTTAACTTTTATAGCACATTTTTACGTAGATTTGCTACTTTGAAGCCAAAATGTTATTTTTCACCCTCAAAGAAATGGTATGATGATTCATCCTCTTTGTAAAAGGATGTCAAATATATTAGAGTATAACACAAGTTAATATGGAAAGTATCTAATTAGGTTTGGTTATGATGCAAAGGCATCCAATGTGGCATACTGAAAGTGTCACAATCTTACGTATATATCTGATCACGTGATCACTCTACAACATAACCAACACTGTACATTAATGCATCTATCCATTAAACATGACCTTACTCTGAAAAATACATTCTATTAGTGTTCCCCTTTTTTTTAAATAATTTTTTAAATGAGTTTTTGCGATTTTTTATGGTTTGACCCGGGCCTTAACGTACTTGAGTACTTATTTACCACGATATGACGTCAAAAGTTTGCTCCTTGCGCGAGCTATTCGTCATCCTATCGGTATGTCCTCTTATTTACCACGGCTCTCGACCAATCAGCGCGCGAGAAATTTCACAGCTATGGTAAAATAGCCAGTAATGCAAAAAACGTCGCCGAATACAATAAGGACAAAGAATAAAAATTCTGAAGGAATATTGATGAAGGATTGGTTATATTTTACCATTTAAATGAATATTTATCGTTTTTAAGAAAAAATCAGCTTTTTTTGTCATCTAAATAAAGCATTTTTTTAAATCAGATGTCGCGCCGCCGTGCCCTAAAGGTCAAGATGAGGAGTAACTTATCACGCGTACGTAATGCAACGCTATTTGTTAGCGGGAAAATCCGAGAAAGATGCGGCTTTATTATACTACTAATCTATTTTCCAAAATACAAATCTCTTTTTTTTGAAAGCTATTGTATTTAACAATTAGTCCTCGAGTCCGAATGGTCTACGAGTCAATAGCCCATTAGGCCGAATGGGCTATTGACTCGTAGGCCATGAGGGCGAGAGGTCTAATTGTTTTAGTAAAAACTTACTATCAGGTCCTATAAAAGGATGCAAAAAGTTTTGGATTTTGCTTTAAATATATATTTTTTGGTTTTCAAAACCGGCGCTTTTCGCTACTAGAGGTCTATCACTAATAGCCCCCTAGTAGCTCAGCCAATCACAGGGCTCGATTGGTGATAGACCATTAGTAGGTTTTTTCTAATGTTAGTAAGTCGTACGCTCAGAGCTTGTGAACACGACAGGTGACCCAGTGCACGCTCCAGGAGAGCCTTGTTTTGAAAGAAAATTGTGTGCCAGTGGTTCTCACAAGTAGTTGCGCAATACCAAACCATTATTATCATTACTCAGTTTTCTTTTCTGTCTGAAATCATATATATAATTCATGCGACTTTCGTCCGAAAAAAACAATAGCTTGGAACCAGCCTCTCTTGGCTTGAAATTCAAATCCAAATTCGAATTTCACGTGCCGAATCTAAATACAAATTGTGATGAAAAGGTAAATTTTACACCGTAAAAAATAAGAAAGATCACTTACTGACGTTTCGGACGCTAGTCCTTCGTCGGAGTCTAGTCCTTACTCCGACGAAGGACTAGCGTCCGAAACGTCAGTAAGTGATCTTTCTTATTTTTTTACGGTGTAAAATTTACCTTTTTATCACAATTGTTCATTACAAACACCAACGCAGCCCACACTAGCTTACCGCTAGTTAACAAACTAAATAAAAAAATAATTTTTTTTTTTTAGTGTGGGTCTACCACGAATGGCGTATGCTTTTGTGTGTATTTTGAGCGTCCCCGAAGCAAAATAACTCGCCATAATTATCTTCAATTTGATCACAACCTTCTACAAGTCCAAATCTGAAAAATGGCGTTGTGTCGCAGGCACATCACCCTCGTGACTTGCATCGTTTTCATGCATCATTCAAAAACGTGGTATACACATTCTCGATAGATATATAGCCCAAACCTAGACTCGGCCCGGCCTAGAGGCCTGGGCACGAGTAATGAGGAACCTATTTTTTAATTCATTTGCATTAGATTTGGCAAATGTGAAATTCGACGTCTAAACCAGGCCTAACTTTTATAAACCTTAGTAGAAACCCAAGACACACAAATCCGGCTGCAGTTATTGCAAGAACAAGAGCTCAAAACACCAACGCATCGTTATCCATTGCCGGATTTCAAGTCGATCCAGCTATACGAAATTCCGAAGTTTGGTGTTAATCGGATCAATATTGAATGATTTACAGCCATTCAAAAATATAAAGAAATGTATGGAGTCCCTACATAGTGTCCGGACACCATACATTTCTTCGTAAATTCTAGCATTTTGGAATGGCTGTAAATTCATCAATATTGATCCGATTAACACTAAACGTCGAAATTTTGTACAGCTCGATGTGCTCTCTTTGGCTATGTGTATTTTGTGTTGTGATCGTCACAATTTAGGAACTCGTGCCCAGCCTCTCTCGGCTTGAAATCCGGCAATAGACTACAGGAGTGATAAGTCCTACAGCAATCTAATAATGGCGCTATTTTGTTTTACACCATTTTGAAAATACCATCATGCAATGCCTTTTGTTACAAAAACATGTATGATGTAGAAAAATGTCACAAAAATATTTATTTGACTTTTTACCTAAAAACCTTGTTACTAGAAACAATTTTAACAAGTGCCTTGAAGAAATTCACTCATTTAGTACAAGATATAAAATTTATAAAAACCTTGTATTTACTTCTTTTCTGTACAAAATATTCACAATTATTGAAGTATTTGACTAAAAACTTATAAAAATGAAATTCATGCATCTTTTAATAAAAGTAGTGACGTCTCTGATATAAAAATAGACCATTAGATTCAGGGAATTTATCTATTCCATAAGAAGCCAATTGATATATGACTTTCTACACTTGCATGAAACTGCGTTCCATTTGTTCTCTGTCAAGATAGGAATTCATAAACTGAAGCCGGCAATAGTCCCTTTTCTCGTTCAGACAATACCGCTGTATTTCTTGACTACAGACTCATTTTTACATTTTAGCCTCGTTTACAGCGCGAAGCGCTTAAGTGTGATCACATGCATTTAATGTATTTGCATACTTTCATGCACGAAGTTTTCAATGCGAAGCTGGCTGGTTTTACCAATTAAGGCGTGTGAAATTTCATTATTTGGCAACAAAAAGCCAGTGCACATAAGTATGCGAATACATTAAATGAGTGGTATGTGTGAATAGCCGACTTCGGTTATAAAAGAGGTTAAAAATGTATAAATGATCATCTGTGGTCATCAAAACCAGCGGTATACATTGAATGTCTGATTAAACAACCTAGTCAGCCTGTTTAGCAAGGCTTGTAATGAAAATGATAAATGAAACAAGGAAAAGCCCCGCGTACCCGCGTTCAGTTTAATACCGTACATCGATGAAGACTTCCCGTCCGAATCAGTGAACCAACATCCGCTCTGCTTCAAATGATTGGTAGTGAACAGAAGTGTTTTCGTATTCGTTCCAATAGTATTTTCTTCATTCTTCTCAGTCAATATTCATCCACAAATTCTTCCTCCCTATGACGACAGAAGGAACCGTAGCTCTGTTTATGTACCAACTGATAAGAAACAAAATATGAAAAATGTATAAGAACTGCTTAATAATAGTAATAGTAATAGTAATAGTAATAGTAATAGTAATAGTAATAGTAATAGTAATAGTAATAGTAATAGTAATAGTAATAGTAATAGTAAT
Organism: Anthopleura xanthogrammica; assembly: GCA_964019055.1. Classification (NCBI taxonomy): domain Eukaryota; kingdom Metazoa; phylum Cnidaria; class Anthozoa; order Actiniaria; family Actiniidae; genus Anthopleura; species Anthopleura xanthogrammica. The sequence continues at coordinate 9,121,241 of OZ025210.1, forward strand.
AGTAATAGTAATAGTAATAGTAATAGTAATAGTAATAGTAATAGTAATAGTAATAGTAATAGTAATAGTAATAGTAATAGTAATAGTAATACTACTAATAATAAATATATAAATAATAATAATAATAATAATAATCGACTTTATTTAGAGAAGGGGACCCGTGGCAGTCGTGGCACTGTTAAACTTGTTGCCGTCTATGTTCAGCGTCTCTGAATGAGACGGGACCGCCATTTTACGTGATCATGCAAGCCATGGCGAGGGCTAACCATTTGCAGATATCTTTAGAGCAAAGACAGCACCTTCTACTCAGATATTTTAAGCTCCTAAATGTGGGTCCGGCTGAGGCTTGAGCCCACGACCTCCCGAACAGTACATAGTCCGGTACCCAACCGAAAATTTGAGGGAGAAACCATAGGGATACGGGATATAAAAAGGAATTACTTATAAAAAAGATCATGGTTTCCTAATACGACATATAAGCCTTACTTGATGGGAAAATGACCTAAAAGTCTTTAAATGGCTCTAACTGTTTGCTGTGTAGGGGAGGGGCTGATTTCCAGTCCTCCTCGGGATATTCATCAAAATTTCTGGTGTCACCTGAGTGTGCGATCTTCGGTACAATAGGAGGCTGAAACGAAGATTTCCATATTAAAAAAATTATCAAATTATTCACAAAATCAGCTGAGGCAGTGGTTATATTTTCTGAATCGAACTCACTACAACAACATGAATATTGCAGCCATACTAATGATTTATCTTCAATCGACTACAATTTGTACAAGCACAGGTATACTGTATACATGATATAATAAAAAGTCGGCATGACGAATTTTCGGTTGAAAATTCTTGAAAGACCCCTCAACCACACAAACATTCACAAACATAAGAACAAACAATATTCATCAATCTAAAAATATTGACAATATGTGTTATTCCTCTATTTGGGAAAAAAAATATTTCTATTTCTATTTGTTTTAGGGTTGTCACAATTATTGTGGATATTACTTTCCATCCTCCCTCCACCCCCCTCACCCCCACCCCATTCATACACAACATTTATTTTGAAATACAATAAATCAATGCCAAGTCTTCCCAGCCATATACGACACAGTCTGTCAAAATCATTCTTAGGCAAGCTATTTTAAAAAAACTGTGAAACACAAACCATTTACTAGCGTTTTATGTATTTATGTTTTACACATAATGCAGGTAATTGCATGTTGATTGGGGAGTCAGGATGGCGCAGTGGTAAAACACTCGCCTCTCACCTCTGAGGTCCTGGGTTCGATCCTCAGTCTCCCCATGTGAGCTGAGTTGGTTGGTTCTCTTTCTGACTCCGAGGGTTTTTCCGGCTTTCCGGTTTTTCCTCCCTCCTTTCAAACGACCCTAACTAATTCAAACTGGTTAGAGCTTTGCTCCGGGGTCATACATGGACTGTATAGCGGCTGCCAGATACGCCTTCTCATGCTTTCAGTTCGACCCATTCAGCTGCGCCACTGCTGTACTTTGCGGTGGTGATTAATAATGACAAGTTTTTTTCTTCATATGATACAATGACTGCCCATACTACTACTGCTCACTATACTACAACATTCTGTATTTACTTCACACACAACACTCAAATTATTGTTGATTTTTATCAGGGGAAATTACAGTGGTGATAATAAGTGGCCCTAATAACATGCCTATCCATCCACCAAGACTTATTTGATGGTGATATCACTGAGACAACAGAGTAATAACATAATAAGAATCCGGCCAGAAGAGACTCTGGCACAGAAAATTAAAGTCATTGAGTAAATTCGTAATCCTTACCTTCAATTTCCTCTGATAAACTAGATTCCAATCAATCACTTTAAACCATTTATGTCCTTTAACATCTTCTGCTCCATTCTGAAAACAAACAAAAAGAAATTGAAATGAAATGATAGGCCTTTTCTGAATTCGATAAGCAGGATCCATTTTGGTCCACCTTTGGTACAAACAACACCATATAAGGCATGGCGAACAAAAGATGTTCGTACCGGAGCTAGACCACAATGCATCAAGTTCTCCATCTCACAAAATGTTATGCAACACCTAGCCTGCGTAGCGGCCCTCTAGTGACCCCTCACCCACTCCCTAACCTAAGCACAAGCTGGTTCTCACATACCTCCACACCTCCTGATATTCAACCTGTTCTGTCATGGAACACCCTCCCCCTACCTTAAGCACAAGCTGGTTCTCACATACCTCCACACCTCCTGATATTCAACCTGTTCTGTCATGGAACACCCTCACCATACCTTAAGCACAAGCTGGTTCTTACATACCTCCACACCTCCTGATATTCAACCTGTTCTGTCATGGAACACCCTCCCCCTACCTTAAGCACAAGCTGGTTCTTACATACCTCCACACCTCCTGATATTCAACCTGTTCTGTCATGGAACACCCCCCCCCCCTCCCCCCAACTTAAGCACAAGCTGGTTCCAACAATAACGTACCTTCATACTACCTAACCTTCTTGTCCTATCGTGAACTAAGAGTCTCTTTATTAAATCTCTGAAAGATAAAGTAAATAGTGATAAACAAAAAATGCCCACAAAATAATAGAAACATTTGTCTGGGTCTTGTAGTTGTAGTTCAATGAAGTCAAATAAATTTCTTTTTATCTTGATAGTTATTAAAAAAAACATTAAAACCCACTTTCTTTGTTAACTAAATCACTGACAATATAATAGTAATATAATATATGTATTTATAATTACCTTGCTGCTGTGTTTTCCATGTGTTTGGGCCACTCAACTTTACCAGAAAGAATCTTTTCATAAATACCAAATGGATTATCATCAAAAAATGGAGGATAACTGCAAACAGCAACATTGGAGAGGATAATAAAAACGTTAATATTAAATTTCGTTTTATAAATGAAACAAAATTTGCAAAAAAATATAGAATATCAATATCATAATTATTGCCCCTTCTCAAAATTATTTTGAATGTGAGGCTAACATTTTTGAAACACAAATTAAAGAAATCACACTTTTTCTTGATGGGATTTTTTTTTTGGTATTTCCATGTTAGCCTAATGCATTTAACATAAATTTGAGAAGGATCCATAACATCAGACTGATCCCCACTATTTATATTACAATCATTCTCATCATTTATTATCAACATTACATTCATAATTACGTACTATACCACTACCATTAGAGCAGTTTTCGTATGAGACGGTACTGGCTTACAACACGTGCACGGTACACTGTACTGTAGCTCAGTGGCAGAGCGTCCGACTAGCATACGGAGGGTCGAGGTTCGATTCCCATCTGGGGCTCAGAATTTTTTTTCCTGAGTATTTCACAGTATGGTACGTACGATCATATACACATTTCACTGTACAACATGCTGTAACATTGAAATGGCTTCCCATTGTCTTCCAGTAATTCATCCAATCAGAACACGTAGGTACCGTTTCCCACTCATATGAAAACAGCTCTAATTATTTTAATCAGCAGCAGCAATAACATTGGCAGCATGCAGAATGATAATTCTCTTCAGCATCAAGAACGTGAATTTTTTTCACAAGTTTACTGTATATGCATTAAATCCTAATCTGGGAGCGAAACAATGAAAAACTTTACAGTCAATGAACTCAAATGTTCAAATAAATATTCATATATTTAGAATTAATATTCCTAGCGAGGTTCAAAATGAATATTAATCGTAAGTTCATTCGAACAAAAGTAAAATAGTCTAAAGTGTAGCGCAATTCTTGTTTCCAATCATAGAATATTGCTAGTTAGTATATCCTCTATATTTACCTCCAAAACTCGGGATAATGTCGAAACAAAGATGGCGGCTCTAAACTCTGGTTTTACCAGTGCTTTTTATATAGTGAAATTGCAAAAAAAAATCAAGAAAATCTTTTGCAGAAACACAAGGAAAGCCATAAATATAATTTTTAGAAAAATTCAAGGTGTAATAAATTATGTATGGTAAAAGAAAGTCATTTGTTTTCATAGATTTCACCAAACAAGTTAAGCTTATGGAGCTTTGAATGTTTTCGTTTACTTGTGGTTTTATATGGTTTTTGCAATAAAATTAATTCAAAAATACACTCAGTATGGAAAAAAGAGCTAACTATAGTATCAAGCAAATTTCTACCCATTTTACCTTTTTTACAGAAAAAAAACAGAGCGAGATGGAGGCTTGATTTTTAGATAAAAGCAAATCTTACCTGCTAACTGTCGAGCAGTCTTAGAGAGACAAATTCCCCTATTTATCAGTTTTTGTTGATCCTAAGCTATCTACCAGTCTCGAGTAAATAAAATCTTCAGATTATTCATCATTCAAAGAAGATAGCGGTGAAATTCTTCAAGCTAAGGAGGTAATATATAGATTTAGGCATGGCCTAAAAGCGGAGCTCCCATAAATAGTATATATAGTGCTAAAAACGTGACAATTATGTGACGCGGAATAACGCCGGTTACAGTGTGACCACTTCTTTACCAGAACCCAGAAGGAAAAACTGAAAGAAAAACCATTATTTTAAGCCTTCAAAAGCATTAGAAAATGTTTCAATTCGGAAAAAAAATAGATTATAGAATATATGAACACATATATGTGTAGAACAAAGGATTTTATTCAGCAAAATTAATGTAAAGTTATAAGATTTTTTTGGGTGGAAAGTGAACTACACTGAAATTTGTCAAAAAATATAACTGATAAGCTTAAGCTTACATTCACTTGACCTTCACATGCAACAAGAGACACATTCATTAATGCAAGATAATAATTTTCTTTGTAAGTAATTGGTTTTTGAAAAGTTTTTTCAGATTTATTCTTAACTTTATTATCGAGTGAAATATCTTACAAAAACATAAGCTCATCATCATCAAATTCAAGCTCAAATTCATCGTAAGATTAAGAATCTTCCCTCGCAGTACGAAAAATCGCTGGCGAATTAGTATTTTAATGACTTAACAGTTCCAAAATTGGGAACATCTTTGACTGAATATTAGTCATATAGACTTTTGTCTTCCTTTCGCAAAACTCGAAGACAAACGTTGAAAGGGTTACTGCTTGTGTTATCCCATTAGTAAGCAAAAAATAATAACTACTTCAGAGCGAATAATTAAGCGCTTCAGTGATTTCTACCCATACTCTGTTTTGGTTCAGTCGCGTAGTCGCGGAGCCGGTCAGTGACAACGTTTTTTCAAATGACTGTATACCTCAGGCTCAGTGAAGTATCGGTGAATATTTACTTCGCCTTCAGCGAATAATTGTTAATTATAATATAGCTTAGGTAGTACGTGCGCTCTCATTGGCTGATTTACTCCAAAAACCTATGCTCTATTTCACTGGTAAAGACATGATTTTTGATTGACAGCTCACAAATGAAAGTTTCTCTACTACATTTTAACCAAAACCTGAAAAAATGGGCAATTTCTGATTTTCAAGAATGTTTTATTCTATCTTAGTAAATTTTCATTCAACAAAGTTTTGGTTTTTTAAATAAAAAGACACAAGAGGCACAAAATATACCGGTTGAGTGCAAGCTCATGGTTGAAATTTGCAGCATTGTCATTCAATGCCATTCTCATGGAGACTGACAAGTAATAATGGCTGGGGATGCAAGTCAACAAGAGAATATCAAGTAAGAGAGTACATCTCCGTGCCCTATGATATTTATTTGAAAATCTATTTTTAGCTCCTCGCACAGCTATTTTTAGCTGCACACAGGGCTTGAAATTTTTTTATTAACTATTCCTGAATCAGTTAAGGCTGCATGTACAGCTAAAAATAGCTGCACGAGGAGCTAAAAATAGATTTTCAAATAATTATCATGGGGATAGACCTATGTATGGGAGATGTGCTCTCTTACTTCATACTCTCTTGAAGTCAATCATACTGAAGACTGAATCACATTTCGATTACTAACAAGGGATTTTTAATTGGGAAAAACTAAATAATGTTAACTATTAATCAACGAAGATGTGAATAAATTTTCCATTATTCATATCTTCTTTCCAATAAACAAATATTCGGATGAAGATTTAAGTATTATTTTGAATATTCAATTATTTTTTCAAATAGTTTTGCGTTCATGCGTGAAGTTCATTGACTGTAATATCAAAAAAGATTTCAATAGACCCCTTGTAGAACGTTGGGAATGCAGCTCAATTTGGAGGGGGAAACAATAGGTTCCAATTCTCAGGAATTCGAAATTCTTTTGTTTTGCCATCCAAATAAAGCTGCATTCTGGAATGGTGCAAGGGGTCTATCCTCAAGAGAAGGGAATTCTCTTTTCCCCAGATTGGGAATTAGTGTTAATGGGGTTTAATATATGGATACCCTACTTACCCTACAAGCATTTCATAAATAAGAATTCCTAATGCCCACCAGTCTACAGCTTTATTGTGACCTTTACTTTGGATAATTTCAGGCGCAAGGTATTCTGGTGTTCCACAGAGAGTCCATGTTCTGAGACAAGAAAAAAGTATGTTTACAGTCTAAGAGTTAAAATACCCAAACCTGCCTTAGCTTCCCCTTAAAGTGCACATAAAATGTTTTTGATACCTTTAGTATTGATTTTACACGAAGCTCTGCTATAAGTGACAAAACAACAAATTTACAACTTTGTTAAAATGAATAAATAAAAAATTAATTTGACCTCTTTGTAGTTCTGAAATCGATTTGAAATAGGTGTTAGGGTCTCTGGAGATTTCAAAGACAATTTGACAAGTTTCAAGTGGATGTTTAAAGTACTAGAACCCAGTCCCATGCAGACAGAAATTGAGGGATATTTCATTTGACAAAAACTGGATTAACTTATAGCTCATCTACAGGTATTGGTACAGTGACCCCCTATTTTTTTCTTTTTATTCAAAGCAGCACTAACTATTCTTGTGATTTAGAATAAAATATACCATAATCATTGATTGGATTCTTATAAATTTTACAACTCTATACAAATTTATAGGTGACACATGGTCTGTAATGGGAGCTATGGTAAAATTCCAGTAATTATAAGCCGTGGGCTTATACTCATTCATTAAAGGAGTTTTTGTTCTTAGAACAATAGAAGAATTATGGTAATGGATGTATAATGGGTCTAATGCATTTTACAGTAATGGAAATGAAACACATAATCAATAATATCAAATCTTTGGTGAAATTTCTTCAAATTTTGAATATGGCTTTGATTTACATGTATGTTTTCAAAAACTAAAGAAAAGATATGAAAATTCTGTAAGAGACAATTTAATTTTTTTCTTTCAAATTCCCTAGCTCTTACAAAATTCTTTTTTTCAAATTGAAGATTACAATACAAAGTTTATAAATATGCCAGTTTTTTTTACTTTACTGTTTGATTACAGTAAAAACCCACATATAATTAGAACCTGCATTTTTCCAAGTTAGCCTAGACAGTTTCTACAGTTTCTTATATAATTGGTTTTAGTCGAGAAATCAGGCTATGTTAGTTCTTATTGAGGATTCTGATCATTGGTTTATGGTCTTTTGCTTCAGGGTTTAAATTGATGTCAAATTATGGCAATAATTAAGTGAGTGTATGAGTGAGTATTAGAGAAAGCAGAAAAATACCCTTTCCAGCCTCCTTAAGTCAAGAATTATTTTCAGCACTATATTGAGGTTTTTCATGTAATACACAATGTAGAGAAATTTCTTTAATCTGAAAAAGGATATGAGAAAGATCGCGCCTAAACTATCGAAGATATGTATTTTTAAAAACATGAAATTTTACAAAGAAATGTATGCTGGCAGGCAAATTTTGCCTGCCAACATACATTTCTATGTAAAAGTTGTCAAATTCAAAAATTCATACATTCTCTGGATTATGGACAATCTTCACAAAACTTTGCAATTTTACTAATATCTACATGACACATTTGATTGCGAACTTGGATTACGTGATGTCACAGTGAAAAACCTCAATACAGTAGTCTTTTAAAAGATAAATGAGTACTTACTTATCATGGACCTCCTTGGCAAAACCAAAATCTGTAATTTTTACATGGCCTTCCTGATCTAACAAAATATTCTCAGGTTTCAAGTCTCTATAGACCATTGACATACTATGCAAATAATCCAGTGCAGATACAATTTCAGCCCCATAAAATAGTCCTGTGCCATTGTTAAACCGTCCAGCGGTGCGAAGGTACGTAAACAGCTCACCCCCACAGGCATACTCTAGTAACATGTACAGAAATGTCTGATCATGGTGAGTCCACAGCCTGGAAACAAAAGATGAAAATATTGTGTTGTCAAGTTTCAGAGTAAATGCTGCTTGTATTACCTATCTGTAATCAAATTCATGTCCTTAAAACCCCTATTACAAATTTGACTTTCCTCAAACAAATTTTTATTATTATATTCCTGATACTCTAAACTACCAGGGCCCCCTATACTAGTGTTCTTTTGGCTAATGGCTCTTGGTTTTCTCTCAGCCACTCAATCATCATGAGGGATCATATTTACAAATTTGAATATCCCTTATGGCAGACCTCACAAGCCAAGCTGCAGAGTGAGAAGTGAATTTATTATATGGAAGAAAATATCTTCTGGCATTCACATTTTAGAAAGAATGATACTTTGAGCGTCCTGGAGAGAAGCATCGATATGTGTACTTTGATTCTGTCATGAAATTATGGCCCTAGCTTTATTTTTCTTGGATTTACTGAGCTCCAAGTAGAAGTTGGAGTCGCCGTGAGTGTGCAGCCTTTGTATTTTCTTTACTAGTGGAAACCAAAATGACGATGTCTCCATAAAAAATGCTCCCAAATGGCTTCAAAATTGACCAGACATCAAAACATTTAACTAGCTAAGTCAAGTTCACTTAAGGTCACAATGGAAATGGAAATAAGTTTTGCTATTTTTCCGAAAACAGAATAAAATCTTTATCCTTAGTTTACAAAATGTATAATAAAACAATTACTGGAATTGGTTTTCGCATGATATCGTAAATATCAAGACCTCGGCAGTTTTATCCGCCCAAGCCTATGGCTTCTGCAGATAACACAGCTTTGGTCTTGATAATTTACGATATCATGCTCATCCTCATCCAATAATAATTGTCTAATATTTCTATCCCATGATTACAGTGTATGTTTGATCTTTTTATAAAAATTGAAATTTTTGCTTAAGTTGATATTATATATACAGCTATTTCAAAAAACATTGAATACTGAATACTGCATACTGCATACTAAATACTGCATACTGCATACTGCATACTGCATACTTCATACTTCATACTTCATACTTCATACTTCATACTTCATACTTCATACTTCATACTTCATACTTCATACTTCATACTTCATACTGCATACTGCATACTGCATACTGCATACTGCATACTGCATACTGAATACTGAATACTGAATACTGAATACTGCATACTGAATACTGAATACTGAATACTGAATACTGAATACTGAATACTGAATACTGAATACTGAATACTGAATACTGAATACTGAATACTGAATACTGAATACTGAATACTGAATACTGAATACTGAATACTGCATACTGAATACTGAATACTGCATTCCAAGACCAAAGGGCACCGTGGGTCTCATTAATTTGAAATAAAAAGTAAATATACAGCCATTTGCTGTCTATATGTAGTTAGTATATTGTTTCGGATGGAATGCACTAAAACTAAAATAAATAATTATTATTTATTTTACTTTAGACAATATTATATGACCCAAAATGCATTTAGGTCTTGGAATGCACTATTCAGTATGCAGTATTCAGTATGCAGTATTCAGTATGCAGTATTCAGTATTCACTATTCAGTATGTGGTATTCAGTATGTGGTATTCAGTATGCGGTATTCAGTATACGGTATTCAGTATGCACTATTCAGTATGTGGTATTCAGTATGTGGTATTCAGTATGCGGTATTCAGTATGCGGTATTCAGTATGTGGTATAAAGTATGCGGTATTCAGTATGCGGTATTCAGTATGCAGTATTCAGTATGCGGTATTCAGTATGCACTATTCAGTATGTGGTATTCAGTATGTGGTATTCAGTATGCGGTATTCAGTATGCGGTATTCAGTATGTGGTATAAAGTATGCGGTATTCAGTATGCGGTATTCAGTATGCGGTATTCAGTATGCGGTATTCAGTATGCGGTATTCAGTATGTGGTATAAAGTATGTGGTATAAAGTATGCGGTATTCAGTATGCGGTATTCAGTATGCGGTATTCAGTATGCGGTATTTAGTATGCACTATTCAGTATGCACTATTCAGTATTCAACGTTTTTTGAAATAGCTGTATATACTTGAATGGTTTTCCAAGTTCACATTTTAGAGTTTTGCAAACTAGGCATTTTTTTGCAAACAGCAATACATTGAGTACAGAAAAAGTTTTCTTCACTTGGCTAAAATCTTAAGATATTCATTCGAATTCTTTCGCTATTATCAACATGCAGTCTATTGGTTTTTTCGAACAAAATCGTAAAGATAATCTAAAACAAAATTTGATAAAGAACTGCCGTTCGCTGGAATGTTTCGAATTCCAACTACATAACAATTCAACAAAATATTAGCGCAGTCTGGTTAAAATCCAAGGCCATACATAGGATTTAGAGGCGACGGTTCAAAAGAGAACGAAGAAAAGAATAATCGTAAGTTTGAGTGGACACAGAAAAATGGGGATTAAGTTGTTTTGAATTATCAACACATGAAGCAAGTGGCAATCTTTTCCAATTGCGTATTTACGTAGTGTAAAATATGATAAATAATTTGTACTTGAGGGGATTATTACTTTGAGAACTTTAAAGAGCCAAAAAAGAGAGTTTAGGGTTAATTCTTGCGATTATTTCGTAAGTTATTTTATGTTTGTTAGTTCTTGCGGTTATTTTGTATTTAAGCTTACAGTAAGTCATTGTATGACAAAAGCGCTGGAGTGTGAAACTCTAAAAGTAAATACTGTCGACCCAGTTAATTTATTATCCGATCTGTTTGCTCAGCTCTATTACGACCTGGCCTTAAATACAAACTAACACTTGAATAAAGAATTAAAGAGAGACGGGAATATATATAGCTCTAAATAGAAGAACGAACGATCAACTTTTCATTTGTTTGTGAGTAATCTGAATGTTGAGGAAAGAAAGAGCCACTATTCAACTAACTTCATAATAACCATAGCAATGAAATGTTTTGAATAATTTTGTTCAAATGTTTTGAAAAGTGCCAATACGAGAAGAAACCTGTTGAACTAAACACATAGTCGGCCGGAGCTATTTTGGGAAGAAGCCTCCTTGGTGACCATTTGCATTCCTTCAGTGGTAATAGGTCACAAGTTTAGAATAAAAATCTGTTCAGCGAACGACACAAAAAAATCCGATCTAGAAATTTTAACACACAATATCGTAGACTAACTCTGGAATAAAGCACCTACATTAAGTACGATCTCTGAAATCGGAATTCAATGACAACAGTCTGAAGATAAGTAAGCTTACATTCCAAAAGATGGATCGTCGCACAAGCTAGCTAGCGAGGGCTACAGTAAATATACAATAAACCGTATTTGTTTAGTTTGGTAATACTTACAAGTTCACAATAAATGGGTGATCTATCTTCATGAGGATTGTTTTCTCGTTCTGTACATGCTCGACTTGTTTTAAGCGTATAACTTCACTAATATTCATAATCTTCAGCGCATAATATTCTCCACCTTTTCGATCCCTTGCAAGAAGTACTCTACCGAACGTCCCCGTTCCTGCCAGACAAACATATCAAATATTAGAATCCTAGGCAAATAAAGCCGGACAATAAAGCAATCGGCTATCAGATTAGTGACGCAGCTCTAGAAATTTCTTATGAACAGAAAAAAGACTTCCATGTTGTTACCCAATGTGACTGATAGCTCAAAATCCTGAAGTGTTGTTCTCTTGTCCTTCTTTCGACTTCCAACGGACGCCATTTGCAATCACTTGGAATTATAATCACTCCTTTACATTCGGGAGTACATGGGAAGTAGGGCGAGGATATAATTAACTTTGATTTCTTCTTTAGGACCCTTGTTTTTTTCACAGCTTTAGTGAGAGAAGTTCACGAGATAGACTACCAAGTACACTTTGATGACGGATGCAAATTGTCTTGTTGCTTATTGATCACTGATTGGTCGAATGATTATTCTACGAATCATTCCAATGTTCGGTAACGGCACGTGTAGATCTCGGATAGAACGTTATCGCGCTTTTTATTTACACAATCGTCACATCGTGTTTATGGAGTAAGGAGGTATCTTCTTGTAATCAAAGTCTCTGTCATACGAGATCAAGGAACTTTTGTTTAATTGTTTACATAATTTTAAAGTCTGTAGTTAAAAACTAAAAGCAGGGTCAGTAGAAGCAGGGGGAGGGGGGCACTGGGCCACTTTTGTGGGGGGGGGGGGGGGGGGGGGGAGCTGGTCCCCCCAAAAATCCTTTGGTAGCCGGACAGACAGAAAGACAGACAGACAGAGTGCGAAAGAGGCCTACATGAGTTGGCAAGTGAGCTACTCCCCCCACTTTTTAGGCAAATTTCTAGCTAGAGCCCAACCCCGACCACCCCCCCCCCCCCCCCACACACACACACACACACCCACACCCACACCCACAATATTTAGGAAAGTGTCAATTTACTTGGTTCCGCAATCCCTGAAAAGAAAACTATACGAAAAATGCCTGGGAGCCGATTACTTCTTTATTTTATTCTCACACTCAATGATGAATATCATAGTAAATGTATCATATTAAATGTATAGTAAACACTGGTAAATCTCTAATGATTTTCCTTGTAAACACGATGAACTTCCGAGCATGCGCAGTGCGTTTTTCGTTCGTGTCAATTTGAGTATATTTATTTGTGATCGGGTATAGTACCATGACATTATTCCGTCGTCGTCGTGTGTTTCGTCGTCGATGCTTAGGGGATAAGGTCATCTTACGGTACCCGATTCAGGGGGAAGGGTGGGGTTACCCGGTACACACCACCTCGAGTGAAATCCTGGATTTTGTCCTCAAATATCTCCAAAACTAAAAATCAAAATAACATACAGAAATGAGTGTACTGACTGTTTGCACATATGCTTAACAACATATTTGTGGATAGGAATAGTCACTACAGACACCCAGTATCGAGCATTTCAACAGGTCTCTGAGGGGGCAGGGGGTATTTACCGGTACCCACCAATCAATAAAATCGGGTCCCTATTTTGGACAACTGTTTTGACTTTGTTCCTGGATTAGGTGCTCTTTAAGGGGGCACTTCAAGCTCCTAGCTTTAGGGTCGATATTTTGCCCGACGCAAAAAAAGCATTCGCACTTGATGACAGATTTTTGGTAAAATAAACAAAAATTCGGCTAGCTCAGATGTGCCCTTCAGACACAGGTAGCCCAAGCTATGGTTCTGAATGTATGGCAGATCTTAAAATTTCTTTAAAATAAAATGAATTAATTTCATTATTTAGTGTTGACTTCGTCTTTGGAGAGGAGGTTAAATTTCCTAAATAGCCTTAAAATACAACCAAACCGTCAGGGAAAGATGGATGCACAAGGCGACCATAGTGAAGGAGCATAATAATTATAGGAAAACAAAGGCTCGCGAAAAAAATATTCTACTGTATTTTTGCTTGATTTTTCTATTCGCCTTGTTTTAGTTAAGCACACTTTCTTAGCCTCTAACCCATTGTTTTCAATAAATGATATATTTTCCAGATTTTATTTTCGTCTAGCACTTTTATTCAAATTGGGCTCCCTGTGGTTTTCTTCGTGTTTTTTTCCTTATTTCAACTCCGCCCTAAAGATGACGGTGTAGGTTGAAAGCTCGGCAAAAAAATGTAAAACTACAGAAGGTTAAAGGACCAATTTATTATAAAATGAACCTATAAACACAACCCACAACCACCTTTTATCTAAAAATTGTCTTATCTCGTGCAAGGATAAAAATAAACACAACTTTTAGAGTCCAGTTGCACTTTTCAGTTTTTTTTGTTTTTTTTTTTGGAAAAAAGACGACTGTTATTCATCATTATTAATTTTATTGGTTAACTTTAAACTCATTACAGTCCAAACAGTCTAATGCTGTTTGCAATCTAATGTTATCACGGTTCTTCTTAATTTTACTTCGATGATTTTTTACCACATGACCTTGTAGACATAGTTTGCCCAGTTTTTGCCCACTCCCTTATAACAGTCCACTGAGTAACCATACTTCTGATAGCTCTCATCGTCCCCGACCCAACACTCGCCATAGAACTGAACGGCAAAGTAGGCCTTGCCTGCTTTCTTGGCTGCTTTGTAGCATTTTTCCACTGCTCGAACAAAAGTAAAAAGATAGTTCATGAAGCGTCAACTTTGAAATTTATTTTTTTAACGAATAAGATAACATATTTGTACACAATCTGTAGCTGCAAGTCGATAGGGGTTTGGAAATATGTTTCAATAAACTAACATGGCTGCGGTATATATCTTTGTACATGAAACAATTACCGTAAATCCTCTATTATCCCCCCCCCCCCCCCCCTCACAAATAAGCATCCCTATCTTATAAGCCCCCTCCCCCTTCACAACTAAATTTACAATAATGGTAAATCATACTTGGAGAGACTAACACAAGTGAATCACAGGTTGAAAATACCGTGTAATTTGACCAATGCAAATACCATGTGATTAACATCCGCATGGACTATGCCAGACACCAATAGTAATACTTCCATTTAATCCTGAGTTTACCGTGTTGGAATAAAGGTATCATATCATATTATATCCTGATAGCGTAGAACTTACTGCGTTTCGGCTAAATCAATAAGCCCTCCTCCCTCTCTATAAATAAAGCCCCCCAATAAGCCCCAATCAAACGTGCCTGAAATAAATAAGCCCCTCGGGGGGCTTAATAGAGGAATTACGATAGAAAGAACTTCACCATTCGGAAATATTCTTGAGTAAAGTGACCGTACCTGTGATTTCTAGGTGAAACCAATCGATAGAACTTCGGAAGTTTTCGAGAAGAGTCATAGTGCGACCTGCTTCAGGCCTGTCGTGCCAACATCCCAGATCTTTCCATGGTGCAAAGCGATACACAAAGTTATGAGACCGTCCTCCAACTCCTGAAATTATTAGAATAATAAGTGGTTCATAATATTTATCTTCCTGAACTGATCTAACAAATCAGATTAATCATGAATACAGTAATACGTTTAAAACAAGGTTTTGGGAATTTCAACTGGTTTGAGCCGTTCGAAACCACTGATATCCTCCGAATGCCATGCCCCTCCCTAACACTTTTTCGCCTACTTTTTACTCCTTCGATATAAATCTTATTTTAAGTTTTTAATCACGTGATCACATTTCTTAGTGTGCGTTAAGATAAAAAAAATAAAGATTGAGCGAAAGGTTATAAATCTGAGAGCTAACTGATTGGCCAGACCTTCATAGCATTTAGTTCCTTTCCCATGAGTGTCGAATTCTAGATTGGCTGTTATTGACCCCCAGCATTCACCAAAGAACTGGATGCCAAAGTACTTGTACCCCAGAGCATGTGCTCCCTCGGCACATTTGGTTACCATGCTCCTCATGTTGTGCCAATCAACTTGGTTTCTAGCGTTCAGGAAAAGGTCTGATAATGCACGATCTTTTGGTCCTATCGCCACGACGTCTCGGTAACAACCAACTTCAAGGATTTGTGGAACACCTATTATGATGTCAACCAGACATTTTAATAAGAAGTCGGTCAAATTGTATATTTTTACAATGGTAATACAAACTACTAGCACGTGCACTGACGGAAGTTTTTCACTCATGTTCACTCATGTCGATAAGTAGCGAAAGAGGAAACAACCAACAGGGAAGCAGTGGATAATAATAATAATAATAATAATAATAATAATAATAATAATAATAATAATAATAATAATGATAATAATAATGTAGAGTTCTTGAACGCATCTAACGAAAGTGTCGATGCTTTAAACAAGAGCCGGTAGACAGACAGCAGGATGCGATGAGTAAATGAAAAATATAGTTCAAAAACACCTGTTAAACCGGAAAGTCTTGATTGCAGTTTTAAAGGCAGGAACAGAGTCAGAGTACTTTACAGCATCAGGCAGATTATAGCCGCTACTAGTACCAGACTCATTTCTCATACCTTCATGAAGACATTTTACGCCTGCGTCTCTGCTGTGTTGACACCTTGTCTTTCCAAAACCGCTATTTGGACAATCAAGCAAGCTAAGCTCGTCTCCCTTGCAGGATACGTTTTCTATCCAGACGGGACCGGTGCCTTCTCCATACTTTGCTTGCCTTTGAAAAGGAAAGTTTAAAAAATCGTTTAGTTGACAAGCAGAGAGAGAGGGACAAGTGATTTTTTTGTTGTTGAAAAGATTGCTAAAAAAAAGTTTTAGTAAAAAAACAATCGCGGACCGAACTGCTGGGCTCGGAACGCCAATGTGATACGCGTTTGATTATTATCATTATTATTACCATTATCATTATAATTTAGTTTATTACACTTCTGAAAGCATATATAGACCCAGCCCTCATAGGGCGCAAGCGTAACCTATGAGACTCTCATAAAACTCTTAACTAAGGTACGAATTATTCTGAAATGACCAAAACTATTTACAGTATAACATAGTACTGAAATTAATTAAAATCCCATAAAATATAGCTATAGCTAGAAATGATAAAAGACAGGGGAAAAAACTTGTCTCCCTAATCCTATGAAACCTAAGACCCAAAAATGTCTGTAAATCGTAAATAAAATACCCTAATATTTACCCTTGGTATTCATATAAAAGTTCAGTAACCAATGTTCAATGTACTTGAAATAACAGACATTGTTCGATAATCTTCATGAAGAACCAAAAATATTTACGTATCGTAACCCTAATATTATACCCTTAATATTCATATTAATCCCTGGTTCAGTGTACTTGAAACAACAGACTTTGGCATGTTTCGTAAGACAGCCTTTGCCTCTTCACGTCCAGCAACTTTCGTACAGAATTCTCCATATCTGCTGACCATTCCCCTAAAACATCCATTACAACGTTAACGTTATACGGATGGACTGATAACCTTGATATCTCTCCTTCAGTTCCCAACGCAATGGCCCATACTTCTTCCCATGGTCTTCTCTTCGTCTTTCATTTTTCTGTTCTGTATCCATGGGCAACGCATCTCGAGGGCGATGACGTTTTTAGTAGCATGGTTAACAATCTTTGCATCTATCCTGTTAGCTGCATGGAAACTCCTCATGTTCCCCATAGGTTGGAATACCCAAAAAAACTTCCACATCCTTTGAGCAGTACTCAGTTGTAGGTTTCTCTGGTGAGTACCATTGGTACCAAGTTCCCCAACTGAAGATCTAGAAGCAGCTTGAAATACATATCATCACCTTGACATGGCGCGTTATTAAGTCTGCAAACCACAATCAGGTATGGCACACTTTCTGAAACCTTGCCACACAGTCTGCAATTAACATTACCACCCTTGTTGGCAGGAGCGAGCTGTTCATAAAGTTCTAACATTTTTCTCTAGGTTCTCAATCCGCAAAATTAAAATAAACTTCTAAATTCTAACTCGATTTGGCACCGAAGCCTTATCAATTTGCGAGCTTCTTGAGATCTGAGCAATAACTCTCCGCTCTTCGAAGAACAATAACATAGTTTTCTTTACCTAGTTTCATGAACTGCTTTGATGAAGCCCATTTCAATACAGACGACTTCAGCATCTTCCTTATCCCACTTGTAGTCACAGACGGAACCCCACTGACCATCGTGCAAGATCTCCACCCGACCAGTACCGTTACCTTTCATGCCATATGGCTTGACTAGTCTTACATTCTTCCCTGAAAGAAACAATCAAAGAGGGTTCTTCAGGAGTTTCCTCAGGTAATACATTCATTCTGGATTTGTAGTAACTATTTGTAGTAACTAAATCTGTGCCGAAAACATGATTTGTTATGGATTGTAAGCTTTCCCAGGAAATATGGAAAAACTCACTGCAATGGAGAAGAGTTATAGTTTGACAGGATGTTGTTAGTTATAATAGGGCAATGAAATTAATGCAAACTTACCTGTTTCTCGCTTGGTTAAAGCTGCAAAATAAAATAAAATAAGCAGAATATACTCAATTATAAGTGACTTTTCAAAAGTAAAGATAATGTTTTCAAATATTTCAATATCTTTAATGGGGATTTATAGAAGTTTAAGGGCGAAACAAATGCCAAATTTGATTTGCAGCATACGAAAAGCTAGAACATATATGTTTTCTTACCACACAAAATGGAAGGTAACAAAGCCACAAGAAGTAAGAGATTCTTCATAACTATTCCCGCTGTGCGTTAGTCTTCTATCGAGCTGACCACGAAGACTGATTCGATCGGTGCTGGATGTCCAATTGGTCTGTTTTTATACTCTTCACTAAAAGAATATCAAAGAATAGGATTCATTATCTTTGAGGAGAGTAAAATTCTTATTAATCAAATCTAACGAGCGCCATCGAATTAAGGTTAGAAAATCAATCAATCATTATTTTAGAAAGTAAACTTTGCTTAATCAGCACCATATATCTGTAAGAGCCAGCAACAAACGCATAGCAAGGGCTTTCTTTTCTTTTTATTCTGTTTCTTTTTAACCAAACTGAAATCATTTCATCAATTTTATAATAATTATAAGAGATTATTTTTCAGTTATATTGCGCGATTTATATTGAGTTCTTTTTCAAGGCGTATACCAGTGAAGGCGGTACACTGCGACTGACAGGTCCAACTATTTGACTTCACAGTCTCAATTTTTGCTAACGATTAAACATGTTAACACAAGAACTCACAGGCGACGGATATTGTGAAGAGTTGTGTGTTTTGCGTCTTTGTTAGTTCTTATTAGTGCGGTATTACACGGTATACTGACTAATGTTACTGTTGTATATATTTTGACATTCAATCATTTTGGGGTAAGCTGTTTGCTTTAATCAGGTTTAATCGTTTTCCAGTTTCATTTCATTACGTGCTGATAGCAAAACTTGCCGACAATTTTATCTGTTTCGTCATTTTTTCTCACCTTCCCATGCTTTATGTTTTGCATGTATTTTACTTAAAAGAAAATAAGAAAACTATATTATCCTTCTTTTGTTGTCGGAATAATCCTTTACTTCTATTTCTTTTTCTTCAGTAACATCTTTTTGCATTACATTTGCTTCATATATTTTCTCCTTCCATTCCCTATGTTTTCTTTCTGTTTTCTTCTTTTTAACTTATATATTTTCCCTATTTTTACCCTCTCAGGTTAGAAAAGACTGTGCCGGGATACGAGAAAAACTTCAGGCAACTATTACGAACAGTTCAGCCGGACAAGGCTTGAAAGGACATCGCTGTAAAAGGCAAAATAACTTGACAACCCGCACGAACACAAACTTAAATAGTCTTATTATTGGGAGATCTTGGCAATTTCGCACTGACTACAACATGAAGTATCTGTGTTTTCATTTTTTTAAACTAGTTTGGGTAGATAATTGGTTATCATCAGGCTATTTATTGCTAATTAAAATGAGGAATCTTGAGAATGATTAATGAGGGATTTCAGCGGAATGATAGTTAAATTTACCCGACTGTTTTCATTGCTACGCGCTGATCGCCACAGACAGTCGCGACAGGGAAATTTGGCAATAGACAATCATCAATCAAACAAATCGTTAGAGTATGTGGGAACTGTGCCGAGAAGGTACATTATAGCAACGATTTATTTGGATATGGGTGTTGGGTAAGTGAATGGATAAACTCACTAAACGGGCTGGTTTTAACTAGGAACGGAATCGGGGTGGGAATAAGCAGCTATAACGAAGTGAAAATCAGAAAACGGTGTCGTGATCGGATTCGGAAGCGCGTTGGCATCGGAAGGTCAGAAGGTTTCCTTTTCTCTCCACTCCAATTATGATTCTTTATCATCAGATAAATAAAAACTAGATTATCGGAATCGCAAGCAGAAGAAAAGAATTGAAAGAAAAGGGCGACACTTCAGTGGCATAACATTGTTTTCAATTCTGTTGTTGTAAAAGTGCTGTGTCACTTGAATTATTTTGTGTGTTATATGATGTTTATATGATCTACCAACATCACGCTCCCTTCCCCGGCAAAAAAATAATAAAAGTTTCGTTCTCAAATACTACTATATATAAATGCTTTCCCTGTCTCATTAATTCTAGAATGTTCTAGATTTCTTATACGTCACTTTTAGGCTCTTCGATCTAAAGAGACCTATCTATCTCTTTGAATTGATTTATCAAATTTAAATAAATGATAAAAGCAAAAAGAGTAGTAGAAGGTTTTTTGTTGTGAAAAAAGCGATAAAGGCTCGCAACTTCATGCTTGGATGATCACAGGTAAGAGATCAACACATAATTAACACTGTTCAATTAGGGACGGACCATTAGATAATTGATGGGGGGGGGGGGGGGGGGGCAGGAATTTTATTTTATTTTTTTGTTCTAGAAACGAGTTTAACTTTTGCGACGTTGCAGGCGACAAATTTCACCATGTGAAGACGTCTGTGAGTTGCTCTCAGCCAATGAAATGCGATGATTTGAATTTCCTCAGCTTTATAAACATGGCCCAGCCAATTTCATGCGACTTTGCAAGGAAAGTCGCAACTTGATACTAATCCAGCTCAGGTGTTTTGGAATCTAGGCGCGTAATCCATTTATTTTTGTCATAGCGAAAATTTCCTCTACATTAACAACAACAACGGAACAACAACTCTATTCCAACAAATACGAAATATGAAAATACATGTCCTTAAAGACAAGAAATGTTTCAGCAACAACGACGAAATTTGCTATTTTAAATGATATTTGGTGAATCTTTCCACGGATGAGTTTTATAGGCTTCATTTTAGAGTAAAATCTGTTGTTTACCAATCTGAAAACCTGGACCTAGGAAATATTGAGCTACGAACAAATTAGTCATTGAGTGGCTAATTGGTTTGACAATGACAATGACAATGCTAATTTGTTTGGAATGTGAGAATGGTAAAAATGTAAAATGCAGTAGAAACAAAAAACAGCCATCCAAGTTTTTATGTGAATATTTCACGAAGCAATGACCTTGTCGAGAGTTTTACACATATTTTGTACAAATTTTCACGAAATCTTAGTTAACATCAATAAATGTATCTTCTATGAAGTGTTTTCTACGGAACTGCAAAAGCCCAAAAGAAACGGTTATTTGGATTAGCATGACTGTATTCAAACAGATCTGTGTTCCGGGGTCATACATGGACGTTATCGGCTGCCAAAGGTGCTTTCTATCACATGCTTTCAGTTCAACCCGTTGAGCTGCGTCACTACTGTACTTTGCAGTGGTGATTAACGATAACAAGTTTTTATAAAAAGGTTTTAATTTTTCTACCAGAACTTGTTTCCCCGATAAGTTTTAGTTTCTTTTTTCCTGATTATTTTGGTGTAAACCTTTTCTTATTATGTAATGATTTACTTACAATAGACATGGAATGTGCCGTCTAAGAAATCAGTTTAAGTTGTACTACTTGGGAAGCATGAGTGGCGTAGCGTCGGGAGCGTTCGGGTTCGTTGTCGTTTATGAGTAGATTTGTTTGTTGGTTCTCTCCTGTGCTTTGAGGGTTTTTCTCCGGGTTCTTCGTTTTTTCTCCCCCCTTAAAAAATCAACTGCCAAATTCCAATTTGGTCCTGGGCTTCCCAGTAATTGCAGGAACTTAGCTCTTTTGTGAGTGTCCCACCTTGTGATACAACAGCCAAAGCTAAAAACATTATTTTACATCAAGTAATTCGAGCTTTTACCGACAGTATACTCATTCCTTTGCCATACACTAATTGCCGGCTGTAATGATGTCATTATAGTTCCAATTTGGGTGAATCCCATTCAGTTTAGATTCAAGTTCTCCTAGCTAAACATTTGAAGCATGTTCCGATTTTCGTTTAGAATTTGGCGACAGTCCACCAATAAGCATTCGAGTATTGGGACTTTGTTTAAGGGGGATCAATTGCTATCTTACATATAAACGAGACTTTTTAAAAGGGGCTTACGGACGAAAATCGTAGCGACTCAAAGGTGTATAAAATATCTATTTCTTACCTGGAATGTTTGGTATCCTGAAAGCCCTATAACTGGCTTTTCTGCCAGATTAACAGCTTACAGGATTCCAGATTTTTTAGTTGATTCAAATCAAACAAAGACCGGAATCATTGTGTTGTCAATACGGGGATAGTTAGGGATGCTCTAAACAAATATTCAAGATTTTGGTTTAAATCTTGAAGTGTCTGTCAGTAAAAATTGTTTAAATGTACTTGGAATATGCAAACTGAGAAACGGTGCAATGTCGAGGATTAAAAACATGTAAGAAAAGGTTTTCTTTCCTTGTTGTTTAAATTATGCTTTTTAAACAACAAAATAAAAGTAAAATATTTTTTCAAAATTTTATTCTGCAGTAAGTTTTTTTTTTATGGCTATGGCCAATTTTGGTGGACTTCAATACTAAAGATTGAAATAAAAAATACTGTCTACTTAATTATCCTATTTTTGCTCCTTTTTTTCTAGAACTTTTTGGTTTGAACTCGTAGTTTAGTTTTGTATTATTTCTTGCAAACTAGAGGAAAACGCGAACCGCAAAAGCAACTTGGTATTTGGCACTCATTTCCCGACAGCAATTAAAGAAAAGTCGTGTTATATTTGCTTTTCAAAAATGATACCTGCCGTATGATAGCTCACTATCAGAGTTTTAAGAATTCTTTCAAACAGCATTTTTGTTCTTTTTTCCTTACAGAATATACTCATATCAGCGTTCTTAATGAGATCAAATCAAAAAAAGATACAGAAATATTCCAAGTATTGACACTCTAAAGTGTCCAAATATTACATTTTGAACCGTAATCAGTATTGCCAAACGCTCCACAAACACAGCCTAATTTTACATCTTACTCCCACATGTCTGAATTCATTCATTACAAATACTTTGTCGCTTTCTCTTTCTCATTTTGGTTTTCTGGAAGTCTTGTTATTAACAGTGCGAGTTATAATAGAAGAGTTCGAGCTTAAATTGTTCCTAACGATCTCTTGTGAGTAAACAACCGTCATTACTCCGGAAAAGTCCAAATTATCAAAGAGAATTTGGCTGGGTTTTCCGGACACACTTTGTTTATCTTCTCATTTGGGGTTTAATCAAACCACAAAATTAGACTAACAATCCAACCTAAGTCAAAAACAAGTCAAAATCACTCGATTATTCGATTTGTTTAACACATTTTTTTTCGGCAACAATATAATATAATGCCGGGTTCTGTAAAGACGCGGTACGAGTTCGGTTGCTTGCAGAAAGACTCACTTCCTTACTCAAAAATGAAACTAGCTTTGGTCTTCCTTTTAGCACTTCTCTCTTTGGCGGTTGCTGGTAAGTACGGATAATTTACACTGATTGGAAAGTATGACAAATGTAATTATTTTTCATTATTCTATACATTTTGAACACCGAAACAGAAATTAAATTCGTGCAGAAAAAGATAAAAACGTAACGCCCACAAAAGGGAAGACATTCTTTTTTAGTCAACTTCAAATTTTGTTGTTGAAATAAGATATCTTTTTTAATAAGATCTTTAATCCTTTTTATATAGTTTAATTTCCTTTTTAACCGCTTACGATACGGAATATTAAATCTGGTGAACGTTTGTGGCAAACTGCTTGTTACTAGAATTTTGAGTAATTTTAAACTAGTAAGAATATTTGCTCAAAACCCAATTCGTGTAATCGACTGGAATGTGGCATTGTAAAGGCTTTCCATTGTATCAATGAAACTTTGAATATTTGTAGTGAAAGCTTCGAATTTCGATCGGTCATATCTTAGATCTTTAACAAATTGAAAGCGATAAATTACATTACATCTGTGTCTTTTTTCCCCCTCTAAATGTTCACTTGTTTGACCGTTGTTGTTATGTATGATTATAGATAACAGCGAACAGGACTTCTTGTCTAGCCTCGTTCAGTTTACCAAAGACAGACAAGAGGCCGTCGACCAAGGCGTTGGTATATTTTTTACGTTTCGAGTTCGACTTTTGGTCGCGGGTCGCGGGTCGCGGGTCGCGGGTCGCGGGTCGCGGGTAAAATGTGCGGGTGCGGCGTGGTAGAAGGGGCGAGTAACATTTAAAAAAATAAGGTAAAACAATAAAGCAAGGATAAGAAATCCTGTATCCTTTCCTTTGTTATAAAATAAAATGAACATAAAATCGTCGAAATATAAGATTTCGACGAGCTCCCTCACAAAAAAACGCAACATGCTTAAAGTTCTAATCGGAGCACCGCAGTATAAAAACCTATAAAGCATCCTTTTATGCGTTTTTATTTTACGAAATTTTAAAATTAGGTTAAACTGTACGTCTTTGTATGCAGGAATGTATTGAGTTAACGCTTTGTCTTCGTTTTTATTACGTTACACTTCATTCTTTATGCATGCAATTAAGGCTGGTTTAACACTTGACATGAACATAAGCATAGACATAAGCATAGACATAAGCATAGACATCAGCATAGACATAAGCATAAACATAAGCATAAACATAAGCATAAACATAAGCATAGACATAAGCATAGACATCAGCATAAACATAAGCATAAACATAAGCATAGACATAAGCATAGACATAAGCATAGACATCAGCATAGACATAAGCATAGACATAAGCATAGACATCAGCATAAACATAAGCATAAACATAAGCATAGACATAAGCATAGACATAAGCATAGACATAAGCATAGACATAAGCATAGACATCAGCATAGACATAAGCATAGACATAAGCATAAACATAAGCATAAACATAAGCATAAACATAAGCATAGACATAAGCATAGACATAAGCATAAACATAAGCATAAACATAAGCATAGACATCAGCATAGACATAAGCATAGACATAAGCATAAACATAAGCATAAACATAAGCATAAACATAAGCATAGACATAAGCATAAACATAAGCATAAACATAAGCATAGACATAAGCATAGACATAAGCATAAACATAAGCATAGACATAAGCATAAACATAAGCATAGACATCAGCATAGACATAAGCATAGACATAAGCATAAACATAAGCATAGACATAAGCATAGACATAAGCATAGACATAAGCATAGACATAAGCATAGACATAAGCATAAACATAAGCATAGACATAAGCATAGACATAAGCATAGACATAAGCATAGATATAAGCATAGACATAAGCATAAACATAAGCATAAACATAAGCATAAACATAAGCATAAACATAAGCATAGACATAAGCATAAACATAAGCATAAACATAAGCATAAACATAAGCATAGACATAAGCATAAACATAAGCATAGACATCAGCATAGACATAAGCATAGACATAAGCATAGACATAAGCATAGACATAAGCATAGACATAAGCATAGACATAAGCATAGACATAAGCATAGACATAAGCATAAACATAAGCATAAACATAAGCATAAACATAAGCATAGACATAAGCATAAACATAAGCATAGACATCAGCATAGACATAAGCATAGACATAAGCATAGACATAAGCATAAACATAAGCATAGACATAAGCATAGACATAAGCATAGACATAAGCATAGACATAAGCATAGACATAAGCATAAACATAAGCATAGACATAAGCATAGACATAAGCATAGACATAAGCATAGATATAAGCATAGACATAAGCATAAACATAAGCATAAACATAAGCATAAACATAAGCATAAACATAAGCATAGACATAAGCATAAACATAAGCATAAACATAAGCATAAACATAAGCATAGACATAAGCATAAACATAAGCATAGACATCAGCATAGACATAAGCATAGACATAAGCATAGACATAAGCATAAACATAAGCATAGACATAAGCATAGACATAAGCATAGACATAAGCATAGACATCAGCATAGACATAAGCATAAACATAAGCATAAACATAAGCATAAACATAAGCTAAACATAAGCATAAACATAAGCATAAACATAAGCATAAACATAAGCATAAACATAAGCATAAACATAAGCATAGACATAAGCATAGACATAAGCATAGACATAAGCATAGACATAAGCATAGACATAAGCATAGACATCAGCATAGACATAAGCATAGACATAAGCATAGACATAAGCATAGACATAAGCATAGACATAAGCATAGACATAAGCATAGACATAAGCATAGACATCAGCATAGACATAAGCATAGACATAAGCATAGACATAAGCATAGACATAAGCATAGACATAAGCATAGACATAAGCATAGACATAAGCATAGACATAAGCATAGACATAAGCATAGACATAAGCATAGACATAAGCATAGACATAAGCATAGACATAAGCATAGACATAAGCATAGACATAAGCATAGACATAAGCATAGACATAAGCATAGACATCAGCATAGACATAAGCATAGACATAAGCATAGACATAAGCATAGACATAAGCATAGACATAAGCATAGACATAAGCATAGACATAAGCATAGACATAAGCATAGACATAAGCATAGACATAAGCATAGACATAAGCATAGACATAAGCATAGACATAAGCATAGATATAAGCATAGACATAAGCATAGATATAAGCATAGACATAAGCATAGACATAAGCATAGATATAAGCATAGACATAAGCATAGACATAAGCATAGACATAAGCATAGACATAAGCATAAGCATAGACATAAGCATAGACATAAGCATAGACATAAGCATAAGCATAAACATAAGCATAGACATAAGCATAGACATAAGCATAAGCATAAACATAAGCATAGACATAAGCATAGATATAAGCATAGACATAAGTAAAGACATAAGCATAGACATAAGCCTGGTTTTCACTACGACGCAAGCACAAGCGCAAGCACAAGCACAAGCACAAGCACAAGCGCAAGGATAAAAAAAAATTGATACTTGTGCTTACGTTTGTCCTTGCGCTTATGCTTGCGTCGTAGTGAAAACGGTATTCCTGTTGTGTTTTGTGCTTGCGACTGTCCTTGCGTCGCTAGTGAAAACCAGCCTATAAGCATAAACATCATCATCATCATCATCATGATTATCATCATCAACATCATCATCATCATCATCATGATTATCATCATCATCATCATCATCACCATCATTATGATTATCATCATCATCATCATCACCATAATTACCATCATCATCATAATCATCATCATCATGATTATCATCATCATCATCATCGTCATCATCATCATCATCATAATCATCATCATCATGATTATCATCATCATCATCGTCATCATGATTATCATCATCATCATCATCATCATGATTATCATCATCATCATCATCATCATCGTCATCATCATCATCATCATTATTATTACCCGCACTTTCTACCCACACTTTTAACCCGCGACCCACGACCAAAATACGGACTCAATAATTAATAATCTTGTATTAAATGCTAATATGATTTTTAAAGATGTTAATGACACAACGATTTTGAAACGCTGCTCGTGTTATTCCAAATTTGAACACCCCTACTTGAGATGTGTGTGTGTGTGTGTGGGGAGGGGGAGGGCTCAGCACCCCAATTTTTTAACGGTGACTCTGAATTCCCCTATGGACATCTCCTTTTCTTTTGTTTTCTTTTCTTTTTTTGCTTCGGCGATTTGGACAAGGTTTTTTCTTTGCTTCCACGATTTTTAGTTTTATTTCTTATTTTTTTCCGGCAATTTTGTGATAACAGTCCCCCCCCCCCCCTCCCCCAGTTTTTATGTCCTTCCGCCGCCTATGATGCATGCACTACGAATATCCCCCAGATCAATGCTATTACTTTATATAGATTGGATGATGTCTCTATTTAACATCATTTATTGATACAGGGAGGTTGTCGGACGGACGATCAAAGCGTGAAGTGAGTCCGTCCAATAACAACTGGCTGTCTAAAAGAGCCATCGGACCGATCAAAGGTATGCACTACCATTCAAAATGTTGAATCAGTTTTCTTTCAGTGGAGCATTATGCCGTAATATGAAATAAGTTCAGCGTCTACTTTTGTGTGAAGATCATAGAGCGTCTCCTTCACAGTATACGTAAGTTTTCCGAAGAACGAGAAGAGCCGCGACTATACTAGGAGGGGGAGTTTTGGATGCCCTGTTTAAAGCTTTATTCAAAAAATGGACCTAATTTGACGACTGCGAACTCTTCTTTAAGGATGATCACGGGCAAATGAAGTTGCATTGAGATTTCCCTGATCTTTTTTCTAAACACAAAATTCATTTCTTTCCATCTCTAGAATGAATAATGAGCTAGAGGCCAAATATGTTTCCCAGCATTGTTTGTTTTGCTTTTTTTAATTTATTCAATCAAGTTTGCTAAAACTTCTGTCTTATATATGATTGACTGCCTTTGACAGCCAATGCGGTTCGTTTAAACCTACCAGACGTTCTAAAAGAAGGCAATGGTACAGGCCGAGTAGAGGTATATAATAACGGAAGATGGGGTACCGTATGTGATAAAGATTGGGACCTCCAAGATGCACAGGTAAACAGTGCAAAAACTGCTCACAAGGCAAACATCTAAGAAATAAACTTAGTTTGCAAACTTTATATGTTCTTTTCCTTATATTTTATTTTATAGCTGAAATAGTACGCGCGTTCTGATTGGTCTAGAACTGTGCTTTATTAGTGAACTGGCGCCTGTCGCGCACGGCTGTGCAGCAAACTTTGCAGAGAATTGAGAGAACAGTTGAAAACAGCATCGAAAACTACAAAGGATTTTTTCTTTCTGTCTAACTAAACAGCTAAAATAGATTTTCTTCGTGCTCCGTTTAGGAATAGACCACTTTCACGTGACGTCATAGCAGCTCAATTTGGAGAACAAAACAAAAGAATTTCAATCTCCTGAGAATTCAAATTGTTTTGTCCTCCAAATAGCCCACTTTCGATATTCCGGTTGAGTGATCACGCACAAAGCAATTCAAGATGAGGCTCCGGGGAAACAATGGAGTAACCTAATATGTTTTTTTTGTTTCCCCGGAGCCTCGTTTTGAATTGCTTTGTGCATGATCACTCAACCAGAATATCGAAAGTGGTTTATTGGGCTATATTCCGACTTGCTGCAAGGGGTCTATAAATCGCTTTAATAGGAAGCTCCGAAAGCACTCAAGAAGTGTAAGGAGCACAAGCTGTAAACTCTTTTCCTGCTTACGTCACTTCCTGCGTGCTTTACTACTGAACGGCAGAACGGAAAAAGCTGCTTTATAATGGTAATTGAACTCAGTGGAGTGCAATTTGGTCTGAAATCAAATGAGTGATTACAAAAGTGCACGACCGCGTAGCACCTAATTATATCCATTTTGAAATCACTATTGTAGGAATGTAAAATTTAAAGCCATTTTTCAGTTTCATCCATTTTCACCTAGAAAATCTCCTTCAAATTTTTTTTTTCATACTTGGAATTGGCTTTTGTTTTCTGTGATCTGATTGGTCAAATTCTATCATTTTTTTTGCAATTTCATTGGCTCTTCAAAACAGTGCGATTTAAAACTTAAAATGGTGCGAGAGGTGCTGAGAGCCAATTAGATTGCAGGATTTGCTTGTGATTTCAAAATGGATATAATAAATTTGATAAATAGAACATGCACCACAGCAAACACATATTATACTAATAAGCTGTGAGGTACGTTGCAATAACAAAAATTATTGCCGAAGTTTGGTACAGGCCAAACGGCTAAATATCTTCTCAATACAGACTGAATTAAACTCTCATAGGATGAGTTTTGAAACCATGCACGTTTACAACGAGAAATTCTAAAACTATTTGAGGTAGACTACTAAACGTCAACACACATAAAAAAAAAGTGTAGCCGGGCCATATACCCTTATATTAACATGTATAGTTTGATGGTATGGCTTATTTTTCGGCATCGATTTTTCTTGGAAATTCCTGGGAGGCTTACACGTACGTATACGAAGGAGTTCAAGGTGTTTCAGGATACAATCCTGGGAGATATGTATACCAATGCTCTATTATAATTGTATAGGTGGTTTGTAGCGAGCTTGGCATGGTCAAAGCTATTCATGAGTCTAGAAAAGCTAAATACGGTCAAGGAGTTGGTAACATCTGGATGGGCGGGTTACAATGTACTGGTAAAGAACTCTCGATATGGAACTGTAAACGAGACCACGAGAAGGGTACTGAAGGGTGTACCCATGCTGATGATGCTGGCGTCAAATGTCTTCACACTGGTAAATAATGACTTATTTTGCAGTCATTTCTGCAATAATTTTAGAGACCCGCATAGAATAAAAACAATCATAGGCCCCTTATCACTGATGGCGGAATTATTGTTAAGAACAAGAAGCAAAAAGTAACGATCAAAAACCTTATAGTCAGTTGTTTCAACGCCAGGGTGTGCCGCGTGGCGATACAGGTATTTATGTCACAATGCCATCGGATGGATGCACTGGATGTTTTTGAATATATATATGACTGTATATATGTAATCGTGTTTATAGTTGTTCACTAGTTGTTCGTTTGCTGGACTAGCCTTAAGGCAAGGAGAAGCTTTCCTTAAGGTGCTCTCCTTACCTTAGTTACATTCCTTACCTGAGTTGCTTAGCACCGGGTACTGTAGTTTTACAGTATTTCAAAAAGCGTTTATATCTCTCTCAGATTCGCTCGTTTGCGATATGATTGGTTAACTCTTGAATAAAAACGATATCAAGCTCTGTGATAATCTCTATGTATCACTTCGCTGCTACAGTTTTGGTTCACGGCTTAATTTATCACACTGATATCGATCGTAAATGTGTGATAAAATGAAACTACAACATTTCCCCCCTATAATTATATCTCCATTTTGTAGGCATACCTGCCATTATCGAGGTTGGCTGCTACAAAGATCAGGATAAGCCGAACAGAGCTCTTCGGCATATGATCGCCAACTTGCGAGACGAAATCGATTGGTATAATGTCCGTAGTATGGTAACAAAGTGTGCCGAGCGTGCGCACGAAGGGGAATACCAATATTTTGGTATTCAGTTCTATGGCGAGTGTTGGGTGGATAAGGAGGGTGCAGCGCGATATCATATGCACGGAAAAGCTGAAAGTAAAAAATGTTACGAAGGTAAAGTAATATTTTACAATACAAGGTTCAACATAAAAATGGAAGGGGAATTGAACTTTGTGAGAGCGAGAGAGAGAGAGAGAGAGAGAGAGAGAGAGAGAGAGTAAAAGCCGTAGGGAACAACGGGTGACTTTTTATTACTATGAATTCTTTTTAATAGTTTAATGGTTTTGATTTCGCTAGGTACAGGCATGCATTTTACAAACTTCGTGTACAGATTTGCGCCATGGAAGGATCTTGGATGCTGGACTGATGTTGAGGCGGACAGAACAATGAACAAGGTTATCGTGAGCCTCAGATATAAAATAGACTGGTTTAACATAGACAAGACAGGTGAGGTTTGATGACAGGGAAGGTTTTCAAACTCATTAATAATTCATGCTCTCAACAATAAATCAGAACGTTGTCTACGTCTACTGGTATCGAACCCGGTAGTCCTAAATTACCAAACTATTTTCCTTCCTTACTTACCACTACCTAAATGTGCACTTTTTGAAAGTAAAGTTGTTGGTTGGTTCTCTCCAGTTAGCTTGTGCTTCGAAGGTCTTTCAGTTCTTCGGGGTCTTTCTCCGATTCTATAAATTGAAACTCAAAGTTCAGAGGGAATAATACCACTGCTGAATGCTATTTATTACTTTCATAAAAACAGACCAACGATTTTTGGTTATCTATTTCTAAATTCGCGTCTTAAGAGAGAACAAAACTAAGAGTTTGCCAATTAGATTACCCGATTGTCAGTTAACTAATAATTTTTGGGCACATCGTCACACTTAACTACTAATTAATTTTACAAGCGCTGGCCTAAATATTTAGCAAAATAACAGAAATGTCACTTAACTGTTAACTTTCATTTGTCCGTTGACTACTAAATTTTAGGCCAAATCAGTGTGATTTAACTGTAAACCCCATGACACCCTTAACTAAATCTTATTTCACGAATCCTATTGTATTCGGCTTAATTTTCCAAGCTTCACTTTGCACATTTTAATTTGTTTTCTAGTGTACGATTGCTACGAAGCCGCTAAGCAAGGCGGCTTTAAATACTTCTCAGTTCAGTTTTATGGTGAATGCTGGGCATCGAATGAGGGGAGATTGTACCGGAAGCACGGCCACAGCGTCAACTGTTGGAGTGGTGTGGGAGGAAAACTCGCTAACTACGTGTATCAAGTACTAGAATGATTAAAACAATGCAGATCTTCACTGAATAAGATAAGGTATATTTGACAATAGCACTAGGGGAATTTACCAGTGATTTTGCTACAGAAATGAATGTTGGGGAGATAATAATCAGTGGTTTGGAAGGAGACGGGGATATGAGAGAAACTCATTGCCAGAAATATTGGACATTGTCAGCGGTGTTACGCATGAATGAAAATGAAGTGGTTTTCTAGAGGAAAAATATAACTACATGGTTTCCAAGCACATATTTATATTCAACTATGATGTTAGTAAAACAATTCTTGCCAAAAAATAGTTACTTGACAATCAAAAGAACAACTATTATTTTTCTGTTGATAAGCCTCACCATAGGAAGCCCCTGAAGGACAAGAAACAAGTTTCAAACGTAAATCGTTACTTTAAGCTTCCTTATTGTATCTCAGCAGTCAATAGGAGCTTGTAAAAACAAAATGGCGATATTTAGGGGGTTTTGAAGCTGTTTGGAGCAGTTCTCTGTGGTTTCTTGTCATTTTTAACTGAAAACTACGAACTAACAACGCTTCGAATCGCTTAAAATTTAACCTAACTTCAAGCTTCTTGGGAACGTACATTCTGAAGGCATGCTGTCTATTTTGAGCGGTTTTGGATTTATTAAACACTCGTTTGGTGATATCGAGGTGGAGCTCTTTTACTTTTAAATTTTTTCGAGCTGAAATAAGACGATTTTGGGGTCAAGTGTGGCCAGATTTATAGACGATGTATGGAATCTAGAGCTTTCGAAGCCTTTCGAAGGCAAGTAGTCCGGGAACCAATATGTCGCATGATTCAATGATCATTTTACGCTTATTTAGTAGCTTGTAGGGTGGGTTGTTTGTCGCGATGTGGAGCTCAGAGGAAATAAAACCCTATTCGCCGTAAATAGAGGAAGCTCTATACTCCCCATACATTTCCTATAAGACTCGGCGGCTATTTTGTAAGCTGAAACGCGTCATTGCGCATGGATGAGCAGGCTCATGTCCCATATTTCTGGCAATGTGGAAAGAGAGTTGTAATGGGGGCTAAGAATGGGATTCGGAGGAAAAAGAAAGAAGGTCAGAAGGGCAGACTGGGATTGTAGTTTGGATAGGAAATAGGAGATAGAGCGAGTGAAGTTAACACACTATCAAAGATGTGGGGAACTAATTAAAAAATATCAAGAAATTGAACGCGTATTTCTTCTTTCTGCAATAATGCCGTATCACTGATTGCCCTATTGTTCGGTGGAAAGTTGAGGACAAAAGAGGAGGGATTAAGTAGGATTAACATCAATTAGTAAAAGATTCATCGGAGGTCATCGGCCGTGAACCGAATCCCCATCGCTCACTCTTCGGAAATACGAAGCACAAGTCACATTAGCATAATCATTCAGCTGTGAAATATTCGAAAGAAGCGAAATAGTTCGTAATCTTGTCGGAAAAGCTTCGTGAGCATTCGTTTATTATCGGAAAGGTTTTAAAGTATCTGTCCCCTCCCCACTTGAGTTTTTATGTCACCAAAATCATTTCCTCTGGGGGTAATAGAGGGTCAAAAATATCTTCAAACTCCAACGAACTGAACAAAATCCGAACTCTCCCTCCTTTCTCTCTCTCCCTCCTTTCCCTCTTTCCCTCCTCTCCCTCCTCCCTCATCAAACTCCTTTTGTTTTGATAATGACAAACTCACATTCGGAGCCAACAATCCATAAAAGTGATAATCAATGCTGCGATTGTTTTGATGGCAAGGGATTTTGTCAGTTATAGAAAAAGATGGTGCTTTAGCCGTGAGTTTCGTCTTAAGCAATGATCCGCGTAAGAACTAGGCCCAGTTTTTCAAACATTTAAAAACGCATAGCGCTTTATATTTGTATCATCTTTGGAGTGAGTTATATTCAGTGAATCAAAGCATGGTAATGAATAATTTCTAATAATTCTCTAATAAATTTCATTTGTTTCAGATGCAATTGTTTCTATAGAAAGTCAGTCAAAAGAAATACTTGATTGTAATGAGTTTCACTAGAGGGAAATAAAATAGAACTAACATGACAAATCGTTTCTTAATTCCACTTCCATTTGGATAGTAGATATCACATGAAAATCCTTTCCACATCAATCATGTTTTCTCCCCCCCCCCCCCCTCCTTCCTCTTATACTTTCTCCCACAAAGAAAAACCTGTTTTCTTATCCTCTGCTGCCGCTCTGAAACGATAGTTTATTCTTAGCCTACCTACAGGCTAATCTCTTCGCTGTTCGGAGTGACGTATTGAATGTGCTTCTCAGACGAGTAGCCTGGCCAAATCCTCGATTCCGGTAAATCGAGCGGTCTATTGAAGTACATATATATACATACACAATGTAAAGGGACAACATACAACCCCCTGTTTACGTGTTAAGATATCCTGGATCCGTCCCTGATGTGAAGGGGGATTTTTCAAGAGAAACAATGAAAAAGAATATAAAACAGTTTTGTAAAGAAATAAATGCATGCGATTCGTCTATTTTGGAAGATAACTCCCAGCGTTTTACCGGACTACGTGTGTCAGCTCTGCAGCGACCGCCATTTTGGATTTGGGACTGCTGACAATGAGTAGCCTGAAGACGAGGCTCGCCCTCCCTATGTTGAATACATAAGACTTACACACCCATAATAGATATGCTTTTGCATGCTTCCTGACTCTGGCTCTAAATTCATTGTCAGTCTAAAAGAACTAGTTAGAATTCTATATAATCTACAATTTTATAATGAATAGCAAATAATAAATGGGGTTGTTAACAGACATGAATGATCTTAACAGACTGCAAATCTGAGAACAGAAAACAATGACATTCAATATTTGTTTTAAAAACAATAAAAACCAAAAACAATGACAACTTTCTTTGTTCACATTTTGTTTTGTTTTGATTATTTCATAGCAATTCAGCTGTGCCAATATCAATGATTCCGGTTCAAAATCCTCATTCGGTATTTTTTTGGTATCAAGAAGCTCTTTGTCCTTTTGCCTTTACTTAAGCTAATCCTTGGATAGGTACATTGTCTTTATAACTCGGAGACATTTTCATAGCTTTAAAAATAGGAAGACAACACTTAAATTGGTTATTTATTTTGTCAGGCTGACAGTTTGACGAAGACACCGAAGCTAATTGGACTCTCAGACTGAAGCCGATGATATTTGCCAACTCTCATCAAAGTTAACGCCGGTTAAATATTGCAAGGAAAATTACCGCAGATTTCTTTTTAAATTTTCGCAGTATTGCTGTTTTCACAGGAGCAACATGGGTTGAATTTAACCAAAAAAAAAAGGTTTAACTTTTCTTTGGTTTCTCTTTGCTATTGGTAGATCAACTAGTTTATCAACCGGCCATGTTCTCACGGATGATTGCAAATAATTAGTAATTACTTTTTAAAATTTCTTTGCCTTGTGACCAAAGAGTGATAATGATATCCCAAATGAGAGCAAGTCGGCGGTAACCAAAACGATTTAGTAAAACTGAACTTTCTTTTTTATTGGAAAAAAGTCATGTATATAAGCAGTCGTGTTATAATTAACAAGGATGTTGAAAAACAAAGCTGATAAGGTGTTTCTACATCTGATTTTGGGCTCGACTTTCCCTAAAGTATTAATTAAAATCGACACTAAATATTTTTCTTCTTTCTAAAAAAAGGATTTTTCAATAATAACGCTAATTCTATTCTTAATAGTTTTGAATTAATAAACTATATTTTTGTCTTTGAATCAACATGTTCGACCACAATGCTTTGTGGGAGCGAGGAAACTTTTTTTTTCTCTTGTAAATTTGTGACTGATTCACACATATTTTGCTCACTGCATAGGGAACCAGGGCCCTCTTTTCTCCCTTTCTTTTCTTCTTCTAAAATCCTAAGAGCTGTGTAGACATTATATCTGGCTTGTGCAGCCAATAGTCCCCACCTATTAATCTTTGTATATTGTTAAAAGTTAAAATAAAAACCGTCAGTGACAAAATGATTATATCAAACCAATTTTCCTTCATTTTTTGGATCGATTTGTTCTTTCATAGCACTAGAGTTGAGTTATGTTGACAAATAGTCCCTTTGTATCATATTTATTCTTTTCAGTCTATTTGCTCTTATCGTCAGCAATTCTTCGGTGATTAAAAGAGTAGGAGATTGAAGCAAAAAGATACGATGAATTGTGTTCTCATTTCTGTGACAACGCTATTCTAAATGCAAATGCTTACTTAGTATGGAGACAGTGGAAGAAGTGGAATGGAATGGAATAGAATGATTTATCAGTTGGATGGTTGGGTAGTCGTGTGGATGGATAGACAGATGAGGCGAGGTAGTGGGTGGATGCATGGTCCGGTGGATGGATTGATAGAATAATAGACGGATAGTTAATTAGCGATAGCCAGACCAACTGATCGACTTCATTCATGAAACGTCTGGTTACCATTCGACATTCGATTCAACGTTTAACCACGCACAACTGAATCAAAAACAAACTTCTTAAAGCGAAACGGCAATTCGTGTTTAATCTGTTGGATTTTTGCCTTGAAAAGGAAAAAGAAAAAGATAAGATGCTTCTTCGTTCACTACCTATGAGTTACGATGTAATTAAAACAATGTTGTTGGTTGTATTCAGTATCCTTCTTTATTCATCTTCAGCTTGATTGAGTCAATAACTTGTTTTTCATTATAATGCCGAGAATATTATACGGTCAATTCATCCACACATCAATACAACCGCCGAGCAAGAGCTTGCGCACTCAAAGTGCGGAACTCAATAATAGTCAGTTTTATTGCACCAGCGCCGTCAGTTTTGTTTTGTTTTGATAGCTTAAGTTATACACTAAGTCTTTCTAATTCCGTCGATCCCTTGTTTTGAGATTTATTTAAGTCGCAAAAATTTTTTACGATTAATTTAAAGCCGTATTTTAAGACCAAAAAAAAAAAAAAAATCATAAAAATAATTAAAATGAAGATAGGATTAAATGATTGAAGAACGCTCTGTTCAAGATTTATTAAGCTGACATTTCTTTTTCTTTTCCCAACAGTTTTTTCTTAATGATTTGTACAGCTTAGGCGTTAATTTGTTCACTTGTTTTCTTAAAGAAAAGGATTATTTGGACTTGGATGAATTATGTTTTCCGCTGCATAATTCGTTTCCTATACTGAAGTACTGAAAATTGTCGCTGACACTAAAGCATGTTTTTTACTCCTTTCGATGCTCTCTTAGGTTTTTTTGACGAAAGCTTGTGTTCCCAAAGTCAGCACTTTGAGAAAAATTTGTTGACCAAAAGACCACCCGGTCAATCATGTGAGTTTCATTTCTTCCTCCTAATTTACAGGGCAAAACTCTAAGAATTTTGCAGCGAAATTCCTTATTTGTCAACGAATAAATTAGAGGATTTAAAGCCGAGTTGATATAGTGTAGCAGTTTGATTCCGGCTGTTGTGACGGCATTGGGAAATAGATCTGGACGATAGCTAACTATGAGATTGACCAAGAAAAATGGTGCCCAACAAGCGATAAAAGTTCCCATGACAATGGCAAGAGTTTTAGCTGCTTTGAGCTCCCTTTTGAAGAAGTAGGCTTGACGAACCGGGAAGACACGCCTTGCTTGAGATAAAGCGGTCTTGAAAATACGAGAGTATGAGTAAATCATGATTGATAATGGAAAAATGAATGAAACAATAAATACAAATGTAGGAAAAAATTTCCAATGGGTAGTAACCAAAGCAGCCAGCGTAACAGCGAAAATCCAGATCGCTGTAAGAGCAATGTTTTCACGTTTGGAAGTCATTATGTTTGGATAATGGAGTGGTTTGGTAATCACAATAAATCTATCAATACTGATAGCACACAGATTCATGATGGAAGCGGTGGAGAACAAGACATCAACGCATTTCCAAACAGTGTACGTTGTTTTGTTACAAAGGACGGTCGCTGAATAAAAACACTGGCTGAGTTGGAAAGAAAGCCATAATGGGATGGATATCGAAGCTACTAATATGTCTGTGACAGCCAAGGATAGGATGAATGCTACAGTCGCATTACGTAGTGTTGATGAGCGAAAGAATGCTACAAATACAACGCTGTTGCCCAAAAGTGCGAGCACGATGACTACAAAAAGGGCAATGGAATACACAACCACACCTGCAGGTCCTTTCTGGGAAGTTGACGAAGTAGAGTTCATCACTGGAGTAGACTGAAAACTTTGTATTGTTTTGAAACAAGTGTCCCTTCGTCTTTAGTAATTTTCATTTCTCCAGAGGATTTTTACTTCTAGGTTTTCAAACGTCCTCTTTGTTTCAGCTTATTTCGAGTCGTCTGCCAATTCTGCTTTCAGGAAACCATTCAACCATTCATCTTTGCCGTGAAACCTGTAATTAGAAACTTAGTTAAATTGTGATTATTTCGAGTTTTTTCTCTCTTATCTCTTCTCAGTCTGGCTGTAAAGAAGCATCACAGGAAATAATTGTTTTCAAATACTATTATTTTCAAGTTAAAGTTTATTGAAAAGTTTCAAGATGTCAGATCTACCGGACGAGTTGTCAATACCTGGTATTAGTGTGGTAGACACCTCAATGTGAGCTCGTTACAACTTTACTTTAAATTTACAATTTCGTAAACAAAGCAAACCTTTTTATGCTGTTCAGCTGCGTTAAAAAAGCGACTATTGGTGGTTGACTTCAATTTGTTCGTCGAGAGACACGACAGTTTTATAAGATATTGCCGGAACACCTCAAGCAAGCTGATTCGGCTTATTATTCATCGCTTCAGTCATAAAATATCTAAAACTACTGAGTTCCTGCACTAGAAATTCCGCCTAATAACCTAGTAAAATGAAACTTTCTATGTTCCTTCCTTTTTCGTTTCTTTTCCTTCCGAATTCCGTCCACGGCGGTGC